>CM060929.1:396749780-397999780 GCA_030765085.1 Allium cepa | reverse complement strand
TCATCCATATCACTCCGTCAAACAGAGTATTTATGACTTTTGTTTGATTTTTTATTGAAATTTCATATTTATATTTGATTGAGTTCTAATGATGTATTAATGTCTATCACTTTATCTCTATTTTTCTAATACTATTACTCTTTTACTGATAACAAAAGGGGGAGAGAAAAGTTAAGATTTCGGCAAATAAAGGCCAAAATTTTTCTATTTGCATTTAGGCACTTCGCATATTTTATTTACATGAATATATGAAGGGGGCGCTTTGTGTAGAGAGGGGGCATTTAAATAGGGGGAGCAAATTGAATAATCAAATATATTTAACAAATTCAAAATCTTAAACATATGTTTGTTATCATCAAAAGGGGGAGATTGTTGAATGTGCGAATATATGATTTTTGTTTGATGATAATAAACGTATATATATATATATATATTCATTTAAATGTATTTGCACTATTATATTTTTACATAATTAAATAAATATTTGCTAAATAAAATAAATAACACAGAATTTAAATTCAAACAGATATTTTATTCAAATTACAATATTGAATAGTACAAATTTGAGCTCTTGCTATATATATATATATATATATATTTCAATTACATTGCAATTATCATTTACGTATACACCTCACTACATTTCACTCATTCACTCGTATTTACCTTCAACTTCATTCCAGATTGAATCTCGCATCTAAGCAATCTGCAAAAATATACGCTGACGCAGTAAAATTGAAAAGAAAATATTTTTGCAGTGTAAAATAAAATGTACTTTGAAAATATTATTTGCCTTAGTTATTTGGGTTGTTCGTCATTATTTAATTTTGAATTCATCACACACGAACAACTTATGTCATGCATTGTGTACCACTGTACATGCCACAAGACCGTGCATACCGATATACACTTGATAATCTACGAGGACAGGTGAGCACAAGGTCAAACCCAAATCAAAAGCTGGGTTTAACGCAGGTGAAAGTCACAATATCGGCACAAGGTCAAACTCGAGCTTTAAGCTGGATTCAACACAGGTGCAAGTTAAATAAAACGGTCAAGAATCCAAAAACAACATACAAGCCTTGACAAAATTCAGTGAAAAAACAATGAACTGGTCACTACAACCCAAATCAATGAAGGTTCGGACATGAACCATAAATCACTGTCAAACCAAACTGCACCAGAGCTCAATGCAATGAATTCCACCAGACCAGATATAAGAAAGATGATCCAGAATATCAAGGAACAACAATATGATGAACCAATAAAAGTTTAGAGAAGCATGTACAAGCAACTCACTACATAATGAACACAATGACGCAAAGCTGAATTCACCGAAACAAAGAAGCAACCAGACCAATGGCACATATGAAGACCAACATCAATGCATATAAACTCAGGCACAAAAATTAAAAGATTGATACAAGCAGTGACAACAATGGTGAGCAGTTGCAATCAACATACATGTCAACCAGAGGCTACCACTCCAAGTACAAATGAGAATATATATACATATGTATATACACATGTATACATACATGTAGTGACAGTATAGCAGACCAAACAAGTTAAACAATACAAACTCGATGCAACAGACTAAATCAACAACAAGTGTACAGATGTGACTTCATATAGAATTAGAACAATGTGCACAGCAACTAGCACATGTAAATAAAAGTGCACCAATATAAACCAGTGAAATGCTACAAAGATGAACCAGCTCAACATGCTATGCAACCTGAACCACAAACCCAATATTTCAACCGACACATATAGGCAAGATTACATGGCGCAACAGCCTCAATATTAATGCTAACACAAGTACACATATATGGTGAACTTAGTCAACTGCCAGATTATTAGGTAAGCATGATCAGACCAGTGAAGTCATGAAGAAGACTCGAACTCAAAATAGTGCACATGTAAACAAAACAGTGTGACACATGCATACATCAATGAAACTCAAGTCGAATAATATGTAAATGTACAAAGACTCCAAGTATTTCAAACTCGAGCAACACTCACGTGCAAACTTCAGCTGAATGTACACATATAGTCAGTACCAAAGTCACAAAGACAATGGTCAACATCAAGCATCAGTATCAACTGGTCGATGTCAACAGAGTGTCGAACAAGTTCATATTTTCACAAAATCAAGCGACTGAAGTCGAGTGCAAGTATCAGTTTTGAACAAGATAGAGAAGCTGAAGTCAACAAGCACAAAGAACAGAACCAGGTCAAGTTCAAATGCTAGATACTCAAAGTCGTGATATTCAAGATGATCAAGTCAAAAACCAAACAGTGATAATTAAGGAAATATCAAAACCTTGGTAGCCAAAAAAACAGAACAGTATGAAATCGAAGCCGTGGTGGCCATGAAAGCAATTCAAAGCTGTGTGAATCAAGGAAACATGAAATATACGATTATGAACAAGTCAGAAAAAAAATCACTATCATCCATACGAAATCGAATGGCCAAAGCATAGCAATTGACAAATTCAAATGATGTAGACGAACGAAAATTTAGGAATTCAAATCCTATAAAACCCAATCATCTTCTACAAAATTACTCATTCGAGTTCAAGCAACAAAGAATAATCATTCAACTCAAATCATCGATTGAGTTCAAGCAAGCAAATTAGAAAAAGCAAAAGGCATAAATTACATACCGAAGTCAAGATCGAACTCGATCGAGAAGCAGTCGAGTGCAACTGAAGGAGATAGTCAATCGACAGAGTTAGCAATGCATAATCAAATATTCGATCGATCAATTTGAAATCGACGGCTTCTAATTTAACAAAGCCCTAAAAAATGAAAGAGGAACGAATGATCTAAAGAAATCGGCTATATTTTCTCAACGCAAGGATACAAGGCCAAAGATAGTATAAAAATCAAAAGGGAGATTCACATTTATTTTGGGCCCACTTATACATTGAAATTTAATATCTAAAATTGGGGTTTTGTTTTTGAATTGTTTTTAAATTTCTTTTTAAATTTGTATTTTCTCTTTTAAACTTTTGTAAAGTCTAGTCGTGTGACTAAGGGACGAACTATAGTGGTGTAGTTCGAGAATTCTCAACTCAGTGGCAGAGTTGTGGCAGGGTTTTAAGCGTAGAGTTAAGGTAAGTCGATAGCGAGTGTCGCGAGTTTACGTGTATAAGCATCTAACTTCTTAATTTCTAGTAGAAACCTTAAGGGCAGCATGTAGGTAGGGTTTTGCCGAAGCTGGGTAAATCTGTGTGTTCTATTTTCTGCATTTTATATTCTGCTATATTCGCCATTATTCTACTGTAATCTGTGTTGAAATTATTTTATATAAGCTTCCATAATAATTTTTATGATTAATAGTATCACCCTATTCGCCCCCCTCCCCCCCTCTAGGGTGAAATCGATCCTACAAGTAGTCTCCTTTTAAGTCGATGGAAAATAATTTCGGTGATGACAGAAGCATCATCGACATTCATTTTCGAGTCTCAAAGTGGGGGATACCACTTAGAAATTTTACCACACTTTTGTTTTGAAATTGGATTTTGATTTGAATTTCTTACTTATGATTTGGTATACAATAATATATACCATATATTTATTTGAAGATGGTTTGAAGTGAAACCGAAAATTAAACTCTTAAGTTTATGTTAAGTAATGGTTTTCAATTATTGAAATGAAGTAAAATTTCTGAATAATTAGAGTCTCTAAAATGAGAAATGAAATTGAAACAACTTGAAACAGTTAAACAAAGATAAAATTAATTTTATAATATTCAATTTCATTCTAAAATATATAACTTACCCGAAATATTTAAAAGGTTAAAGTGTTAACATGAATATGTAACTGAAGGGTATACAAAAGGAAACTTAAGTAAAAAAAATTGTTCATACTAAATTTTGCTTAATAAAAATATTGTAAATAAAAGGTAAATTGTATAGTGCTCAATTACGTTATGAAACATTAATAAAAACTTACCAGGAAAAAAGTTTAAATGTTAATGAGAACATGTAATTGAATAGTATATAGTATAAAAGGTAAGTAATAAGATGTCCAAAATGAAATTTCTTAAGGAAAGTTATAAATAAAATTTGAGTTGTTGTAATGAATGTTTATACACTTAATCTATGTTATAAGGAATATTAACTGAAATAAATTGAATAATAAAAAGAGAATGCTATTTAAGTTAATGAATATGAACTTAAGAAACTAAACAAGTAATAAATAAATCTATATTTTGTAAAGTGATTGTGATACAAAGGTAAATTACAAAATATGGTTGAAGTAGAATTGTGAAGTGCAGTTAACTTAAGTGAAGTCAAATGGATTAAATAAATTAAACGAGTTAAATAAAATAGGATTTGTTTTGAAAAAAATAAATGAAGGATTTGTAAAAAAATGAACTTAAGTTATAAAGAAAAGGTGAATATAAATAAATTATGGATAAAATTTAGTTAAGTGAAGGCGTAACGAACGTAATTGTCGATAATTAAATTTTGTTAATTTAATAAGTTTTAGTAATTTAACTCGGAAAGAAAATAAACAAATCTGTAATTTAATAATGAAATCACTAAAATAAAGGTAATAATGTTAATACAAATTAATAAATAACTAATTTGGTGCAAACCCAATTAATTGAACCAATTTTAAGATTATAACTAATTGTAATTGATAAATTGGAAAATAAGTTCAAAGTACATTAATTGATAAAATAATACGTAATAAAATGTAATTTGATAAAATCAATATTAGTATAAATGAAAGAAATAATAGGAAATAATGTTGATTCTATTTATAATATGACAATTGGTTGATTTAAAGAATGGAAACCAAGATTTATTAATTTATTTGAAATTTAAATTCAATAATTGGATAAATTGATAATAAATTAAATTAAATATTTAATTATTACGTTAATGGAGATTAATATGAAATCTAAGAATATTAATGTAATAGATCATGAATACAATGTTAAATGCATCCATTTGACAACAATGAATTGAATAATAGAATGAAAGTAAATTAAATGGAATTATTGGAAATTAAATTTATAATTTTTGAATTTAATGGAATTAAGGCTATCACTAAAGTTGATAAATTAATCAACTCTAAATTGACATTTAAATTTGGTTAAACAAGTGTAAATAATTAAGAAATTTAAATATGAAGAAATTTGTTAATTATAGAGTTGAAATTGAAAACTAGATTTAATTATGAATCATTAAATTATTTAATTAATTGAAAAACAACCATTTTGGCCACTGACTTGGATTTCGAAGAAAAATCGGATCCGTAACAATGAACTATTGTAGGATTTCAAGTTTCGTAACGATCGGACTTGTTGTTTGATCGAACTGGCTCGAAATGCCTAGAAATCAATTTAATTGAAATCAATTTGAAATAAATTGATTTCAACATAACTTCTTTATATGATGGAATTTGGATTTGAAACCTATTCCATTGCATTTAAAATATTTTAAAACATCTATTTTGATATATGGGTTGACCTAATTTCGTTCAGGAGTCAGAACGTGCTTTTCGGGCCATTTATCGTTCATTGGTCCAAACCAATCGTATCCGTCACTCTATTTTTCAGCTCTTCCTATATGTACCTTGTTATAAACCCTAGCCTATTTCTTATTTCTCATTTATGTACGTACAATTCTATTTGCTTCTTCACTTTCAATGGCAGACAGAACCCTAAATCCCAAACTGCAAATTCAGATCTAAAATCAAAGTGAAATTTCAATCTTCTCAAACAATATCGAATTTTATATCAATTTGTAGCTCTCGACAAGCGCAGTCAGATATGCGATTTTTTTTTCGATTGGAGTCATCGTTCGACCAGGAAATTGCAAAATAGTTTCGGCCGTTCGTTGAGGTCGGTGTGATTCGACGGTGGATTCTCGTCTTTGGGTCGATCGGAGGGGATAGTCGCGTAGAGGGAGGCAAGTCATATTCATCCATGCTGTTACATCTGGCAATTGATGTCTTGATTCACCAGCAAATCGCCTAGAACGGAGGCGGTGGCGAGTGGCGCAGGTGGAGCCGGAGGGTCGCGTGAAGCCAGGGGATGGGCGGCTCGGCATGATTGAGGTGGTGGCGAGGCCTGATCGGTGCCTAGTCATGTGGTTCATCGGCGTTGTGGGTTTATGTAGCGGCAGCTTCTAGGGTTTTGGGTTCGATTGTTCTGCGCATGAACAAGTCGCGTGCGCGTTTTAGAAGGAGGTGACGTGTACGACATTTTTTTTATATAATTCAATTTGTATAATATTCCAATAGTGATAACTTTTACATACGAGGTCCAATTCACGCGTAGCTTTCTCCACTGCGATCCTATCAGAATTCCGGATATTATAGCGCTGGTTTGGACTAATTCTGCGACTGTTCAATTTTTGGATTTAAATTGGATTTAAATTCAATTTAAATTCAAAAGGAGATTATTTTAACCCACTCACAACTTTTAAAATTTATTATGTGTGTTAATTTAATTTTTGATGTGATTATGAATTTATTTATGACTGTTTGGCATATTTTGAATCATCATATCGCTTTATTTGAATTTATTTGGATAAATTATTATTTAATTTATTATTGCATACGAACTGCCAGTTAAATAGTTTTTTAATTTATTATTTAATGTAAACTGCTAGTAAATACCTGTTATTTGTTATCTGTTTTATATTAATGTTGTTGACTGGATGGGATGATGATTGTGATAAATGTTTGATGGTTGATATTGGATGAATGGATGTTGTATTTTGTATTGTTATAAACTGCAAGTTGTTAGGGATATTTATTTCATTCGCGATTGCGGTTTGAAATTATATATAACCGTATTTAAAATTTAAATTACGCAATGAAATGATAAATATCTGTATCACTTGACCATAGGATAGAAAATTATATATAGACACCGCGACCTATGTATAAAAATATTTTTAAATGGTTTTGTAAAGGAATATACAGGTTATATAAATATTGATTTTAGATGTTATATAAATGTTGTTTTATTATTGATTTTTAGCTATGTATAAAAAAAATTTGAAATATAAAATAAGTTAAATAATAAAGTTTGATTGCTTTTATATAATACGGTTAAGTATCTGTTCAAATTTTATTGTATATAGAGTTTATTATGACTTAAATAAAATTAAGGTTGGAGGATGAATGTGAAATTGATTTGAATTAAAGTATATGAGAATTATACTCGAATAATGTAACGATCCGTAAAATTTCGATAATTAAAAATGTTAATTTAATAAGATTTCATGGTTTAATGTTGGAAGAATTAAAAATTTGTAATTTATGTATGGTAATAATAACTAGAATGAAATGCAACAAATTTTATCTAAGTTAATTATTTATGAATTGAATGAAATCCCAAATCAATTGAAATAATATGTAGTCAACGGTAATTGAATGAATTTGTATTGTATAGGTAATTGTGACACTTGTTTGTAAATAATAAACTTATAAGTGTAATTAAAAGTTAACGGTGATAATTATTTAAGTTGCCTATTCATTTAGTTAGTCGAATTGAATTTGTGAACCAATTGCAATTGAAATAAGAGTTTATATATTAGTTGAGTGCATTATCTCTAACTGTAGTTAAATAATAATGTGGAATTCATTTGAGGTAATAAAGTAATCGACTGATAATGAAATTTTATTTAAAAATCCAATATTGAAATCCGTCAAATATTGAACAATTAAATTGTTTAAATTTAATATTTGAAGTTTATTGAATAATTGAATAACGGGAATTGAATAACTGTTTTAATGGAAATGGTTGTTCTATAATTTTAATTTGTTAAATTATATAAGTTCGTTTTGAATATTTCAAAAGATAGTGATTTAAGAATAATCAAATTTGTTTAAATTTAATATTACAAATGTTTGAATAATTAAATTCCGAATTTGATATGATTAATTTGATATTGAAATTTAATGTATGAAAATAGAGTGAATAACTGAAATTCGATATAATATGATTCAAATTGGTTTTCAAAGCGAATATAAGTTATATTTGGATTATAATAGAGTTAATAAGATTTTAAAATTGGGATTTTAAGCAATTCTGTAAATTTTGAAAAGTCGTCGATTTAATCGACGAGTTAAAATAGCCTTCTGGGGCACAGTCTCGAAATTCGACGAAACAAGCTCCATTAGATCCGTAATATTTTATTATTATCGTTTTTCAATTTCCATAGCAATCGGAGTCGCCGTTTGACCGTGGCAGCTCAAAACGCTTAGAAATTAATTTAATCAATTTAATTTAAAATTGATGGTTTATTTCCGTAACTCGCACATACGATCGAATTAGGACTTGAAACCTTTTCCATTGCATCCTAAATAGGGGTATAACATTATAAACGCCTAGTGGCACGCCTCGATAAGGGTTCAAGATTTTAAGTTGCATAAACTGGGATATTTTGAAATTTAAATTTATATATTGTCTAGTCAACTTTTCACGTCAGCTTCTGTTCAAATCACTGTAGTAAGCATCCCACACGCAAGAATCAGGTCTGCTCCCTTTTAAATTCGCACGCAAGCTTCTGGCAGTGGGAAAATAATGAATCCAAACTTCAAAAATTGCTGTCTCTTCCAATACTCGATTAAAAATCACGAAACCAATTTTAAAAATCCTATTTTTTCTTTATCTTTGACCTTGCATGCTTCGTGCTTGGTGTGGCAACCATTGGGGTCGAAGCCATTCTTAGGCGTGAACTAATGTTGGAAATCGTGGAGGATATGGGCTTCGATTCGCGAAACGGAGCATTGATTCAAGTTCGTGACGCGAAATAGCAGCCCGGTGGTGAGTTTTGTGTTGTGCGGCTCTTGTTTGGAGCGTATGACCTGATCGTGGTCGAGAGGAGAGCTTCAGGTCACGTCTTCCTAGATGTGGTCGAGCGTGTAGCTTTGTGGTCGAGATGGTGGAGACTTCGAAGAGAAGAAGTTTGGCGAAGACGGCATGTCGAACGGAGTATTGGACTCCGTATCATCGGAGATTGGTGCACGGCAATGGTGTGTTTGTGCATTTTCATGTGCAGGCATTGGCTAACGATGGGAGAAGAAGCTTTGTAGTTGGGCTGGGCCTGTTTTGCTTTGGGTTAGAATTTATTTTAAATACCAATATAAATTGTTTTATAAATTCAAATGTTGATAACTTATAAAATGTATAACTTCTACATACGAGGTCCGATTGGAAAGAAAATTTTTGCGTTGCGATCGTAATGGCGAGAGCTTCGAAATGAAACTGGTTTGGACGAATTTGGAGACAGTTGAAATTTGGACTAAAATCGGGAGTCGTCCGGTTTAGCCCCAAATCGGAACATCTCGGTGACAACAGGATATCAAGGTGGGTATTTTATAACGCTCACAACGTACTGAATATCTTTATGGTAGTTAAATTTGATATTATGAAGTGATATGAATTTTATTTGTCATTGTTTGATAAAATTTAGTTGTCATATAGATTGTCATTTGTATTCACCGTTGAAAATTTAAATTGACAGTCAAATTGAAATTAAAATTGAATTGTGATTAAATTACCTGATATTGAGAACTATGAAATTGCCGTGAATTGTATTGTCTATTGGATGATTTATTTCGATGGATGCTATTGGTTGATAATTTAATGTTTGGATGTTTATTTGCTTATATATATCCTGTTATACATACATATGACACTGTGATTTGATTTAAGTGATATATATACATCCCTGACATTAAATTGAAATAACTAATCACTTGGGCATAGGATAGAAAAGTATATACGGACACCGGATTGGTTAAATTTATAACTTTTAAAATAGTTGATTTAAAATTTGTTTAAAAGTTTTGATTTAAAAGTTATAAATAAAATCAATTTATAGAAATCGAATTTATCGAAAAATTGAGTTTGGAATGTTGAAATAAATTTTGGTTAAAAGAAATTGTTAATTAATTTAAGTTGAGACTTTGAAATTTAAAATTGGGATATGATTGAATTTCGAAAATTTATTTGTTTAAAAGTTTGAACATTATTTCAATCTTGAGTACTACTAAGTAAAGGTGATATAAAAATGATATTTTGAAATTGAGCTTGGAATTGAATCATATTTGAAATTTGGATTTAAATTTGAATATTGAAGGATAATTTTGTTAAGTGTTATAAATTGATATTTTTGAAAATTCAAGCTCCAAATCGATATAATTTGAAAATGAATTAACTGAAAGTGAATGTAAAATTGAATTAATTTAAAGTCAAAGCTGACATTGATTTGAATTGAAATCTAAATCGAATCGGTAGAATGGAAATTGAAATTGATTTGAATTAGGAAGTTATAATTGAAATGGTTTGGTTTTGAAGCTGTTTCATTTTGTTTTCCAAATTACTCTGTTATATAAACCATCTTTAAATACTTAAACTATTTTAACCTATATTAACTATATTAAATTATTCTAACCCATCTTAAACCATGTTAACTTATTTTAATCTATTTTAAATCTACTTAACCCAATTTAAATTATTTTAAACTAATTTATCTATTTTGAATCCATTTTAAGATTTTAAGTATTTTTAACTATTTTAATTATTTAAACTACTTTTAAACTACTTAAAACTATTTTCTAAAATTTCAAGCTGGCCAATAAGGTGAAATATTTATATTTAAATCTTGAATGTAAATACGAATTGGGTTAAATGAAGTTGCAACCTAAAATAGAAATTCGAAATGATTTGGAAATCGAAATGAGATATTGAGGCGAAAAATGTTTTTTGAAACGGAATCTTACATTTTGAATAGCTATGATGATATTTGAAATGGATTTGATTTTTGAAACAAATATGATATTTTGATATCAATTATGAATCGATTGAAATGTAAAAGAGCCACCGATGTAATAATACGTAGTTATTAAAGAGACCGGGATCGGATATGGACATACTCTCTGTCGATACCGAAACTCACTTTAATAACTAGTATACGCGAAATGTTGATCCAGAATGAAGTGGATGGTTTGGTGAACGCGTTGACTGAAGAAAGAGAGCGATATTGGACGACCCATGGCATGACTAAAACAGGAGCCGCGCCGGGCCATTGAGGTTCGCCACCTCTAGCGGACACACTTCTCAATACCATATCTATTACCTTTTGTGATTCGATTTGGGTGCACCCCTTGATTTGGGAGTGTTGTTTCGCGGTGTTGAGGTAGCTGCTGGCTATGCTCAACATCAGTCCGGATCACTCAACTACTAGTATCCTAGTTGGTATCGCCTCATGTACCTTGTCATACTGATTATCCTATTCGCGACCACTACGTTTTGTTTTGTGTTATACCTATGGAGTGCCCTCTGATAACCACTAGTTTACGGTGGGGTATACAGTGCTGTATAGACTATGGCATTATAAAATGTGTTAAGGGGAATTATGGTAACGCCTTAATGCTATTTTAATACTTTTACTTTATTATAGACATATTATAATAGCGTATTGTACTACATAGTAGATAGTTTAACGGATCCTTGAGAGATGGAAAATCCCGTAACATCTCTTGAGTTATTGCACGCACGTTGACACTGGATATGAGATGCCAAACCCCGTAAACATCTCTGACGCCATTACACTTATAGTTATTTACGATTGATTTAACTTTCATAAGGATATTTTAGTCCTGACTCGAATGTTTTGTCTTTTCATTACGCTCGGGTCAGACCTGAGTTTTTTTTCAGCTTATTGAAGATCTATTCTGGAGGACGAAGACGAAGATTTGGTATACTATTACTCTTATTATCTTTGCTTCATGTTGTCTGCTGCATTATTTTATTTGTTCTGTTGTATATGTATAACTTTGATAAAGGGTGTATAAATAATGATCAAAGTATTGTAAACAGCTTCATGAACTGTTTATTTGACCGTTATATTTTATAGTTCCGCTGCGAGATTCTGTGCTGTTTCATTTCCTTTATTTCTCTTTCTTTTCTTTTCTTATTTACCCCAATAACCATCTGCCCTTTTGAACGGTTTGGAAACGGCATGTGTATTTGATCGTCGGTTTAAACTGCCCAAAAAGGCGGGTCGTTACAGTTGGTATCAGAGCTTTGGTTTAGCGATAACCTTTGCTTTGTGGGGTCTGACTCTTTATAAATAGGGTAGTAATACCCTATGATGAGTCACTGAGTGTATACATATGAGAGAGCGTATTTGTTAGTGATATAAAAGGTTTTATAGTGTGTCGGTTGATTTGTTGAGTGGCTTATGGATTTTGGTCAATACGAGTAATTAACGTCATTGATAGGGATCCTAAACACTCAAATAGAACAATTCGACATAGTATTGTTTTAAAATTGGGTAAATGAAATAATTTTGCTCTAATTATATTTTGTATATAAAGAAAATTTTCAGAAGTTATTGTGACTTATCTAGCTTATCTGGTTGTTAGGAATGATAATATTGGTTATTATCATTAATTGGATATTGTAATTTAATAAATAAGGTGAATTACAAAATGAACAATGATAAAACACTTGTGGAATGATTTAAGAAAGAAAGTCCTATAAGAATGTTTTATAAAGGTGACTTATAAATTAAAATAGATTTAAATTGGAAAATATTGAATTTAAGACCTGAAGTTTTTGACAATGGTTCTCAAAGCTTTGAAGAAAATATATTGTGATATTAGTTGGAAAATATTTATGGGAAATATTTTGAAAGGATTTTTAAGAAGGAATGAATTCAGTACTCCTCCCTTCTGTCGCTGGAAAATAATTTCGGTGACGACTATGCAGGATCATCGACGTTCATTTTTGAGTCTCAAAGTGGGGGAGACTTCTAAGAAGCTTTGCTTTTCTTCAAAATTATTTTAGGTAAATGGGTTTTGGTTTAAACTCCAAAGGTATGATTTGATATATTAAAGATATAAGTGTATATGTTTATTTCAAACGATTTGAAAAGAACCGGGCATTTAAATTTCTAAGTTATATTAATTAGTAATTTTCAAATTATTTGAATAAAATGTGAATAACCAGAATTTATAAAATAAGAGGATTAAGATATCTAAGCTTATTTTTGGGAAAACTTTAGAGTTGTAGTGTACCTTTAAAGTTAAAAGGTAAAGAGGATTTAAATAAATTAAATTTGTGAACAATTATAATTAAGTAAAATGAGATTCTATAAATTTGTATAATACCAAATTTGCATTCTAATAACATATAATGTGACTTACCAAATATTAAGAAGTTGAAATGATGTTTTGGATATGTAATGAGATGTTGTACAAATAAACAGAACCTGAAAATAATTGAAGTATACAAGTAAGGAAAACTCAAGAGGAATTAAAATGCGTATAAATGGAAATTTTGGGTGTGATAAAAATAATAAATACTTAAATATAACATGAAATGATGAATGGATAAATGGAACAAGTAAGTGAACTTAAGAAAGAAGATAAATGAATCATATTATATCTTTGTAAATTGGTTATAGAAAATAATATAAATTGTAAAGGGATTGAAAAAATTGAATTTGTAACCTTTAAGATAACTGTAAACTAAGAAAAGTCATTTATGAGAGGTTAGACTTTTATAGGATGATTAATAAACTAAAGTGCACGTTAATAAAATGTTCCATAAATAAATTTGTTATCAACTAAAATTATGAAATTGAAGTAAATGTAAACAAAAGAATTTGGTATAGCTAAGAATCAATTGGAAAATGAAATTGAACTTAATTAATTATATAGAATGTTTAAAATGAACTTGAGTAAGAAAATTCTATGATATGATGTTTAAGAAAAGATAATGTTAAAGAATATGCTATGTAAAGAAATGAATATACTAACTGAATAATGGATTGTGAATAATTAATTGTAAATAAAAATAGAAGTCAATAAAATAATTTAGTATAGTTGAATTGGATAGAAATCCATTGGAAGGTAATACGTGAGATTGTACGTATATTATTTTATTCGCATAACTATTTGATCCAAATTCGAGCACAAAATTTCGAGATAATTTATATCGAACCAAGTAAGGATTTTTCACTCGATTCTCGACGGCGAACCCTGGATATGGATTTTTGATTTAATTCTGGAATTCTCTATCATAGTATATGGCTATGCAAGGAGAGTAACAGTTTCCAATCAAGGAACGAAATCTGAGTCCGCACTAGAGAGTCGTGTGAATGATACTAGTTGGAAGTGAAATTATGTGATCGAATAAGCGATTAGATTTGATATTGCTCACGGATGATATATGTACAGCTTACGGACTTAATTAAAGCTAATATTGGAAATTGAAGATGCCAAATATAAAATGATTCTTTTAAATTGTATAATTGGATATCATTGGTAAATGAGATGCAGGTATTTAAAATCAAGAAAAATATTAGATTTCCCGACAAAAGGTACATGTTTATTTTGTCATTGGATTTGGTGATTTTTGATGAGCCACTTGGCTTTTGATTTTCTTTTATTGGTTTGGGGTCCATAGAGGCGTTTTGTAGCTGTACCAATCGAGCCGCGCAAAGGAGACTCTGCCGAAATTTTTCGTAAATCCGGGTGTTAGAAAATTTTTCAAGTTTAAAAATTTTATAACTTGTTTTGATAACTAACTCGTAAACTTCATAGGCTAATCAGAGTAGCATAGTGGAAGTGTAGTAACGATTTTATAAATGAAATTTCATTATTTTATAAGTTGATAATTTTGAATAAAATATATCAAATGTTGAATTCTTTACTTAGTTTCTTTTCCCTTCTTTTTCCTTTTCGAGGACGAAAAAATTTGAGTGGGGGAGAGTGTAACGACCCATAAAATTTCGATAACTAAAAATGTTAATTTAATAAGATTTCATGTGTTAATGTTGGAAGAATTAAAAATTTGTAATTTATGTATGGTAATAATAACTAGAATGAAATGCAACAAATTTTATCTAAGTTAATTATTTATGAATTGAATGAAACCCCAAATCAATTGAAATAATATGTAGTCAACGGTAATTGAATGAATTTGTATTGTATAGGTAATTGTGACACTTGTTTGTAAATAATAAACTTATGAGTGTAATTAAAAGTTAACGGTGATAATTATTTAAGTTGCCTATTCATTTAGTTAGTCGAATTGAATTTGTGAACCAATTGCAATTGAAAAGAAAGTTTATATATTAGTTGAGTGCATTATCTCTAACTGTAGTTAAATAATAATGTGGAATTCATTTGAGGTAATAAAGTAATCGACTGATAATGAAATTTTATTGAAAAATCCAATATTGAAATCCGTCAAATATTGAACAATTAAATTGTTTAAATTTAATATTTGGAATTTACTGAATAATTGAATAACGGGAATTGAATAACTATTCTAATGGAAATGGTTATTCTATAATTTGAATTTGTTAAATTATATAAGTTCGTTTTGAATATTTCAAAAGAGAGTGATTTAATAATAATCAAATTTGTTTAAATTTAATATTACAAATGTTTGAATAATTAAATTCTGAATTTGATATGATTAATTTGATATTGAAATGTAATATATGAAAATAGAGTGAATAACTGAAATTCGATTTAATATGATTCAAATTGGTTTCCAAAGTGAATATATGTTATATTTGGATTATAATAGAGTTAATAAGATTTTAAAATTGGAATTTTAAGCAATTCTGTAAATTTTGAAAAGTCGTCGATTTAATCGATGAGTTAAAATAGCCTTCCGGGGCACAGTCTCGGAATTCGACGAAACCAGCTCCATTAGATCCGTAATAGTTTATTATTATCGGGTTTCAATTTCCATAGCAATTGGAGTTGCCGTTTAACCGTGGCAGCTCAAAACGCTTAGAAATTAATTTAATCGATTTAAGTTAAAATTGATCGTTTATTTCTGAAACTCGCACATACGATCGAATTAAGGCTTGAAATCTTTTCCATTGCGTCCGGAATAGGGGTATAACATTATCAACGCCTAACAGCACGCCTCGATAGGGGTTCAAGGTTTTAAGTTGCATAAACTGGGATATTTTGAAATTTAAATTTATATATTGTCTAGTCAACTTTTCACGTCAGCTTCTGTTCAAATCACTGTAGTAAGCATCCCACACGCAAGAATCAGGTATGCTCCCTTTTAAATTCGGACGCAAGCTTCTGTCAGTAGGAAAATAATGAATCCAAACTTCAAAAATTGCTGTCTCTTCCAATACTCGATTAAAAATCACGAAACCAATTTTAAAAATCCTATTTTTGCTTTATCTTTGATCTGGTATGCTTCATGCTTGGTGCGGCAACCATTGGGGTCGAAGCCATTCTTAGGCGTGAACTAGGGTTGGAAATCGTGGAGGATATGGGCTTCGATTCGCAAAACGGAGCTTTGATTCGAGTTCGTGACGCCGAATAGCAGCCCGGTGGTGAGTTTTGTGTTGTGCGGCTCTTGTTTGGAGCGTGCGACCTGATCGTGGTCGAGAGGAGAGCTTCAGGTCACGTCTTCCTAGGTGTGGCCGAGCGTGTAGCTTTGTGGTCGAGATGGTGGAGACTTCGAAGAGAAGAAGTTTGGCGAAGACGGCATGTCGAACGGAGTATCGGAGCTCCGTATCATCGGAGATTGGTGCACAGCAATGGTGGGTTTGTGCATTTTCGTGTGCAGGCATTGGCTAAGGATGGGAGAAGAAGCTTTGTAGTTGGGCTGGGCCTGTTTTGCTTTGGGTATGAATTTATTTTAAATACCAGTATAAACTGTTTTATAAATTCAAATGTCGATAACTTATAAAATGTATAACTTCTACATACGAGGTCCGATTGGAACGAAACTTTTTGCATTGCGATCGTAATGGCGAGAGCTTCGAAATGAAACTTGTTTGGACGAATTTGGAGACAGTTGAAATTTGGGCTAAAATCGAGAGTCGTCCGGTTTAGTTCCAAACCGGAACATCTGGGTGACAACAGGATATCAAGTTGAGTGTTTTATAACGCTCACAACGTACTGAATATATTTATGGTAGTTAAATTTGATATTATGAAGTGATATGAATTTTATTTGTCGTTGTTTGATAAAATTTAATTTTCATATAGATTGTCATTTGAATTCACCGTTGAAAATTTAAATTGACAGTCAAATTGAAATTGAAATTGAATTGCGATTAAATTACCTAATATTGAGAACTATGAAATTGTCGTGAATTGTATTATCTATTGGATGATTTATTTCGATGGATGCTATTGGTTGATATTTTAATGTTTGGATGTTTATTTGCTTATATATATATCCTGTTATACATACATATGACACTGTGATTTGATTTAAGTGATATATATTCATCCCTGACATTAAATTGAAATAACTAATCACTTGGCCATAGGATAGAAAAGTATATACGGACACCAGATTGGTTAAATTAATAATTTTTAAAATAGTTGATTTAAATTTTATTTAAAATGTTTTGATTTAAAAGTTATAAATAAAATCAATTTATAGAAATCGAATTTATCGAAAAATTGAGTTTGGAATGTTGAAATAAATTTTGGTTAAAAGAAATTGTTAATTAATTTAAGTTGAGACTTTGAAATTTAAAATTGGGATATGATTGAATCTCGAAAATTTATTTGTTTAAAAGATTGAACATTATTTCAAGCTTGAGTATTACTAAGTAAAGGTGATATAAAAATGATATTTTGAAATTGAGCTTGGAATTGAATCATATTTGAAATTTGGATTTAAATTTGAATATTGAAGGATAATTTGTTAAGTGTTATAAATTGATATTTTTGAAAAATCAAGCTCCAAATCGATATAATTTGAAATTGAATTAATTGAAAGTGAATGTAAAATTGAATTAGTATAAAGTCAAAGTTGACATTGGTTTGAATTGAAATCTAAATCGAATCGGTAGAATGGAAATTGAAATTGATTTGAATTAGGAAGTTATAATTGAAATGGTTTGGTTTTGAAGCTGTTTCATTTTGTTTTCCAAATTACTCTGTTATATAAACCATCTTTAAATACTTAAACTATTTTAACCTATATTAACTATATTAAATTATTCTAACCCATCTTAAACCATGTTAACTTATTTTAATCTATTTTAAATCTACTTAACCCAATTTAAATTATTTTAAACTAATTTATCTATTTTGAATCCATTTTAAGATTTTAAGTATTTTTAACTATTTTAATTATTTAAACTACTTAAAACTATTTTCTAAAATTTCAAGCTGGTCAATAAGGTGAAATGTTTATGTTTAAATCTTGAATGTAAATACGAATTGGATTAAATGAATTTGCAACCTAAAATTGAAATTTGAAATGATTTGGAAATCGAAATGAGATATTGAGGCGAAAAATGATTTTTGAAGCGGAATCTTACATTTTGAATAGCTATGATGATATTTGAAATGGATTTGATTTTTGAAACGAATATGATATTTTGATATCAATTATGAATCGATTGAAATGTAAAAGAGCCACCGGTGTAATAATACGTAGTTATTAAAGAGACCGGGATCGGATATGGACATACTCTCTGTCGATACCGAAACCCACTTTAATAACTAGTATACGCAAAGTGTTGATCCAGAATGAAGTGGATGGTTTGGTGAACGCGTTGACTGAAGAAAGAGAACGATATTGGACGACCCCTGACATGACTAAAACAGGAGCCGCGCCGGGCCATTGAGGTTCGCCACCTCTAGCGGACACACTTCTTCGATACCATATCTATTACCTTTTGTGATTCGATTTGGGTGCACCCCTTGATTTGGGAGTGTTGTTTCGCGGTGTTGAGGTAGCTGCTGGCTATGCTCAACATCAGTCCGGATCACGCAACTACTAGTATCCTAGTTGGTATCGCCTCATGTACCTTGTCATACTGATTATCCTATTCGCGACCACTACGTTTTGTTTTGTGTTATACCTATGGAGTACCCTCTGATAACCACTAGTTTACGGTGGGGTATATGGTGCTATATAGACTATGACATTATAGAATGTGTTAAGGGGAATTATGGTAACACCTTAACGCTATTTTAATACTTTTACTTTACTATAGACATATTATAATAGCATATTGTACTACATAGTAGATAGTTTAACGGATCCTTGAGAGATGGAAAATCCCGTAACATCTCTTGATTTATTGCACGCACGTTGACACTGGATATGAGATGTCAAACCCCGTAAACATCTTTAACGCCGTTACACTCATAGTTATTTGCGATTGATTTAACTTTCATCAGGATATTTTAGTCCTGACTCGAGTGTTTTGTCTTTTCATTACGCTCGGGTCAGACCTGAGTTTTTTTCAGCTTATTGAAGATCTATTCTGGAGGACGAAGACGAAGATTTGGTATACTATTACTCTTATTATCTTTGCATCATGTTGTCTGCTGCATTATTTTATTTGTTCTGTTGTATATGTATAACTCTGATAAAGGTGTATAAATAATGATTAAGGTATTGTAAACAGCTTCATGAACTGTTTATTTGACCATTATATTTTATCGTTCCGTTGCGAGATTCTGTGCTGTTTCATTTCCTTTATTTCTGTTTCTTTTCTTTTCTTATTTACCCCCAATAACCATCTGCCCTTTTGAACTGTTTGGAACCGGCATGTGTATTTGATCGTCGGTTTAAACTGTCCAAAAAGGCGGGTCGTTACAAATAATATTGATTTGAAAGTTAAATAAAATTGAGATTTTAAAGGGTATGATTTTTATAGCTTGATTTTGGTTTAGAGTGATTTAAATGAATATCAAGTTGATTTAAATGAATATATCAAGTTAATTAAATTGAAAGGATATCCAGTTATTTGAAGTTTAAAGGTTTTACTTAAATGATATTTGATTTATTAAGTAAACATTTCAAATCTAAATATTAGTAAGTGAATTTGATAGATATGGAATTATTAAAGAATTAGTTTTGAAATGGTAGAATACTTAAAGCTTTGAAATATATGGAAATTGAAAATGTTATTTGGGGGTTCAAATCTGTATTTGGAATTGATTTGTGAAATTGAAGAAGTTATTTTATAGTATAAAGTAATTTAATATTTAAGCCATTTAAGTTATGTAGTTATGTTTCAAAGTTATGAGTTTCAAAGTATTATAATTTGAAAATGTTATACTTTAAGTGTTTGATTTCAAAGTGTTATAACTTTGGAAGTGCTATGGTTTTGGAAAAGAGATATATTTGAAATAAAAATGATATTACATTGATTTGGGATTTTATAAAAATTATATCATATTGATTTGGTTTTTGAAATGTTATGATATCGTATTTATATGGTTCTGAAATGGATATTATATGATTTTGAAGTATAAATATTTTTGAAATAACCGCGGTGTTATAATAATGTTTGGTGGTTAAAGAGACCGGGATCGGAAGTTGTCGTACCCTCTGCCAACTTCAAAAACCACTTTAACAACCGTGTGCACGGTGGAGATTCCAGAATGAAGTAGGATGGTGGCGACTTTCTATTAAGGTATATAGGTGGACCTGACTCTCGTGAGTTGGCATAAGGTGGCTAAAATAGGAGCGATTCTCGGGCAAAGGAGGTAGCCCCTCTTATCAGACACACTCCTTCGACATTATACTCTAACTTTTGGATTGATTCGGTGGCCACTTTTGATTTTTGATTTTGGGGATATGGCACGAGGTGGGCGATAGTAGCTACTACGTGTTACCACCAGCCCGGATGCGTAATTGGTATATCTACCCTGGCATTGCCTTGTGTATCGTGTCATCTACCCTACCATGCCTTGTACGGGTTTAGTTTTCTCCCGTAGCCCGTATGGTATCCTATGGTGGCTTCTCGATCAGGAGGAACCATGATACTGGATGTACTACTGGGACTATTACGTGGTAAGGGCTATATGGGTAACCCCTTAATGATATTTTAAAGTAAGTTTATTTTACTATAGACATTATTATAATAGCGAAGTTTTACTACATAGTAAATAGTTTAACGGATCCTTAGGAGATGTGAATCTCGAGCATCTCTTAAGGTACTGCACTTACGTTCGACACTGGATAGGAGATGTCAAATCCTGTAAACATCTCCGACACCATTCCACTCATATTATTTACCATTGATTTAACTTGCATAAGATATTTTGTTCTGACTCGAGTGTTTTGTCGTTTCAATTTGCTTGGGTCAATCTGAGCATTTCAAGGTTTGAAGACCTTATTTTTGGAGGACGAAGACGAAGATTTTATTATTACTATTATCTATTATATTATTCACTACATCATGTACCCCGCTGCATTTTATTATTCTCTAGTATGTGCAACTCTGGTATGTATTGTATAAGTATAATCAAAAGTTTTGTAAACAGCTTCATGAACTGTTTATTTGATTATTATATTTTATCGTTCCGCTGTGAGATTCTATTTTTTTTTTTTTCTTTCTCTGGTTTCTTATTTACCCCTTAACAATCCGCCCTTTTGTATGGGTTAGGTCTGACGTGTGTGGTTTATCATCGATTTAAAGCGTACAAAAAGGCTAAATGTTACAGGAGGTGTAAGCAATTTGGAATATATAAGTTATATAACTTGAAACTTGAGAAAATAGGAGGAAAAAAACCAAAATAAGAATGCGGTTAAACATTTTGGATAGGGAAAAGAAAATATGGAATGTTGATATTAAACTTAAGTAAATTTGTAGAAATGTTAATTAAGTGATATTGACATTAAAGGAATATACTATGTGAATGAAATAAAATAAATGATCATAAATAAATTTGAAAGTGAAAGAGAATAATAAAAATGGTTGTAAATGAATGTAAATAAGTAGGGCAAACTTAATGAACGTTATTAATTGAATGTAAGTTAATTGGACATAATAGAATGGAAATGAATTGAATATGAATAAGTAAGCATGGAAAAATTGTAACGAATGTTAATAAATTGGAAGTAAATCAATTGAATGTAAATCAAGTAAATGTGGATGAAACAAATGAAAATAATTGAAAAAAATCAATTGAATGTAAATATATTAAATTGGAATCAATCAAATGCGAATGCAAGGAATATTGATTGATTAAATAAAAATGGATTGAAACCAAATTAATTAAATGTAAATCAATTAAAATCAAATGAATTGAATATAATTCCATTGGACGATTAACGAGATGAATAATAATAAGTGAATGTTAATCAATTAATGTAACGACCCGATTTTTCGACTCCCGAAAGTCGACATCAATACCTCCACTGTATCCAATGCCCCGCAGTCGAATGTTGGAAAACCGAACCGTTAGGGTTAAAGAAGAAGAAGATAGAAGAAGAACAGAAACAATAACAGAATCTCACATTTCGCAGCGGAACAAATATAATAGATAAATGAATATCTTTAAACAAAATCACTATATCAGTTTACACATTACAACATCAGAGTATTACAACAACATCACACAAACAATGGCAGTTATAATAACCTACCCTGATTGTTGAATACACAACAGTATGATAACAATATACGGAAGTACGTCTCGCCATCCAGCTCGAACTCTAGATCTCCACAACATCTCTTTTTCGACTTCACCCCAGATTAATGATAACCTGACTCTAGGCTGCCCGTGTGGAAATTTATGGGCACCCAGAGTTTAGAAAGGGAACAATAAACTCCAAGTCAGTCGTGGGACAGGTGTGAGATCTTAAAAATAGTTATTTTTCATAAAGAAAATAAAAATAAATTCGCTATGCTTTTTCAAAAATTAAACTACCATAAGGCCTCCCACCATACACACAATGCAAACGCAGAATTGGAGGAGATTTCTACTTATAATAGTCAAACATGCTTAATACGCAAAATCATTTTAATATTATCATTAGTGCATAGTGCATAAAACATTTCGAAAGTATAGTATTAATCTTAACCAGCATACAACCATTATTGTATGCCCACTGTAGCTACCATGTTCAATAGCAGGTTACCGCCATATTCCATGGCAGGTTATACAACTAAAACCGTACAGGGCGCGTATTGTTTCTTTGGACTTCCAACAATGGTCAGGCTAAGGAACTTCCTACTGCCACAAGGGTATGCCTCTAGAGGGACGTCGCGAGAACTTAAAAAGCTCTCTGCCAATATAGGGCCAGGTTACCTCTGTAACTAGGTAACTACTACACGAGTATGCCATCACCCGGTCGTTTGCGACCTTATCTGAGGATCCTCAACCACAAAGCAACAACCACAAAGAGTAATAGATTTGCAGCAACCACATAGGTTAAATATATGGGCTCCATACCATGATACCACACTTTTCAAGAAGGAAAAGGCATACCCTAAAGGGCGCGACCCTCATAACCTTGCCGCATCTTTCCTGTTTCGACCATTTTTGGGGTGTGAGGTACGACGAAGTCTCATCCACAAAGCTAATTTTTCACAAAGTCATGCTTTGATCAACAAATGATCAGCAGCACTTCGTATCACACATTACTAGTTTGAGAATATATCACTAGTAACCATTAACTACATAACCTCTGAGCTCGTACGTCTCGGAGAAGGGTGTTAAGCTAAGAGAATAAATTCTCCGCCACCAACAGAAATGTATTTGATAGAAACCAGCTTTACATCTCAAAGTGTAATGTCAAACACATATCCATACAAGTCTATTCCGGGATCGAAAGGAACCGAAGGCACTTCAAAAGAAGCCCTTGCAAATCCAGATATTCACAAATCACGTCCGGAATCCCCATCAAAAAGGGTAATAAAATCTCTATACCGGAGAAACCTGGTGCGGAGACATTCGACAGGTAATCATTTCGTTTTCGAAAATACCCGGTCTTCAACACCGTCTTCAAATGCAATCACATTTCTTCGTATCATTATTCGGAATGGTTTTATGACACAAAGTCCTCTCCCGGCTAGTCTGAATAATGAGCGCTTATTCTTAAAAATAAGTGTTCAATCAGATTTCAAACAAATCACAACAATTTCCACTTTGATCTTTTAAATAAAAGATCCACTACCATCACAAAGGTTCGAAGTGGTTTTCGGATATCCACTTGGAATCCGACCCTCGGTCGCATCGCAATTAAAATGACATTAAAAATGTCAATATTGATAGTCGGTTATTTACCTATCAATCAACATTCACAACAACCACCAAAATTTAAATAATTTTTCCCAATTATTTATTTTCAAAATATCTTCGCAAGATAAAATGTAACGACCCAGAATTTTTATTAATTAAAATTTGAATATTTAATTAATTTTAAATATTAATAAGTGAATTTATAAGTCAAATAAATTTTATTTTGAATTATTGGATTTATTTGAATAATTAAATCGACAATTTAATACGTTAAATTATGGAAATAATTGAAAATTGAGTTAAATATGATTGAAAATGATTTGTAAAATTTTATTTTATCATGTTGAAGTTAGAACGATATTTTAGAACTTTTAAAATCGAATTAAAAGTTAATTTGTGAAAACTGAATATTTTAATATTAAAATCGACTAGTGAAAATAGCCAATTTTTGAACAGTCTCAGAATTGAACGAAACCAGTTCCATTGGATCCGTAATAGTTAGTTATTACCGGATTTTAATTTTCGTGTCAATCGGAGTTATCGTTTGATCGTGGCAGCTCGAAACGCATCGATTTATTTTTAATTTTAATTTGGCGAGTTAAAATAGCCATTTTTCAAAAAGTCTCGGATTTCGACGAACCAGTTTCATCGGATCCGTAATGTGATATTATTGTAAGGTTTCAAATTTCAAGTCAATTGGATTTACCGTTTGTCCGGTACAAATTAAAACGCCTAGAAATCGACTTAAATCGGTTTAATTTAAATTGAGCGTTTATAGCCATAACTCGCACAGATGTCCGAATTAGCTTCCGAAACCTGTTCCATTGTGTCCGGAACGCGGGGTAAACCCTAGAAACGCTGGTTACGGCGCGTAAATCGGAGTTTGGAATTTCCGAATGAATAGTGTCGTTCAAAACTTTATAAATAACACCCACCTCCTTCATAATTTAGAAAAATAAAATAAAAACCTAATATCTAACCCTAGCCGCCACCCTCCCCATGAATGGCCAGAAAACTCCCAACTTCCACCTCGATTATCTCCAAATCCGTCGACAATTAGCCTTAGGTTTCAACTAGAGAATTGTAGAGCACAACACGATCTTTAATATCAATATTCAAGATCGCGAATAGCTTCACGAATCAACGGGAAAATGACCATAAAGTGGCCGGCCTGCGCACGCAACATGAGGAGGAGGGGACAACTGAGTTTCATATGCTTCAGGCCGAGCATGGCTCTGGGGGAGGCGCACGCGATGGAACCCTCTGATCGTCGTGGAAGTGAAGCGTGGAGGTGCAAATTGAAACCCTAGTAGTGGATGTATGGGTTATTTGCGTGCTCTGTATTTGGAAATGAACGTGAGGGAGATGGAAGGGGGGTACGGGCCTGATGCTATGGGATTGAATCTAACGGCCATGATTTAGCTAGGGTATAAAATTTTATAATTTAGTTGTAAATTGTATATAAATTAATTCGAGTAAACTTCATAATATCATAACTTTTTCATACGAGGTCGAAAATGCGCGAAACCAGTTGCGTTGGAATCGTATCGACGAGCACTATGCGATGGAATTGGATAGGAGTCGTTTGGAGTTAGTGAGAATTTTGGGTAAAATTAAACGTCCGTTTAATTTTATTCGAAATAAATTGCTAAAACGGAATTTAAAATCAAGGTGAGAACTTCTCACTCAATCGAATCAGTTTCGATTTTATTTTAAATAGTTAGATTTAAAATATTTGAATGCATGTTTGAATGATGATTGATATCTATTGATTGTTAAAATAGACATTATACGCCGTTAGTAAGCGGATGTTATTTAATAAAAACATATACCGCGAATATTTCACAAACAGTGAAATTGGTACTATATATAATAGCAATATATATATATTGGCATATGTATATATTGGAGTTGTTGATTTCCCGCATTTTTTGTTTAGCGGATGAGACCCTATTGCGCCGTCTATTAAGCGGATAATATTTAAATCTCATATACCGCGATAATTTCGTACTGGAGCGAAATTGGTATTGTGCTAATGTTTATGAATGCAGGAAAACAGGTTGGAGGGATCCAACTGGATTCCTCAACAGTTTTTATTTGATTTCAGATATTTTGATATTTGATGGATTATCATATTGATATATGATATCGTTGTAGTCGTGATTGACTATTTGGTGTGTAGCATCATTGGACCAAATTTTGGGATTTTAAAATGATTTTTGAAGTGATTTTTGAGAATATACTATATTTTGGAATTGATCCATTATAAATAAATAAACGTTATAATTTTTAATGTTATAAAAATTATGATTTTTGAGAAATATAGTTAAAAACTGATTTTTGAGAATATGATGCTATTGAGTTTATAAAATAGTTTAATCGAGATATTTTAGAATTATTGTGAAAAGTTTAAATATAGGATTTATAAAATTTAATTATTTTATGAATCAATATGATGAAATTATAAAGGAGTTTAAAGACGTTTTTTAAAATATTAATATGAATTGATTTATATAAGAGATTTATAAATGGATATTTATAAATTGAGATATTGAAATTATAAAACGAGTTTTTATAAGTGTTTGAATGAAGTGAAAATGAATTTCATAATTGAATGAAATTTATAGAATCATAAACGGTGAAGTTATTTGAAGAATAGATTTGGTTAAATAAATGAATCTTATAAGTTATAAGATTTATGGTTTGGAAAGTCTTTAGAGGAACGATTTTGTAAAATAATCGTTTTATAAGCATTTGACTTATAATATGAACTTTTAGTTTATAATTGAGTTATAAACTGGAATAGGTTAATAAAGGAATTTATAAAAAGAAATTTTTATAAGATAAATAGAAATGGAATTCATAAACGTTGTTTTATAAATTCACAAACGACTTATTTTGATAAGTAAATTGTTGAAACCTATTAATGGAGTTAAATTCACATTTTTGACTGTGAATAATACTTTAAAGTAAAATGTATAAAAGGATGAAAAAAAATTGTTAACGTAGTATATTCACGTTTTTGAATAGTGAATAATATGTTAAAGAAAATGTTTAGAATGTGATATTTTAAATTGAATTAAAACAATCTAACGATGTTTTAAAATGTGTTGAGATTCGAAACCATAGGTTTCAACATTTATTGTTGAAATAGACGTTTTCGAAAAATAGAAGGAAATAGTGGACTATAACACTGTTGTTATAGTAAATAATTTCCGAAAGGAAATGTTTTGTATAGTATTGGGATTTATATATCTATTTTAATTTCGAATCCCTATACTAGTGATTTTGGGTTGTCGTAACGATGTTTTACGTAACATTCGTTTTGGCCCAAATAAATATGTTTAAGAGAATGATTTCCTTAAAGAATGAAATATATACTTAATTTCGATTTAAGTATATTGAATATTTTCTAAGTGTTGAAAATAAATAAAATTTGTGAATTACTTATGAATAAATAAGTATGGAAATGTTTTCCAATATAAAGTGAATATTTTGAGAATTTATCTTTTTGAAGATAAATTGAAATGAATAATCGAAATCGAATATTCATAGATATTTTGGATTATAAATTCACTATGGAATTTATGAATGAAAAGGAGAATTGTTTAAAAATAAATATTGATTTATTTTTGAAGTATGAAATAATATATCTTGTAAAGATATTTTGGAAAATAAATAATTTGGAAAATTATTTTGAAACTGGTGATGTGTGCATATCCATTGATAGTTCAATAACCGACTATCAATATTTCCCTTTGAATGGGTAATTGATGTGATTTGTTTGAATGTGAATGCTACACTTATTTTTGAATAAACGCTCACTATTCGGGTTAACCGGGAAAGGACCATGGGGTCGTATAACCCATTCCGAATATGTGATACGTCGTTGTGAATTGCATTTGAAGATCGGTGTTGAAGACCCGGTATTTGCGAGAGCGATAGGATGACCTGTCGATTGTCTCTGCACTGAGTTGCAGCGGTATAGAGACTCCCTAAGTGATGGGAAATCCGATCAGGATTGTGAATATCCGGATTGCAAGGACTTCTTTATAAGTGCCTTCGGTTTTGTTCGATCCCGGAACAGACTTGTATGGATTGTATGTCTGACATTACAAGTTGAGATATAAAGCCGATTTCTTTCAAATATATTTCTGTTGGTGGCGGAGAATTTATTCTTTTAGCTTAACACCCTTCTCTGAGACGTACGAGCTCAGAGGTTATGTAGTTGAAGTTATCAGCGATATATTCCCAATTTGGTAATGTGACATGCTGAGTGTTGCTGTAAATGATCATTGTGTTGATTATTGTGATAGGATCGTTTATTTGATCGTCTATCTTGGTGATCATTGTGTTGATCATTTGTTGACCCAAAGCATGACTTTTGTATAAAGTATGTTTTTGTGGACGTGACTTCGTCGAGCCTCACACCCCGGAAATGGTCAAAACAGGAAAGATGCGACAAGGTCATGAGGGGTAGCTCCCTTTAGGGTATGTACATTTCCTTCTGGATAGAGGTTGTATCATGGTATGGAGCCTAGATATTTAACCTATGTGGTTACTGCGAATTTATTACTTTGTGGTTGTTGGTTATCGGGATCCCGTGAGAAAGGTCGTTTACGATCGGGGAATGGCGTGCTCGTGTCAGTAGTTACCCAGTTAGGGGTAACCCGGCCTTGTGTTGGCAGAATTCCGGTTTGGTTCTCGGGGATGTCTTTCCAGAGGCATTCTCATGTGGCAATGGGAAGTTCCTTGGCCTGACCATTTGTTGGAAATCCAAAGAAACAATACGTGACTTGTACGGTTTTAGTTGTATAACCTGCTATGGAATGTGGCGGTAACCTGCTATTGAACATAGTTAGCTATAGTAGGCATAGTTCGGAATGTCTATGCTGGCTAAGATTTATATTCTACTTTCGAAATAAATTTTTCCTACACTATGCACTAATAATAATATGAAATGTTCTTTTAAATGCGTATCAAGCATCTTTGGCTATCATAAGGAGAAATCTTCTCCAAGTCTGCGTTTGCATTGTGTGTGTGGCAGGAGGTCTTATGGTAGTCTCATTTTTAAAAGCATTGCGAATTGAATTTAAAAATATTCCTCTATTTTTGATTTTAAAGATAAATAAACTGTTTTGAGTTCTCACACCAGTCACATGACTGACTCGGAGTTTATTGTTTTCCTTCCTAAACTCTGGGTGCCCACCAATTTCCACACGGGCAGTCAAGAGTTAGGTTTATCAGGATATTCTGGAGTTGCTGGAGGCAAGATGGATGGCATGGCGTATTCACTAGTTTATAGAGTATTTCTTTTTCCGCTGCACTGTTTGATGTTGTATATTGTTGTACACTCTGATGATATGATGTAATGTAATGTGATGTAATGTAATAACTAATATATTTCTTTGTTTAAAGATTATTCATTTATTTATTATATGTTGTTCCGCTGCGAATTGTGAGATTCTGATGGTGTTCTGTTGTTGTTTTCTGTTCCGTTCTATTTTCTATGTTCTATCTTTCTTTCCCCTCCATTTTCTATTCTCTCTAATTTCTATTTTCTATTTTCCTTTTTTTATTCTCTTCTTTTCTACTTTTTCTTTTCTTAAAAACCATAACATTTCGGGTTTTTGGCCTTCGATTTCTCGGCAGTCGATAAAGTGAGTATCGATGTTGAATTTTCGAAAGTCGAGAATTTCCGAACGTTACATAAAATTTTAGCACTTTAAATTTTTGAAAACAAATTCCAAATCACTTTTCACAGTTCAATACTTTGAAAACAATTTCAAATCATTTTTCCTTACGTGGAAAACATTTCCAAATATTTATTCATTTCCACTGAAAATCTGCCGAGTTCAAATACTTTAAAATAATTTAAAATGCTTATCGAAATATACTTAGAGATATTCAAATTAAAACTTTTTTGAAACACTTGCTTAACTATTAGCTATGAAAATATTATACTAAAGTCTCATTTAAAAATTCAAGTCCAAACTAATTTTAAAATATAATTAGCAGATTGGGTATAAATATTTAAAAAACTATTTTCTAAAACAAATATCAATTTAATCTTTTAAAATAATCCCTTATATAATTATTTGAGGGGTTTTTAGGCTAAAGGAAAAAGTTAGAAAAATTTTTAGTGTCAGGGACAAGAAGTTTGTTTTTAGGCTGAAGGACACTTTTTAGTGTAAATCACATAATGATAGTTGTAACTATCATTTTCAGTTTACACTAAAAAGTGTCCTTCAGCCTAAAAAGCAAACTTGTTGTCCCTTAAACTAATTTTTTTTGCAACTTCTTCCTTGTGCCTATTTACCTTATTAATTAAAGATTTTTTTCTCTAAAGTTTTAAAATAATTCTCAAAACTAATTTCTCCAACAATATTATTTTAAAACCAAATCTAGAACTTCTAACTTATATTTCAAAAGCTATTTTACAAACATACTCGGTTTTTCAGGGAGAATACACATTCCTTTTCAAAATGGATCATTTTTAATCAATTAATAAATCCTTCTAGATTTATTTTAAATTTACGTTCCAAATCCGTAAATTTCTTTCCACGCTCTTAAAAATAAAACAATATTTATTTTTAAAACAAATTTCCCTTTCTTTCATAAAATTCACATTGTGAATTTTAAATTTTCAAATATCCACAAATATACGATTTTCAAATCGATTCCCAAATATTCACTTTCAAAACCAAATCAAATCCCAAATTGATTTTTCCAAACATTTACTTCAAAACACCAAATTGATTTTCAGAATTGGTTTTCCAAAATTTATTTTTAAACACCAAGTCAATTTTAGATCGATTTCCCAAATATTTATTATTTTTACCAAATCAATATCAAATTGATTTTCTAATTTATTTTCGAAACAGCAAATCAAATTTCAAATTGATTCTCAAATTTATTTCAAACACCAAATTTATTACCTTTTGAAACAAATTCCTTCTTTTAATTTATTCAATTTTCTAAAATTAATTTACTATAAATTTTCTACTAAATTTCAAAAATCCAATTTTATCTATTTTTTGGTATCCTACGGTACTAAAAATATATTCGGCTAAATTATAGCCCTCAACGATTTAAATCATAATATAATCACAGACAGGTTATAAATAAATAAACACACAACATATGAAACAAAATCAAATATTTGAGGAATCCAGTTGGATCACTCCAACATGTTTCCCTGCATCCATAGACGTTAGCACAACAATTAAATACACATTCCACTTCGAGGTGGAATATCATGGTATATGTGATTTATATAATATCATCCGCTATTATGCGGCGCATAGGGTCTAAACTAATATAACTGATAATAAATCAATCATCCAAGCACACAATCAACAATTTAAAATTTAACTATACAAATTTAAATCAAAAAATTTGACTGAGTGAGAAGATCTCACATTTGCTCCTTTATTTTGCAATCCAATCCAATTCCGACTTGATTCCACGGTTTTGACCTTGTATAAACATTATACAGTTGATTAATGTTTGAGATTATTGAGTAGTCTATTTCTATATATTAATTTAATTTAGACTAAAAAAATTCTTTTAAACTAATAATTTAAGTTTAAACCCAGTTTTCTTTTTATAAATTTCTTTAAGTAACTAAAATAATTATGTGAACTGGATAAACGAATAAATCACCTTAATACATTATTTTGGAAAAATCTTGTAAGTTGAAATATGTTTATGTATATTTATTCCTCCCTTTGAGACAACCTATATATATAATCCATATAGATAAAAATCTAATTTATATAAACTTACAAACATTTTATAATTTTCCATTTTCAAAATCTTATCTTTATATAAAGCTTTAAACATTTTAATATTCCTATATATATTCAAAATCTTCTCCATATAAAATCTTCCTGTTTTAACCCTGTATATTTCCCAGTGAATACAGATTTAATTTTTTGTTTCTCTGTAATATATATGCATATATAAAATTTAACCAAACAATTCAAAATAAAAAAACCTTATTAGAACGAACCCCTCGACCATCATCGCCAAAGACGAACACCGCGCTCGTCCCATCGGCCCCCAGATCAATCGCCCTCAACTACGCATTTTCGACCCATCGCGGTACACACAGCATCGCCAGAACCCTACTCTAGCCCTTCCTCCCTTTCTTGCATGTGTTATCGTTCCGCGACACCGCTCTGCCTCCTCGCGCGAGAAAATGTCACGCCTCTACTTCGTGACGCTCGAGATCGAGCCCTTACAATCGTGATTTGATTTGCTTTATTAATTAGGTTTCTCCCCCCGCCATTTGATTTTCGAATTTCAAGAGTCGTTCCCCTTTTTTTTCGATCTTGATTTGTAAAATAGGGCTCATGAATTTTTAATTTGCTTCAGATTCGAACAGGGAGGAGGAGAAGAATTCGATATTGAAGAAGATAGTGAAGCCCTTATTATTATTTTTTTCTTCTGTATATCGATTGTTTGTTTTTCACTTTTTTTTATAAGTATGAGTTTCGAATTGGATTAAGCAAGAAGAAAGGCATACGCGACTTAGATGTGAAGGAAGGTGGCTCTATATGCATAGGGGTGTCTGATGGAGACGTAATAGGGTTTGACTTAGGAATTTTATAATATTATTTAATTCTAAAATATCACATTAAGCATAAGCTCGAAATCTTGAATTCCGAATCAGACATGCTGATAGACGTTTATAATGTTATATCCCTATTCCGAACGCAATGGAAAAGCTTTCGAGTCCCAATTAGATCGTATGGAGAAGATAGCTTTTTGAACCAGTTATAACATTAAATTTTCAATTTAATTTTCAACGCGTTTGCTTATCGTACGGCCAAACGACAACCCCAAACATTACGAAAATTGAAATCCGATAATCATATAATATTACGAATCCCATGGAACTGGTTTCGTCGAAATCCGAGACCGTGCCTCAGAATGATATTTTTAAATATCGATTTAAACAATATAAATTCAAAACTAAACAAAACATTTCCAAATTAAATTCTGAAGCTTCCATTATCTTCAGTATTATCAATATGAATTTTCTAAGCCATCAAATTATTTTTAACAAGCTAAAAATTGAAAATTCAAATTTTTACCCAACTTCAATAAATTAAATTCAATAATTTAATTGTCAAATTCATATTTATAATTAAATTCAAGTTAAACTAATCTCCAAATATTTAAAATCAATTAAATATTCCATTTCAAATGTTAAAAATTTCTAGGTCGTCACATCCTTCCCCCTTAAAAGAATTTCGTCCCGAAATTACTAGTTAAGAAGAATGATCCTTAACCCGTTTATTATTTTCCCAAAACCAAACAGTTTTATGAACTTGCAAACAAATATTTTCATTAAAGATCATCATTTCAACTAACTTTCCAAGTCTCCCATAATTTCCAAGCAACCTCATTTTCTTTAACAATTCAAATTTAAATTTAAATTTTAAATTTTCAAAATTTCTCAAAATTTTTCAAACTCCCTAAATTTTTGAAAAATTTCGCCAGCGTCTCCTTTGCGCGGCTAACTCGGTACGACTACAAAATGACACCATAGGCCCTCAGATTCCAAAAGAAAACAAAAGGCCAAGTGGCTAGATAAGAAAATCATCAAATTTCATACTGGAATTTAAATACATACCTTTTTTTCGAGCAACTTAGATTATCTTCAGAATCAAAATCCAATTTATCCTTTGTCTTTAACGCACATGTATATCCTGATATCCATAATGTCCAATTTCAACATCAAAAATCATTTTGGCACATTTCTTTACAAAAGTTTGAATACTTCTTATACCATTTTTTTACTTCACTATTGAAGTTATATATATCCATTTTCGTTCAATCTTATATTTTCAATTTCATTTGAATTCAATTCACAATTTCAATTCTATTTAGATTTAATTTAACGTCTGAATATTGAATTTTATCAACTATCTTTCATTCACAACTGATTCATATCACTATTTTAAATTAGTTTTATTTACTAATTCATTACAAATTCCAATTCATTTTAACTCAAACCATTTCTTTGTTTCACCTTTATTATCTTTAGTTCACTTCGAACTAATTTTATAACTTCATTTTATTTCACACAATTCAAATTGGTTTTCGATATTCATTTTTCAATTCCAGTTTTATTCTTTTGTTCATTCCCAAAAATTTATTTTCAATTTGCCATTGGTTTACAACCACTTATATTTAAAATGGATTTCAAATTCCATATGAATTTAATTTATCTTTCATTTATAAATATTGAACTCAATTCATTCCAAACCATATTTATTTGTCATTCATCAATTAGTTTTACTTACTAATTTTAGTTTAATACTTCACTTTGTTTATCACAAATCAATTTTCAATTCCAACTCCAGTTCTAATTACTTACAAATTCGAAATGAATTTCAACATTCAATTTGCCTTTCATTTACTTGCAATTGTGAATTTATTTATTCATTCAAAATTTTATTTTCCACCTTAATAAATTTTATTCCATATATATCTATTTTTAATAAGATTCTAAAATCTTTTCAAACTTTCAAAATCATTTTTGAAACCAATTCGAATTATCTTTTAAATTCCCAAAACCAAACCCAGTTTGCAAACAACTTCCATTCAAAATAATTTGGTAGCAATTTCTCTCCTGGAAACCTGAAAATGAACATCGATGATGCCACAGTCATTACCGAAGCTATTTGCCAGCGACCTAAAAGAGTTTAGAGCTTTCATCCCTTCAAAACACTTTTCCAAAACCTTTGAAAATCATCTTCAAAATCAAAAGTGATTTGAACTTTCCAAATCTCCAAAATTTTCAAATTCTTTTCGAAACATTTCTCTAGAATTCCAATTCAAATTAAAAATCACATTTACAATTTATATTCTCAAATTCCATTTGTATGTGAATTTATTTCTTAACTTTGGAGTTATGATTTAAATTTCCTATTCAAATGATAATAATATTATCACTTCCTAACAATCAAGCAACCATATACTATAATAATTTACAATGATTATTTCCTTTACCTACGAAAATAGTTTGGGTAAAATTTTTTCACTCACCCTATTTTAAAACAATATCGTGTCGAATTATTCTGTACGAGTGTTTAGAGATCCCTATCGATAGAGTTGTACGGACTATACCGACCAGAATCCATATACCACTCAACAAACCAATCATCACAATATAAAACAATTTTATATTCATTAACAAATACGCGCTCATATCTATTATTACACTCAACTCATTCTAGAGTATTACTGACTCTATCTCTAATGAGTAATTCCCACTAGTGCCAAGGTTGTCGCTTAACCAATTGCTCTGATACTACATTGTAACGATCTAGGTTTTTCAACCATCGACCGTGGCCAATCTCGACTGGTAGGCTTTTCAACCATCGACAGTGGCCAATCTCGACTGGTATACTTTTCAACCATCCCAGCCCCACCGTGGCATGCAATGGTGCCCTGCCCTTGCTTTTACGGCCAGCCTTTTGACTATCACGCCTTACGACTAACCAACCCCTTAAAGAGGACGTGTAGGGGTAAGAGTCTCCTGCTCGCCACCAAACAAAAAGCGAGAACCCCCCATCACGTTTTCACAAAGATAAGCAAGGTTAGTGGTAGGACTGGTGTGAGATCTTAAAAACAGTTATTTTTCACAAAGAAAATAAAAAGTAATTCATTATGCTTTTTGGAAAATGAAACTACCATAAGGCCTCCCGCCACACACACAATGTAAATACAGAATTAGAGGATATTTCTCCTTATAATAGTCAAACATGCTTAATACGCAAAATCTTTTTAATATTATCATTAGTGCACAGTGTAGAAAACATTTCGAAAGTATAATATTAATTTTAGCCAGCATACAACCATTATTGTATGCCTACTATAGCTACCATGTTCAATAGCAGGTTACCGCCACATTCCATGGCAGGTTATACAACTAAAACCATACAGGGCACGTATTGTTTCTTTGGATTTCCAAAAAAGGTCAGACTAAGGAACTTCCTACTACCACATAGGTACACCTCTAGAGGGACATCCCGAGAACTTAACCAGTTCTTTGCCAACACAAGGTCAGGTTATCTCTTTAACTAGGTAACTACTACACGAGTATGCCATCCCCCGGTCGTTTGCGATCTTTATCCGAGGATCCTCAACCACAAAGCAACAACCACAAAGAGTAATAGATTTGCAGCAACCACATAGGTTAAATATCTGGGCTCCATACCATGATACCACCCTTTTCCAGAAGGAAAAGACATACCCTAAAGGGTGTCACCCTCATAACCTTGCCGCATCTTTCCTGTTTCGACCATTTTCGGGGTGTGAGGTCCAACGAAGTCTCGACCACAAAGCTAATTTTCACAAAGTCATGCTTTGATCAACAAATGATCAGCAGCACTTCGTATGCCACATTACCAGTTTGGGAATATATCACTAGTAACCATCAACTACATAACCTCTGAGCTCGTACGTCTCCAAGAAGGGTGTTAAGCTAAGAGAATAAATTCTCTGCCACCATCAGAAATGTATTTGATAGAAACCAGCTTTACATCTCAAAGTGTAATGTCAACACACATCCATACAAGTCCATTCCGGGATCGAACGGAATCGAAGGCACTTCAAAAGAAGCCCTTGCAAATCCAGATATTCACAAATCATGTCCAGAACACAAAGGATGATAAAATCTCTATATCGGAGCAACCCGGTGTAGAGACATTGGACAGGTAATCCTTTCGTTTTTGAAAATACCCGGTCTTCAACACCGTCTTCAAATGCAATCCTATTTCGTCGTATCATTATTCGGAATGGGTTTTATGACACAAAGTTCTCTCCCGGCTAATCCGAATAATGAGCGCTTATTTTTAGAAATAAGTATTCAATCAGATTTCAAACAAATCACAACAATTTCCACTTTGATCTTTTAAATAAAAGATCCATTACCGTCACAAAGGTTCGATGTGGTTTTCGGATATCCACTTGGAATCCGACCCCCGGTCACATCGAAATTCAAATGACATTAAAAAGGTCAATACTGATAGTCGGTTATTTAACTATCAATCAACATTCACAACAATCACCAAGATTTAAATAATTTTTTCAATTATTTATTTTCAAAAATATCTTCGCAAGATAAAATTTTAGCACTTCAACTATTTGAAAACAAATTTCAAATCACTTTTCACAGTTCAATACTTTGAAAACAATTTCAAATCATTTTTCCTTACGCGGAAAACATTTCCAAATATTTATTCATTTCCACTGAAAATATACCGAGTTCAAATACTTTAAAATAATTTAAAATGCTTATCAAAATATACTTAGAGATATTTAAAATAAAACTATTTTGAAACACTTGCTTAACTATTAGTTATGAAAATATTATACTAATGTCTCATATAAAAATTCAAGTCCAAACTAATTTTAAAATAAAATTAGTAGATAGGGTATAAATATTTAAATAACTATTTTCTAAAACAAATATCAATTTAATCTTTAAAAATAATCCCTTATCTAATAAATTAAATAATTTTTTCTCTAAAGTTTCAAAACAATTTTCAAAACTAATTTCTCCAACAATATTATTTTAAAACCAAATCTAGAACTTTTAATTTATATTTCAAAAACTACTTTACAAACATACTCCGCTTTTCAGGGAGAATACATCTTCCTTTTCAAAATGGATCATTTTTAATCAATTAATAAATCCTTCTGGATTTATTTTAAATTTACGTTCCAAATCCGTAAATTTCTTTCCACGCTTTTAAAAATAAAACAATATTTATTTTTGAAACAAATTTTCCTTTCTTTTATAAAATTCCCATTGTGAATTTTAAATTTTCAAATATCCGCAAATATACGATTTTCAAATCGATTCACAAATATTTACTTTCAACACCAAATCAATTTTCAAATTGATTTCCAAATTTATTTCAAATATCAAATCAAATCCCAAATTGATTTTTCCTTACATTTACTTTAAAACAACAAATCGATTTTCAGAATTGGTTTTCCAAAATTTATTTTTAAACACCAAGTCAATTTTAGATCGATTTCCCAAATATTTAGTATTTTTACCAAATCAATATCAAATTGATTTTCTTATTTATTTTCGAAACACCAAATCAAATTTCAAATTGATTCTCAAATTTATTTCAAACACCAAATTTATTATCTTTTGAAATAAATTCATTTTTTAATTCAATTTTCTAAAATTAATTTACTATAAATTTTCTACTAAATTTCAAAAATCCAATTTTATCTATTTTTGATATCCTACAATACCAATAATATATTCGGCTAAATTATAGCCCTCAACGATTTAAATCACAATATAATCACACACAGATTATAAATAAATAAACACACAACATATGAAACAAAATCAAATGTTTGAGGAATCTAGTTGGATCCTTCCAAACTGTTTCCCTACACATAGACGTTAGCACAACAATTAAATACACATTCCACTTTGAGATGGAATACGCGGTATTTGGGATTTATATAATATCATCCGCTACTATGCGGCGCATAGTGTCTAAACTAATATAACTGATAATAAATCAATCATCCAAGCACACAATCAACAATTTAAAATTTAACGATTTAAAATTTAAATCAGAAAATTTGATTGAGTGCGAGATCTTACCTTTGCTCCTTTATTTTGCAATCCAATCCAATTCCGACTTAATTCCACGGTTTTGACCTTGTATAAACATTATACAGTTGATTAATGTTTGAGATTATCGAGTAGTTTGTTTATATATATTAATTTAATTTAGACTAAAAATATTTCTTTTAAACTAATAATTTAAGTTTAAAAATGGTTTTCTTTTTATAAATTTCTTTAAGCAACTAAAATAATTATGTGAACTAGTTAAACGAATAAATCACCTTAGTACATTATTTTGGAAAAATATTGTAAGTTGAAATATGTTTATGTATATTTATTCCTCCATTTGAGACAACCTATATATATAATCCATATAGATAAAAATCTAATTTGTATAAACTTACAAACATTTCATAATTTTCCATTTTCGAAATCTTATCTTTATATAAAGCTTTAAACATTTTTATATTCTTATATATATATATATATATTCAAAATCTTTTCCATATAAAATCTTCCTGTTTTAACCTTGTATATTTCCCATTGAATACAAATTTAATTTTTTGTTTCTCTGTAATATATATGCATATATAAATTTTAACCAAACAACTGAAAATAAAATACCTTACTAGAATGAACCCCTCGACCATCATCGCCAAAGACGAACACCGCACTCGTCCCATCGGCCCAAAACCCACGCATGCACGTATGCAGTCCTCAACTCCTCAAAAATTGACGCCATCCATGTGAAACCCAAGCTCCATCGCGAACCCCAGATCAATCGCCCTCAACTACGCATTGTCGACCCATCGCGATACACACAACATCTCCAGAACCCTACTCTAGCCCTTCCTCCCTTTCTTACATGCGCTATCGTTTCGCGACACCGCTCTGCCTCCTCGCGCGAGAAGATGTCGCGCCTCTACTTCGTGACGCTCGAGATCGAGCCTTTACAATCGCGATTCGATGTGATTTATTAATTAGGTTGCTCCCCCTCGCCATTTGATTTTCGAATTTCAAGAGTCGTTCCCCCTTTTTGTCGATCTTGATTTGTGAAATAGGGCTCGCGAATTTTTAATTTTCTTCAGATTCGAAAAGGGAGGAGGAGAAGAATTCGATATTGAAGAAGATAATGAAGCCTTTATCATTATTTTTTCTTCTGTATATCGATTGTTTGTTTTTCACGTTTTTTTATAAGTATGAATTTCGAATTGGATTAAGCCGGAAGAAAGGCATACGCAACTTAGATGTGAAGGAAGGCGGCTCTGTATGCGTAGGGGTGGTCGATGGAGATGTAATAGGGTTTGACGTAGGAACTTTGTAATATTATTTAATTCCAAAAAATCACGTTAAGCATAAGCTCGAAATCTCGAACTCCGAATTAGACATGCCGACAGGCGTTTACAATGTTATACCCCTATTCCTTAATGCAATGGAAAAGGTTCTGAGTCCCAATTAGATTGTATGGAGAAGATAGCTTTTTGAACCAGTTAAAACATTAAATTTTCAATTTACTTTTCAACGCGTTTGCATATCGTACGGCCAAACGACAACTGTAAACATTACAAAAATTGAAATCGATAATAATACAATATTACGGATCCCATGGAACTGGTTTCGTCGAAATCCGAGACTGTGCCTTGGAATGCTATTTTTAAACGTCGATTTAAACGATATAAATTCAAAACTAAACAAAACGTTTCCAAATTAAATTCTGAAGCTATCATTATCTTCAGTATTATTAATATGAATTTTCTAAGCCATCAAATTATTTTTAACAAGTTAAAAATTGTAAATTCAAATTTTTACCCAACTTCAGTAAATTAAATTCAATAATTTAATCGTCAAATTCATATTTATAATTAAAATTCAAGTCAAACTAATCTCCAAATATTTAAAATCAATTAAATATTCCATTTCAAATGTTAAAAAATTTCGAGTCGTCATAATTAAGAAGTAAATAAGGTGAATGCAAATAAATTGGATATGAATGTAAATTGTGAGTTAATTAGAATGATAATAATAAATGGTTGTCAATAAGTAATAAAAACGTATAATGTTAACACTCGAAAATGAAATTTATATGGTTTTGAATTAATTGTTGTGTCTGGTGCTATGCTTTTGAATCTGTCTTATCTTTCTATTTTACTTCGATTCTTCTATCTTCGTTCCTTTTCGAGGACGAAAAGTTTTTGAGTTGGGAAGAGTGTAACGACCCGTAACTTTGAACAAATTTTAAAAATACTAATTATAATTGTTGAATAGAATATGTTTAGAAATAAAGAATTTTCAATTATTATTGTAAAAATAATAGTAAGTTTATTAGAATATAAAACACGATCTTAGATAAAATTATAAGATAACTAATCTTTATTGAAATGGTAGGTGGTAGCATGCATTAGAATATAATTTGATAATATTGATTGAATGTAATTGACAACTGTATTAATGCAATTTCAATCAATTGTAACAACAAATGTTACTGAAGAATGGAATAAATAATATTCTAAATATGTTAGCATACAATAAAAAATTAATTATTTGGTAAGTAGATTTATACTCCTTGTGTAAACAATAAATTAATAGATGTGAATTACTAAGTTGTAACAATTAATTTATCCTTCATCCTACCGATCAATCCGCTTTGGAATTTATTTTGTAATCAATGGAATTAAATGTAATTGAAATCTTTCAAATAAAAGTAAAGAGAACATTAATTGTAATTAATGGACAAAATAATATGATATGTGTAAATTAATGAGTGGAAAGAAGAAAAGAAAAAAATGAATAAAATTTATATGCATATATGTGTTATGTTGGAAATCACCTAAATTGCTATGATAAAAATGGTTGCGTATTGGGTTATGTTATGGTAGGAATCTTATGTCACCTTCCATGTTAAATATGCATATATGCTATATTATGTAGTCTGTATGTAATTATGTGTTATTGTATGTAATTGGTTAAGTAGTATGTTATGTTATGTGATTCATTGTGTAAGTTATGTGCCATCTTATGTAAATTGTTATGTATAATTTTGTGTTATGTTATTTATTTTCTGTAAATCATACTTCAAGTTCCCTTAGTTTTAGGAATTCCCTGTAGGTTGAGACGATACATACCTGACTGATCTTTTAGAATAGGGAAAAATCGTTATATGTTGAAATGATAAACCCAAGTGATTTTGTTGATTTTGAAAATTTGGGATTGCGAGTTAAAGTGATATATACCCATAAATTTTAAATTATTTCGGATTGAAATGATATAAACCAAAGAACTATCAACTATATCCATTTATGAAAAATTATTCTTTCATGTACAAAGTATAATACTAGGTAAAATTATTGAATTTACTTATTTCAAAAACAATATTGTGTCGGTTTACCCGGTTCAAGTGTCTAGAAATCCCTATCTATGCCGTAGCGTCCTATATACCGACCGGAATTCATAAATTCTCAACGAAACAAATTAACAAAATACAAAACATTTTCATAGTATTAAACAAATATACTCTCTCTCGTATATATATACACTCAGACCCATTCCAGGGCACTACTAACTCTATCTCTAATGAGTTTATCCCCAACTGGCTAAAGTATCTCTTAAGACCACGTCTAGATATTAACATGGATGAGTTTTTACCTTATGATAATCATAACATTTTATATCAAATCCTTTGATATTGTACTATTTTCTAGTATACAAATAATAATTAATGATAGCTGAAATTGTTACCATAATTAAATTCCAGAATATGTTAGGCTCTACAAAAAAATGGCAGGCACGTAGTGGAGAATGGATTCAATACAATGGCAGGTAAGGAACTACCTTACGTATAGTACATCTCTAGAGGAATGTACTGAGGATACACGAACAATCCTCTGCATCTGGCAAGACCCGCCTATCGTTATTTGGCACTCATACATGGCCTGGATAGAACCGAATATGTCATCACCCCGGTCATTATCGACCTATATGAGATGTCTCATAGCAAACCACATACCCGACATATAGAGCGTTATTTAGAAAGGTGATGAACATACCATAACGGTTGCAAACCACATATCCTCACGACGTATTCTGTTTAAGCCATTACCAGAAGATGAAGCATAAGGTAATGTTTACCTTTCATATAGCACATTACACTTTGAATGCCACATTGTCATTCCTTCAATCACTATTGACTTTCACGAAAATACAACATTTGAGCTCGTATGTCTTATAGAAGGGTGTTAAGCTAAGAGAAATTTCCTTCTCCACCATCAAACAGATGTAAGTTTGTAGAAGTCAACATTGTGATCTCATAAATGCAATGTCAAACATCCATCCATAAGATGCCTAGGAACAGGACAAACTAAAGGCACTCTCCTATCACATCCTATCAGGAGTTACCATAGAATTAGTAGTAGGAAGTCCTTGCATATCATAGGTTTTCATAATGAAGCACCACCGCCACCATATATCCATGATAAGGTAAATTACACCCCGGAGGACTAGTGGCAAGCAGCCCAGCGTCATGAAGGTCTCTGTCTTTAAAATCATAATCATAAACTGTAGCGACCCGACTTTCTAACACCAAAAAAATGCATACTATTTAAGGAAGAAAGAGATAGAAGAAGAAAAGAAATAGAAGAAAGAACAACAACACACAAAAATATCATAGCGGAACGAATGAAATATAATATACAACATATACGTAGTATCATATACATCAGAGTACACAACTTACATATCAATTTAAACAGTTATAACATTTCTGTCTAATATACAATACAAGAACAACTATACAGAATAACACACAGCGGAAACCCTAACTATATATCTACACGCTGAAGCCCTCTGCTCCAAAGCTCCTCCAGAATTCGTCAAGGATAACCTGAATCACTTGACTACTCATACATAATATGAGTACCTACGAGTTCAATAAAACAGAAAATAAACATTCGGGCCAGACAGGGGTCTGGTGTGAGTAAACGGTTTATGATTGCTTAACTTCAAAATATCCTTTGAAAGAAAAGGTATCACGTAAGACTTTCCATACATAAACATGGAAAGTTTTTACCTTACGCTAATCAAAACATTTGATAGGAAATCCAGTGATATTATAATAGTGTCTAGGGTTTTCAAGTAAATATGAAATAGCCTAAATTGTTACATTATTAAATTTCAGCTACTAGCTACAAAAGTGGGACATACAAACAAAACCGTAGGGTTGCGTAGGAAGAATGAGTTTCCATCAATGGCAGGGCTACTGGGGTACCGCCGGTCACAGTACGTGGCCTAGATCGCCGTACCGAGGAGTACACCCGCTCCCATGCAACACAAGGCCGGGACCATTCCTTACTGAACAGTCCCGAATAAGACCACCCCGTAGTTGGTTGCAGATACAACCTCCCACAAAGCAGAAATAAAAAGGGACATCTAGACAGGGGTAAATCTCGTCCTACTTGGGCATGACCCACTTAACCTTGCTGCACTTCCCCTGTTTTAGCCATTCCTGGTTAATGAGGCTTGAGGCTGCGATTACCTTTATAGCACACATCTATCCTAAAATGCTCATCGTCCGCCTGACGACGTTCTGAAAGCATTCAATCCATACAAGTCCGTTCCGGGTTCGAACGGAACCGTAGGCACTATCTCTTACACCTCGAGTCTTCACTTGCACTCTACTTGGATTCACGGCCTAACGTTTAATTTGGATCGATGTGGTTTTCGAATATCCAAATATGGAAACCCGATCCCGGTCTCACCGAAACCAAACGCCATTTTAATGTCCAAGTTGTACTTAAGGGATTTAAACAGTAGATATTCATAATATCACTTAAACATAAATGGATAATTCACATTACACAGATAGATAATTCACTATTATCACATTTATCCATACATATCACAAAGCAGCATATATATCACATCTTAGATATATCACACTCATATCATTACATATCAATCAATGACATTCAATATCATCCAATATCATTAACTCATCCAATGATATTTATTATCCAATCATTTATCAACCATAATAAGGTCTGATCCAACTTAATTAATTTAATTGAACCTTAATTAAATTAATTCTTACTTAATCACTTGGATTATTGTCAATCCAGCTTGCTTATTCATTAATTAATTAACATCCCTTAATCATTCACTTTGAATTAATCATCCTTGATTCATTATTACTTAATTAATTTAAGTAATTATTCCTTGATTACAAATTTAATTAATCATCTTGATTAATTACTTCTTAATTATACCAAATAATTATCTCTTAATTACCCTCTAAAATTAATCACAGTTGATTAATCACCTCAATAATTAATCATACTTGATTACTTACTTTTAATTAAATACTCTTAATTAATTACTTTTAATTAATCATATTTATTTAATTACTTTTAATTAATCACATTTGATTAATTACTTTTTAATTACGTTTAGTAGATAAGACTTAATTATAAATTAATTATCCTTAAATTATTGATTAACAATTAATTAATTATTTCCATTAATTAATGATTACTTCCATTAATTAAATTTCTTTTTAATTAATTACTTTATCAACGAATTAATCACATTATTAAATACTCTTAGTTCTTTTATTAATTAACTATTAATTAAAAAATTTAAACCTTTAATTGATTGCATTAATTAATTCTTTAATTAATAACACAAGTAATTAACCTCTAATCACAATGCATTTAATTACTCCCATAAAGTAATTATCCTTTAATCACTTTGATCAATAATTCCTTTTACTTGATTTCCTCAGTAATCAATTACTTAATTACTTTACCAAGCAATTATACTTAATTAACTCCAAAGTGGTTTTCATCAATTAATCACTAATTAATTATTAATTTATCATTTAAATTTAATTAAATAATTCTTAACTTCTTATATTATAAAGATTCCTAATTAAGAAAATCATTATCTTATTAGGTTATTAATATTAACCAATAAAACTTTGATTATTAACAATAATTGAATTATTCCAATTATCTTCATATTATTTTTTTCTTTAAATTAACCAACCTTCTAAATTACTCAAAATAAATCTTTATTATAAATAAATTACCAAATTCTTAATTATTGTATTTTATTTAAAATAAAATAAAAATATAGTAGAAATCAATTATAATTAAAATAATTTAAACATTCAAATAAACTTTTGAACTTTTCAAAGTTATTAAATAAAATTTAATACAACCTTATTATTAAAATTCACAGATTTTATTTTAAAACTTTCATAATTTAATATATATAAAACATGTTTAAAATGTAACTTTGAAACAAATTTAGTTTTAAAAATAAAAACTTGTTTAAATCTTATTTTTGAAACAAATTAAGTTTTATAAGTAAACTTGTTTCACTTTTGTTTTAAAATTTGTATTATCTACAAAATCATATTAGCTTGTTTAAAACTTCTAAAAATACCTTACTGTTACATTCTTAAAAACCTTAAAAAAAATTGTAAAAAAAATTTCCATATCCTAAACTAAAACATGCTCGACAACTCGAGCAACCCACAGAAATTCACGCGACAACCCCGAGTATCTCCACACCAAAACTTGCTTCGAGTCAGAACAACATACCCCTGATGCATGCTTCGAGCTCCAAACCTTTCTCTTCTCCTACCCAAAAACCCATCATCTCCTGATACCCATTTGCACGCATGCATCATGCACCGTCACACCGACCACCCACGATCATCGCCGTGGCTTCGGCAAGTCACCCTCGACCACTACAAAGCTACGCAAAACCCAAAACTTGAGCATTGATCGTAAATCGAAATATGGCCCCTCAACCCAAACTCCTAAACCAATTACTACCAGCAAAATGATCACCGCTGACCATCCCCCTCTTGAGACACCTCGCCACCTCAACCCTAGCTCCGCCTCACTTCCCGGCATCATCAGAACCAACTGCGATCGCCTCCAGTAGCCTCTCGACACCGCAAAAGCAAAATGAACATCGTCGACAAAATCAAGATGTTAAACCCTAATCCAGCCATTAACGGCCAACTCGATCCGCTATAAATTACTAAAGCATTTTCTGGTGAACATCGTCACCCCCTCTACCTTCAAGCTCAATATCGATGCTCAGATCGCCGTTGATCGACGGTAATTGACCAATTTGCCCAAAACTATAAACCGAGATCTCACTCCAAAAATCATGATTCATACCTTAAAAATCATGATTTCCCAATAGAAATTCAATTATAAAATCAAAAATAAAATTTGAATTCACAAAATTTTAACCCAATTAAATTATTTTTACTGTAAATTTAAAGTTAGAGCTAATCATACACTTTATCAACCTATAACTATTTTTAACTAATAGATTACTCGATTTCAAACAACTACCATTTACAAATCATGAACCAACTCAAATCCAACATTGAGATATGGATTTAATTATGAAAAATTATGGTCTGCCAATATACACAGTAACCAGATGAACAATACAGGCATTCATATAAATTTAATTCAACATGCATTCAATTTAATTTTAAGAATTCCAAAAATCATCATGATAACCATCACAATACTAAGTTGAAATCAAGATTTAACTGTTTTTTAAAAAAGTTCCATTTACTCACCTATATTTGCAGAGGGCAGAGCAGAAGTTAATGACTGCATTTTTCCAGGTTCTGAAATTTTCCTTGCATGATAAATTTCTTGATTGATTCCAGATTTGCATGTTGATGTTTCCTGAATTGCTTGTTGATTACTGAATTTCTTGATTGAACTTGAAGATTTTGCATTGATGTTGTAATTTCCAGATTGAAATTCCAGATTTAACTTTATTTTCAGATTTCTTTTACAGATTTCATTTTTTCCCTTTTTATTGTTTTGATCTTTGTTTTGCATTAAATTTTGCTGAAAAAAAAGAAAGTAATTTGTTGAAGATTAAATTCTTCTTTTAATTTTACAACTTAAATTTTAAATTTAATTATTAAAGAGAACGACATGTGTCTCTTTAATGCCTTAATGATCTTACAAATAAGCAATTTGATTTACATTTGTCTTTAACACACAATATAATGTTTACAAGTGTTTTAGTGTCTAATAAATATTTTTAAATGTTATTTTCTTATTTATAAATTTTTTAAGTTATACGTAAGTAATTATGTAATATTATGTACTTACCTTTTTAATAAACAAGTTTTAGATTTTAAATAAAGATTCAAAAGCAAATTCATGTGAACATTTATTAACTAATAACTTATACTTTTGATTAAATCAATATATCATATGTTTATAAATTTGAGAAATTTATTTTAACTCTTTATATAAAATTTTTAAAACAAACTTATCTTATGTTAAAATTTTAAAAGGAAAGATTATTTTTAAAAGGAAAGATTATTAAAACAATTGAACCTTTAATTTAAATCTTATTTAAAATAAAAGCTTAAATTATATGTTTATAATAAATAAGAAATTATTCTTGTTATTTAAATCTCAAATATAATTTCAAAAGCATTAAATCAAATTAGCATTCCAAGTTACAAATTGTATATATTAGTTTGAAAACACTCATCAAACTCAAATCAATATTTTTAAAACACAAATACAAACCATAATATATATATATATATATATATATATATTACAATTAGAATATATTAGCTTTTATTATATTAAAAACTTACCATTTACAAGATATATCAATATATATATATTTCATAAATAGAAAATATTTTGATTAACCTTTAGAAAAATAAATTTTACCAATTTAAAATTGCTAAAATAAATATTTCCAAATTATTAGTTTTCAAAAGAATTAAACTTGCCAATTTATATTGTTAAGAAAAATGTTGATAGATATTAGCAAATTATTATTATCAACCATTAAAATAATTTTAACTTGTCAATTTATAATGTAGAATGATCAAATAAATTTAATTATTATCAAAGATTATTAAATTGATATTGCTCAAAATTCCAGGTCCTCACATTCCTCCCCCCTTAAAAGAATTTCGTCCTCGAATTTTAAAAGCAAAGATAGTTTAATAATCCAGCAAAAGAATTTAAATTTCAATCAGCAACCAATTCAAACAAATAATTTTATCTATCCAAACATAATTCTGGATAAAATCTCCTGATATTATCAAGAGTTTTCCATGTACCTATTTTGGAATACTTGCTCTATAGAACCTTAAGTAACCATACTACTATAACCAAGAACTCCCTCATCTGATCTACAAATCTGAACAAGATATCAGACTAAACTCAAAACCAGCTCAACTACCAGATCCTTCTGAACTGCTGATTCTATAACTCGATGAATCATACACATATTCCTCAAAGATATGTGAAATACAATGAATTCCAGCTATCCGAACCGGCAGTTCAATCCTGTAGATAAAAATCTAATCTTCAGAGAACACAGGAAAACCTTAAAATACTTCCGGAGCTAGCCCTCCAGTTTTACCAAATCTTATATCTCCTTTGATCGGATAAAACTAAAGCAATATCCAAATTCCAACTTCACATCTCAAATTTCCTCAATTCCTCACTGCATAACTCTTCTGATGCTCCTGAGTCACCTCCAATATTCCTGATCAGCTTAACCCTTGCTGATTTCTTCATGAAACAAACTTGGACCCAAAATCAAACCAATTACCTGATCCGACTCAACAAATGGCTCTCCTAAAAATTTGCTGAAATCCAAAACACAGTTCTGTTCCACAAGCATTAGTGGACTTCAAACCTACATCTCTTATCAGGAATAGCTAAACAGTTGCACTTGAAAACCTTACCTTCCAAATCTAGAAAATTTCTTCATACTAGAATTTCCTATAGAAATCCTTTAAATCCAAGAAAACTGCAACTTCCGGTTGCTCCCATTCTAGAATAACTGCTATCTCACTTTCACCGCACAACTCTAAGCTGGAATATATAAGAATGCTATTGAAGAACTCGAGCACAAACTTTCTCCATACAGTGTTCATTCGACTCATAAAATCTTAGTGACCATTCCACTTGGTCAAAAACATCTCAGTAGAATCTCAAGTAGAACTAGATGATCAGTCCCTCTCCAAAGAATCCTGAGCTGCTTTACCAACTTCTTCTTGCTCTAAGAGTCATCCCCCTACATGGTTGAACAATCAATATAACTCCTGGAATCCAAGTCGATAAGAAAACTTAGTCTCCGATTCGGGTAAGCTTCTGATTTCCTCCAAAAACCCCTGGAAAATCTCTGACTACTTTAATAGCTTTTACCTCCATATGAGATGCCTCAATTCCCAAACCAAAGAATACTCAAAGATTCCCCAATTAATCGCAAGCCACTTTTTCGATCTTACTTAGTTCAGATTCCAAAGAACTATCCTCACCCATTAGCACAGCTTTCCTAATCAAGATCAATCCTCAAGAATGGTTTATGTACCAGAAAAACTGATAGATCACTTCCAGCAAATATCCTGCTCTGTTGAGCCTCCCGAAGAAATAGATAAGGCTTCACTATCTTCCTGGTCTGCTGATAGTAGAATCCCAAAGATTTTTGAATCATCGAAGAAACGGATCCATGCTGCTGCTTCCAAACTTCACTTCAATGATACAGCTAAGCCAAAGATCATCCTTAACCACAAGCTCCTTGAAACACAAAACTATCACCCAATTCCATTAAAAATCCTTGAGACGAGTAGACATCTCCTTAAGAAACTCGGCTCCAAATCAAACACCAATCACTTGTTCTTCTTAAGGAAAACAAATGAGACCATGTCCGGAATGAGATAACTCATCGGCCTTAACCTCATACTTCAATATAAATAAGGCACCCTTACTCGAGATCCAGAAAATCCCTAGATATCTGAATCTTCCCTGCAGTAGGCACCAATGTTCCTTTAACACCCTCTAAATCTTGCTTTAAAAGAACATCTTTAGAACCATCTATGGACACAACATCCCATCACACAGTTATTCCTTCCTGAAGCTACCAAGATACCATCACCTGCTTCTGCTCAGCTGACAGACTCAACCCTTGGAAATCCCTGCTCACTCGAGAGCAAATCAACCTCACACTTCAAAAATATACTCCAATTCTTGAAAATACTTCCTCTAGGATCAGTGAAATCATTTCACCAATCTATAAAGCTTATTCGAGACAGTATTAGGTCTACAATCTCGACAAACACACTTCCAATCACATGAGATGAGCCTCTACCATTAATGGTAGTCGTGTTACACACACTCCTACCTTATCTACCTTTATAACCTATGTTGGAAAATCCGAACAGATAACCCAACAGATTAGGTATACATATACATACATACATACATACATACATACATATATATATATATATATATATAAATTACAAGTACGCTCTCTCTACGCTCTCTCAAGATAGACACCACTCCAGAGCCTAGGTATTCACTCAACCTAATGCTCTGATACCAACTGTAACGACCCGACTTTCTAACACCAGAAAAACGCATCACTATTTAAGAAAGAAAGAGATAGAAGAAGAAAAGAAAGAGAAGAAAGAACAACAACACACAAAAATCTCACAACGGAACGAATGAAATATAATATATAACATATACATAATATCATATACATCAGAGTACACAACTTACATCTCAATTTAGATAGTTATAACATTTCTGTCTAATATACAATACAAGAACAACTATACAGAATAACACACAACGGAAACTCTAACTATATATCTACATGCTGAAGCCTCCTGCTCCAAAGTTCCTCCAGAATTCGTCAAGGATAACCTGAATTACTTGACTACTCATACATAATATGAGTACCTAAGAGTTTAATAAAACAGAAAATAAACACTCAGGTCAGACAGGGGTCTGGTGTGAGTAAACGGTTTAATATTGCTTAACTTTAGAAAATCCTTTGAAAGAAAAGGTATCACGTAAGACTTCCCCACAAAAACATGGAAAAGTTTTTACCTTACGCTAACCAAAACATTTGATAGGAAATCCAGTGATATTATAATAGTGTCTAGGGTTTTCAAGTAAATATGAAATAGCCGAAATTGTTACATTATTAAATTCCAGCTACTAGCCACAAAAGTGGGTAATACAAACAAACCATAGGGTTTCGTAGGAAGAATGAGTTTCCATCAATGGGAGGGCTACTAGGGTACCGCACGTCACATTTGTGGCCTAGATCATCGTACCGAGGAGTACGCCCGCTCCCCTGTAACACAAAGCCGGGACCATTCCTTACTGAACAGTCCTGAACAAGACCACCCGTAGTTGGCTGCAGATCCAACCGCCCACAAAGCCGAAATAAAAAGGGACATCTAGACAGGGGTAAATCTCGTCCAACTTGGGCATGACCCACTTAACCTTGTTGCACTTCCCCTGTTTTAGCCATTCCCGGTTGATGAGGCTTAAGGCTGCGATTACCATTGTAGGACACATCTATCTTAGAATGCTCATTGTCCGCCTGACGATGTTCTGAAAGCATTCAATATGTACAAGTACGTTCCGGGTTTGAACGGAACCAAAGGCACTATCTCGTTGCACTCATTTTGGAATCACCCTCAGAGTCAGCGACCATAGCCCTTGAACTCTGAATCACCATCTCGAGCCTGTAAGTACAATTTCCTTCAAACTCATCACGGAATCACCCTCAGAGTTATATTGACGAATAGTTCCCACACCTCGAGTCTTCACTTGCACTCCACTTGGGTTCATGACCTAACGTTTAATTTGGATCAATGTGGTTTTCGGATATCCAAATATGGAAACCCGATCCCGGTCTCACCGAAACCAAATGCCATTTTAATGTCCAAGTTGTATTTAAGGGATTTAAAAAGTAGATATTCAGAATATCACTTAAACATAAATGGATGATTCACATTACACAGATAGATAATTCACTATTATCACATTCATCCATACATATCACAAAGCAGCATATATATCACATCTCAGATATATCACACTCATATCATCACATATCAATCAATGACATTCAATATCATCCAATATCATTAACTCGTCCAATGATGTTTATCATCCAATCATTAATCAACCATAATAAGGTTTGATCCAACTTAATTAATTTAATTGAACCTTAGTTAAATTAATTCTTACTTAATCGCTTGGATTATTGTCAATCCAGCTTACTTATTCATTAATTAATTACAAATTAATTAATTAACATCCCTTAATCATTCACTTTGAATTAATCATCCTTGATTAATTATTACTTAATTACTTTAAGTAATTATTCCTTGATTACAAATTTATTTAATCATCTTGATTAATTACTTCTTAATTATACCAAATAATAATCTCTTAATTACCCTCTAAAATTAATCACAGTTGATTAATCACCTCAATAATTAATCATACTTGATTAATTAATTTTAATTAAATACTCTTGATTAATTACTTTTAATTAATCGTATTTAATTAATTACTTTTAATTAATCACATTTTATTAATTACTTTTTAATTACATTTAGTAATTAGAACTTAATTACAAATTAATTATCCTTAAATTATTGATAACAATTAATTAATTAATTCCATTAATTAATGATTACTTCCATTAATTAAATTTCCTTTTAATTAATTACTTTATCAAGTAATTAATCACATTATTAAATACTCTTAATTCTTTTATTATTTAACCATTAATTAACAAATTTAAACCTTTAATTAATTCTTTAATTAATAACACAAGTGATTAACCTCTAATCACAATCCACTTAATTACTCCCATAAAGTAATTATCCTTTAATCACTTTGATCAATAATTCCCTTTACTTGATTTCCTTAGTAATCAATAACTTAATTACTTTACCAAACAATTATACTTAACTAGTGCGTGGCCCGTGCTACGCACACGGGCAGTTTTGGTATTTCCCTGTAATTGTAGGTCCAAATGAATGTAGTCCACTTGTTTGTTAAAGCAGTATGTACAGATCATCTGCAGTGCTGGTTCTTAATGTTTGCAACATTATGTCCAGTATTGATGCGGTTGGAAATTGTTGCGAGAAAATAAAAGTGTTAAAAATTTGCAGTAGGGACATACTCGAAGTGCAGAGTAGTGTATCTGCAGTTATTCATTTGCAGGAAGGTAGTATTATAAGCAAAAAGTTAAAACCTTATTAGGAAAATCAGTCCATATTTTTTATTTCTATTTATGTAGTGTAAATCTGTTTATGTGTAGGTGAAAATTGTTAAAGGTTGAATTTGTTATGGCTCGTTTGGCTGATAGCTAAATTTTGAGTTTTTATTTTGTATTTTGGTGTGAAAGAGTGGTTGGAGAGGAAAGGACGTGGAATACGTTAGAGAGAGATTTTGGTAGTCCTAAAAAAATGGAGAATAATAAAATTTCGTTTTTAAATTTCGCTCTTTCTCCTCTCATCTCCCATTTATTCCCCATCGTGCCGCGTTGTTATGCCATGCTGCTTGATTTGAAAATTGATGTTGGAAAAGTGGAAAAATATTTAGAAATAAGTTGGGAATTTAGGTGTTTAGTCTTTTGGGTTGCAATAAATATATTAGTTGCTAGTTTGTGGAAAACCTGTGTTGAAAATAAATAAGTTTAGGTTTTGTAACTGACTGTACATGGATAATTAGACATTGCGTAATTGACAGTAAAATCAGAAAAGGCATTGAACAAATTGAAAATGAGGTGTTAACAATTATTGTGCGTTGAAACCCAACCAAGTGCACCGTCAAGCAAAGGCAGTAGAGAATATGATGACCGTTGTCTTTCAATTGTAATTAAAGCAAAGAGTTAACTGTTATCGATAATAAATATGATAAGTCATCCTTTGTCAGTGTACATTTCATTTGTGGTAAAAAACCGTTTCCAAATAATGTTTTTAAAGTGCATTAGGAAACTTCTAATCAAAATGTTTCAACCGTGCAGGGTAGTTTCCTAATGCTCAAATACCTTAATTCATTGTGTGCGGTTGAAAGAAATATACTAATCTTGTACAAATCAATGAAGGTAAAATCTTAAGCTAATATAGATTTATTACTTCTCCATGTAAGACTACAAACTATTACATGGATTGATACTAAACTGACACATTAAAAAATTTCCATGTATAAGCTACCAATATCATTAACTCGTGCACAAATAAGAGAAATTTTTACATCATACAAAAGGTCATAATAAAAAAACCATAGCCTTCTAAAAAATGAAAATGCATGCACATTGGTCTATGCAACTCTTTGTACCAAAAGAGAATCATATTGCGCACCGCATGATAGTTATTCATTAGTTGTTGAAGTGCTTATTGAATCAAAGTTAAACAAACACTTTCTCACCAATTATAAACTGAAAGAACGATCTAAAACAATACATTCACCATCATTTATTATGCGCTATGTACTTTCTTTTTCATGTCTCAACTCTAGAGCTTTTGTTTTGCCTGCAACCGACACACACGATCATGGTTCATAGCTGCAACAATCACTCATATAGCAGTAGACCACCACCAAGGTCCTTGCTGCAGACATCTCATCTTTTGTATGCCTCACTTCCTGTCTGGCCTGCAAATTCAATTTGCATCTAGTTGAAACCTCCCCCAGCTAACCCACCTTCCAACCTGTTGTGCAGGCCTCAAATGCTTCATTTTGTGTTTAGCCCATTTGTTCGCTCCTTGCTTGTAGCCCCGTGTCTTCAGCCTTCTGTCTCAGTCGATAGATGGGATTTCTTCCCTTCCATGTAGCAGTTGCCTCTTTTCAGTACAATCGATGTCTCAAGCATCAGACACTGGAGTTGCAATAGCAGCCTCTGCTCAAGCTTCAATTCTTGTTGATTGCAAGCTTGTCATATTTTTACTTGTGCACTTTATATCTCTCGTAGCTGCTCTTTCTCTTCCTCAGTAATTCACCATTGTATTGCGATAGCACTACATGCCCTTTGTTAATATTCAGCAACTCATCCTACCATCTCTATACAATCATATCGCAATAGCGCCGTCTTCTGCCCTTCTATATATGTGCACCTACTACATTTTGCAGTAGGACTACGCTTCTCCCACTTTTAATCAGCAGTCGCTCAATGCACTACGTTCCGCCCACTCTGTCTTCTGCTTTCCTGCCTTGTTGCACTTCTCACTTCAGCAGTGTGATTCTCGACAGGCCCTACATATGCTCCCTGAAGTATTTTTTGACATATAAGCACCTAACAACCATGCTTGAAAATTATGCTTCAAGGCTTTGCTTCCCATATGCTTCAGGTTTTAAATCAAGCATGCAGTGTTCAGTTGTGCATATATGTTTCAACCTTTATTTCGCATGTAATGCTCATGCTATATACAACAGCAACAACAACCCAACTAATATCTTATGCAAACCTTTTATCCATGTGCTCACACATGCAAAATTGTTCAGGATTTTTTCATACGTATGCCTTTTGTTCGTTAAATGAATTCTTAAGGCTCTTTCTTCTACACAACACCAAATTTGGCATTACTTTAACACCCGATAATTCTTTTACTCAACAGCAGCCTTGGCATTTGGCTTAACCATAGAGCATTTTCTATGCATAGCCATGTATTTATAAATTTGATTTTCTATATTTTATTGGATTAATTAGGGTTTAAGGGTTTTATATAGTAAAAAAAAATTGATACGCTAGAAGAAAATTTCAATTAGAATCATTAGTAGTTATCATATGCTCCACTAAGATCTAGATGTTTAATTTTTGTTGTTGTTAGTTTATAATTATATCACTATTAGTTCTAAATGTTATTCTTGGCCTTCTAATTCAAATAGTATTATCTACATTCATTAACATAGTCAAACATAAAACATTTATGGGATAAGTATAAGGGATAAGGGATAAGTTTCAAAAATAACAATCTGAATACAAACCATGAAAAGAAATTAAATGGGTAATTCCAATCTTATGTAAATCTTTACATATGTACACTTCACATCTTTTCCTTCAACTAAAAGGATCTTTTATACATGTTGAATTACCCCATAACAGGTACAAAGTAAAAATTAGTTGAAGTTTAAACATTGTGATGAAATCAAAATGTGTAGGGAAAAAAGATCAAACTGTCATTAGTTAGTAGTTACAATAGAATCAAACTTTCATTCGTTTACAAAGTCATCATAGAAAAGTCAATCTTCCTATCGATGTTCTGTGTCATACTAATTGCATACTAGAAGATGGCAGGAAACAAATATAACCCAAATAAAAAAACTATACCCAAAAAATTCAAAATCTCAAATAACCAAACCTACAAGTTCCAAATTCATCAGACTTTGATTCATATAGATACCCAATGATTTCAATTTATCCACCATAACCGTGTGTTTATAATAAAATTAAAATGATGCATAAATGCCCAAAGTGCCTTTCGCTCGCTTTTGGAGCATTGCACTCCATTTGCATCATTAAAATAAAGCACCAAAGAACCAGCATTAATCTCAGTGCAGGGTTTTATGCTTTTAGTTTTTCATTATACATACACTATAGGAATTATTTGTCCAAAATTTGAGACATGAGGCATGAATAGCAGCATGTCAGTGTAAGAGCTTATATAAAGCTGAAAATGTAAGGGTTCATAGACTAATCATATTAACTTCATTATTTGATTAAAAATAAATTATCATAAAATATAAAATAATTTATAATTAATTAATTTGTAGCAAACTTCAGCAAAGAGTTAGTCGATAGAAAGCACATGATTCAATCATGAAAATGAGGTAAAATAAAGGTTAAAGGAATAACATAGGCGCACTCCATTAAAAAGAATGAGCCTAAGAAGATTTTGAAATAGTTTCAATAAATGATGAATTTAAGCGTTTAGATGCATGTAAATTGAGAACCTTGTTCAAAGTAAATGGCTTGGAAATATTTGGAATGATTTTGTTGTAGGATTGTATACAACAGGAAAAAAACTTTTGAATATTTCTAATTCTATGTATAAGACGTGAGAATTATTAAAAATATAAAGCGATGGGAGTACCTCTTGGTCAACATTCCAAAATCAATAGTGCAATATATGAGAGTATGGAGAAACTATCAAGCTTGGTCTCTATACTATACTTCAGTTAATATATGCAGAAATTTAAAATATGCATCAACAAAAAAATCCAGGAAAGATGATATAAATTTAACTTGGTTAACTTTAGTAGTAAAAACCCATAATTTTAATACAAATATATACTCATGTTTACTAAGCTTGCGATACAACATACTTGGCGATTGTTTTGATACAACATACTCAGTGATTGTTTTGTTCACACGATGGTGTTCTACACACTAAATAAAGTTAATGAAAAATGGTCTTACAACTGCAGCTAGCTTTTGAGCTTATTGTGCTGTAGTTTTGCACAGCATCAATTCTTTCTTCTCCTTTTCTGCTCATCTTGTTTCATAGCAGCCTATGCATGATACAACATAATAATATTGATTAGAATTCTGTAAGTTGTATATGTGCATATGTATATTAAATTTTAGATAATACACCAAAAATAGGTACAAAACTATAATTAAAAAGAAATATAACAATTGTTATAAAACTCAAATTTGTTTCTGTCAGATTTATTCATCCTAGATTCAATGCATTATCTTCTTTTAAAGTTAAAATAATCATAATATAGTTTAAAAACATAAGTGTAAGAAATGTATATGTTAGCCTAATGCCTGTGAATATTACTTCTTTTCTTTCTGTGCCACCTTTGACTCTGAGTTTTGTTTCCTACATTTCAATATTCAAGCTGCATTTTACTGCTTCCACTTAATAGATTTTCCAGCGTTCCAATTATTACCGAAATTAATAGAGTACTTTGGTTCATGTAATCGACAGTAGATGCATAATATTTCATGCTTCCTATGGTAAATTTTTAGATCTTTTAGGGAATCTGAAATCACTCATACAGCCTAAAGCATGTCAACAAATCAAATCATGTCATCAGTTTGTCATTAATATGAGAATACCATAGGTAGGTACGTCAATTCAACTAAAATACTTTTATATATTAACATCATTAGCAAACTTCTTAAACTGATATATAACAGAGTAAAAATTATTCTCCCATCAACTACCACATTATAAAAGTTGTATGAATACGCCTATCGATTTTGTGTTATTACTTATGATCATATAATGAAAATATTATTTTAAATACAATAGTTAGCATAAATAAATAGTGCCTCTTTCCAAAGGACAACAATGACAATGTAGTTAATAAACAGCTTATGAAGCTCAAAATAGAAGATTCGGCTTATAAAGACACATACCATAAACAGGGTTTAATGTGTCAGTTGTGCTGCCATCTCTCACGCCTACAACAACAACTATCTTGTATATCTGAAATATGTTAGTAATTATAACATCATTTTTCTTAATTTGTGCTAGTGAAAATAGCTCCTTGTGACCAGTAAGTACATCTACCGCTTTGTATCCTATTCAAAATCTTCCATAATCTACCAAGCAAAAGCAAAACTCTTGAAACAAAATATTATTTCCTAAAGTTTAGAATAAAGATAAATTACATTGTAAACTACTGACGTACCCCATACATGGTCTTACGACTTTGCGGAGACCTGTGTTTTTGGTAAACAGTCGCCCGGACCTGGTCACTGCGACCCCCTTTGTAAGGAGGCACCCCTTCTCCCGAAATTACGGGGCTATTTTGCCGACTTCCTTAGAGAGAGTTGTCTCCCTCCCCTAGGTATTCTCTACCTACCCACCTGTGTCGGTTTCGGGTACATGTACCCTTTTGTTGAAGGTCGTTCGAGCTTCTCCTGGGAGTATGGCATGGGTTACTTCAGCGACGTAGCTCCTAATAATACTGTTATTACACCTATTAAGGAAATAAGATTCATTATGTAAGGTATGACTATGAAAAGAGGAAGAAGACGAGCTATAAGAAAATTTTCTGCTGCTACCATAGTAGCAGCATGTATAAGAGCCGAAATGGGAGTGGGTCCTTCCATAGCATCAGGTAACCATATGTGAATGATAACTTGTGCAGATTTAGCATTCTCTATCGTTACAATTTCCCCTTATTAAATTGTATGTCTTTCATCATGAATTATTCATGCAAAATCAATAAAGATTTTTATATTTTTATTTTCAGTATTCTACGATTTTGAAGAAATCATATCTTGAAAATGAAATATGGGAACTTTTTATTCGGCAACCCAAAAAATTGCGATAATACTTACCGTGCCGCACCAGAAAGGATGAAATATGACCATTAGTGTATAAATGTGATGAATCTCGTAAACAAAGCCACCCCAAATTAAATGATGCCATGTATCAGTTGCCTATGTATCATCACCTTCAACTCATGTCTATTTACTTCCCTTCAAATTATCTCCAGTTGAGGTATTGTCGATGAAGCCCTGTTTGTTGCTAGCACGACTGTTCATCTACGATTAGATGCTTGATGTGCCTGCATTGGTTTCCCTTTGGATCTACACAGGCCACTGTTAGCATTACATGACAGTTTTGGTTCTATTGTTCCATGATTTCAGTACTATCTTTGCTTATTGCTCCTGAATCTTTACTGCCTACTATTCTCTGCTCGATCATGTTTGCTACCTTCTAGAATCTGATTCACTGCATGTGTTTCAGTTCTAATCAGTCAAACATGAACTTTAATAGCATCCTCAAATTTTGATAACCAACTTAGGAGAAACTGCACTCCTTTCATTAATTACGTGTTTTCATTCATCGGTATAGCAGCTTTAGCAATAGTCAGCTCGTCTATGCTTCTCGCTGTTGCCCACGTTCATTCCTATACTCTGTTATCATTCCTATACATGCCTTCTTTCTAATGCTGCCTTCTTTTCATATCAGTCCTTAGTTGTGTCTGCCTTGGCGTAGGACAGTACATTACTTCATATTTCAGGACCCTCGCTTCAGCTGTCCACTCCTTAGTTTCAACGCAGTCGCCTGGCTATGATAATTCATAGCACAATTTAGCCATACTACATTTTCAACAGCAGTTTTTTAAGGTAATTCTTAGCAGTAGTTGATTAATAATAGTTATTCAATTTGTTAGCTTTATAATATTTAGATGGATCATCAATCAAATACTCTCTTTGTTATATTTCTCATAGTTGTGCAAGTTTGATATGTGGCATACAATTGCATGTTCATCAACTATAAGGCCTTTTGGTAGTCTATTTTGTTTTATAGTATTAAATATTTATGTGTGCTCTCTCAATTCAAAGATCACTGTTTCGCAAAAAAGTATAAGTTTTATCTGTTTCCTTTAACCCAAGGGTTGCGACAGCCTAATTGTTTTGTGGGGTTCCCCTAAATTGGTCCTGCTAATAAATCCTTAATGTATGAATTCTTTGTTAATTATTATTTTTGGTTACCGTATTGTTAATATAACAGAGAAATTAACAAAGGAGTTATTTTCTATATAATTTCATGCTTTACAGTAGACACATATAATTTCTAGGCAGTTTATTATGACATATCAAACGGTGTCGTAATAATGATTTTCACCATCTCTACATTTGACGTTTAAATAAATCAAAGATGGTTATAGATTTTTGAAACACATAAATAGCCAAAAAGGTTACATATATAGCATGGTATAAACATTCACAAAATTTTGTACAATGTCACTGAAGGTAAACACTTGAAAGGCATCACTTTCATAAGTAGCTTTCCTAATTAGTATATTAATGAATCAATGCCAAAGATTTTATGCATGTTAGTTTACTTCATTATGAAATTGAGTTCACCAATTAGTTTCGAAAAAAATTGAAAGAAAAATAAGCAATGGTGTATTAGGCAGATGAAACGACTTGCGATATTATAGGAAAAATCTTCCATATAACCGAACTCTATCTACATAAGTTTCAAATATGGATCTTCATAATTTATACCCATTATAACACAAATTTTAGGAATAAGCACTTACAGAGAACAACCATAGATAGGAACTCAGTTGGAAGAGAAGGCAGTCAGATGTTCCCTTTCTCTACATTCATGCTACAATTTTTAGCACTCAATTTCTAGTAAAGGAAGAAAAAAATGATGCATTAACTTCATTTAATGGTTTTATCATAGCTTTCCCATCAGCTTCCAACTTCCTATAGTTATAAATTCTAATTTTCCAACTCCTAAATTATTAACCAAAATCAAGAAATCCTGTTTCATCATAAACTTATCGTACAAAAACTAAAAAGTGCTGAAAATAATAAATTGGAAATGAATTTAGATTTTTTAAGGTAGAAATTGAAGTTACAGTTTGCAAGATGTTGTATAAAAATGATGATATAATCAATAAATTAAAAAATCTGTATGCAACAGCCAAGATAACCATTGTTATCACTGAAATTAGCTCAAATATAAAGCATAGGAAAGAGAGCCTAAATCCAGTAAAACTGAGTCACAACAGTTAAATAGTTTTATCTTTCTTAAAAACTGTAGGCATCAAACTAAAAATATAAAATCCAAAAATCACCTTATGAAAGCGAAATATTCCAAAAATGATATAACCATCGATAAAATGTACGACCAGAGATATAAAAGACATCCACATCCTAGCAAGATGTGAAGTCCCCGTTGAAATTGCAACTATTTGCATTAATCCATGATTTTGGTTTTTTTACATTTGAGGTGACATCTGTAGTGGGGAAAATCCGATAATTAATTAGGTTGTAAAGTTAAAACATCGGTATCCTTTGTTTCATGCAGAAAGATAAGAAGAAAATTCTTATCCTGACTATTATAGTATAATCATGTTCATGGTTATTTATCATTTTTTTTCTAATTTTTTTACGTCCTGTTAAAGAATGAGGAACTTTTTTCCCTCTTTCCTTTAATGGTTTTACCATAATAATTCATGATTATCCAATACTTCCTGTACTTAGAATTATTCAACAACCAGTCAAGTGAAACAAATAAAATATCATGTTCGATTCAAACCTCTATTACAAACTGAAAAGATTACAAAGTAATAGAAATATAACAACTGATTTAGAATTTCCCATTTTTGGCACGAAATTAAAATCGTATCATCAAGATATTACCTGCCAAAAGCAATGAAGAGAATGATAGAGCCGTTAATCAAATCTCTGTTCGAGACAATAAATAACATCAATACCGCATCAAGAAATTAGTTGTAATTGAAAATTCCTACAGCTGTAAATATTCATGAATTTTCTGTATTTAACACTGATGACAATTGACGATATCAGATAGGACAAAATCAAAGATCAAAACAGGGATGACGAACGTGTAAAATAAATCTACGCCAGAGAAAGTAAATAAAATCCACATAGCGTCCAAAAGCTCTCGAATTGAAACGGTGGTTCCTTTGTTCAGTTAAGAAAGATAAGAAGAGGAATTTGTAGTACATTTGTTGAATGATAGAAAGGTAGTAAAACGATTACAAAAATTGATTTGAGCGTAGGATAAATGGGGGAGTTGTGAAACTGCAACCGTCTTTAAAATGGCAAGGAAGAAAGGGCGGTAGATTCAATTGGCTGCAATTGAAAAATGGGCGGTGATTTATTTCGACACGTGGAATAAAATTAGAGACTGGTTTTTCCTGTCCTATTTAAGTAATAGATTAACTCCAAAGTGATTATCATCAATTAATCACTAATTAATTATATAATTAATTATTAAATTATCATTTAAATTTAATTAAATGATTCTTAACTTCTTATATTATAAAGATTCTTAATTAATAAAATAATTATCTTAATTAGCTAACTAATATTAACCAATAATACTTTGATTATTAACAATAATTGAATTATTCCAATTATCTTCATATTATTTTTTCTTTAAATTAACCAAACCTCTAAATTACTCAAAATAAATATTTATTATAAATAAATTACCAAAGTCTTAATCATTATACTTTATTTAAAATAAAATAAAATATATTAGAAATCAATTATAATTAAAATAATTTAAACATTCAAATAAACTTTTGAACTTTTCAAAGTTATTAAATAAAATTTAATACAACCTTATTGTTGAAATTCATTTATTTTATTTTAAAACTTTCATAATTTAATATATATAAAACATGTTTAAAATGTTACTTTAAACAAATTTAGTTTTAAAAATAAAAACTTGTTTAAATCTTATTTTTGAAACAAATTAAGTTTTATAAGTAAACTTGTTTCACTTTTGTTTTAAAACTTGTATTATCTACAAAATCATATTAGCTTTTTTAAAACTTTTAAAAAAACCTTACTGTTACATTTTTAAAAACCTTAAACTTTTAAAAACCTTAAACTTTTAAAAAAAAATTCTAGATCCCAAACTAAAACATGCTCGACAACTCGAGTAACCCACAGAAATTCACGCGACAACCCCGAGTATCCCTACACCAAAATCTGCTTCGAGCCAGAACAGCATACCCCCGATGCATGCTTCGAGCTCCAAACCTTTCTCTTCTCCTACCCAAAAACCCATCATCTCCTGATACCCATTTGCACGCGTGCATCATGCACCGTTAACCCGACCTCCCACGATCATCGCCGTGGCTTCGGAAGTTACCCTCGACCACTACAAAGCTAAGCAAAACCCAAAACTCGAGCATTGATCGTAAATCGAAATATGACCCCTTAACCCAAACTGCTAAACCAATTGCTACCAGAAAAACGATCACCGCCGACCAACCCCCTCTCGAGACACCTCGCCACCTCAACCCTAGCTCCGCCTCACTTCTCGGCATCATCAGAACCAACTGCGATCGCCTCTAGTAGCCTCTCGACGCCGCAAAACCAAAATGAACATCGTCGACAAAATCAAGATGTTAAACCCTAATCCATCCATTAACGGCCAACTCGATCCACCATAAATTACTAAAGCATTTTTCTGGTGAACATCGTCACCCCCTCTACCTTCAAGCTCAATATCGATGCTCAGATTGCCGTCGATCGACGCCAATTGACCAATTTACCCAAAACTAATAAACCGAGATTTCACTCCAAAAATCAATCTAAAAATCATGATTCATACCTTAAAAATCATGATTTCCCAATAGAAATTCAATTATAAAATCAAAAATTAAATTTGAATTCACAAAGTTTTGACCCAATTAAATTTTTTTTACTGTAAATTTAAAGTTCGCGCTAATCATACACTTTATCAACCTATAAATATTTTTAACTGATAGATTACTCAATTTCAAACAACTTCCATTTACAAATCATGAACCAACTCAAATCCAACATTGAGATATGGATTTAATTATGAAAAACTGTGGTCTGCCAATATACACAGTGACCAGATGAACAATACAGGCATTCACATAAATTTAATTCAACATGAATTCAATTTAGTTTTAAGAATTCCAAAAATCATCATGATAACCATCACAATACTAAATTGAAATAAAGATTTAACTTTTTTTTTTAAATTCCATTTACTCACCTATATTTGCAGAGGACAGAGCAGAAGTTAATGACTGCATTTTTCCAGGTTCTGAAATTTTCTTTGCATGATGAATTTCTTGATTCATTCGAGATTTGCGTGTTGATGTTTCCTAAATTGCTTGTTGATTACTGAATTTCTTGATTGAACTTGAAGATTTTGCATTGATGTTGTAATTTCCAGATTGAAATTCCAGATTTCACTTTATTTTCAGATTTCTTTTACAGATTTCATTTTTCTTCCCTTTTTATTGTATTGATCTTTGTTTTGCATTAAATTTTGCTGAAAGAAGAAAGTAATTTGCTGAAGATTAAATTCTTCTTTTAATTTTACAGCTTAAATTTTAAATTTAATTATTAAAGAGAATGGCATGCGTCTCTTTAATGCCTTAATGATCTTACACATATGCAATTTGATTTACATTTGTCTTTAACACACAATATATTGTTTACAAGTGTTTTAGTGTCTAATTAATATTTTTAAATGTTATTTTCTTATTTATAATTTTTTTTAAGTTATATGTAAGTAATTATGTAATATTATTTACTTACCTTCTTAATAAACAAGTTTTAGATTTTAAATAAAGATTCAAAAGCAAATTCATGTGAACATTTATTAACTAATAACTTATACTTTTGATTAAATCAATATATCATATGTTTATAAATTTGAGAAATTTATTTTAACTCTTTATATAAAAAATTTAAAACAAACTTATCTTATGTTAAAATTTTAAAAGGAAAGATTATTAAAACAATTGAACCTTTAATTTAAATCTTATTTAAAACAAAAGTTTAAATTACATGTTTATAATAAATAAGAAATTATTCTTGTTATTTAAATCTCAAATATCATTTCAAAAGCATTAAATCAAATTAACATTCCAAATTCCAAATTATATATATTAGTTTGAAAACACTCATCAAACTCAAATCAATATTTTTCAAACACAAATACATACCACAATATATATATATATATATATATATATTACAATTTGAATATATTAGCTTTTATTATATTAAAAACTTACCATTTACAAGATATATCAATATATATGTATATATATTTCATAAATAGAAAATATTTTGATTAACCTTTAGGAAAATAAATTTTACCAATTTAAAATTGCTAAAATAAATATTTCCAAATTATTAGTTTTCAAAAGAATTAAACTTGCCAATTTATATTGTTAAGAAAAATGTTGATAGATATTAATAAATTATTATTATCAGCCTCTAAAATAATTTTAACTTGTCAATTTATAAAGTAAAATGATCAAATAAATTTAATTATTATCAAAGAATATTAAATTGATATTGCTCAAAATTCCGGGTCGTCACATTCCTCCCCCTTAAAAGAATTTCGTCCCCGAAATTTAAAAGCAAGGATAATTTAATAACCTAGTAAAAGAATTTAAATTTCAATCAGCATCCATAGCAACCAATTCAAATAAATAATTTTATCTATCCAAACATAATTCTGGATAAAATCTCCTGATATTATCAAGAGTTTTCCAGGTACCTATTTTGGAATACTTGATCTACAGAACCTTGAGTAACCATACTACTATAACCAAGAACTCCCTCATCTGATCTACAAATCTGAACAAGATATGAGACTAAACTCAAAACCAGCTCAACTACTAGATCCTTCTGAACTGCTAATTCTATAATTCGGTGAATCATACACATATTCCTCAGAGATATGTGAAATACAATGAATTCCAGCTATCTGAACGGGCAATTCAATCCTGTAGATAAAAATCTAATCTTTAGAGAACACAGGAAAACCTTAAGATACTTCTGGAGCTAGCCCTCCAGTTTTACCAAATCTTATATCTCCTTTGATCGGATAAAAATAAAAGCAATATCCAAATTCCAAGTTCACATCTCAAATTTCCTCAATTCCTCAATGCATAACTCTTCTGATGCTCCTGAGTCACCTCCAATATTCCTGATCAACTTAACCCATGCTGATTGCTTCATGAAACAAACTTAGACCCAAAATCAAACCAATTACCTGATCTTATCCAATAAAATGGCTCTCCCAAAAATTTGCTGAAATCCAAAACACAACTCTATTCCACAAGAATTAGTGGACTTCAAACCTACATCTCTTATCAGGAATAGCCAAACAGTTGCACTTAACAACCTTACCTTCCAAATCCATAAAATTTCTTCATACTAGAATTTCCTATAGAAATCCTTTAAATCCAAGAAAACTGCAACTTTCGGTTTCTCCCATTCGAGAATAACTGCTATCTCGCTTTCACCGCACAACTCTGAGTTGGAATAGATGAGAATGCTATTGAAGAACTTGAGCACAAACTTTCTCCATACACTGTTCATTCGACTCATAAAATCTCAGCGACCATTCCACTTAGTCAAAAACATCTCAGTAGAATCTCAACTAGAACTAGATGATCATTCCCTCTCCAAAGAATCCTGAGCTGCTTTACTAACTTCTTCTTTCTCTAAGAGTCATCCCTCTACATGGTTGAGCAATCAATAATACTCCTGGAATCCAAGTCGATAAGAAAACTTAGTCTCCGATTCGGGTAAGCTTCTGATTTCCTCCAAAAACCCCTAGAAAATCTCTGACTACTTTAATAGATTTTACCTCCATATGAGATGCCTCAATTCCCAAACCAAAGAATACTCAAAGATTCCCAAATTAATCGCAAGTCGCTTTTGCGATCTTACTCAGTTCAGATTCCAAAGAACTATCCTCACCCACTAGAACAGCTTTCCTAATCGAGATCAATCCTCAAGAATGGCTTATGTACCAGAAAAACTGATAGATCACTTCTAGCAAATATCCTGCTCTGCTGAGCCTCCCGAAGAAATGGATAAGCCTTCACTATCTGCCTGGTCTACTGATAGTAGAATCCCAAAGATTTCTGAATCATCGAAGAAACGGATCCATGCTGCGCTGCCAAACTTCACTTCAATGATAGAGCTAAACCAAAGATCATCCTTAACCACAAGCTCCTTGAAACATAAAACTATCACCCAATTCCACTAAAAATCCTTGAGACAAGTAGACATCTCCTCAAGAAACTCGGCTCCAAATCAAACACCAATCACTTGTTCTTCTTAAGGAAAACAAATGAGACCATGTCCGAAATGAGATAACTCATCAACCTTAGCCTCATACTTTAATATAAATAAGGCACCCTTACTTGAGATCCAAAAAATCCCTAAATATCTGAATCTTCCCTGCAGTAGGCACCAATGTTCCTTCACCACCCTCTAAATATTGCTTCAAAAGAACATCTTCAGAACCATCTATGGACACAACATCCCATCACACAGTTATTCCTTCCTAAAGCTACCAAGATAGCATCACCTGCTTCTGCTCAGCTGACCGACTCAACTCCTGGAAATCCCTGCTCACTCGAGAGCAAATCAACCTTACACTTTAAAATTATACTCCAATTCTTGAAAATACTTCCTCTAGGATCAATGAAATCCTTTCACCGATCTATAAAGCTTATTCGAGACGGTATTAGGTATACAATCTCGACAAACACACTTCCAACCACATCATATGAGCCTCTATCATTAATGGTAGCCGTGTTACACACACTCCTACCTTATCTACCTTTATAACCTATGTTGGAAAATCTGAACAGATAACCCAACATATTAGGTAGATATACAAATATATATAATATATATATATATATATATATATAAATTACAAGTACGCTCTCTCAAGATAGACACCACTCCAGAGCCTAGTTATTCACTCAACCTAATGCTCTGATACCAACTGTAACGACACGACTTTCTAACACCAGAATATGCATCACTATTTAAGAAAGAAAGAGATAGAAGAAGAAAAGAAAGAGAAGAAAGAACAACACACGAAAATCTCACAGCGGAACAAATGAAATATAATATATAACATATACATAGTATCATATACATCAGAGTACACAACTTACATCTCAATTTAGACAGTTATACCATTTCTGTCTAATATACAATACAAGAACAACTATACAGAATAACACACAACGGAAACTCTAACTATATATCTACACGCTGAAGCCTCATACTCCAAAGCTCCTCCAGAATTCGTCAAGGATAACCTGAATCACTTGACTACTCATACATAATATGAGTACCTAAGAGTTTAATAAAACAGAAATAAACACTCGGGTAAGACAGGGGTCTGGTGTGAGTAAAAGGTTTAAGATCGCTCAACTTTAGAAAATCCTTTGAAAGAAAAGGTATCACGTAAGACTTCCCACACATAAACATGGAAAAGTTTTTACCTTACGCTAACCAAAACATTTGATAGGAAATCCAATGATATTATAATAGTGTATAGGGTTTTCAAGTAAATATGAAATAGTCGCAATTGTTACATTATTAAATTCCAGCTACTAGCCACAAAAGTGGGTAATACAAATAAAACCGTAGGGTTTCATAGGAAGAATGAGTTTCCATCAATGGCACGGCTACTGGGGTATCGCTCGTCACAGTACGTGGCCTAGATCACCGTACCGAGAGTACGCTCGCTCCCCTGCAACACAAGGCCGTGACCATTATTTAATGAACAGTCCCGAACAAGACCACCCCACAGTTGGCTGCAGATCTAACCGCCCACAAAGCCGAAATAAAAAGGGACATGTAGACAGGGGTAAATCTCGTCCTACTTGGGCATGACCCACTTAACCTTGCTGCACTTCCCCTGTTTTATCCATTCCCGGTTGATGAGGCTTGAGGCTGCGATTACCTTTATAGGATACATCTATCTTAGAATGTTCATCGTCCGCCTGACGATGTTTTGAAAGCATTCAATCCATACAAGTCCATTTCGGGTTCGAACGAAACCGAAAGCACTATCTCGTTGCACTCATTTTGGAATCACCCTCAGGGTCAACGACCATAGCCCTTGCACTCTGAATCACCATCTCGAGTCTGTATGTACTATTTCCGTCAAACTCATCACGGAATCACCCCTATAGTTATATTGACAAATAGTTCTTACACTTTGAGTCATCACTTGCACTCCACTTGGATTCATGACCTAATGTTTAATTTGGATCGATGTGGTTTTCGGATATCCAAATATGGAAACCTGATCCCGGTCTCACCGAAACCAAATGCCATTTTAATGACCACTTGTACTTAAGTGATTTAAACAGTAGATTTTCATAATATCACTTAAACATAAATGGATGATTCACATTACACAGATAGATAATTCACTATTATCACATTCATCCATACATATCACAAAGCAGCATATATATCACATCTCAGATATATCACACTCATATCAATCAATGACATTCAATATCATCCAATATCATTAACTCGTCCAAGGATGTTTATCATCCAATCATTAATCAACCATAATAAGGTTTGATCCAACTTAATTAATTTAATTGAACCTTAGTTAAATTAATTCTTACTTAATCACTTGGATTATTGTCAATCCAGCTTACTTATTCATTAATTAATTACAAATTAATTAATTAACATCCCTTAATCATTCACTTTGAATTAATCATCCTTGATTAATTATTACTTAATTACTTTAAGTAATTATTCCTTGATTACAAATTTATTTAATCATCTTGATTAATTACTTCTTAATTATACCAAATAATAATCTCTTAATTACCCTCTAAAATTAATCACAGTTGATTAATCACCTCAATAAATCATACTTGATTAATTAATTTTAATTAAATACTCTTGATTAATTACTTTTAATTAATCATATTTAATTAATTACTTTTAATTAATCACATTTGATTAATTACTTTTTAATTACATTTAGTAATTAAAACTTAATTATAAATTAATTATCCTTAAATTATTGATCAACAATTAATTAATTATTTCTGTTGATCAATAATTACTTCCATTAATTAAATTTCTTTTTAATTAATTACTTTATCAAGTAATTAATCACATTATTAAATACTCTTAATTCTTTTATTAATTAACCATTAATTAAAAAATTTAAACCTTTAATTGATTGCATTAATTAATTCTTTAATTAATAACATAAGTGATTAACCTCAAATCACAATCCACCTAATTACTTCCATAAAGTAATTATCCTTTAATCACTTTGATTAATAATTCCCTTTACTTGATTTCCTCAGTAATCAATTACTTAATTACTTTACCAAGCAATTATACTTAATTAACTCCAAAGTGATTATCATCAATTAATCACTGATTAATTATTAATTTATCATTTAAATTTTATTAAATGATTCTTAACTTCTTATATTATAAAGATTCTTAATTAAGAAAATCATTATCTTAATTAGGTTATTAATATTAACCAATAATATTTTGATTATTAACAATAATTGAATTATTCCAATTATCTTCATATTACTTTTTTCTTTAAATTAACCAAACCTCTAAATTACTCAAAATAAATCTTTATTATAAATAAATTACCAAATTCTTAATCATTATACTTTACTTAAAATAAAATAAAATATATTAGAAATCAATTATAATTAAAATAATTTAAACATTCAAATAAACTTTTGAACTTTTCAAAGTTATTAAATAAAATTTAATACAACCTTATTATTAAAATTCACTTATTTTATTTTAAAACTTTCATAATTTAATACATATAAAACATGTTTAAAATGTAACTTTGAACAAATTTAGTTTTAAAAATAAAAACTTGTTTAAATCTTATTTTTGAAACAAATTAAGTTTTATAAGTAAACTTGTTTCACTTTTGTCTTAAAACTTGTATTATCTACAAAATCATATTAGCTTGTTTAAAACTTTTAAAAAAAACCTTACGGTTACATTATTAAAAACCTTAAACTTTTTTAAAAAAAAAATTCCAGATCCCAAACTAAAACATGCTCGACAACTCGAGCAACCCACAGAAATTCACGCGACAACCCCGTGTATCCCCATACCAAAACCTGCTTCGAACCAGAACAACATACCCCCGATGCATGCTTCGAGCTCCAAAACTTTCTCTTCTCCTACCCAAAAACCCATCATCTCTTGATACCCACTTGCACGCGTGCATCATGCACCGTCACCCCGACCACCCACGATCATCGCCGTGGCTTCGGCAACTCACCCTCGACCACTACAAAGCTTCGCAAAACCCAAAACTCGACCATTGATCGTAAATCGAAATATGACCCCTCACCCCAAACTGCTAGACCAATTACTACTAGAAAAACGATCACCGCTGACCATCCCCCTCTCAAGACACCTCGCCACCTCAACCCTAGCTCCGCCTCACTTCCCGGCATCATCAAAACCAACTGCGATAGCCTCCAGTAGCCTCTCGACGCCGCAAAACCAAAATGAATATCATCGACAAAATCAAGATGTTAATCCCTAATCCATCCATTAATGGCCAATTCGATCCACTATAAATTACTAAAGGATTTTTTTGGTGAACATCGTCACCCTCTCTACCTTCAAGCTCAATGTCGATGCTCAGATCGCCGTCGATCGACGCCAATTGACCAATTTGCCCAAAACTAATAAACCGATATTTCACTCCAAAAAATCATGATTCATACCTTAAAAATCATGATTTCCTAATAGAAATTCAATTATAAAATCAAAACATAAATTTGAATTCACAAAATTTTGACCCAATTAAATTTTTTTTACTGTAAATTTAAAGTTCGAGCTAATCATACACTTTATCAACCTATAACTATTTTTAACTGAGAGATTACTCGATTTCAAACAACTTCCATTTACAAATCATGAACCAACTCAAATCCAACATTGAGATATGGATTTAATTATGAAAAATTGTGGTCTGCCAATATACACAGCGACCAGATGAACAGCACAGGCATTCACATAAATTTAATTCAACATGCATTCAATTTAGTTTTAAGAATTCCAAAAATCATCATGATAACCATCACAATACTAACTTGAAATCAAGATTTTAACTGTTTTTAAAAAAAATTCCATTTACTCACCTATATTTGCAGAGGACAGAGCAGAAGTTAATGACTGCATTTTTCCAGGTTCTGAAATTTTCGTTGCATGATGAATTTCTTAATTGATTCCAAATTTGCATGTTGATGTTTCCTGAATTGCTTATTGATTATTGAATTTCTTGATTGAACTTGAAGATTTTGCATTGATGTTGTAATTTCCAGATTGAAATTCCAGATTTCACTTTATTTTCAGATTTCTTTTACAGATTTCATTTTTTCCCTTTTTATTGTTTTGATCTTTGTTTTGCATTAAATTTTGGTGAAAGAAGAAAGTAATTTGCTGAAGATTAAATTCTTCTTTTAATTTTACAACTTAAATTTTAAATTTAATTATTAAAGAGAATGACATGTGTCTCTTTAATGCCTTAATGATCTTACACATATGCAATTTGATTTACATTTGTCTTTAACACACAGTATAATGTTTACAAGTGTTTTAGTGTCTAATTAATATTTTTAAATGTTATTTTCTTATTTATAAATTTTTTTAAGTTATATGTAAGTAATTATGTAATATTATGTACTTACCTTTTAATAAACAAGTTTTAGATTTTAAATAAAGATTCAAAAGCAAATTCATGTGAACATTTATTAACTAATAACTTATACTTTTGATTAAATCAATATATCATATGTTTATAAATTTAAGAAATTTATTTTAACTCTTTATATAAAAAAATTTAAAAAAATTTATCTTATGTTAAAATTTTAAAAGGAAAGATTATTAAAACAATTGAACCTTTAATTTAAATATTATTTAAAAAAAGCTTAAATTATATGTTTATAATAAATAAGAAATTATTCTTGTTATTTAAATCTCAAATATCATTTCAAAAGCATTAAATCAAATTAACATTCCAAATTACAAATTATATATATTAGTTTGAAAACACTCATCAAACTCAAATCAATATTTTTAAAACACAAATACAAACCATAATATATATTATATATTGCAATTTGAATATATTAGCTTTTATTATATTAAAAACTTACCATTTACAAGATAATCAATATATATATTTCATAAATAGAAAATATTTTGATTAACCTTTAGAAAAATAAATTTTACCAATTTAAAATTGCTAAAATAAATATTTCCAAATTATTAGTTTTCAAAAGAATTAACTTGCCAATTTATATTGTTAAGAAAAATGTTGATAGATATTAACAAATTATTATTATCAGCCTTTAAAATAATTTTAACTTGTCAATTTATAATGTAAAATGATCAAATAAATTTAATTATTATCAAAGATTATTAAATTGATATTGCTTAAAATTTCGGGTCGTCACATAAACCTACACTTTCGAATGCATACATTAGTCCAAATTGGTTCTCAGATAAATCCGACCCTTGTCTCTCCAGACCAACAATGTTAAAGAGGCTCCTTAAACTTATATAGAAACAAAGTCGTAGACTTATCATGTTTCCAACTCTCAACTTGTTTTCCTTCAGCCAAGAAGGAAGCGCAGTAGATTGGAGTGCCATAGACACTTCGCACAACTCGATTCAACATTCTTAATCTAAACGATAATCAAGCCTGCTTAGTCAGCTTCGTGCTAAGGCACGATTAATCAGTTCCCACGCCAAGTCAAGGAACAAAAAAGGCCAAATTTTGATAATCGGTTACTTAACTATCAAAACAACAAACAATATCTAAAATATAAGCAGTCACCGGGCCCTTTTAATTAATCTTTTATTAACTAAATCAATCTCCAAATATTTAATTCAAATTTATCCTCAAAAAAATTTATCCTCACAACCATTTCAATCTTTTGATATTGAAGAACTATTTCCATATACTTATATTAGTGGTATAAGCATATTCAATAACACTACCATTTGGAGACACACCAAATAGATTTCTATAACCGTATAACTCTAGTATTCGCACGCCTTTGGATAGGTGTTAGGTACAAAAAGCAATGCTCCTACACCGCCAAGCCTTTAGTATGATCAACCGATTCGTGTATTTCATGATGGAAGGTCAAAATATCAATTTATTGGGTTAAAACGAATCCTGCGTAAAACCTCATTACGACAACCCAAAAACATTAGTATAGGGATTTGGTTAATTATATATAGATAAAAATCTCATATGCTATATAAAACATTTCCTTTCATAAAATCACTTATTATAACAAAAGTATTATAGTCCATGCCTTCCATACTTTCCCTAAAACATATATTACCGCAATAAATTTTGAAATTTATGTTTTCGACACATACCTCGTTTTAAAACATTTTTCAAACCATTTAAATTCCATTTAGAATCATTACTTTCCAAAACATTCATTTAAAAAGATAAATTACTTTTGTATGCCATTAACTTCATCGAAAAACATCACTTTCAAAACTTTCCTTCAAAAGATGATTTAACTATTAAAAGCTTGAATAAATTTCCTTTGTATAAAAATCCATATTCAAATCTCAACATAAACCATTGCATATTTATAAAACTATGTTTATAAATCTCCTTTCGATTTTATAAAACTTCAACTTTATAAAATCTCTTTATTTATAAAATTCTATTTATAAATCATTTTTTCATAAAAACTCATTTTACTATAAAATCCATTTATAAATCCATTTCTTTATAAATCTAATTTATTTTTAAAATCCATTTATAAATCCATTTACCAAGTCATTTTCAAATTCATTTATGAAATATTTACAAATTCCGATTATATCCCAAATTCTTTTTTTATAAAATATCACTTTTATAAATCCTTTATATAAACAGTTTCAAAATCTTTATTCAAAGTATTTCATAAAACTATACTTTCATAACACCAAAAATCATAACTTTTTGTTTCTTTAAAAAATAAATCCATTACTTTTTAATAATTTAAAAATTATTAAAAAATATACTTTTAAAATTACTTTAAAAATCATTTCAATTCAAAATCGTTATTTTATAGTATTATTAGAATATTAAAAATATGGCACAATGCTACCATAGCACTAAATAAGCAAAATAATCCATGTCATCAAATATGACATTCATCAGATCATATATCAAAATATATGAAAAGCGAACCAATAGTGTGGGGAATCCTATTGGATCCCTCCAACCTGTCCCCGTGCATCACAGACATAATATAATCAAAAATATAAAAATCAACCGTCTCAAAGCGGGATTCGTATACAAAGTGTCATCCGCTCTTACACGGGAACGTAAAAAGGTCTCATCCGCTCTAGTAGGTGGGAATATATGCAAACCAAATTATAAATATAGTACATTATCCAAACAAGCAACAGTTAGAATAAATAAAATTATTCCCACTTATATACAAATATAAGCAGGCCAGAGTGGTGAGTTAACTCACTAAATCTAGAAATTGCCAAAGCGCTCTGATTTGGATTAAATTGAACGGGATTCCATTTGACCCAAAATTCCTACTAGCTACGAATCTAATCTAAGTCAATGGCGTAGTTCTCGCTGATACAAATACATCGCAACTTGTCGCTTTCAAAACTGACCTTATATGGACAAGTTATGAAATGACGAACATTTGCAATAATTTAAATCAACTTAACTTAATTAACTAAAAATTTTAAATATTAAACCTTCTTCCTTTCCATCTCGTTCACCGTCCAGGACAACGACTTCGTTTCTTTTTTTATCAACGCGACATCGCCTCGCCGCCTATGCCGTCGACCACCATCGCGCGCCGCCGCCTACTCGCCTGAATTGCCATCATCTCGCACGCTGCGCGAACGCACACGAATTGAGACCAAAACCTAATAACAACTGCACATGAATGGAGCCTAACTACCACTACTCGACACGTCGGTTAATGATCCAACCATTGGTTAGCTTCGTATCATCATGCTCTACGTTTTTCTAATTGAAGTTGAAGGTCAATTCGGCCTCTAGAGGCTCCAATCGTTGTTGGCCGTTGGATGGTTTAATTTTAATGGCGGCTAGAAATCAGAAGCTAGCGTTTGGTTTAAAATCAAAGGATTGGATGACCTTATGTAGAAAATTTTCCAAATCACTATTCATCCATGAAAATTTTGAACTCTAAACGAAGCGTGCCGCCTGGTGTTCTATTGCGGATAATATATATCGGGAGCAGATTCTATCATATTCAGAAGATATCTTTCCAAAAATCAAATTATATCAATTAAATTCCTTTAATAAATTTGTACATGTTTCGAACTCGGATGACCAAATGATACATCTGATCGCCACGAAATTCGACGACATATAATAGTTTACTATTACGGATACGGTGAAAATTGTTTCGTCGAAATCCGAGACAATGCCCCAAAAAACTATTTTTTCACATTAGTTAAAATGATTAATTTCCAAAATCAATTTAGTCACTTTTATTTCCAATTTAAAAGTTTGCTATCGTTCTACTTATTCAAATAGAATTTAAATCTACTTTCGAAATCGTTTTTATTCATATTAAATTCAAGATTCAATTATTTAAGCAATTTCAAATATTAAATTAAACAACTTAATTATCAAATAAATTGCTATATTTGAAATATAAGTTATTCAACTTATAAAATTAACTTTTCAATATTTAAAATCAATTAAATATTTCAAATTCGAATGACTGAAATTCTGGGTCGTTATAGACTTCCCTCTTAAAAGAATTTCATCCTTGAAATTACCAGTAAGAAAAATGTCACGAACCCATTAACTTTTCAAAACAATTAGTTGAAATGGATTGCAAAATTTCCTTTAAACCTTTTAAAATTTTGAAGTCAATTACTTATAAAAACTTTTTTAATTATTCAAATTCATTCGTCGTTACTAACTAATACCATTTTCAAGTTATAAAACCAAAATCCAAATTTTAGTTAACTAATTTTTTTTTCAAGGTTCTCAAAAATTTTCTAACGCCTTAGGTTTATGAAAAGTTTCGCCAACGTCTCCTTTGCGCGGTTCGATCGAAAAAAATCACAATATATGTAATCACAAATATACATCTCATCTTCAAGGATGACGCATCCCATATGGAAATAAGTGTAAAAGTACGATATGTAATCCGAGATATGTATCATTTATTATATTTATTAGCAAGCATAGACAATCAATATAGCACGAAAGCGAGCTCCAAATGCGAAGCATACGCCTTCCGCACCCGCTAAACACTAAAAAAACGACGAGAACATATATATAGAAAGTAATATCAATATATAACATAACTACGAAAATAATTATACGAAAATGAAAATCATGTAACAAAATAATTCATCAAACAAATGATATCCATTCAATTAAATTCATAACTATTTTGATTTTCATTTTCAATGTCAATTTTTAATTTATACTTTCGTTTACTTCCAATTCATTTACACTCAATTTTACTTATGTTAAATTGATTTACATTCTGTTAATTTACATTCCAATAATTACATTCCAATTAAATCAATTGATTTGCGTTCAATATTTATCCTTCAATTTGTTAACTTTCAATTTCATTTACGGTTATATTCACCATTCACTTTTATTTAATCCACGTTCATTTACATTTACATTCATTATTCACTTAGTATATTTTTTATAGTAATAACACCTTATAACCATTCCATAAAATTTTATTTTACTTAAGTTTACAATGAACTTTTTATACAACACAACTTATTTTCATTATCGCTTCACAGTTTAAGTTCACATTCAATTTTAAAAAACAACATACCTAAACATATTCCATTCACTAATTTATTTTGCTGGCTCAATTCAATTCATTTTGACATTTAACTTGAATTTCATTTTACAACCTAAGTTCATATTCACTCCATTAATTTATTGCAAATCAAATTCAATTTCATTTTCATTTAACTTTTCTTAAGTCAAATTTCATTTCAAAATTCATTTTATTTAATATAACATTAAGTTAAATTTCATTTCATAGTTCAATTATCAAATTTACCTTTCTTAACATTCATATTCAACTAATTTTAAAATTTGTCTTAACTTACTAATACTCAAAATTTATAAGTTATAAAACTTAGTCTCTTATGTTTTCAGTAGAACACCCAATTTCATTGTTTTCAAAGCATCTTGAAATCATATATATATGTATACATAATTCCATTTTATTTACAAATCATAATTATAAATTATAATTATATAATTTCACTTATTTAACATTTCTTATATAATAGCATTTCATAATTGTTTGTCCTTGCTTATATTTATAATAATAACAACTTATATTTAAAAACAACAAGAAATAACAATGATAAAAATCACATATTACCATTCATTTACCAATTTAGGTAAAATTATTTCATGTACCAATTTCAAAAACAATATTGTGTCAATTTGCTTGCTCGTGTTTTTTGGAATCCCAATTAATAACGTTAGCTAAACGCATCGACCAGAACTTAAATTCAAACTTAACAAATCAAACAACCCAATATAAAACATTTTTGTATCACTAACAAATACGGGCTCACACACACACTCAACCCATCCTAGGGTGTTACTGACTCTATCTATAATGAGCACCCGTCAAAGCCTAGGTGTATTGCTAAACTAAGCTCTGGTGCCAAATGTAACGACCGGGCCTTCCCACCCGATTCAAGCTGCAAATAACCCACACATGTCTAACCCAAATCGAGTGAAGATGCAAATAGTTATGGGAAAAAAAAGAGAGAAGAGGAGAAAAGAAGAAGAACAGAAGAACTAAATCAAACACAGATCTCACAATCGCAGCAGACAACATATGACATAATATCAATGAACTTTATAAAAGAGAAACTGCAATCTTTAATATACGTATATCTATTAGAGTACAATCAAAACACAATCAACATATCCTCACAAATGCTGATAATTTAAACAACAATGCAGCTAAAAATAAACATATACATGGAATACGAACTGAAGATCTCCAGATCATCTACTTAAGCTCCAAAGCATCCAAATCTGAATTTGTAAATATGCTCAGTCTGACCTGAGCATTGAAAGGGAAGAATACCTGGATCAGTTTGGTAAATCGACATGAGGAAACACATCTCAAGTTTACTTTTAATTTATAAAACTTTTCTTTACCTAAACAAAGGTACCTCGTAAGATCAAACCCACCCATAATAACGGATGAATTTTTACTTATAATAATCAGAACATTTTATATCAAATCCTCTGATATTATACTATTGTTTGGTATATAAATAATAATTTATTATAGATGTAATTTCTTGCATAATTAAATTCCAGAATATGTTAGGATCTTCAAACAAAATGGAAGGCATGTAGTGGAGAATGGATTTAATATAATGGCAGGTAAGGAACTACCTTCTGTATCGCACATCTCTAGAGGAATATATTAAGGATACACAAACAATCCTCCGCATCTGGAAAGAACGGCCTATCGCTATTTGGCACACATACATGGCCTGGAAAGAATATGTCATCACCCGGGTCGTTATCGACCTATTTGAGACATCTCATAGCATACGCCACACACCTGACATATAGAGGATTATCTGGAAAGGTGATGAACATACTCTAATGGTTGCGAACCACATAGCCTCACGGCGTACCTTGTTTAAGCCATTACTGGAAGATAAGGCTTAAGGCAACGTTTACCTTTCACATAGCACATTACACTTTCAATGCCACATTGTCATTCCTTCGTTCACTATTAATTTTCACGAACATACAACCTCTGAGATCGTATGTCTCAGAGATGGGTGTTAAGCTAAGAGAAGTTGCCTTCTCCGCCACCAAATAGATGTACATTTGTAAAAGTCAACGTCGAAGGCACTCTCCTACCCTATCTCAAAAATGCAAAGTCAGTCATCCATCCGTACAAGTTGTCCAGAAACAGGATAAAGCGAAGGCACTCTCCTACCATATCCCATGAGGAGTTACCCCTTGAATTAGAAGTGAGAAGTCCTTGCATATTATAGATTTTCATAATGAAGCCTACTGCCACGATACAAGCATGATATGGTAAATTTCACCCCGATGGACTAGTGGCAAGTAGCCATGCATCATGATGATCTCCACCGTCAAAATCATAATCATAAACCTACACTTTCGAATGCATACATTAGTCCAAAGTGGTTCTCGGATAAATCCGATCTTGGTCTCTCCAGACCAACAATGATAAAGAGGCTCCTTAACCTTATACGGAAACCAAGTCACATAGACTTATCACGTTTCCAACTCTCAACTTTCTATCCTTCGGCCAAGAAGGAAGCCCGGTAGATTGGATTACCATAGGCACTCCGCACTTCTCGAATCAACATTCTTAATCCAAACGATAATCAAGCCTACTTAGTCGGCTTTGTGCTAAGTCATGACTAATCAGTTCCCACATCAAGTCAAGGAACAAAAATGGCTAAATTTTGATGGTCGGTTATTTAGCTATCAAAGCAACAAAAAATATCTAGCATATAAGCAATCACCAGGTCAATTAAATCAATGTATAATAATTAAATAAATATTTTAATATCTATTTCAAATTTATCTTCAAAAGGCATATCTTCAAAACCATTTCAATCTTTCGATATTGGAAAACATTTCCAGATACTAATATCAACGGTACAAGCATATTCAATTACACTACCATTTGGAGACACCCCATATAGATTTCTATTATTGTACAACTCTAGAGTTCATACACCTTCGAACGGGTATTAAGTATAAGAAGAAATTCTTCTACACCACCAAGCCTTTAGTACGATCATAAGAACCAATTCATGTACTTTATGATGGAAGGTCAAAACGTCAATTTATTGGGTCAAAGCGAATGTTGCGTAAAACATCATTACGACAACCCAAAAACATAAGTATAGGAATTTGATTATTATATTTATAAATCCCATATACTATACAAAACATTTCCATTCGAAAATTCATTTACTATAATAATAGTGTTATAGTCCATGTCTTCCATACAATTCCGAAAACATCTATTACAACAATATATATTGAAATCTATATTTTCGATACATACCTCATTTTAAAACATTTTTCATACAACTTAAATTCCATTTGGAACTATTACTTTCCAAAACATTACTTTAAAACGAGAAATTACCTTTTTTAGCCATTTACTTCATCGAAAAACATTACTTTCAATTTAAAAGATTATACAACTCTTAAAATTTTGAATATATTTCCTTTATATAAAATACCATATTCGAATCTCAACATAAAGCATTCCATATTTATAAAAATTTGTTTATAAATCTCTTTTTGATTTTATAAAACTTCTATTTTATAAAATCCATTTATTTATAAAATTCTATTTATAAATCGTTCTTTCAAAAATACTCATTTTGCTATTAAAATCCATTTCTTTATAACTCTAATTTATTTATAAATCCACCTACCAAACCAATTTCAAATCTATTTACAAAATATTTACAAATTTTGATTATAACTCGGTTTCTCTATTTATAAAATATCACTTTAATAAATAATTTATATAAACTGTTCCAAAATCTTTATTCAAAGTATTTCATGAAACTATACTTTCATAACATCAAAAAACATAACCTTTTATTTTTTAAAAACTAATCCATCCCTTTTTAATAGTTTATAAATTATTAAAACATATATACTTCCAAAATCACTTTGAAAATCATTTCAATTCAAAATCGCTATTTTATAGTATTTCAAAATGCTAAAAGTATGGCCCAGTGCTACCATAGCACTAAATAAATAAAACAATGCATGTCATCAAATATGGCATCCATCACATCATATATCAAAATATACGAAAAGTAAATCAACGTACGAGGAATCCTATTGGATCCCTCCAACCTGTCCCCTTGCATCACAGACAGTATATAATCAAGTATATAAAAATCAACATTTCGAGGTGGGAATAGTATATAAAGGGTCATCTGCTCTTACATAGCAACGTGATAGAGCCTCATCCGCTCCAATATGTGAGAATATATTGAAATCAATCAATAAATATAGTATATCATCCAAAAAAGCAACAATCATCATAAATAGAATTATTCCTACATTAAAAAATATAAGCGAGCCGGAGAGGCGAATTTACTCATAAAAATTCCATAAGCGGTCCAGTTTGGATTAAAATTGAATGGTACTTCAATTTAACCCAAAATCCTACTAGCTCTAAATCTATCCAATCTAACTCCATAGCATAGTGCTCGCTGATACGAACGCAAGGCAACTTGTCGTGCTCCAAACCGACCTCATATGAACAAGTTATGAATTTATGAACATTTGCAATATGTTAAGTTAACTTAACTTAATTAATTAAAAGTTTTAAATATTAAACCTTCTTCCTTTCCCTCTCGTTCAACCTCCAAGCCTACGACTTCATTTCTTTTTTTTTCATCGCGACAATGCCTAGTCACCTGGCCGCCGACCACAGCCGTGCAGCGCCTGCTCGCCTGCACCACCACCTCACGCGAGCTGTGCTAACGCATGCAAATCGAGATCGAAACCCAATAATGCCTATTCGCGAATGGAGCCCTACTTCCATTGCCTTGGCTCGTCGATCGATAATCCAACTGTTTGTTAGCTTCGTATCGTTTTACTCTACGTTTTCTAGTTGAAGTTGAAGGACAATTCATCCTCTAGAGACTCCGATCATTGTTAGTCATTGGATGGTTTAATTTTAATGGCGGCTGAAAATTAGAAGCTAGGGTTTGTTTGAAAATGAAAGGAATGGATAGCCTTACATAGAAAATTTTCCAAAGCACTATTCATCCGTGAGAATTTCAAACTCCAAATGAAGCATGCTACATATCATTCTATATGTTATACCACTATTCCGAACACAACATAATATATATCAGGAGCCAATTCTATCATATTCAGAATATAAATTTTCAAAATCAAATTGTATTAAATAAATTTCCTTTAATAAATTTCTATGCATTTAGAACTCGCACGACCAGATGGTACATCCGATCGCCATGAAATTCAACGGCATATAATAATTCACTATTACGAATCCGATGAAACTGGTTTCGTCGAAATCCAAGAAAGTGCCCAAAAAAACTATTTTTACATGTTAATTAAAATTTAATTTCCAAAATCAATCTAATCACTTTTAAATCCAATTTAAAAGTTTACTATCCTTCTTCTTATTCAAATAGAATTTAAATCAACTTCTAAAATCGTTTTCGTTCGTATTAAATTAAAGATTCAATTATTTAAAAAAAAATCAAATATTAAATTAAAAAATTTAATTATCAGATAGCACTATATTTGACATATAAGTTATTCCACTTATAAAATTAAATTTTCAATATTTAGAATCAATTAAATTTCCAAATTCGAATGACTGGGATTCTTTGTCATTACAATTTAACTAAAATCAAAATGGAGTACCCACATAGAAGTTCTAAAGTATTATCGAATCAACAAGAAGCTCTTGGATGTGCCGTTACATAGTTATATAATAACTATGAGCATGTAACCCCTTGGTTCTTTCAATAGTCATTGGTAAACACTACCCAACATTCGGAGGGATTTAAGTACATTGGTCTTAATGATATATCAACATCCATTTACAAAACATCTCGATCGAGAATATTTAAAACACTATATTGTTCTATATTGTGATAAATTTTCTTACACTTACAACTATTTATAATTATCATCAAACATCATATTATTGAATTATTTTCTAATTAGTATACTTTAAATTAATTACTTAATAGTTATGTCATAATATAATAGGTATATAATAGAAATCAAACACCTTTTATATAAACAAGGTTGATTACAAAGTTAGATATATGTAACAATTACCTAATTGCCTTAAGTCACACCCCCAACTCTTTCAATTTCCCACTTGCACAAAGATCCAATTATGGAATTCTAATTCTAATATTTTGTTAGGTTTTCTCAAAACTAATAGAGTTAGTCCCTTAGTGAAAAGGTATGTTATATTATTCCAATTATGGAACCTCTCCAGTTAGATAAGCATTCTAGTGAGGCCTAGATTCTTTCGTGATTAGTATCACAACACTGTTATCATATAAAATATCATGGGATTCTCAACAATTAGAATCACTATCAGTCATAACATTTATATATAAACATTGCTTTTATTATTGCGCTTATACAAGGTGATGTTCATAGCCTATTGGTTTAATTAGCTGCAACTTTTGTTTCGAATATTTCCAAATTAAAGCTCCTTAACTAAGGCAGAATATTAATTTAGGATTAATATACTATATTTTATATCACTTATGAAGTTCAAGTTTGAATACTACATAAGGAGTTGGTTGTTACCATAAACTCTCTATTATTTTGTAAATACTCGAGAATACTCTTAACTACTACTTAAGGACCTAAAATCAAATTTGACACTCGCTAGATGCATACATAAGCAAACTATGATATAGTAAACAACATAGCATATATGGTAATTTGTATTACCGATGCACAAGCAATCCATTTTATACACTTTTATTAAACATTTTAATATGGTATTTGTGTATAACATTTGAGACAAACCTAACAACATTACTTAGAGTTTAGAAATATTTTAGTACTTATGATATTCATTTTTACAGACACGTGCTTCCTCTGCATTTTTACTGTAAATTAAACTATTTTTATTTCACTACCAGTATATTTTCTCAATCCTGATGCTTGTCAAATGGTATGTCATATCAGTTCTTGGACCTTATCCATCACTTACAAACTCAATCATCGGCTCGCACTAACATCATGACATTTTGGTTATCATGTTTAAATAGCCTATTCTAAATAATGATTCATAATTTCTGTTCTAACAAAGATTTACCAAAAATCAAATTCATATTTGGTGATAATTTATGAGTATAATCCAAAATAAATTAAGCACATTAAGCGACGAATTTATTGTGTAAATTTCAACAGTTGAAATTTATGAGGTTATTCTCATTATTATCGATTAATATATTCCAATTGCATTGGTTTTCCTTTTGAGTACACATCAATGGCCGATGTGTCATGTCCCTTCATGTACAACTATCAAAATCATATTTTGGTAATGTACTTGGAATCTATTATGGATTTAAGCATCGTTCTATATGGTATAGTCAAAACTCCTCATACGATAACTAAGGATATCATTAATAATTATTTTTCTCAACATTTATAACAAACTCATAATTTCTCTTTAATGTGTGAGAATTCGGTTAGAAATTTTAATGTGTTGTGTCCGTCTAGGCTTAGATAATTTCATTTTATTTTATATAATTGGTTTCTAAGGTGGAGTCTTTGGATCATATTCAATACTTACATAAAATAGATTTAATTTGGAGTTCACAAAACTTAAGTTCATAACATGAATTAGTCGACTATTGTTGATTGATCTCGAACTCTTTTGGGCTGGTCCATATAAGATCCTTCATGAACAAATTTTACTTACAGCCTCTCGACTAACACAACTTGTTAACTCCTTGACCTGGAACATGTATGGTTTCTGATTAACTCATATCTTATGTGATTACATAAACTATGCTATAGATGAAATTAAATTTAACATTTGTATTTACTTTTAGTTACATATTGACTCAACGTCCCTAAACATTAATCTCTCTTTATCTAGCAAAGTCTAATCGCTCTTATTGATACATCAATATGTATCACAAGGAAGAGTGACTTTGAGATTGAATTTTATTCGTTTTTAGCTCCTTTTCGAACTCTTTCCAATATAATTGCTTATTTAATCAAACTGAATTTTTCTTATTTCCTTTGCAGTTTTATACTTCCATTTTAAATTTTATTAATTTATCAAAGATATACTGCATGTTTACCTAATACAGATGTTCATGTCTACAATAATTCATTTATGAATTTAATTAAGTAAGTGAATCTGTTTTGGTATCATTAGGCCTCGGACTGCATACATCTATACATCAATCCGAAGAGTTCATTAATTCTTTTGTCACTCCCTTTGAATATGTGTTTTTCTCTTAATCTATTGAGATACATTTCATGAGTACCATATTATTCATAATCGTATAATTAAAGAATTATTTCTCAAAGATATGGCTTAGTCTGTAATGAAGAAACGGGCCAGCTCATAGCATGTAAATAGGGTTGATTCCAAATAAAAATCCTATTTTAGATTTAGGGATACTAAGTCTATAAATAAATTAGATCCAATATAATTATATTTTAATAAAATTGTATTTTATTTCATTTTTCTTATTTTTTAATTAATGAATTTAATTAAATATGTTTTATATGGTTTATAAGTACATCAACATGTACTCTTGTGTGTTTATTTTACATATGCAACATAACATAGGGAGTAAATGGTTATATATCTATGTGTGTGTGTGTTTCTATGGTGAGGTTCGCCAACTAAATATATATGTGGCACTCCGTGCATGTAGATCATCCTTTAAGTCTGTGTATAGCAAGCTTAATGTCTATATAATGATTTTGTAATCTCTAGATTATCCTTTAAGTCTGTGGTAAAGGCTAAGGTTAGGAGTGGGTATATATATATATAATGTCAATTAATGAATCTCTATTTGGATTATTCTCTCCGTGCACTTCTTCTATTAGATCAATTTAATAAGATATTTAGAAATAAAAGTTTAAAGAGATGTTATAAAGAAATAGCTTTATAAAACTGTTTAAATCTAAGTTAAAATTTTATAAAATATTTCCATAAAGATCACTTGAAAGATAATAATACCATTCTAAATTTAAAAGATAATGTTGATCACTAATAAATTAATTAGTGATCATTTATTTTATCAAGGTATTCAAAATAAATGGTCAAAGGGAGTATGTTATAAAAGAGTGTCTTTTGGAAGACAAATTTATATATAAATGCTTTTATAAAGAGGTTTGAACCAAAGATAAAGTTTTATGAAATGGTTTCATAAAAATATTTAGAAAGGTTGATAAATACGTATGTTGTACGTAGATCATTTCGTCATACAAACTTTTATCTAAGATTCGAATACTAAACTTTGAGGTGTTTACACGAGTCCGAAAAAGAATTTATCACATAATTCTTGACGATGAACATTGAAAAGGGTTTGTAGTTAGATACTTGAGTTTTCTATCACAGTTGAAAGCTATGCAAGGAAAACTAAAATTTTGATTGAAAAGCCTGATCGGAGTCCCCATTAGAGGATCTGTGGAGCAATACTAGTTCGAAAGTAAAATTGTGGATTTGAATAGCATATCGAATTAGATACTACATATAGGAGATCTATATACATCGTACGGGAGTAAGTTTAAAAATAAATAGTTTGGGCAAATACCTTTAGGTTTTGCGTTGCAATTTGGAAGATGAAATTATTTTAAGGGGGGTATGTAAGGACCCGCAAATTTATCAATTTGATAAATTATATTAATTTTAAATATTCAAATATAATCTTTTTAAAATATAGATTACGATGTTTTGAACAGAATGATGGTAATCTTATTTTGAATAAGTGTTTACAAAAATATAAACGCTGAATGAATAGCGATAAAATAGTCGAAAATCGTATTGCTTTAATTATTAGAAATCGTGCACAGAGCTGGATACAATACTTATTTATCCATTTAAACATGAATATGAAATAAAATTATTTATTTTATTTTTGGAAAATAAAATGTACTTATGGCATCATCAGTAATGGCATCATATTTCATAATTGATTTATGAATTTAAATTGAGATTTAATGATTAAATAATTATTATATTATTCAAATAATTGTTTTTAAATGATAATAATTCATTTTAGTTAGTTATAAAGTGACAATAAATCATATAATAGTTTTATAAAGATATATATTTGATATGAAATTATAAGAAAAATTGATATCGCTTTATGGATATAATAACACTTTGTGTAAACAATTGTTTAACGTTAATTTAAATGGTTTAATAATTCAAATGAGATTTCATTAATTAATTAATAATGTTAGAAAATTATCTTTCAAAATTTATTTACAAATATATGCATATTAGCTAAGAATTAAAAATATGACCAGGAATCAGAATCAGGATTGGTAGCTACTTAATGAATAGAAGGTGTTTTACACTGTTACAGCGTTATAAGATAAATAAGCACACATATATGCATACATATGCACATCATACATGCACATACACGTACAAATAAACATACACGCATGTGTACAAATGAAACAAATATCATGATAGCTCTTATACTTCACCTTGAAGCGTACAAAAGTCAATGCACATGGCATTGAAGAGAAGTGAAGGACGCATATGGAGAGGAATTAATGTGTGCAATAATGGAGGAGAGGAGGTGGAAAGTAGTGACGTGAAAGCATATGAAAATATCATGGTATTCTCCAAACCTTAAGCCTATTAATTCATGCACATACTCTCTCGTATTGTCACACATACCGCTACTTCTTCATTCTAAGATATTTTAATGGCTTTCTAAATCATGGCAAAGTTATGCAAAATATCTTCAAAAAGAAATAAAATTATATACACATATATACACGGTCGAATTACCTCAAAACACTAGCCAATCACTTCCTCCACCCATCTATAACTAATGGTTATATTCCATCCCCATCAAAGCCAAGAGCATCCACTCTTCTAGGCCAAGGTTGAGCGCTTTACGAAGAAAGGAAGCAGGTTTAGGAACTTCAGAGTGAAGAAAAAGAGAAGAAAGCATTTCCATATTTCTGTTGTTTCAATTTTAGAAAGTTACGAAAAAGTTTGGTGGAGTGGATATAAATCATGAGTACTCGAGTTTAGATTTAATTATTTAAAACCTAAAATGACGATATGCATGTTTAATTAGTTAATTGATATGCTTGATTGGAAATTGATTGATTATATGGTTGATTATATGGTTGATAATTTGATTGAGATGAACTATGAGAAGAAATGGCTAAGTGATTAACCATGGTTAATTTATGAAAAATAAATCCATATAAAGATGTGTATGGAGTTTATTGAGCCGCCTAATGGTTTTGAAATATAAAAAGGTTGAAAATGAATATTATAAAAATATAATATTATGAAATAGTTAAATGTGAATATGTGATTTAATATGGAAAATATTAGTTGAAACACTTTAAAATGGTTTACAAATGTTTTATAAACACAAACCTAATCTGGTGAAGTTATGACAAATTATGAAAATTGACTCAAAAATAGGCGCGTCATGCAACGACAGTTCATGATTTCGCACTGTAAAAGTTTAAGTCCATTTATACAATGGAATCGAAGTCAGAATTATTTGGAATAAGAATTTTCCAAACTCCAATAATCATAGGTTTCAAAAAAAAATAAAAGATTTAGATTTAGTTTACTAGATTTTGAAACATGAGCTAATCAAGTTTTCAACATAATTGCTCTTTGGCAGTTCCGTAACCAAAGCGATAAATTCTTTAAAATGGATATTTTTAATTCTTTAAAAATATGGAATAAATTCTATAAATGTTTTAAAAGAGATTTTAGTTATAAAAATGAATTTCTACATGATTGAAAAGTCATTTTGATGAAATAAGCTTTTACAGCACTATTCATACCACTTTCTGCAGCACTTTTTAAAACATTTATGGCTTTAAACTTAAGTATTCTTTCTCAAATCTTTTACATATATTTTAAAATAAATAATTAAGTATTTTAAAGATAATTTGGAGGTTTTATAATTTATTTTAGATAGTTTAGATAAATGATTTAAGAAAAGATGTTATAATCAAGTGATTTAATCTTGACACTAAAAGCCGATGAGTAGACTAGATTTTTCTATTCGTAAGATCCAGATGTTAGGTTTTAAAAGTAAGGAAATGTTCAGGAAAAACTAGTGCTTTGGCTCGCTTGGCCTCTTTCTTGGATGAGGAATAGATAAGGTCGATATGTCGAAAATGAGACAAGTATCAAAGATTCAAATTTACAAATTTAATTTCATACAACTTGGGTTGTATAGAAATAATCTTCTTATACTTAATATTAAATTTCAAGGAGGTAACCCATACTATCTGTGCGAATTTAAAAAGTGATTTCATAATTATACAATGGATAGGTAAGGTTGAACACATAAATTGGGTTTATAGTAAAAGATGTCTGAAATAACATTGTTTTGTCCCGTATAAAAGTTATGACATAAAATTAAAAAATCTTTGTTAAGATTTGAACAAATAATTTAGAAGTGTTTCTCTTAAGTAAAAAGTTAAATGATTTGGAAATTATTCCAAGATTAAAAATGTTTAACTGTCTAAAGAATTTGATAAATGAGCCTTAATGATTTTATATGCTCTTGAGGCGATGGCGGAATAGTTAAAAAGAATATATTTTTGAAAGACAATAGACAATAAAATACGATGTAACATATGCCCCGTAGAAATTTGCTTTTGCCGATGTGCAAATTAGATTTCTACTGTGGAGAAAGTTTTAATTTTTACGTAGGGTATTGATAATTGGTGGTTCTACTTATAACGTTAGAGCATTTAATGTAGCTTCATGTGTCTACTTGTGAGTGGCTAATGAAATTGTGGACTTTATTTTGTGATAGAGACGATTTGTCTCAAACTCTATGCTTTTCCAATATTTCCCTTGATAATGGTGGTTCTACACTTCTACTTTTAATGTTAGAGCATTTAACGTAGCTCCATGTGTATACTTGAAAGTGACCAATTGGACTTTGTTTTATGATAGAGATGATTTGTTTTTCAAATTCTATGCTTTTCCAATATTTACCTTTAAACATCCAGATTTTCAATACCATAATTCGATTTACCGACTGGGACTATTTTTTTCTTCTATGTACAGATGATTTTCCGCTACATATTTCATTTACTGCGGCATTCCAAAGAAAGTTTCAATTAAAACCTCAAAACCTTTCATGTTCGTGTTAAAGTTCTCTCATTATTAAAATAACAAATCTTCTTTAATTGTATCATTAAATTTACGCTTAAATAGTTCATTTATGATCAGTATTTCATTTGAATTTTACTTTCATTTTAATGTTTTGCATGGAAAAATTTCTTTTAGATTTTAAAAACGAATTTTTATGATTGAAATTTTCAATTAAAGTTATTTTTTGATCTTGAAATAGTTTTAGGATTAATGTTAGTTGTTTGAGTTCATTGGGATTTTGTTATTACTTTGTGATTCTTATAACTATTAACCTAGGCTTATATTTGTTTTTTCTTTAAAAAATTCCTATTTATTAACATAGTTAAATTTGAGTGTAAATACGCAATGACTGGACTAACTTCATAAAACTCAGTGCCCATGCCATCATATCCTCGAATGTCTTTGTATTACGTGGAACACGGAGTGTATGCTATCTAGTTCTTTTTTACTACTTTCACTACTTTTGTTCACTTATGAAAATACAACAAAATTTCCCCATCTTAGCTTAATCCTACTATGTACCACGATATTTCTGCTTTAGTTGTGATGTACCACCAACTCGATTATAATCTTATAGCCTAGAAGATCAGCCATCACTTTAGCCTTAATGAGCTCAAGTCTGGGGGTTAAAGACGTCCCTTATACCGAAAGTTGACAAGAGGTAACCCATAGCTAACCTTTTAAGAAAGGTCCACATCCAGACATTTTTCTACGTTTTGGCTTCCATCCATCGGATCGTCGCAACATTAAATCCAACTAGTATATTACTTTCATTTAAGATGAACTTAATTTCTGCCTAAATGTTGATACTATTTTTTTCTTATTTTATTAAAGATAAACCCAAGAAGAATAAAACTCATATGACACTTGCATGGTTAGGGTATTTAAGCTTTATCCCCAGATTAAGATGAGAAAGGGTATACTACTATTGAGAAACTCTGAGTTTGTAGCCTCATCATCCCTATAGCCACCCATACCAAAGTAAAGTTGTCTAAGGGTTTTCATAAATCTCCAAACCCCAAGTCAATCTCCGTGGCAACAAAGATCGTGGAGATAAAAGGATTAAAAACATTAGATATCGAGGAAGAGGACATAGACCATACCGATTTTGAAGCCTCTCCTGCCCTCAGGCTTAGAACTAATATAGTTATCTTAGTACCAGGCCTGGCCTTTAGTAAAGCGAGAGAAGCTTCCGCTTAGGGCCACTAAAAACCTGGGGCACCAATTCACTAGCAATGCAGAAGAAAAAAAAGTGAATCGCGATTTGGTGAACCGGCGACGACTCTTCACCTCCAAGCAGTAGGCTCCATCTCCACCAAGTCCAGGCATAAGGCTCAAGCCCATATCATAGAACTCAACATGCTCCATCTCCATTCTCCTTCAAGCAGCAGCTCCATCTTCATTCTCCTCTAAAGGTTGTTAGTAATAATCTTGATACTAATTTTATAATGGTTGATATAAAAGACTGTTATTAATACTGATTTCGACTGATTTTTTTTGGAGCTTACGCTGTTAGTTACCAAATGAATCTTATAATAGTTGGTATAAAAGATTGCTAATAACACTGATTTATTTTGTGGAGCTAATATTGTTTGGAAAGCAAAAGATTGTTAGTAATACTAATTTTTTTAGCAAAAGATTGTTAGGCAGTAGGCTCCTTCTCGGCACTCGGCAGCTAGGGCACAACACAGACACCACACAAATTCAGTTGAATGTACTACTTAATTTGGAATTTTGTATGTTTTAAAGTTTTAATTTTTGAGTTATTTTAGTTTTTGTATTGTAATTTACTAATTCAGTAATTTGTAAAATGAACATCATCTATGTTCAGCAATGCAAATTCAATTTCGATCCTATATTTTAATTTTAGGTTGGTTAGTTGTATATTAATTTGAGGGTTGATTTGTACATTTGTATAATAATTAATAAGGCTTAAATCAAAATTGGTATATTCAAATTGCACTACTAGAAAAATGCCAAATAGCGACGGGTGGGAGCGACGGCTTCCGACGGCCTTTTTCCGATGGCCTCCGACGGGCCGTCGGCGGCCGTCGGAAGTTGTCAGAAATTCGCGATTATCTGCAGCTCGGCCGAGCCTTTCTTTCTCATTTTCCAGCTTCTCAATTTCTGGAAAAAAAACCCCCAAATCCTCATTTTCCATCTCCAATCGCTGATTTCGTGATTTTTTCTCTCCTTCCCTGCTGTTAATTCAACATCTCTTGCTTTTAATCTCAGGTATAATCTTTTATTTTTGTGAAAATTTCAGTTTTTACCCTAATTCTAGATTTGCATAAATTGATAAATTAGGGCGAATTAGTGATTGCAATTGTTTCCAATAGCGTAATAACGGTTCATAGCATCACACGGCATACATTTTTCATCTTTTACCGTGAAATTGTGAAAAACACGTATAATTTGTGGTTGTTCATGTATATGTAAATTGTTGTGCATGTCTTGTTTCGACGATTGTATACGTTATTTGGAATAAGATAAAATGATTGAATGAAGTAGAAGTATTATACTGTGCACGTATTTACTTATGAAACAAAAAAAAATGCATTACTCTAAATTATAATTGTGTGTATTGAAAAATGACAAAATTGTTAAATCAACCTTAAGTTGATGCGTAATACGTCGAATAAATGTATTAAATTAATATATATTTTTGTAAATGTGAACGGTGAGTAAAACTGTATTTTTTCGTAAAATGCGCGCATGTTAACTGACAAATGTCCCTTAGAGAGTTTTTGGCCCCGTCTGACGAGTGTTGTACATGATCGTTGTATAAATAGTCATTTTTTTCGAAAAACAACCATTTATATTCATCTGGTACAATGTTTGTCAGATTTGTCCCTGTATTGGACAAGTTATGAACACAATAAGAATTTACATTTTGTGTACTACTTCGTCTCAAACGGTTCATAAAATTTCGGCCTAACTTTTCTTTTTTGTTTCCTACGTACACGCATTTGTGTACAATGCAGGGAACAAAAGGGAAATGCTGCCGAAATTTTGTTGAATCGTTTGAGACGAAGTAATATACGAAATGTAAATGCTTACTGTGTTTGTAATGGGAAGTAGGATGCCAAACCAATGAAAAAAAATTATATATATTTTTAAATCGTTACGTTAAAAAATAAAATGTGCCCTATTTGAAAATATTTTTAAATTTGTGAAGTTGTTCTTTAAATTCAAAATATTATACCACCATGAAAATAATCTTTTTCGAATTTGTATTCTTCAAAATAAATATTAAATTTTGAACTTCTCATTTTGTCAAATAGGAAAAATGATTGATTATTTTGTTGATCGGAGGAGATGGATGTTGTAACAACCCGCATATTTATCGGTTGTATATTTAAATATAACGTCGTTTGTCGGATTATAGTCCGAAAAGTTACTTTCTGCAAACGGTCGAATTGGGTCTCAAGGCCGCTTCCATTGAGTTCAAAACGTCGTTTGCAATTTTTTTTGAGTATAAGCTTTGATATGTTTGGAGTAAGTTGAATTTTGCTACTTTTTCTATTGGGTTTTGGGTTTGGGTTCAGCCCATTAGCTAACTAAATACCCTAACTCAGCCCTCTCCTCTTCATTCACTCATTTCCACTCCTCAAACTCAAGTTCCAACTAAAAATGGTGGAAAGGAAAGGGAATTAGAAACTCCAAGCCCTAGTTCCTCTTGCTAGCTTAAATTCTTGCTCCAAAATCAAAGAGAAGCCACTGGTAAGCCTCCTCTTCATCTTCTCTATCTCTTTCTCTCTTCAATCTCAGAGATTCCTAAACCTAAACTTAGGAAAATACTTGTTTTGATCTTAGATCGAAGCTAGTAGAGTTGAAGTAGAGATTGGTTGGTCTTCTCCTTGCTATTGAGCTTCTTCTTCTTTGTTTTTGGGTTAAAGGTGAGATTTTTATCTCACATCTATGACTATAATTATCTTTGGTTGTTAGGTATGAATTTCTAACAATTATTCATGTGCATTTGTTTTTGATTTGGGTTGATTCGGTGAAATTGCCAAATTATGATTTTTGAAGCCAAACCTATGAAAATCCTTATATGGTTGATGTTTATGTTGTTCGGAGTGTTTGGGTGTGTCGTTAAGGTTGGGTAGTCGTTTGACGTAAGCCCATAATCAACACGCATCCGATTGCTTTCGATTTGTTTGGCCATAGATGGCCTAGGTTCAGGAAATGCCTGACCATCAGGTTTCAGACGTCTGAAACCCTATTTCAGACGTCTGAATATTGTTCTGGGGAAGATTTTTATTCCCAGATTCAGACGTATGAATTTATATTTCAGACGTCTGAAAGTGCTAAATTTCAACCAGAAAGGAAATAGGAAAAATAATGCCTATTCCAGACGTCTGAAAGTTTGGGTTCAGACGTCTGAATTCTGTTCTGGAAAACAAATTAATTTCCAGATTCAGACGTCTGAATCCCTTCTTTCAGACATCTGAATATGCTGTCTATTGCCAAATTGCTTTGTTCGTTTGGTTTTTCAAGTTTATTCGAGGCGTATTGATTCCAATTAGTTGTTTATGCATATTTGTCCTTGATGATTCCTTTTTGAATTCATTTACAGGTTTTATAAATGATTTCTTCAATTCGTATTAAAACCTCGCTTCTCTAATTTATAATTTCTATTTAAAACGCACACACAATTTTGCACTTCAAGCGAAGTGGAAAAGAGATTAAATGGTTAAGTAAAACACGGACCATGAATCCGTGCGTTTATCTTTCCGATTAATCCCCGACCTATTCGATTGATTGTTTTGACCCTTTGGTCTGGTTTACCAATGAGATGAAGTAAACTTTGTACTTCTTTGAGTGTGAAATTAACTAACGGATAGTAAACCGTTTAGTGCGAACGAGTGGTTATGGGACTCACGTTACCACTTTTCGGATTCCTTTTTGAGAGTTATGACACATTCTGCCAGTTAGTGGTGTCCAGTACTGGGTCTTTGGACCTTCACCACTACGGTTTGTTGCCTTTGGGATAGTGTCTTCGGACTGTCTCCTTCAGGTTTGTTGCCTTCGGGTATGTTGCCTTCGGGTATGTTGCCTTCGGGTTTGTGCCTTCGGGTTTGTGCCTTCGGGTTTGTGCCTTCGGGTTTGTTGCCCTATTGTATCGCTTTTGGAGTTGGTCATTCGTCACCGCTCGAGTGATATTGGGTTTGGAGCCTTCGGGCTCATGGATCCTTGTTTATACAGTACTGAGTTCGAGCAATCTTATGTTTCATTGATACGTATATTCCCTAGGTATCGCCCTTCGGTGTTGGTCTTTTTGAGTCGCACGATATGTAGCGATTACCTTGTGGAACTTGTGTTACCTTCAGTGGTATTTGTTATTGCCTTTTTGGCTTGTTTTGGGATATTCATATTCTTTGTTTCTCTGAGTTGCCAATGATACGTGGCTTGTTTTGTTATGTTCATCTTTTGTTAGATGATTGTGTTATCTCCCTTAGAGATATTTTTTATACCTTATGACTTTGCAGGTTATTGTTATTCAGTTTATCTAACTGATTTGTTTAGCTAGACTGACCCGTGTATTTTATACTCGGGTCAGACCGAGTTGTTTCAGGTTAGGTGCTTTTGGACTTAGCCTATTTTGCTTCCGCATGGACTATCCAGCTTGTTCCTTTTTGTTTAAGCTTTTTGTGTAGTCCTTTTTGTTGCAACTCTGATATATGTATTCTTTTGAATTCGTCGGTATATTGTGGTTTGCTATACCACTTGACGTGTATCAGATTATATACTCTGTTATGTATCAATATATGTGTATATGATGATCTACTATTCTGTGATGTATATTGCATTTGAGTTGTTATATTCTGTTCTGGTAGATCCTCTAACCACCTATGGTTTTGTTTTAAGTATTCATTGGGTAAGTCGACCTGCTTGGTATGTCTATTGTCGATGTATTCAATAGATAGTTAGAGTAAGGCTATAGATGGTCGCTCCTAACCAGCCTTATTCTCCGTGTTAGTTGACAGCATTACCCTGTAGTGTCCTTGGCTAGCGTGGGTGTAGAGGTGGGGCGTCACAGATGTACCAAAGAAAAGGACTAAAGGGCTCAATAAAAGAAGATTTTTATAATGGTATAAACGTGTTTGTTGAATTCGCTTTAAGTAATAACGGAAATGATCCAGAAATTCGTTGTCCGTGTAGTAGGTGTAGACATTGGAAGTATTTGTTACCAGATATTATAAAAGTTCATTTGTGCCAACACGGTTTTGCACCCGAATATTATGCTTGGGATCGGCATGGAGAAGTTGTAGCAAATACTTCTGTAGAGTCTGAAAGTGTCATTAACGAAATAGTTTCAACGACCCGTATAGAAAATATGGTCGAAGATGCAGCACGATCAATGTTTCCTATGGTTGAAATTGACGACGATGATGGAAATGTTGAAGAACCAAATAACCGAAGCTAAAAAAATTTATGATTTACTAGATGCAGCCAAGAAATTTATTTGGGATGGTTGTAAAAGCGGCACTCAGCTGTCAGTAATCGCAGAATACATTGCGATGAAGTCAAAATACAACATCACTGAAGCTGGGTTTACGGCTGTTGTACAAGTTGCAAAAAGACATATGCCGTCCGATAATCTAATGTGTGAAAATCACTACGAAGTTAAAAAACTTATGTCGGCTTTTGGTTTACCGTATCAGAAAATAGATGCATGTTTAAAACGATGCATGTTGTTTTGGAAAGAAGACGCAAACCTTAGAAATTGTAAAGTTTGTAACCAAAAGAGATACAAATCAAGAAAAAAGAAGGGGAAGGAAGTTCCGTACAAGCGTATGCACTACTTACCCATAACTCCAAGACTTCAAAGATTATATGCATCTTCTGTAACTGCGTCTAATATGAGATGGCATAGCGTGAGAACGGAGGAAGAGGGTACGTTGACACATCCGGCCGATGGAGAAGCATGGAAGCATTTCGATAAAATGTATCCAAATTTTGCAGCGGAGAGTCGAAATGTTAGATTAGGATTATGTACGGACGGTTTTTCTCCATTTTCTCAATTTGGTTCTAAATATTCATCATGGCCCATTATCGTCGCACCGTATAATTTACCTCCATGGATGTGCATGAAAACGCAATATATGTTTCTTACTGTTGTCGTTCTTGGCCCCGACAATCCGACACAAGGAATCGATGTATATTTACAACCGTTGATTGAGGAGTTAAAAATACCGTGGAACGAAGGAGTAGAAACGTACGATGTGTCCAAGAAGAAAAATTTTCGTATATTTGCTTCTTTGTTGTGGACTATAAGTGATTTTCCTGCCTATGCATTGCTTTCGGGATGGAGTACTTTCGGTCGTCTAGCATGTCCATATTGCATGGATGAAACACGAGCGTTTTCTTTACCTCATGGTAAGAAAATTTCATGGTTTGACTGTCATCGATATTTTCTCCATGTAAACCATCCCTTCAGAGGAGACAAGAAAAACTTTTTAGTTAATAGATTAGAAACCAGACAAGCACCGACGATATGGTCAAGCGAAGACATATATGAACTTGTTAAGGACTATCCAAAGATATATGAAACTGGCGAGCAAACAGAAATTGAAGGCAAATCAGTTGTTCATAACTGGTGCAAACAAACTATTTTTTGGGAGTTGCCGTATTGGAAACATCTTCTGCTTCGCCATAACATAGATGTGATACACAATGAGAAAAATGTATTTGATAATGTTTTTAACACAATTTTGAATGTGAAAGGGAAGACGAAGGATGATTGAAATCAAGACGTGATATAGAAGAATTATGCAAACGTCCTGAGCTTCATATGAAACCAAATGAGGGTAAAAAACCCAAGGCTTGTTACGAACTAGATAATAATCAAGTTAAATGTGTGTTAAAATGGGTGGAAGGGTTAAGATTTCCTGATGGGATATCATCAAATCTTCGTAGATGTGTTGACTTTAAAAATGGTAGATTGAGCGGAATGAAAAGTCACGACTGTCACATAATGATGGAAAATTTATCACAAGTATGATCCTTTTGTACTAGCCAAACAAGCATTGCAAGTTTATTATGCTTCTTATCCGTCTCTAAAAAGAGATAAAGCAGATTGGTCTGCAGTTTTTAAAACAAATGCCAGATTCACATTCGATGGGAAGAATATTGCGGACGAACAAGCTTATCAGGCAGATCTTGAGCAAAATAACAAAATAATAATTACAGACGATCATATAGATTTTGGTCCCTTGATCGATGAATCAAATGTTTGGGTACAAGCGTTTGACAGTGCAGAGGAAAATATCGTCGAAAACGAGACCGAATTGAATCAGAAGACGATGATGACTGATACAAATCTGAATATGTTTTTTTGCAATTGATGTAACTATGTTGAATTCTTGATGTATTATGAAATTGATGTAACTATGAAACCAAATTCGTTTACTATTTTTTGCATGTTTTATGTTATTTCCATTTGTCATTTATTTAGCAAATTTTATTAAAAATGCAATGAACTCTGCTTACCGTTGGAAGAGTACGTACACCCATTATGAATCAGTTATAACACACTTCCATTTCTATTTCTATTTCAGTCATTAATTAAACAATTTATACCGTTGATGTCATTTTCATATGAAATATATTTCATTATCATTTTTTTATTCTCTTATATAATGATGTGTATATGTCACAGGTTTATCATTATGTCATATAGAGGTAGGAGCTCTTCCCGATCGTCAGGAGGCGATGGCAGTGGCCCATCGCAAGAGCCACAGCGTGCAGTTGTATCGTTAGTCCCTAGAGCGGATGGGTAAAAATTAAATTTTATTCAGCATCTTATTTTTTCTATAATATACGTACGTACTTATCTATATCGTACTTAAAAACAAGGGGTTCGACCTACTTCCCTCTAAGGTTGTGCTGGACGTCTCTAGAGCATCTTATCGTAGTAGGATGAGTGCGTGCTGGCCGAGGTGGGATACCATCCCTCCTCACATCATAGAGTGCATATGGCAGGATGTCCTAATATGTATAATTTTTCTGTTTTTTAATTCGTTTTTGTCGTTTTTCTATTATTTATCGTTTAAAGTGTAATCTTTTTTTTAATACAGGCTGAGATAGACATCCAGACAGACGATATGATGCTGGCACGAGCATACTGGATGAAGAAGATGCGCAAGAACTACAGGGACACGATATCTGATATTAAGAAATCTGGTAAGAAACCACGGTGGTTGGGAGAGAGCGTGTGGCAAGCTTGGTTGAGCTACTAGGAGACGGACGAGGCGAAGGCAAGTATACTAATTTTTTTTGAATTATTAATTTGACGTGATTGAAAAATAATGTATCAAATTTTGAATGTACAGGCAGAGTCGGATAGAAACTCTACAAATAGAAATAAGAATCCTGTCACTCATCACGGATGATCAAAGTCGTTTCAGCAGTATCGGCAGGAGTTGGTAAATTTACTGAATAATAAATGTAAATAGTTTATTCTATATAATTTTAAACGTATAGTAATTGTATGTAACAATCAACTTCAGGAAGCCGAGACACATGGTCCTGTCAGCTATATGGACGTTTTCACCCGTACGCATGCTGTCGAGCATGTTAATCCAGACGGGACTGTTTCGTACACATGGCAGGACGATAAATCCAGCGAAAGCCATGTAAGCATATTTCATGTTATTCAGTATTGGTAATTGTTTTAATTGTTAAATTATGATGAAATAAGATATGATATTATTAATTTGTTAATGCAGGAGATGTTTATGGAGCAGCGGCAGAAACTCCTTACTGATACGGGTAGAGAGCAGCTGACGACCGATGAGGAAGACGTTATTTTTGAGTCCGTTATAAGTCCAGCAGAGCATGGTCGACGATACGGATTTGGCAATTTAGCGGTAAATAATTTACTTTTTCTTAAAATACTGAAAATGTGATATTTTTACCTTTTCAAAACAATAAACTTGGATTTTATTTATTTTTTAATTATTGCAGTCCAGTAGTCAGAGTAGGGGACGGTGGAGTAGACCTCAGAGCGATTTAGCAGGTATAGAAGAATTGCAGACTAGAGTGTCCCAATTGGAGGAGTAGAACCGTCAACAGGCCTTGCAAACCGCACAGTTGTTAGAGTACATACAGCAGTTTGGTGGCCGCTTCCCTTCCTCGGCTGGCTCTGGATCTGGAGGAGATTGATTCATTGCTTGCTTATTCGTTCGTGCAGGTATGTTTTGTTTTAGTTTAGAATGATTTAGTAGATGGTGCGATTAATTGTTGATTTGTATAATTATGTATGATACACTTGGTTCTGTAGTTGTACGAGGATATGCATGAGAATGTTGATGAATTTGTGTATTAACAACATGGTAGAACAGTTAGTGTTAGGATTATTTTTAATGTTGGAATGGTATGTATATTTTGTATTTTATTTTTATTCTAATTTTATCCATTTGTGTGTTTATTGAATATTTTGTAGTCTAGGTTTGGATATTTGGTTGGATTATTGTTTATTGGATTGTGCAGTATTGATATCGTAGTGTTTGGAAGAGAAATGTGGTTGGAAGGATCTATTTGCAGCAAATGTAAAAAAAATAGCAGATTTCCGACGGCTTCCGACGGCTTACAGGTCAAAATTTTCGTCGGCTTCCGACAATTTCCGGCGGGCTGTAGCTAAACATTTCCGATGACTTTCGACGGTTACCGACGGGCGTCGGAAGCCGTCGGAAATTGTCGAGAGCCATCGGAAACGTGTTCGGCAGCATCCGTCGGAAGCTGTCGGAAATACTGCTCCCCGACGCAGTCTTTTCCGACGGCTTTTTCCGACGGCTGCCGACAGCTTTCGATGGCCGCCGACGGTTTATGGCCGTCGGAAAATGCGTTTCCCCTTGTAGTGTTGGTATTTTACATTAGTGATAATTGTATAACAATGATTTATTTGGTAATAGATAATGAATTTTGTAGTGTTTATTCAACGTGCAATTTATCGCTAAATAACTATTTTGATGATTTAATTAACGATAATATCATTAGTTTTTGTTTAAAGGCTTGATTTTGCAATTGTCTTTAGGTACCAAAACACCTAGGATCGGCCCTGCTTAGGACATTATTATCGTATATGTTATAAAGTTATCGCTTTAGTCATCATTTCTATCTATTTTTCTGACTAACATTATTTTTATTTTAACAGTGGACTTGTGACAACCCTATAAATTTTTATGCCCAAAATTAATGTCAAAATCCGATAGAATAAACTCAAACACTAATGTTAGATGTTTTAAAACTAAGGTCATTTGTTGAATTAAATTTTAATATAGCAAATTTAACCTTATAACAACCATAAATAGAGATGCGTTACTTTGACAATGTACAACATAAAAAACAACTAAAACATGTAAATAACTCTAACCATCCAGATCTCTAGCTATATCAGTCATTACAACATTTAGAGATACAATCTAAAATAATGTTTTAAAGAATCAACCTATCAGTACATGTTTCCACTAGGCTTTCATTCTCCTTTCTTCCACTAAACCTGTAAACTCGATAACATATGGAAATACATGTAAAATGGGGGAAATAGTGTCAACTACTTTAGGTTTGTGCCTAACCCTTTGCACATAGGCTCCTAGGGATCTGTGGGCTATTGAACAAGAAAAGCCTACATATGAACCCTTAATGGATCAATCCCATGGTAGTTCTATTTTATATACCTGGTTCTACTCTACTTCTATAGTTAGGGATATGCATTCAACCTGGTGACTTAAATAACTTGACCGACCTTAAATGAGCCTCTCTAAATGGCACAATTAGTTAATCAAAAGTTTGATTAACTGATCGAAGTTAACCTTCGGGTCGGTTAACGGTTACCAATATTACGTCGTTCGATTAACCGTTAACCAAAACTTTTTTCCTAACCAACCGACCCAATAACCTAAATCTAGCCCACCTAATATCCCAAAACCCTAAACTATTCACTAATTTATTTTGGGTTATTTGTTTTTCGTTCCGTATAAAGAATTGAAAAACCCTAGGTCAACCATTTTCGCAAATCCATAAACCAGTCAAATTCAAATCCATAAACAAATTTGTTGTGCCGTGCTGCCACTTTTGTTTCGGTTCTGTGCTGATTGGTCGGCAAACTTAAGCTAGGGTGAATACTAGTAGGAAGAGGAAGAATGTTAATTGATTAATTACGTGTTATAATTTTAGTTTTTATTTGTTTTACCTATGTAATGATCCGGAATTCTGCCGCCTTGATTTGCAAATATTTAATAAATTTTTAATACTCAAATAATAGGTTTTATAACTAAAATATAACTCTTTTAAATAATAACAAATGATGGTAAAGTAAATTTCTAATGACCTTAGATTTTTCCACATTGAAGTAGGCTATTTAAATATATTTCATATAATCAATAAATGGATTTTTATTAGCAAATGAACCGGTTTAAATTATTTAATAACGATGATAAAATAGTTTTCAAAATTTGTTTAACAATATAGATAGTTCACATAAAAACAAAAAAAGGGACAGAAAAACGTTTTACAAAATATCGACTTTTCGACACCCGAAAGTCGTCGGAAACATTGTGCATACTTAATGCAATATGCACACATTTATACATGTTAGGATTAATACGTATATTAAATTATATATACACACACATATGTGACAAATTATGTTATAAAAGACATATATATATATATATATATATATATATATATATATATGTAAACACACTTATATGTATACAAATCACCTCCATACCTTTAGTACACACACATGGAAGCTCCGGCATGATTCAAGGCATGAAAAAGGGAGGGGAGAATGTGTATAAGTGATGGAAGGGAGGTATGGAGTGCATGCATATATTTAATTATAAGCACTTTATATTTCAAAAATATATTCCCAAGCCTATAAATACTCCTTCCATTTCATAATTTTATTTTACAATCCTCTTCTCCACTTTCAAATTTCTAAAATCTTGAAAATATATACCCATGGCTTATCTTTATAAATTTTAAAATAAGAAAAATCACTTCTTTTTACTCAAAATCTCCTCTTTTGCCCACTAAACCACTTTTACATGTACTACAACCTCTTCTCTTCCAAGTTGCAAACCAATCCACCATAAACATCCATGGCGGAGTCCAAATTTTCCAAGGTCAAGCCCATTTTGGGTGTGTAGGCATCCAACGACTTCATTTTTGCAAAGTACTAGCTTGTATTCAAGTTCGGTAGAAGTTTGCTTTGATTTAGTTAAAGTTTGGTGAGTAATGTCCATGTTTTTAAAACTTAAGTTACTAACTTTTCAAAGTTGTAAAATTTATGAGTTAAAATGTTGCTTATACACGTGGTAATGTTATACGTTGTGTATGCATGCATATTTGTTGATTTGGTGTTGATTGCTTATGCTGAAGTTTGAGTAGGCGATAAAGATTATAACTTGAATATTGAAAAAGCTAGTATTGTGAAGTAATACTTTGTTATGATTGTGTTATAATGTTGTGATGTGATATTACGTTAGAATATTTTTTTTTTGTATGTGGGTTCATGACATAAAGGTAGTGATCTACTAACCAAAAGCGAGTAGAAATCCGCTTGTTGTCAAAATTTTGATTTTTGTCTCTAAGTGAGAAGTTTTCAAGTCTAAAACTTTGATTTGGCTTTTAAAAGTTTATTTTCATGTTTCTAATATGATAAGAGTTCAAAAAGGGATGTTTTAAAAGTTATAAAAGGAAGTTTCAAGTTTTTGGAATCCAGACCCGTATATCGATAGTCGTTATACGTGTAGTTTATGAAAGACGAACTAAATTTTCCAAATCGTTAGCGTTTACACTTCAAAACTTTGTAGAAAATGTTTTATAACTTTAGTTTAGTAAATAGAGAACAATTATTTAATTAATTATTTATCCAATGATTATTTGATTGATTAATTAATTAGTAAAGGTAATTAGTACTTAATCATTTATTAATAATGGTTTTTAGACTTAAATGTTAATCAATTAACTTGAACATTATTTGGTACTTAATAATTATGTTTTAATAAGGTTTAATTACCTTAATTAGAGTTTAATTACTATTTAATAAGGATTTGATTCAAATTAATAAAATTTTAATTGTTTTAAAATCGCTTTGAGTTTAAGTAATCAGTTTTGTTTTAAACTGTTTTCTTTTCAAAAATTAAATCAAGGGTTTTTTGTGTCACTTACTCTTATGTAACCCAATATGATTAGGAAAACTAAATAACATCTATTATAAGAATAAAATATCATTCTACTATTATAATTAATTCGGACATTTACTTAAGTTGATTGATGGTTATGTGTTGATCCCTTATATACCTATTTTTATGTGATGCTATGTTAAACTGGATAACTAAAATCAAAATAAAAGCACCATTATGGTCGCTAAGCCTCCATTTGATTTTGTAAAGATAAATATTCCATTTTGTTTTTGAAATGAGTTCAAAATTATTTCAATTTGAGTAAGATATTTAAAGAATGATTTGACAACTGTTCTTACTAAAGATATTTTTAACTAATGGGAATGGTTTTCCATGTTATAAAAAGAAGTTTTTATAAAGTGTTTTAAAGGAGTTTGGAAATTTATAAAGTGCTTTGGATAAATGGATTTGAGTTTTTAAGCAAAGAAGATTTCATAATTAAGAAAGAGTTATAAAATGGATTTGTTTATTAAAGGAAGCTAATTTGATTAAAGTTATTTAAGAAGTTGTTAAATAGGAAAGGTTTATAAAGAAGTTTTATAAATAATTTTAGGATATTTATAAATGAATTTTATAAAATGTTTTGGATATGGAGTTTATAAAAAGGTTTGGATATTTATAAAACATTTATATGAAAAGCTGGACATCTATAAAAGCAATTTATATAAATGATTTTGAATATTTATAAAAGGGTTTTATAAATGAATTTGGAAGTTAGAAAGTATTTTGAAATGGATTTGGATTTCAAGTAAAAGAGATTTCAGGGACGAAATAGGTTTGATTAAAAAGGATTTATCGAAAGAATATAACAAGAATTTGAGATTTGAGTTTCTCTAAATTGACCTTTTAAAAATGGTGGTATGGAACATCCGTTACACACTTAACACTGAAGGAATAATGTTTGGGGTTGTCCTTACATCCAGTTTAAACAAAATTTGTTAAATCCTTTTTAACAACATTTGAAAGTGAGAAGGTAATCGCAATTGTTTGTGAATATACTTATGTCAGAGAAATAAGTATACGAATGTTTTGGACAAACGTTTTTGAATGAGATTCATTAAATAAAGATTTGTTGTGATGCTTAGTAGTTGTTGTGGATAATTAAATCTTAAATGAATTGGTTTTTGTTTGTTTATTTGATATTTAAATATCCGGCTATCAAATATGGACACAAGACGTAACTTTGAAAATATATAGGAGAAATGCATGAGTTATATGGCATAATCATCTCCGATGATGTTGTACTGTGCGTATAAATCTCATTTCGTTCTCCTAAAACAAATGATAAGGATGTAACGACCCTGGATTCGGCCCCGGTTATTTTAATAAATGTTTAATCTAATTAAATATAAAATGTGAATTGACCATATTGAAATGAATATGATTTTGGAAATATTGCCATCTATTTATATAAACTGTATTTTAAAAGGAGATTGATCTGGAAAATTGAAATAAGTATTTCAATAATATTCACAAAAATCTATCTTATATAATTACTTAAAATACTTTACATTATTTATATTTAGTATGAAATAATACACATAGATAATAATGTTTGAAATTTAAAATTAAATTCTAGCAACATAAAATATAAATGTAAATAAATACAAATGAACCATAAAAATGAGAATAAGTATAAATATAACTTATGACTCTAATTCAAATATTGATGACTAAAATAGAAGATATAAAATATAAATTGATGATAATGTTCAATACAAAATATTAATATTTATAAAAATATAAATATAAACAAATAAGTAAACTCATGGATATAAGCTTATTATTTATAGCTAAAATATAAATGGAAATAAATACAAAGATGAGTATAAATAAGTAAATCATATATATTGTGCATAATTAAAATATTGTTAGCTGAAGAAACATAACATTTAAATTGCTTCCATCTCAGCCAACATTTACCTGCAATAATAATAATAATAATAATAATAATAATAATAATAATAAAATGCATATCTCCATACAAATATGTATGCTACAGTTCAGACTTGAAGTTAAGAAAAAACATAATTTAGTAACAAAACAAAATATCTTTATAACCAAAGCTTCATACATAAGCCAAGAATTCACAGCCAATAAAACATAACATATATTAATACCTGTCAGAAGTGCATGTGAAACAACTATTTGACTAAAAGTAATAAGGAAGTGCTTACATACAAATAAGGCTTCATTTGCAAGCAAAGTCATTGCCTGAAAATTTAGGTCTGCATACAATATTTATGCACAGATGAACATAATAAGTTTGTTAACAAAATAGAAGACATATTCATTAGCATTAAGTACACAATTAGTCATTTCAGGTAACAAAACAATGTTCCAGCCGAAATCTCAGTATTTGGTTCATATTGCAGGTAGTATCTTTACACAGCAAAACAAAATAATTGTGTAAACATATTATAAAACAAAGTATGTACTTAATATCAGCTCAAAATATTTTTTTCTAGATTTGCTCATATCAAAACAAAAATGAGTAAAAGCCTAACTGGTTATTACCTACCTGCTTTCAGTCCTTTTCTTATTTATACATAGATACAACTGGCCAAATTAGTTCGTTCAGTAAGAGAAAAAAATTAGCAAACCTGAAAATAAAAATAAAGGAAGAGCAAGTTCAAAATTTTAATTCAAAAACAAAATGAAGCAGAGAGGATCTTAAGACAGTTCATAACTTCTATTTCAATCACCAAGGTTCCAACTCAATGCTTCCTGTCTACATTCAAGTGAGTAAACATTTCTGTTCATTTTATATTAAAGTATGTAAAAATAATTTCAAACTTCGTATGATCTGTGAGTGATTATCTGGGTATGGTGTTAATTATCTTCTTAAGCTCTGTATATATATAAAACTGTTCAGCACAACAATGACTGACTTCTACTCTGTAAATAGTCAAAAATAAACAATCCTTGAAAACAAATCAATTTCTCCTTTCCTAATCAATTTCAAGCTTCGATGTCTAGAGTGAACATGTGTATTCAGGTAGGAATGATGTTTTAAAAATAAGTTCGGAAAGTATAAATACATATACAAGCTAAAATTAAACTTTGCAGTAGGCTATTTAAAATTTGGAAATTTCGAACCCAATAAACTAGGGATTCATGAACATAACTGAAATCCTTACCACAAGCTATGATTTTTAACGTGAAGTTGGTGATTTTTGGTGGGAGGGTTTGAGAGCAGTTCGGCGAGGATCGAATTGGACTTATTGGTCGAATTTCGGTGATGTGATGAACTCGGATCATCGGGGTTGCTAGGAGTGGAGGAGGAGCCTACGGCGGTCAAAGGAAAAATAGGAGGAGGTGGTATCATCAACGGTGGCGACTACGGTGGTTGTTTCTTTTTCGTAGACCTAATTTTTGGGTTGCTCGAACCATTGGCCACCGCGACTTTCACCGCGCGCCGAGTTGTCTGCCAGTGGAAGGGAACGGAGCTTGGGGCGTGGTGGAGGTATGTACGGAGTATCTCGGCATCAGATGGCATGGTTTGGGTTCGTGTGTTCGCTTTGTGATTAGTGTTGGGGATCGAACTTTCCAGGCATGGCTCGATTTTGTATGACAGTGCGATCAGGTGGTTCAACGCCTCGAGTTCGACGTTGAGGTAGTTTAGGATTTGTGGAGAACCTCACGGGTCGCCAGAGTGGCGTCGCCGCTACGTGCACGTGCACAACGTGCCAGTGTGTGTCAGTGGAAGTTTTGGGAAGTACGAGAGGTCTCGGGTAATGTAGGATGTTTACTCGAAGTAATACTCGAGCTGCGCTCGAGTGAAATGGGAAGAAGACTCAGGCTATATCGTGTTGAGCCGCGTGAGTTTCTGATAGTTTCTTTTATACTTAGTACAGTTTTTACTTAAAAAAAATATAAGGAAAAGAAGAATGGTTTCCAGGAGGACTCGGGAAGGATTTGCGTGCAAACCGAAGTTGCACTCGAGATTGAATAGGAGGAGACCCAGAATTGGTAAACCGCAGTATTTCAGTAATTTAAGAGTTGAGCAAATTTGTTTCCTCAAATTTGTTTAAACATGGTAAGATTAGAAATGTTTAAAAAGGGGTTTAGCTAAGATTTGTTAAAACTTTAATTATTATAGTCAAAAGTTTAACGACTTTTCTTAAACACTTAAATCATTTAAATTAAGAAAATATAAGTTAACTAATAATTAAAGTTTGTAGTTAACACCAAATTTATTTTCAAAATAAAAGAAAAGGGAGACTTGTAAACGTTAATTAAGTTGAATGATTGATATCAATAAATTATTTTCGAAAGTAATTGAACACGATTAATATTTTAACTTAAATAGAGTTTGGGTTTTGTAACTATTTTGTGATAAATAAATAGTAATTAGCTACTTGAGTAAATAAATAGATGATTAGTAGTTGAGTAATTAAAAATAATTCAAACGCAGTTAGTGATGGATTATAAGTAAATAAATAATTGAAATCAACTACGTAAGTTAATTAATGAATGAATTAATAGTTAGTTAATCAAGTAATTTAATCGATAGATAATTAATTGAGTAGCTTGATTTAGAATTAATTGTTGATTGATTAAGTAATTAGCAGATAACAATTGGATAATTAAGTTTTATTGATAAATAATTAAAGATATTAATTAGTGATCAGGGAATAGTTAATTAAGTAATTAAAGTTAAATCACTTAATTAAGGTAATAGTTAATTAATAGCATGAAATAAAATTAAGACTCAATAATAAATTAAGGAATCATCAATTGGATGATTTGAACTGAAATAGGTAATTAATTGTTATTTAATAATTAATTAAATAGAATTAAGTGATTAACTCTCAGGTAATTAATTCTAAATTGAATTAATTACAAACAAGATTTTAAGGTAATTGCTTATGAATTGTTGTGTATGTAGAATGTCTGGATTGTGATGTTAAATTGAAGATATTCTATGATGCTCTCTGATATGCTGTGATATATCCATGATGTTTGCATATGTTTTATCTATGATACATGCTATGTTAATTCAATTGTTGAATGTAAATTATTTAAACTGTTAAGTTAATCAGACAACTTGGCCCTTAAAATGGCGTTTGGACTCGATGAGACCGGGATCGGAAGAATCAAATTTGGTTCTCCGAAAACCACATCGATCCAATTTAAACATTAGGTCGTGAATCCTGAAATGAAGATCGAGATGGTGCTTTCAGAATGCAAGGGTTATCGTCGTTGACTCTAAGGGTGATTCCAAAATGAGTGTGACGAGATAATGCCTTCGGTTTCGTTCGAACCCAGAACGAACTTGTATGGATTGAATGCTTTCAGCACATCGTCAAGCGGACGATGAGCATTCTAAGTGATATGTTCTATAAAGGTAATCGTAGCCTCAAGCCTCATCAACCGGGAATGGCAAAAACAGGGGAGATGCAGCAAGGTTAGGTGGGTCATGCCCAAGCAGGACAAGATATTTCCCCTGTCTAGATGTCCCATCTTATTTCGGCTTAGTGGGTAGTTAGTCGCGCCAACCTCGGGGTTTATCTTGTTCGGGACTGTTCAGTAAGGAATGGTTCCGGCCTTGTGTAGCAGGGGGTCGGGAGTGATCCTCGGTACGGTGATCTAGGCCCCGTACTGTGACGGGCGGTACCCCAGTAGCCCTGCCATTGTTGGAAATCCATTTTCCCTACGAGACCCTACGGTTTTGATTTGTATTACCCACTTTCATGGCTAGTAGCTGGAATTTAATCATGTAACAATTTCGGCTATTTTCTATTTACTTGAAAACCCTAGACACTATTATAATATCACTGGATTTCCTATGAAATGTTTTGGTTAGCGTAAGGTAAAAACTTACCTGTATTTATTTGTGGGAAGTCTTACGTGATACCTTTATTTTCAAATGTTTTCAAAGTTAAACAACTTTAAACCGTTTACTCATACCAGACCCATGTCTGACCCGGAGTTTATATTTTGTTTTTCATAAACTCTTGGGTACTCAAATTTTATGAGTAGCCAAGTGATAGGTTTTTGGACCTTGATTTCTGGAGGAGCTTGGAGCAGGAGTTTCCAGACGTATATAGTTATATATATATATTTGCAGTCCGCTGTGTCAGTAGTTGATGTATGATGTATCTCTGATGTATGTAGCGATAGATGTATGTATAACTGTCTTGTGTATTAATATTGTATAACTCTGATATATGTAAAACTATGGAATATTTATGTGATATATTATATTTTGTTCCGTTCCGCTGTGAGATTCTGATGTTGTTAGTCTTTCTTTCTCTTCCTTTTCTATTTCTATCCCTTTCTTTCTTAATGATGATACGTCTTTCTGGTAGTAGAGGGACGGGTCGTCACAAAGGAAATCCATCAGTTAAGAGGTGATCTTTGCTCTTATTTTTGATTGTTTATTTCCTAAAAACCGGGGTTGAGTTTACTAAAAAAATATCAAATGTTGTTTCAAAGAGACTTGGATCAGATATGTTATCCAAAAACCTTTTCGATCCAATTCAAGCATTTCGAACTGAAGGAATCTTCAAGATGATGGAATTAAAGATGTAGCTCTCGAGCGTTTCGTTCAGTCCTAGAATGAACTTATATGGATGAATTCTGGCATTGCATTGCTGCTCGAAGGGTAGTGTTAGAATTCTAAGTGGGAAGTGCTATATAAAAAGGTAAATGTAACCTCAAGCCTTATCAATCGGGAATGACTAAAACAAAGGAGATACAGCAGAGCTAAGTGGGTCGCTCCCAAGTAGGGAATGATCATCCTTATCTAGAGTCGATATTATCTCCATTGTATGCTTTAGGGCTCATTAAACAAGGGGTACTCTCATTCGGTACTATCTAGTGAAGGGTAGGTCAGTCATGTGTTGGCAGGGTTATATAGGTTCGATCTCAGTGTTATTTATCTAGAGATGCACTGTGACAAGCGGTACCCTAGTGGTTCGGTCATTGCATGGAATCCATTCTCCAATAAGCATCGTACAAACTTAGTTATGCCCAACTATACTGAAACGTGAGATGCAAGCATTTCAACTATATATATTCATATTTTCTTTGACGCTACACATTATTATAATACCAACGGATTTTCTATGGAAAATGTATTGGTAATCGTAAAGTAAAAACACGTCCATATTTATATGTGGCGTTGTCTTACGAGATGCCTTATATTTAAAGGCTTTTATAAAGTTAACGTGTATGCTTTACTCACATCAGACCCATGTCTAACCCGAAGTTTATTTTCTTTTCCTAAATTCTTGGGTGCTCAAATTTTAATGGGCAGCCAAGTAGTTCAGGTTTTCCACAAATTCATATTGGAGGAGCTTGGAGTTGGTGGCTTCATCGGTAGCTAGTTATTGTCTTGTCTTTCACTGTATTATATGTATATTTTATATGTTTGGTAGAGACAGGTTGTTATAACTGTCATAGGGTAGAATTTGTATTAGTATTGATGAAACATTTTGAAATGACTTTATAATATATTATGTTGAGTAATATATATTGTTCCATTGCATTGTGAGATTCTATGTTGTTTAGTTCTTCCCTTCTATCTTTTTTTCGTTTACCCTAATGATCTGTCTTTCGGACGACTAAATGATCGGTACACGAATACATAGGATGTATTGAGTGTCGTCTTATGTAGTAAAAAAGGCAGAATTTTACAACCTAATTCATTTGATTATTCGCTTAATTATATTTGGATTACTACTTTATAGTTATATTGAGGTGTCTATAAACTGTTAGAACCGGGTCGGCCTGCAATGGAGTTACATGGTAAATTAAAAAAAACTTTTTGGATCTATTGGGCCTATATAGCTTAAAAGGATTTTAAATTCAATCTAAAAAGGTGTTTTAAATAAATTCCTTTATTTTATTTGATCAATTTGAAAGATTTTGAATTTGATATGAGATTAAATGAATGAGTGTGTAAAATACACCATGTAGCACTTGGTGAAATTACTTTTAAGAAGGAACCCTTTTGTTTCCTTCTCTAATACTTATGTAATTAATCAAGGCAATAAACAACATTGATTGGAAAGAGAATTCTTTCATTTCTCTCACTGAATAGATCGATAATTTGTTAAATAAAAATGTTAACATTTTGATTAAATGTTTCACTAGGAATGCGTCAACATACATACAAATATATGATACATAAACAAATTAATATAAACATGTGTATAAATATATATCGATGTACATCTATATATTAGGATTTATATCTATTGTGTGTGTGTACTTACATATACATGTTACGTTCTTGCATGCATAATGGGAATATAAATGCCTAAGTGCATGTATGTATGTGTGTGTGTATATATATGTGTGTGTGTTTGAGTATATTACAGTATATGTATATGCTTTGTATACACATATTGGCAGTAACATATATATATATATAGTTTAGACATAAGTATATATACGTGATCTTTGTTGCCTCTTAGGTTTTAGATTTACATATATATAAAGGTATGAAAATAATTTACATAAAGAGCCAATAATGTAAGAGTAAACTAGAAGAGTGAAGATGAAAATGTAGCTTATGTTGCAATTAAATCAAACTGAAAAAGGAAAATAATCAAGTAGCGTAATTCTACTTTACCATTTTTTTACAATCACCAATTAAGAAATTAATTTAACACCATGTGAGATTTAAAACCAAATTAATTTATTGACCTAATGATATAAATAGATCTAAACATAAGTTTATATTTAGGTATAAATATATATGTAATGAACTGAAATTTAATTTTGAAACATGAAACTGAATTAATTGGAAATAAATCAACCAAGGGAAATTTAGTTTAACATTGGTTTACAATTTCAAGGTATGAAGAAGGCTTGATTAATTTGCACACACATGTGATATACACACATAATTTATAATTTAATCTACAAAATTTGATCAATGAGTAAAAAGTAATGAGTGTGGCAAGAAGAATAATTTATTAAAACAAAGAAGTTATACAACAACATAAAATAGGATAACAAAAAGGAGTATTTATTTATGAGCTCAAATGAAATAAAACATAAATTATTCGGTTAGATAAATTATTAAGCAATTCTAAAAGGATTCAATAAATCAATTCCACAATAATTAATTATTTCAGATCCAATTAAATCATCAATATTCAAAACCATAAGTCAATCACTATACATAGAATAATTTTAAAATAAATTTTAATAAATGGATACAATTTACACATACGTGAGAGATTTATTTTAAACATCGTGACTGAATTATAAACTTATCTGATAAACCTTGCCCTTCATGACACCTTGATTTGTGGCTTCTCCTTAGATTTCAAATAAATCGGCATCCCACCTTGCAAGAGAATGATGAACCACCTTTCTTTCATTTAATTTGACTTTGATGTGATTTTTTTATGTTTTTTCAAAGAATTTTCAACCATGAATGAATGATGGAGGAGAGGAAGAAAAGTTATGTTCTGTTTTCGGAGAAATCAATATGTGGAGATTTTGTTTTAATAGAATTAAAGGAACTGTTCCATTATCTTATTAAAACTTTCTTCTTTAATTTCTTTTTAAATTTGAATCAATTCAATTACTTGATTTTCTTCTCTAACCATTATATGGTTATTCCAAGCACATTCTTAATGTGCAAATTTTCCAAATAAAAAGAAACTTTTATGTAATTATTTTATTATTTAAACCTTGTTAAAATTATACTGATATCATATATCAATATATAAAATATAACTTTTATATATGCATTTAAATAAATATCAAAAAAATCAAAACATCAAATAAATTAACAAAAATTAATATTTCATAAATATTAATTAAATTAATCAATTTATAATATTTCACATTAATTAAATCATGTGGTTTTTTAAGAAATCAAAAATGCGGTTGTGCGACTCAGAGGTGTAAATTGAATCAGTGATTAATATTGAATAATTCAAATATCGTTGTTTACACGTTAGCTAGTGGTGTAATAGTTTGGATAAATTAAGCATTTACAGGCCTTTTTGGTAAAATCAAATTTCACAAACACTTAAGCGGTACCTTTAAGTGACAATTATTTATACCAATTCTTTTGGTCAAAACTATATCACTTTGGACTTATACAATTTGGTAATGGTCAAAATTCCAATACCATCCATATACAACTCTAAATTCCAAACATAAAATCCTTGATTCAATAATAACAATTATTATTAACTGAACTACTATGGATGGAGATTTTAACTTTTAGTTGCCTTTAGTTGACCATAATATTAACCCCATATAATCAAGGAGACAAATTGTAACGACCCAGAATTTTTAATAATTAAAATTTGAATATTTAATTAATTTTAAATATTAATAAGTGAATTTATAAGTCGAATAAATTTTAATTCGAATAATTGGATTTAATTGAATAATTAAATCGATAATTTAATATGTGAAATTATGGAAATAATTGAAAATTGAGTTAAATATGATTGAAAATGATTTGTAAAATTTTATTTTATCATATTGGAGTTAGAACGATATTTTAGAACTTTTAAAATCGAATTAAAAGTTAATTTGTGAAAATTGAATATTTTAATATTTAAATCGACTAGTGAAAATAGTCAATTTTTGAACAGTCTCAGAATTGGACGAAACTAGTTCCATTGGATCCGTAATAGTTAGTTATTACCGGATTTCAATTTTCGTGTCAATCGGAGTTATCGTTTGATCGTGGCAGCTCGAAACGCATCGAATTATTTTTAATATTAATTTGGCGAGTTAAAATAGCCATTTTTCAAAAAGTCTCGGATTTCGACGAAACCAGTTTCATCGGATCCGTAATGTGATATTATTATAAGGTTTCAAATTTCGTGTCAAACGGATTTACCGTTTGTCCGGTACAAATTAAAACGCCTAGAAAATCGTTTAAATCAGTTTAATTTAAATCGATCGTTTGTTGCCATAACTCGCACAGATGATCGAATTAGCTTCTGAAACCTGTTCCATTGTGTCCGGAACGCGGGATAAACCCTAGGAACGTCAGTTTCGGCGCGTAAATCGGAGTTTGGAAAACCCGGATGAATAGTGTTCGATATTTCCTATAAATAGACCACCTTCCTTCATAAATTAGAAAAAAAAAACCTAATTCTAAAACCCTAGCCGCCGTTCATAGCAACCAAAGGCCAGTATTTCTCCTCCTTCTTCCTCAATTAACTCGAAATCCATTGATTAATTCCAAAATTGTTCAACTCCAATGTTGAAGAGGGCAACACGAACTACAAGATCAACGGTCACGATCGAGATTGGAGCTGTATTTTGGGAGATGGGGGGCCGCGTTCCCTACGGCTTGCGCACGGTTTTCGAGAGGCATTAGGGGGCCGAGTTGCATGTGCTTGGGGCCGAGCATGGAGGTGATGGAGGCGCTTCCATTGGCGTTCCCTGATCGAAGTATCATCGAGTGAAGAGGCTCGAGTTTCAAACCCTAATTAGGTGTTGATGGGTTCGGTTTTGTTTGCGCGACCTGGAGATGGTTTGCGTGGGAGAGAAGATGGTGCGCACGGTGTAGATGAGGGAGGTGTTGGATCCTACGGCCTGTATTGAATGAAGGTTTAAATTTTATAAATTATGTTGTAAATTAAAATAAAAATTTGTATTAACTTGTAAATGCTATAACTTTTTGCTGCGAGGTCGAAAAATTATGAAACAAGAAGCGTTGGAATTGTATGGACGAGCACTACGCGATGGAATTAGATTGGAGTCGTTTGGAGTTACTGAGAATTTTGGGTAAAATTAAACGTCCGTTTAGTTTTATTCGAAATAAATCGCTAAAACGAAATAAAATCAAGGTGAGAACTTCTCACTCAATCGAATCAGTTTCAATTTTATTTTAAATAGTTAAATTTAAAATATTTGAATGCATGTTTGAATGATGATTGTTATCTATTGATTGTTAAAATAGACATTATGCGCCGTTAGTAAGCGGATGTTATTTATTAAAAACATATACCGCGAATATTTCATAAACAGTGAAATTGGTATTATATATGATAGCAATATATATATATTGGCATATGTATATATTGGAGTTGTTGATTCCCCGTATTTTTTAGCGGATGAGACCCTATTGCGCTGTTATTAAGCGGATAATATTATTAATCCCATATACCGCCATAATTTCGTACTGGAGCGAAATTGGTATTGTGCTAATGTTTGTGGATGCAGGAAAACAGGTTGGAGGGATCCAACCGGATTCCTCAACAGTTTTTATTTGATTTCAGATATTTTGATATTTGATGGATTATCATATCGATATATGATATCGTTGTAGTCGTGATTGACTATTTGGTGTGTAACATCATTGGACCAAACTTTCGAATTTTAAAATGATTTTTTAAGTGATTTTTGAAAATATACTATATGTTTGGAATTGATTCGTTTTAAATAAATAAACGTTATAATTTTTAATGTTAAAAAAAAATTATATTTTTGAGAAATATAGTTAAAAACTGATTTTTGAGAATATGATGCTAATGATTTTATAAAATAATTTAATCGGGATTTTTGAATTTATTATAAAAAGTTTAAATATAGGATTTATAAAATTTAATTATTTTATGAATCAAAATGGTGAAATAATAAAGGAGATTAAAGACGTTTTAAAGAATAATATAAATTGATTTATATTAAGAGATTTATAAATGGATATTTATAAATTGAAATATTGACATTATAAAACGAGTTTTTATAAGTGTTTGAATGAAGTGAAAATGAATTTTGTAAATGAATGGAATTTATAAAATTATAAATGGTGAAGTTATAAGTGAAATTTATAAATCGTAAGATTTATAAATTTCGTGAAGTTATTAAAGAATGGTTTTGGATAAATAATTGAATCTTATAAGTTATAAGATTTATAATTATGAAGTTTAAAAGAACGATTTTGTAAAATAATCGTTTTATAAGTATTTAACTTATAATATGGACTTTTGGTTCATAATTGAGATATAAAGTGAATAGGTTAATAAAGGAATTTATAAAAGGAAGTTGTTATAAAATAAATAGAAATGGAATTTATAAACGTTGTTTTATAAATTCACAAACCACTTATTTTGATAAGTAAATTGTTGAAACCTATTAATGGGGTTATATTCACATTTTTGACTGTGAATAATCCTTTGAAATAAAATGAATAAAAGGATGAAATTTGTTAACATAGTATATTCACGTTTTTGAATAGTGAATAATATGTTAAAGAAAATGTTTAGAATGTGATATTTTAAATTGAATTAAAACGATCTAACGATGTTTTAAATGTGTTGAGATTCGAAACCATAGATTTCAACATTCATTGTTGAAATAGACGTTTTCGAGAAATAGAAGGAAATGGTGGACTATAACACTGTTGTTATAGTAAATGGTTTCCGAAAGGAGATGTTTTGTATAGTATTGGGATTTATATATCTATTTTAATTTCGAATCCCTATACTAGTGATTTTGGGTTGTCGTAACGATGTTTTACGTAACATTCGTTTTGGCCCAAATAAATATGTTTAAAAGAATGATTTCCTTAAAGAATGAAATATATACTTAATCTCGATTTAAGTATATTGAATATTTTCTAAGTGTTGAAAATAAATAAAATTTGTGAATTACTTATTAAATAAGTATGGAAATGTTTTCCAATATAAAGTGAATACTTTGAGAATTTATCTTTTTGAAGATAAATTGAAATGAATAATTGAAATCGTATATGCATGGATATTTTGGAATGAAAATTCACTATGGAATTTATGAATAAAAAGGGGAACTTGTTTAAAAATAAATATTGATTTATTTTTGAAGTATTGAAAATAATATATCTTGTAAAGATATTTTTGGAAAATAAATAATTTGGAAAATTATTTGGAATCTGGTGATGTGTGCATATCAATTGATAGTTCAATAACCGAATATCAATATTTACCTTTGAAAGGTATTTGATGTGATTTGTTTGGATTTGAATGCCACACTTATTTTTTAATAAGCGCTCACTATTCGGGTTAACCGGGAAAGGACCATGGGGTCGTATAACCCATTCCGAATATGTGATATATCGTTATGAATTGCATTTGAAGATCGGTGTTGAAGACCCGGTATTTGCGAGAGCGATAGGATGACCTGTCGATTGACTCTTCACCGAGTTGCTCCGGTATAGAGTTCTCCATATGTGATGGGGGATCCGATCAGGATTGTGAATATCCGGATTGCAAGGACTTCTTTGTAAGTGCCTTCGGTTTTGTTCGAGCCCGGAACAGACTTGTATGGATTGTATGTCTGACATTACAAATTGAGATATAAAGCCGATTTCATTCAAATATATTTCTGTTGGTGGCGGAGAATTTATTCTTTTAGCTTAACACCCTTCTCTGAGACGTACGAGCTCAGAGGTTATGTAGTTGAAGGTTATCAGCGATATATTCCCAATTTGGTAATGTGACATGCTGAGTGTTGCTGTAAATGATCATTGTGTTGATTATTTGTGATAGGATCGTTTATTTGATCGTCTATCTTGGTGATCATCTCTATGATCATTTGTTGACCCAAAGCATGGCTTTTGTATAAAGTATGTTTTTGTGGACGTGACGTCGTCGAGCCTCACACCCCGTGAATGGTCAAAACAGGAAATATGCAGCAAGGTTATGAGGGGTAGCGCCCTTTAGGATATGTGCATTTCCTTCTGGAAAAGGGTGGTATCATGGTATGGAGCCCAGATACTTACTCATGTTGAAAACACTTTATGATTGTGTGAATTGATTGCGAGCGCTCGGTTGAAAGGTCCCAAAGGACCGGGGGATGGCATATTCGGTCAGTTGTTACTCAGTTAGGGGTAACCCGGCCTTGTGTTGGTAGAGATCCGGTTTGGTTCTCGGGGATGTCCATCCAGAGGCATTCTCATGTGGCAATGGGAAGTTCCTTGGCCTGATCATTCGTTGGAAATCCAAAGAAACAATACGAGACTTGTACGGTTTTAGTTGTATAACCTGCTATGGAATGTGGCGGTAACCTGCTATTGAACATAGTTAGCTATAGTAGGCATAGTTCGAAATGTCTATGCTGGCTAAGATTTATATTCTACTTTCGAAATGAATTTTTCCTACACTATGCACTAGTAATAATAAAAAATGTTCTTTTTAAATGCGTATCAAGCATCTTTGACTATCATAAGGAGAAATCTCCTCCGATTCTGCGTTTGCATTGTGTGTGTGTGCGGGAGGCCTTATGGTAGTCTCATTTTTAAAAGCATTGCGAATTAACTTTAAAGATATTCCTCTATTTTGATTTTAAAGATAAATAAACTATTTTGAGTTCTCACACCAGTCACATGACTGACTCGGAGTTTATTGTTTTCCTTCCTAAACTCTGGATGCCCACCAATTTCCACATGGGCAGTCGAGAGTTAGGTTTATCAGGATATTCTGGATATTCTGGAGTTGCTGGAGGCAGGATGGATGGCATGGCGTATTACTACTATATAGTATTTCTTTTTTCGCTGCACTGTTTGTTGTATATTGTTGTACACTCTGATGATATGATGAAATGAAATGTAATGTAATGTATAAAATGTAATAACTGATATAGTTCTTTGTTTAAAGATTATTCATTTATTTATTATATGTGTTCCGCTGCGAATTGTGAGATTCTGATTTTGTTCTGTTGTGTTCTGTTCCGTTCTATTTTCTATGTTTTCTTCTCTCTACCTTCTTATCTCTTCTTCTCTGTCTTTTCTATCTTTTCCTTCTTTTTCTTTTTCTTTAAACCATAACATTTCGGTTTTTCGGCAACGAAAGATCCAAGACGTTACACAAATCCTCTCTTAAATAGTGTCTTATTTGTAATACTTCCACTCGACCCAACAATAGTCGTTCGATGGATGCCATGTCATGATTTAACTATAATCAAAATGAAACTTTCATATTAAAGATCAACAATATTCTAAAGTTAAGAAAAGTGTGTAAATTAATCACTTCGATATTTTCTGCTTGACCATAGTTATACTAACCAACAGAAAACTATCAAGTGAGTCATTCCATAGTTATTCAATAACTATCATTACATAACCCCTTGGTTCCCCATCAATCGTGAGTAATATTCTATCCAACATTTGAAGAGCGTTACATGCTCTAGTCTCAACAGATGCATCGATATCCAGTATCGATGCATCTTGACCGAGAATATTTAAAATGATATGTTTATTTTGTTATGATAAATCATTTATGATTACAACACATTGTAACTACTACCACAAAACATAACATTTATGGATTTTCTATTAAATATTATTTTTAATTAAATTAATTAATATAGCACATTATGTCATGTATATAATACAAAGAAACCATCTTTTATTTCGAACAAGATTGTTTATTACGTTAGACTTATGTAACAAATAACATAATTTCCCATAGGGTATACCCCCAACTTTATCAATCTCCCATTTTCACTTAGGTTCAATTATGGATTCTTATTCCAACTTTTCCAATCAATTACTTCACAACTAATCGAACCAGTCCCTCATTGAATTGGTATGTTATTATGTTTGAATTAACTGCTATGATAATCAACTCTCACCGACATTGATAAACCGCGTTCATAATGTGGAACAATTCGAAGTATGTCTCTCGACCTCTAGTGAGCTCTAAGTACTATTACAAACTATATCAAGATATTGTTATCATATAACAAATGGGATTCTCAACATTTGGAATCACCCTTTAGTTCAGTTATAATTTTGTGAATTTACTACGTTTATACATTGCTTTTATTGTAGTGCTATTCCAGGCGATGTACTTGGACTTTTATTTAGTCATTTGCAATCTCTCATTTGGAACATTTCCAATTTAAAGCTTCTTAATAAAGATTTAAATATAAATTTTATAATGACATACCATACTCAATATCACAGATGAAGTCTTGAGTCCGAATACTCCTTCATAAGGGGTTCATTATTTCTATAAACAATTCTTCTGTATTTCGTAAATACACGATAACACTCTAAATTACCATTTAGTGACCTTAATTTGGATTTTATATTTCTTCATGTATCAAATACATAAAAAAACCACGATATTGCAGACAACGTAACATGTACAATAATTCCTATTGCTAACGCACAAGGAATCCATCTTACATTTTTCTTATTAAACATTTTAATAAAGTGTTTCTGCATATTATCTAGGACATTCCCATTGTCCTTTATACTCACTATAAAAGAATTCATTTGCAAATCCAATGTCGAGTATCAAAACAACTAAAAGCTGATTTTAATGCAACTGCATTGTTAACAATCAACGTCATGTTGTTTTCTTATGTTTAGAAATGTCAGTGTACCTTCAACGTTCTCTAACTGCCGAACTCGGATATCAAACAAGATCAATAAATGGAGCTCAAAATCATGGATCGATATAGATCCATGAAAAGGGATCGATATTGATCTCTAACTTTTCCCAAATTCCACCCTAATCTACATGCCACAAAAGGCGTTATTGATTATTAGCTAATGTGCCCCGCAAAAGATGGTTCATTCACTATGTTAACCAAAGAAATCGATGGATAAATCAAGAGTCCTTGTCCAACCTCTAAATGATGGAAGGATCCTTTAGAAGGATGGGATAGCTAGGATCAGCTAGAGTTGCCGCAAACTAGAACCAAAGACCAGAGGCCAGAACAAATGCACCTAGAAATAGAATGGAACAAAGTGGAGCAACCGTCGAAGAAGCACCATAACTCGGTCCCGATTCCGGAGCATAGTTCTGTACCAATCCCAAAGGACTTATTATCATGACCCGAAATCCAGCGTTCGAAAATCGACATCAAATACCTCACTTGTATTCAACTTCCGAAGATTCGAACATCGAACGCCAGTTCGGATGGAGCATATAACAACATTAGATGAATATAAACAGCGGAAACAAAATGAATTATCATTGATCACAATATAGATACAACATCGTCACAATATTTGATTACAATAGTTTTCACCAATATCATAGTGCTACAAATTGATATAACAACAGGATAATAACAACTTCATATGGAACGACAATAGAGTCTTCAAGCGGTTCCAACATACTTCTACTTTGATAAGGTGTTCAAAACTCCAATACTTCAAAAGGTTACCAAAGCCAAAACTTCCAAAATCCAATAGCTTCCAAACCAAAAGACTTTAAAAGATTCCAAGCCAGCTCCAAAACACGGATAACCTGCTTTTAGGCTGTCCATGTGGAAATTATGGGCACCCAGAGTTTAGGAAGGGAACAATAAACTCTGGGTCAGTCATGGGGCTGGTATGAGTAAACAAAAATAGTTGTTTGTACAAAAACAATTTATAAAAGAAAATCGATATGCTTTTGGAAAATGAAACTACCATAAGACCTCACGCCATACATATAATGCAATCGCAGAATTGGAGGAGATTTCTTCTTATGATAGTCAAACATGCTTGATATGAGAAAATTCTTTTGATATTATTATTAGTGCATAGTGTAGAAAACCATTTCGAAAGTATAATATTAATCCTAGCCAACATACCACATTTCATCGTATGCCTACTATAGCTACCATGTTTTATAGCAGGTTACCGCCATGATGCATGGCAGGTTATACAACTAAAACCGTATAGGGCTCGTATTGTTTCTTTGGATTTTCAACAAATGGTCAGGCTAAAGAACTTCCTATGCCACATGGGTACGCCTCTAGAGGGACGTCCCGAAAACCTACCCCGATCTCTGCCAACACAAGGTCGGGTTACCTCTGTAACTAGGTAACTACTACTCAAGTATTCCATCCCCTGGTCGTTTGCGAGCTTTATCCGAGGGCCCTCAACCATAAAGGAACAACCACAAAGTAATGAATTTGCAGCAACAATATAGGTTAAGTATCTGGGCCCCAAACCATGATACCACCTTTTTCCAGAAGGAAATAGACATACCCTAAAGGGCACGACCCTCATAACCTTGTCGCATCTTTACTATTTCGACCATTTTCAGGGTGTGAGGTCCGATGATGTCTCTTCCACAAAGCTACGCTTTACACAAAAGCCTTCCTTTGATCAATAAATGATAAGCAACACACAGCTGCACTCAGCATGCCACACTATCAAATAAGGAATATATCACTGACAACCTTCAACTACATAACCTCGGAGCTCGTACTTCTCAGAGAAGGGTGTTAAGCTAAGAGAATAAATTCTCCGCCACTAACATAAATGTATTTGAAAGAAATTTGCTTTATAAATCGAAGTGTAATGTCAGACATAGAACCATACAAGTCCGTTCCGGGTTCGAACAGAACCGAAGGCACTTCCGAAGAAGCACTTGCAATCCGGGAATCCACAATCTCGATCAGACTCCCCATCACATATGAAGATCTCTATACCGGAGCAACTCAGTGCAGAGTCAATTGATAGGTTAACCTATCGTTCTCGAAGACACCCGGTCTTCACCACCATCTTCAAATGCTATCCATTACGTCGTATCACATATTCGAAATGGGTTATATGACACAAAGATCCTCTCCCGACTAAACCGAATAGTGAGCGCTTAATTTTAAAAACATGTAGATATATCATTCACAAAGGTTCACAGGTTTGATGTGGGTTTCAGATAACCAACTGGAATCTGACTCCTTGTCGCATCGAAATTCAAATGTCGTTTTATGGGCCAATGGGTTTTCACATTCACACAGAAACAAATCACAAATTACCACAGCTCGACACAAAGTAATTCATGTCACATAGCATCACAATCACATATCAGTGATATCAATCAGTACACAGCATTCAATAATTATTAATCATCTACAATTAAGGTGAATTAATCGTGTGATTTAAATTAATTAATCATATAATCACTTTCATTAATTATCGTTAATCAATGATTAGTTATCCTTAATTATAAATTTATTTAAATCTTAGTCACCTTCATTAATTGATTATTCCTTAATTAATTACCTTAATTAATTAATCCTTGATTATTAATTAATCAAATCTTAATTACTTTTACTAATTAATTATCCCTTAATTAATTAATTATTAATTACAAATCAATTAACCTTAATTATTTATTTATTTAATCTTTAATATTAAGTAATTAATTAAATAGTTATTCTTAAAGTAATTATACCAATAAATCATTAATTACTTGATAAATTAAAAGATAAATCTTTTTACCATTGTTAATCATTCTAATTATCTTATAAACCTTTTTTAATAAATCATCTTTATCACATAAATTAACTTAAAATATTAAGATTAGTTTAAATAACATTTTATCTTAATTATCCTTCTTAATTACATTATTCAATTAATATTAAATAATTGTATAAAATAATGTAACAAAATTTAAATTAAGTTTAATTACTTTAAAAATATCTTTCTTAAAACCTTAATTGGTTTAAACTTAAATCAAAATCATCTTTTAAAAACATGGATTTAAAATTGTTTAAAAGTTTGAATTTTATTTTTAAATTAAAAAGGGTTTTGTATGTCAACCCTGAGACCACTTCGAGTCTCACCTGAACAAATGTGCTACTTGCTTCGAGTCGTTTCAAAAACCCATCCGTATGCCCTATTTTCTTTAAACTTCAATTTTGTTTAAGTACAAACTTGTGCAACCCAAAAATCACTTCGAGCCTACACCCGAGCACAAACCCTTGTTTCCCGAAGGTTACTACGAGTTGTATCCCTTCTTCCTAATCCACTGCTTCCTGACACAACCCAAGCCATGTGCACATGCACAATCAATCTGGCCATCTCAGGTTGAAGCTCTGGCCATCAATGAGTCCATGGTGACGTTCCCGAACTCCACGAACACCAGTATTCCGAAACGATGGTGATTTTGTAATCGAGCAATTAGACCCAAATCTGGAACGAAAATGATCGCCACGAAACGCCTCGCTTAAACTCCTCCAGCCATCAGAGACCATGCAAACCCGGTCAAAGCTTCGCCTGACTTCGATGCTTCGATCACCACCGATGCGATCAACTCTGATGTGACGACAAAGCTACAGGAACCAAAACTCTCGACTTCAACCAATTACGGGTTTAAATCCTAAAATTCCACCATGACAATGCCACTATGGTCGGAATAATCTCCGATGATTTTTCCCAGCTCGACAAACCCCCAGGCGCTCTCGGTCACGATCACGTCATCCATCAATCCATCGATTGTCGGGAATTGATAAAACCCAATTTACTTTCAACTTATAAATTCTCAAGATTTACCGAATTAAAAATTTTAATTTCGCTTTTAAAAATCATTGATTTCAAAAACATTCAACATAGTAAAATTAAACCCGAAATTATGATATTTGAATTTTTCATAAATATTGGGGTTTCCTAAATTTGCTACTTTCCAGAGAATAACTTGAATCTATTTTACAAAAATTTATTTTTATGATCTAAATCTTGATTCTACAGACAAGTTTTGTTTAGATTCAAATCCTTAAAAAAGAACAGAGAGAGAGCTTTTGATTTTAGAAGTGGTTTACTCTGTAAACCTGGAACAAGCATCACTGCCTGTATCTGACATGCACATATAAATATCCATATACAATATACACGCAAGCCTTTCCTAAAGCCATACATTCATCATTTAGCACATACATCAACAGTTCAACCCAGATTCAAACTTCAAAATGGTGTTTACTCAACTGATGTCTGAGAACAGAGGAGAGACTGGAATGTTGTTTTTAAAGTCGAAAGTCTGGAAGGCTTTTTTAAATACCTTGAATTTTTTTCTACAACTAATTGATGTAAATTTGCTTAGTTTCTGATGGATTTACTTGCTTAATTTCTTTAACAACAAATTCAAATTCTTTAAAAGATTACTTACAGTTTGTTTTTATGAAAACATAGAAAAAAGAACTCTGGTCTGCAAACTTGAAAACTGGGATTTGAAAATCTTGAGTTGATCCTGATTCTGTTGTTTAGGTGATGATCCTTGCTTTTGTTTAATTGTTGAAGTTAAGCCCTGCTTTGATGTTGAACTGTTTGTTGAAGACTTGAAGTTTTTTTAGCTGAAATTGCTTTTCTAGCTTGAGATTTTGAGAAAGTTGTTTTTAGATTTATTTTTTCTTCTGGAATTTGGCTTTGGTTTGATTACTTTATTGCTGATGATTTTTTTCATTCTGGTTTAAAAATTTGTACAGGGCTTAGGAATGAATAAAAGAGATAAGAGGGAGGAGATAAAATAGCTTATATAGCCTTATTTCCTTTTTTATGAATTTCTAAAAAAAAACAATATGATGACACTTGTAAACTTTCTCTTTTCATGAATTACACTTGTGAATTCATTTATAAATGTTAAACACTTGTTAAATTGGGTTTATTATCACTTAACACTTGTAATTACATAATTATATGTTTAAATAAAAATTTGTATTACTTTTTCTTATTTGTATAATTACATTTCTTTATTATATTTTATACAACTTTTAAAAGAGAATGTTTTACTACTAATTTATACATATATAAAATCATATACACATGTTAATATTTTGAACCCAAATATTTTTCTTAAGATATTTATTTAAATTCAAATTCAAATCTACTCATAGATACACACACACACACACATATATATATATATTTTAAATTCAAATGATTTTAGAAAAACATTTGTTATTTCAAATTTTAAACTCAAACGAAATTTAAATTTTATTCATACAAATTAACACTTTTTTATTTGATATGAAAATTTTCAAATTAATTTTCAAATTAAATTCCAAAAATTCAAATAAATTACTAATTTAAATTGATAACATTTGGGATGCTACAGATTCCCCCTTAAGAAAAATTTGTCCTCGAAATTTGAAAGAGAGAGAAATACAAAGAAAGAATATACAAATTCAGAAACAAAAATAGAGAAATGGCTTACCAGATTAAGCCGAAATATCCACTCTGCAATCGGGATAGGACTTTTGCATGCTGTCCTCTATTTCCCAAGTACAGTCCTTTGGGTCACCGCTCCATTGCACTTTAACCTGCTTCACAATTTTGTTCCTCAATTGTTTTTCATCACGATCGATTATTTCCAATGGCTCACTTTTAACTGCTAAGTTAGGAGTGATTTCAAGATCCTGCTGAGCTGCCTCCTCGATAATACTGTCTGGATCATGCACATATTTTCGAAGATGTGAAACACATTGTGTACGCCAGATAACCAGCTAGGTAGCTGTACTCGATATGCCAGAGGACCAATCCTTTCCAGTATAGAAAAAGGACCAATATACCATGGTGCCAGCTTACTAGTCTTCCCAAATCTTAACATACCATGCATTGGAGAAATTTTGAGGAAAACAGAGTCTTTAATTTGGAATTCCAAATCTCTTCTTCTGCGATCATCATAACACTTCTGACGACTTTGAGCCATTTTCAATTTTTTCGTATAAAATCAACTTTCTCTATGGCTTCCTTAATCATATCTGGTCCAAAGATGAGTCTATCACCTAACTCGATCCATCATGCAGCAGACGACCATATAAAGCTTCAAAAGGAGCCATTTCGATACTGGCCTGATAGCTATTGTTATATAAGAATTCGACCAGATGCAAATGGTCCTTCCAAGAACCACCAAAGTCAAGAATACAAGCACGCAATAGGTCTTCTAAGATTCGATTAATCTTTTCAGTCTGCCTATCAGACTGCGGGTGATAAGCAGTGCTGAAATTCAGTTTGGTACCTAATGCGGCTTGAAACGCCTCCCAAAATCTACTGTGAAGATCAGATCACGATCACTCACTATACTGTTAGGTATACCATGGAGAAGAACAATATCTTTCACATATAATTCAGCTAAACTTGCTGCTGTGTGGGTAGATTTCACTGGAGTAAAGTGGGTTGTCTTAGTCAAACGTTCCACAATAACCCAAATTGTTTCACTGCCTTTTCGAGTACGAAGCAACCCGTCGATGAAATCCATCGATACTTGATCCCGTTTCCACTTCGGCACCTTCAATGGTTGGAGTAAACCTGCCACTTTCATCTGATCACTTTTGATTTGTTGACAGGTAGCACAACGACTCACATATATAGATATGTCCCTCTTCATTGTCTTCCACTAGAAAGTTCTTTTGATATCTCTATAGATCTTATTAACTCATGTATGGATACCGAGTTTAGACTTGTGACACTCGTCCAAAACTTCACGTTTTAGATCGGGGATGTCTGGGACACAAATCTTGTCTTTCAACCTTATAACTCCATTATTGTCGATTCCAAAACTGGAATCCTCACCTTGACGCATTCTTTTACAAATTCCACGAAGAAATTGGTCTTCTTTCTGCTTGCTGGAGATCTTTTCAAGGGGAGTAGGAGTGACAACAAGATATGTAAGAACAACATGTCTCCTACTCAAAGCATCAGCAACTACATTGGTTTTTCATGGCATATATTGAGTATCTAGGTCATAGAACGCTAGAAATTCTAACCAACGTTGTTGTCGCAAATTTAAATCTTTCTGGGTGAAGAGATATTTCAGAGATTTATGGTCGATGAATAATTCAAAATTTTCACCTAAAACAAAGAGAGTTCATTAAGTATATTTGTAGCGACCCGACTTTCTAACACCAGAAAGTCGCATCACTAATTAAGAAAGAAAGGGATAGAAGAAGAAAAGATAAGAAAGAAGAAACACAACAACATCAGAGAACTCACAGCGGAACGAATGAAATATAATATATCACATAAAATATTACATAGTATCATATTTCATCAGAGTACACAACTTATTCAACACATATTAGACAGTTATAAACATCTTTCTGACTATATAACTCAAGATACATATACCATACAAACACGGCAGAACCAAAATATATCTATACGTGGAAGCCTCCTGCTCCATATCTCCTCCAGAATTCGCCAAGCAAACCTGAATCACTCGACTACTGATACATAATATGAGTACCCAAGAGTTTAATAAAACAGAAAATAAATACTCGGGTCAGACAGGGGTCTGGTGTGAGTAAACGGGTTAAAATTGCTTAACTTTAGAAAAACCTTTGAAAAGAAAAGGTATCACGTAAGACTTCCCACACATAAACATGGAAAAGTTTTTACCTTACGCTATCCAAAACATTTGATAGGAAATCCAGTGATATTATAATAGTGTCTAGGGTTTTCAAGTAAATAAGAAATAGCTGAAATTGTTACATTCATTAAATTCCAGCTACTAGCCACAAAATTGGGTATTACAAACAAAACCGTAGGGTCTCGTAGGAAAAATGGGTTTCCATCAATGGCAGGGCTACCGGGGTACCACCTGTCACAGTACGTGGCCTAGATCACAGTACCGAGGATTATGCCCAATCCCCTGCATCACAAAGCCGGAACCACTCCTTACTGGACAGTCCCGAGTAAGATCACCACGTGGTTGGCGCGACCAACCACCCACTAAGCCGAAATAAAGGTACATCAAGACAGGAATGACCTCACCCTGAAATGGGTGCTACCCACCTAGCCTTACTGCACCTCCCCTGTCTTAGCCATTCCCGGTTGATGAGGCTTGAGGCTGTGATTTCCTTTATAGAACACATCTATCTTAGAATGCTCATCGTCCACCTGGCGATGTTCTGAAAGCATTCAATCCATACAAGTTCGTTTCGGGTTCGAACGAAACAGAAGGCACTATCTCGTTGCACTCGTTTTGGAATCACCCTCAGAGTCAACAACCATAGCCCTTGCACTCTAAATCACCATCTTGAACCTATAAGTACTATCTCCGTCAAACTCATCACGGAATCACCCCAGAGTTATACTGACGTATAGTTCTTACACTTGGAGTCTTCACTAGCTCCACTTGGATTCACGACCTAACGTTTAATTTGGATCGATGTGGTTTTCGGATTATCCTAATATGGAAACCCGATCCCGGTCTCACCGAATCCAAACGCCATTTTAATGTCCAAGTTGTTTAAGGGTTTAAACAATAAAACTTATATTCAGGATGATATAAACAGATAGATGAATCATTTTATATCATACATTCATCTCACAAAGCAGCATAACATAACAGAGATATCATACCCAATTCATCCAGTATCAACCAATCACCCAATATCAATCATTCAATATAAATTACTCTATATCAATCAATCATAAACAGAATTGATTAACTCTAGATCAATTGGATTACCTTAATCCTCTTCATCAATTTATTTCAAATAAATAAATTAATCATCTCTTAATGATCTTCTTTAATTAATCTTCTTTGATTAATTATACTTTAATTACATTCAAGTAATAGCCTTCAATCCTTTAATTAATTCCACAAATTAATTATTCTTATTCATATACAGTTATTAACCTTTAATTACTATCATTGATTACAATAATTAATGATCCTTCATTTACTTCCATTAATTAATCAATTATGATTAATTACATTAAACCTTAATTAATTACAATTAATTAATCACACTTAAATTAATTACTTTTATTAATCAACCTTGATTAATTAATTATATTAACTAATGATCCTTATTAATTAATAATTCTTTTAATAAATTAAATAATTAACTTGTAATTAATCATCTCATTAATCGTAAACAGTAATTAACAATTTGTAATTACTTAACTTAATTAATTAACTTCTTAATTATTTATATTAACCCTTTGATTAATTAATTTAATTAATTAATCTTTAATTACTTCATTAAGTAATTATTAATCAATTAAATTAATAAATAATCCTTAATTAATTACTTTATTAATTAATTACATTTTTAATTAACTACACTTAGTAATTAATCTTAAATAAATCTCATTTATTAATTAATTAATTACTTTAATTAATTAACTAAAACTAATTAAGTAATTAACCCTTAATTACTTACATAAGTAATTATCTTCTAATTACTTCATTAATAAATCTTGATCACTCTCTTAATTAATTACTTAACAAGTAATTAATCTCATCATTAAATAATTCTTAATTCTTTAATTAATTAATTACTCTATAATTAATTAACTTCAAAACAATTATATTAATCAATTCCTTAATTAATAACATCAAGTGATTATCCATTAATCACTTCCATTTAATTACTCCCATGAGTAATTTTCATTAATTACTTCCATAAGTAATTACACACTAATTACTTTATTATGCAATTACACTTAATTAATTCATAATTAAATGATTATTAAAATTAAATAAACAATTAATTGATCTTTTAAAATTAATTAAATAATTAATTAACTAACTTCTTATATTTAAAAATCCTTAATTAATTAAGAAAGCATTTATCTTAATTAACAAATCATATTTATTAAGTATTCATAAGTTCATAACAAAATAATTTAACCATATTTATCTTTATAAATAAATTATTCGTATTAATCAAATTTTAATAACTTAAAACAAATTGTTCAATTTGTTTTACAAAATTATAACATTGACCTTTATTTGAAAATAATGCATTTAGAAAACAATTTTAAAATCTAAAACACTTTAATTTTCTAATTCAAACTTATTCATTTTAAATAAAATTTGAAAACTTAGTTTTTAAAGCATTACTTAAAAATTTATTTAAAACTTTGATTTAATACCTAAATTCAAAACACTCTTTTAAATTGGAATTCAAAATTTACTTAAGATAATTATTTCAAATACAAATATCTTAAAACAATTTAAATTTAAAATAAAATAAATTCAATTAGTACTTTAAAGGTTTGATTTACATTTTCATCAATGCACAAGTTTAACATTTATAAATTTGTTTCCTTCTATAAACTTGGTTTTTAATTCAAAGCTTGATTTCATTTCCAACATCAAGCTAAAATTGCAACATGCCATTATACAGTACTATCAGAATACACACGACCACAAACTCGAGTCGATATCCCAAAACACACGAGCCATCCCCGAAGCAAACCAGCTACCTCCCCACTTCAAATCGACCTTCGAAAAACACGAGAGCAATTTCGAGCGAAACTCGTCTTCCCCTAGAACAAAAACTCCCCCAGGTCCAAAGCCGTGCAAGGTGCACATGCACCACCAACCCAAACAACTCCGATCATCAAGCCGATCGCCGACCAACCACACGCGACCTCAACAACTCGTTCCTCAACCCAGATCCAACAATAGGTACGTAAATCAAAATTCGAGCCTTAAGCTCGAAAATCTAGAGCTTCTCGAACGAAAAAACCCATCACCGCCGACCAACTCGTCGCCGATGATCTTCGCCGACCACACCATCGATACGCCACGACCACAAGCTGCATTTTCCCAAAATTCGAACGACTCCGGTCCAATCCTCAACGACGAAATCAACTCGATAGCAAAGCCAAACAAAAACTAAAATAAAACCCTAGTTCGATCGATTTCAAGCTCCTCGGCCACTTGAAAAATTCTTGAACATTTTTCCCATCATCCCCAACATACAAACAAGCTTCGATCAAGATTCCAGCTCCAATCACCACGCCGATCAACGGCAAACTCTCAAAACCCCAATTCGAACAAACCCCAAAATACACACGAAATACCCAACTAAAAATTATGAATTGCATATCAAAATTCATGATTTTCAATCATGATTTCATGCATGTAGTTCAATTTATAATTTAAGATAGTTGATTTTTAACAAAAATCTTAGTTTATAATCATTTGTTGATTTTAAAATTATGAAACTATTTTTAAAATTTCTAACAAGCATTAACATACATTTTTCATTCACATAACAAGTTCAAATAAGTTATAGATTTGAAAGATTTTTTCATCTTTCTTTAAGAAGATCAACCTCTGTAATTATACAGAGATGAACATAAACAGGTTTCATCTAATACCCAACATTCTATATCCTCAATCATGCATATACAACAGTACTAATGTAAACATGTATTCAATATCAAAGAAAAATTCAACATATGCATCAACATTCCACTACAGATTTATTGAAAACTGTTTTTAGAAGGATTTACTCATTATTTTTATAAGCAGAGCAGTTTTGATTATTCCCAGTCTTGAAATCTTTAATCTGAAAAAATACTTTTGATTTTGCTTGCTGTTGAAAATCCCTTTGCATGCTTACAGATTGATGATCTTGATCTCCCCTTTCAAGTTGCAGATTTGAAAATTACAGATTTTATTTTGCTTTGAAGAAGATTTGAATTGCAGCTTTGTAAAATGCAGATTCCATCTTTGATTTGCTTTTTGATTTAAGTTTCAGATTTTACTTTGCTTTTGGATTTAAATTTCAGATTGAAGAAAAATTTTCTGGTAGCCATTAATTTGAGTTAAGAAAAGAAAACAAAGAATAAATGTGTTATGTAAAAGAAACTAGTTTTCTTCTAAAAACATTTATTTAAAAATTAAAATGAATATATTGCCACTTGTTATAAAAACTTGAACAAATGTCAAATGCAAATCCCATTAGCTTACAAGTATTATTAAGGTGACTAACATGGTTACATTTGTACTTAAGCATTTTTTATAAATTTTTATTTTAGTTTAAAATGTAAATATAAACTTACATATTTACTTAATCCACTAAATTAATAAATAAATTTACTTTTTAAAGAAAATATTATAAAACTAATATAATACAAATAAATCTTATACATGTATTTTAATATCTAAAACATTTATACATATACATTTATAACCATTTTAATTAAGCATTTTAAAAAGAAAACAAAATAAAACTTTGTTTGAATCTTATTTAAACTATCATATTAAAAATAAACAATTATCTTATATTTTTAAAACAATTGAATAAATCTTTAATTAACTTTTGAAAATATTGAATTTTTAAAACAAAACTTCAGATTACAATTCATTCATACATAAATTATAAATAGATTAAATTGAATTTCAAAACAATTCCAAATTATAACATATACATAAATATATATTACAATTTGAAAATTCATCTTTATTTAAACCAAAAGATTTTCTATTCACAATATATCAAATATATATTATAAATAGAACAAAATTTATTATCTTTGAAAAACAATTCTTATCAATTTTTAATTGTTAAAAACATTGATCAAAATTACCAGATTAAATATTTATTAACCTTTAAAAGATTAAATTTATCAATTTAAATTAAAATCATAAAGAAAAATTATCAAACCAATTTAATTATTAATACAGATTATTAAATTGATATTGCCCAAAATTCCGGGTCGTCACAATATTTATTAAGTCAAGTTAAACTTCTTAAATCGTTAGGAAAGCTGAAAGAGATTTCTTACCCAGAAGATAGTGTCGCTATATTTTCAAAGCGAAAGTAACAGCCAAGAGTTCCAGATCATGGGTTGGGTAGCTTCTCTCATGCGGATGCAATTGTCTACTCGTGTAGGCAATTACCTTCCTTTCTGCATTAGTACTGCAACCACGCCATCACCACAAGCGTCAGTATAGACAGACAAGCCTTGGTTCTCGTTGATAATAGCGAGAACATGAGTAGTAGTCAATCTCTTTTTTAACTCCTGAAAAGCTTCATCACATTTCGAAGTCCAATCAAATTTTGCATTCTTCATCGTTAGTTTAGTCAATGGACTAGCTATCATAGAAATGTCCTGAACAAACTTCCAGTAATATCCCGCTAAGCCCAGAAAACTTCGAACTTCTTTTGAAGTAATGGGTTTCCTCTAGTCAAGAATAGCGGAAATCTTGCCTGGGTCAACAGATATTCCTTCTTCATTAATAATGTGCCCGAGAAATTTAACTTCTTTGACCCAAAAATTGCATTTGAAAATTTTGGCAAATAGAATATTATTCCTTAATATCTCCAAAACGATTCTCAAATGTTCAACATGCTCCTCTTCGGTCTTGGAATAGACCAAAATATCGTCAATAAACACTAAAACAAATTATTTAACACCTCTCAGAATACACGGGTCATTATGTCTATGAAGTATGCGGGAGCATTGGTTAGTCCGAAAGGCATGACTAACCATTTATAGAAATTGTCTGGACTCCTGAAAGCAGCCAAGTGAACACAATCTTTAGCAATTCGCAGCTAATGGAATCCCTGGGCTAGATCCATCTTTGAAAAGAATCGAGCCTCGTGAAGTTGATCAAACAGATCGTCAATTCTAGTTAAACGAAATTTTTTTGAGCGTTAGTTTGTTGAGATCGTGGTAGTCCACACACAATCTCAAGGATCCGTCAGATTTAGCCACAAACACCACAGCTGATCCCCATTCGGAAACACTAGGACGTATCAACCCTTTTTCTAACAAATCACTGGTTTGCTTGACTAATTCAATTCTTTCCCTGGATGCCATCCAGCGACTTGCATGAACGATAGGATGAGCATCAGGTACTAAGTCATTTTTGAATTCTATTTTTCTATGTGGAGGTAAGGATTTTACTTCTTCGAACATGTTTGGAAATTCCCGGACAATGGGTATTGACTCCAGACTAGGTTCGGGATATCCTAAGGTATACATCAACTCATCTCTTTTAGGACTCGAATCCTTACACGAAATCTCAATGAAATCTCCAAATTTGGTTTTGATCGGAATCAATCGATTGTTACAATCTAATTTGGCTTTGTATTTTGTTAGCCAATCATTCCGAATAAAATTTCAAATCATCTAAATCAAGGAAAAAAAGATTGATAGGGAATTAGTAACAAGAATATGAGATAGGAGCGTCTCTGCATCGTAGACAAAGGTTCGTGGGGCCACCAACTAGATTCTTTACGCAAATTGGCTCGTCGACAAGTTCAGGTTCAAGATTTAATTCATTTACAGTTTGTTGGGAGATAAAACTATGTGTAGCGCCCGTATCAAACAAAACTCTAACAATTCTATCATAAATAGTAAGGTTACCTTCTAAAACTCCTTTTCCTTTACTTGCTTTAGACGTTGCAGGTTTATCTTTGACTGTGTATAACTTTGCTGTCTGAGCTTGCTTCATTGTCGAGCAATCTTTAACCTTGTGTCCCGGTTTCTGACAATAATAGCATTTCCTGGGTTTTGTTTGTACAGATTGATCCCTCTTTGGCTTCTTGCAACTGTTTGAATAATGGCCTTTTTCTAGACAATTGAAACAAATAATGTTGCTCGTCGGATTTTCTTGATTGCTCTTCTTCTCCTTACCTTGATATGGTTTCTTGCCTCCGAACTTTCTTTTTTTCCAATTTGGATTGCTTGTATTTTATTTTTTCTTCGGGACTTCTTGCACATCCAGGGTAGCATATCTATACCCAATGTCGATCAGATCAGAAAAATATTCTTTAACGTGAGCAATCATGCTTTTTTGGAATTTCTTATTCATCCCACGAATGAACCTTTCATTTTTCTTTAGAGTTGTGTTTACCAATTCCGGACCGAAACGGGATAACTCATTGAATTTGTTTAAGTACTCCTCAAATGATAAACTCCCATGCTTCAAGTCCATAAATTCCTGGCACATTCTTGAAACACCCGCATACGGCATATATCATTTCTCAAACACTTCTTTAAATCGTTCCCACGTGAATTCATCTTTTGGCTCATCTACTGTAACTGTCTCCCACCAGTCTAGGGCTTCTTCTTGGAGTCACCAAGAAGCTATTAGCCGCATTTTTTCATCTTCCAACTTTAGACCTTCAAAAATTCTTTCACACGATCTGATCCAGGCTTGGGCTTCAACAATAGATTCCTTGCCAGTAAACGGCTTACCACCAAGTCTCGAGAAGCTTTTATATGGATCAGCCAGATTCGGCTGAGATTGAATAGGTAAAGCTGCTTCTGCGGGGACTTGTCCAGTTGAAGTGGCATTTCCCCGACCCCTAGCCCTTCCTCTTCGCCTGCTCATTTGTACTATCTGTAATTAGTAAGAAAATTTGATTCAGGTATACGAACAAGATATCTTAGGGAATATCAGCATTTGAAAGAAATGGACCAGGAAATTTTAGGGTTTTGGTCACTTGGTTATACTCATTCTAGGGTATACTTCACCCTATCTCTAATGAGCCACCTAATTTGTTATACTCCGTAGCTAAAGTTCTTACTCAACCTTTAGCTCTAATGCCACTTGTCATGACCCGAAATCCAACGTTCAAAAATCGACATCAAATACCTCACTTGTATTCGACTGTCGGAGATTCGAACGTCGAACTCCAGTTCAGATGGTGCTTATAACAACATTAGATGAATATAAACAGCGAAAACAAAATGAATTATCATTGATCACAATATAGTATTACAACAATTATCACCAACATCAGAGTGCTACAAATAGATATAACAACAGGATAACAACAACTTCATACGGAACGACAATAGAGTCTTCAAAAGATTCCAACATACTTCTATTTCAATAAGGTCTTCAAAACTCCAACACTTCAAAAGGTTACCAAAGCCAAAACTTCCAAAATCCGATAGCTTCCAACCAAAAGACTTCAAAAGATTCCCAGCCAGCTCCAAAACATAGATAACCTGCTTCTAGGCTGCCTGTGTGGAAATTAAGGGCACCTAGAGTGTAGGAAGGGAACAATAAACTCCGCGTCAGTCATGGGACTGACATGAATAAACAAAAACAATTGTTTGTACAAAAATAATTTATAAAAGAAAATCGACATGCTTTTGGAAAATGAAATTACCATATGACCTCCGGCCAAACACACAATGCAATCGTAGAATTGGAGGAAATTTCTTCTCATGATAGTCAAACTTGCTTGATACGAGAAAATTCTTTTGATATTATTATTAGTGCATAGTGTAGAAAACCATTTCAAAAGTATAATATTAATCTTAATCAGCATACCACATTTCGTTGTATGCCTACTGTAGCTACCATGTTTTATGGCAGGTTACCGCCACGCTGCATGGCAGGTTATGCAACTAAAAATGTACAGGGCTAGTATTGTTTCTTTGGTTTTACAACAAATGGTCAGGCTAAGGAGCTTCCTATGCCACATGGATACGCCTCTGGAGGGACGTCCCGAGAACCTACCCAGAAATCTGCTGACACAAGGCCGGGCTATCTCTGTAACTAGGTAACTACTACTCGAGTATGCCAGCTGTGACGCCCCGCCTCTATACCCACGTTAGCCAAGAACACTACGGTGTAGTGCTGTCAACTAACACGGAGGATAAGGCTGTTGAGGAGCGACCATAGATGTGATTGCTTATCACACAGTGGCTATAAATAATCTTCGGAAACAAACATAGAAATAAGCATAACACAAATCAGTCACAGACATCCATATCACAAAGGCGGAAGAAGATATGAATATATAACTAACACATGAAAGTGTACATCAGAGTAGTGGTCAAAAAGATCCACAATAATACAAAAGAATAGCAACACGTGCTATACAAAAGAATACAACTATGAGTCTATATCTCAAGTGTATACAACAAAAACTGATAATCTAAATAGTTAGCCAAAAGTCAGAGTAGCAAATCCCGGGAAGAAGTCAAGCAGAAGCACCGTAACATCTCGGTCTCACCCGAGTAATATTTAAGAAAATAATAAACGGATCAGTCTAGCTATAAATATCAGATGACATGGTATAAAATAAAAGATATGGCATAAACATAAAATATGCATACTGACATACTATTATAAGTATGCAAACGATGATCAACAGAAGATCAATCTATAAGAGATAAATCAATATCACAAGAATTTTCTCAAATATCCAAAGAGGGCATCATACCCTAAACTTGTAGTCATAACAAGTCAGTGACATAAATTCCAGAAATCAACACAAGAAATCCAAAAATCATAGAAAAAGGGAAAGAGGCCTATCACATGACGGTCCGAAGACCATGGGGTGCTACCCCATATGGGTGAGTTGGAATCACCCAGATGAGGTCTAGGCTAACCAAAAAGCAAAAAGGTATGTGTGAGTGGAATCACACAAATGATGTCTAGACTAACCTTGCGGACAAAGAGATATGTGTGAGTCAGAATCACACCCATGAGTCTAGTCTAACCTTGCAAACAAAGAGACATCGCACAATTGCTAGTCTAAATCATAAAATGATCGTCATGATCAACGAGAAGTGTCAATTACACTAAGCTAGTAAATATAAAAGTTTATCTTCGTGTCCCATAACCACTTGCTTAACTTAAATATTTACGAACAAACTGTAAATCTTCACTAGAAAATTATCACAAGAGGTTCAATCAAACAAGTCCAAGAATTAACCGACGAAGTGAACGCAAGAGTTTCATACCACTTGTTTTACTAAGCCGTTTAATTAGATTTCTCATCCGAGTGAGGTAAAGGTTTGTATATACTAGTAGATTGGAAAACGGTTTAAGAAAAGAGCTTTGTTGTTGAAAATAGAGTTGAAATCATTTTGTTGAAAGATTTTTGATATTTACTACTAGCATTGAAACCTTTATATTTCTAAAGTTGTTATCCTGCCTTTTTAGCAAGGCCGTGATACCATAAAATCGACCGAGAAGCCAAAGATAGTTTGTCTCGAAGAATGGTCAACTCAGCATCTCAACAAAGCAAGTTCTGTTGAATGTTTTTCAGATAAGATCCCCTACGGAGAGGGGTCCAGAGGGTGGCAACCCCCTAAGGTGGGGGTGCGGGGGTCCAGGGGGCAGCGCCCCCGGCGGGGTGCGGGGCAGCGCCCCGTCCAAAATGGTACGACCTAGTGAAGACCTATGGGAGGATAGGATCGAGCGACCTAAAGGTTGCGACCCAGGGTACACGCGACCTAAGGGAAACTCGCGACCTAACATGGCCGAGCTATGGTGAGGTGCAACTCAACCAGGTAAGCGACCTAAGGGAGGATAGGATCGAGCGACCTAAAGGTTACGACCTAGGGTAAACGCGAGCTAAGGGAAACTCGCAACCTAACATGGCCGAGCTAAGGTGAGGTGCGACTCAACCAGGTAAGCGACCTAAGGGAGGCGAGCGACCTAAGGAACTCACGACCTAACAATAGCATAGGCCAAGCGACCTAACGTTTTAAGGCCGAACGACCTAATTAAACTCGCGACCTAAAAATGACAAGGCCGAGCGAGTTAAGGGGATTGTGCGACCTACGAGTTAAAGGGGTCGAGCGACCTAACGGGCTCACGACCTATGGCTTTACGACCTAACGTGGGTACGACCCAAAGAGGCGCGCGACCTAGTGGTTGAACGACCTTAAGTTGCAAAAGCCAAAGTGGAACGACTGTCGCGACCTAGCGACCTAATGTGCCACGCGACCTAACGACCTAACTAGGTCGAGCGAGTTAAGGCCTTAACGACCTAAAGGAATTAAGGCGTCACGACCTAAGGGATAAAGGTCCTGCGACCTAGAGGGGAAATAAGGTCTAACAACCTAGGGTGTATAGGTCAAGCGACCTAACGGTTTATAAGGTCATGCGACCTAACTGGGTGAAGGTCATGCGACCTAATAGGGAAGCCACCAAGCAACCAAATGAAGAACAGGGCATGCGACCTACGACTTAGCGGCACACGACCTAGACCTAGCGGCACACGACCTACGACTTAGCGACCTAACTCCGAACAACAATTTGTGCCAGTGCGACCTAAGTGCAGAAAATCACCAAAAAGCTAAAAATTGGAGTTTTTCGCCAATCCAATCTAAACCAAATGCAAATGTACATGCTAAAGTGATAGGAAATCATTCCCAAACATCCATGATAGTCATAGATAAGAATGTGAGATTAAAAACCTCACCTTTGGGCCAAAAATGAATGAAAATGAAGCTTTGAAGCAAAGCAAGAATCAATCCACTTTAATCTCAACACAAGAAGCTTGAATCCAATATCTTCTCTTTGAATTTGGAGTTGAAAGATGGATTTGAAGTAGAAGCCTAGGTTTGGAGTTTTAGTTTCCCTTTCCACTCACCATTAATGCTTGAGCTAGAGTTTGGTAGGAATTTATGAAGAGTGAGGAGAAGGAGAGAAGTGGGCTTGAGTTATAATGGCTAGACTAACCCAAAGTCCAAAGCGGGAAAAGTTAGTGAAATTTCACTAACTCCAAACCTATCAATGTTTATACTTAAAAAAATTGTAAACGACATTTAGAACTCAATGAAAGTGGTCTCGAGTCCTAATTCGACCGTTTGCAAAAAGTAGCTTTTCGGCCCAATATCCGAATAACGATTAAATATTTAAATATATAATCGATAAATATGCGGGTTGTTACACCAACCCTCGGTCGTTTGCGACCTTTATCCGAGGGCCCTCAACCACAAAGCTACAACTACAAAGTAATGAATTTGCAGCAACAACATAGGTTAAGTATTTGAGCTCCATACCATGATACCACCTTTTTCCAAAAGGAAATAGACATGCCATAAAGGGCGCGACCCTCATAATCTTGCCGCATCTTTCCTATTTCGCCCATTTCCGAGATGTGAGGTCCGATGAGGTCTCGTCCACAAATCTACGCTTTACACAAAAGCCTTGCTTTGATCAACAAATGATTAGCAACCCACAGCAGCACTCAGCATGCCACACCTCCAAATTGGGAGTATATCACTGATAACCTTCAACTACATAACCTCAGAGCTCGTACGTCTCAAAGAAGGGTGTTAAGCTAAGAGAATAAATTCTCCATCACCAACAGAATTGTATTTGAAAGAAATCTGCTTTATATCTCAAAGTGTAATGTCAGACATACAACCATACAAGTCTGTTCCGGGTTCGAACAGAACCGAAGGCACTTCCAAATTAGCCCTTGCAATCCGGGCATCCACAATCCCGATCGGACTCCCCATCACATATGGAGATCTCTATACCGGAGCAACTCAGTGTAGTGTCATTCGATAGGTTATCCTATCGTTCTCAAAGACACCCGGTCTTCACCACCGTCTTCAAATGCTATCCATTTCATCGTATCACATATTCGAAATGGGTTATACGACACAAAGGTCCTCTCCCGGCTAAACCGAATAGTGAGCGCTTAATTTTAAAAACATGTAGATATATTATTCACAAAGATTCACAGGTTCGATGTGGGTTTCGGATAACCAACTGGAATCCGACTCCCTGTCGCAGCGAAATTCAAATGTCGTCTTACAGGCCAATGGGTTTTCACATTCACACATAAACAAATCACAGTTATCACAACTCAGCATAAAATAATTCATATCACATAGCATCACAATCACATATTAGAGATATCAATCAGTACACAACATCCAATAATAATTAATCATCTACAATTAAGGTGAATTAATCGTGTGATTTAAATTAATTAACAACATAATTACTTTCATTAATTATCTATAATCAATGATTAGTTATCCTTAATTATAAATTTATTTAAATCTTAATCACCTTCATTAAATGATTATTCCTTAATTAATTACCTTAATTAATTAATCCTTAATTGTTAGTTAAGTAAATCTTAATTACTTTTATTAATTAACTATCCCTTAATTAATTAATTATTAATTACAAATCAATTAACCTTAATTATTTATTTTGTTAATCTTTAATATTAAGTAATTAATTAAATAGTTATTCTTAAAGTAATTATATCGATAAATCATTAGTTACTTAATAAATTAAAAGATAAATCTTTTTACCTTTGTTAATCATTTTGATTATCTTATATAATAAATCATCCTTATCACATAAATTAACTTAAAAGATTAAGATTAGTTTAAATAACATTTTATCTTAATTATCCTTCTTAATTACATTATTCAATTAATGTATATAATTTTATAAAATAATGTAACAAAATTTAAGTTAAGTTTAATTACTTTAAAAATATCTTTCTTAAAACCTTAATTAGTTTAAACTTAAATCAAAATCATCTTTTAAAAACATGGATTTATAATTATTTAAAAGTTTGAATTTTATGTTTAAAGTAAAAACTGTTTTGTGTGTCAACCCTGAGACCACTTCGAGTCTCACCCGAACAAACGTGCTACTTGCTTTGAGTCGTTTCAAAAACCCACCCGTATGCCCTATTTTCTTTAAACTTAAATTTTTTTTAAGAACAAACCCGTGCAACCCAAAAATCACTTCGAGCCTATACCCGAGCTCGAACCCTTATTTCCTGAAGGCTACTGTGAGCACTGCTTCCTGACACAACCTAAGCCATGTGCACATGCACAATCAATTCGGCCATCTCAGGTTGAAGCTCTGGCCATCGATGAGTCCACGGTGACGTTCCCGAACCCCACGAACACCAGTATTCCAAAACGATGGTGATTTTGTAACGAGCCATTAGATCCAAATCTTGAACGAAAATGATCGCCATAGAACGCCTCGCTCAGACTCCCCAAGCCATCAGAGACCACACAAACCCGGTCAAAGCTTCGCCTGACTTCAATGCTTCGATCGCCACCGGTCGATCAACTCCGCTATGACGATGAAGCTGCAGCAACCAAAACTCTCGACTTCAACCATATATGGGTTAAAACCTTAAAATTCCACCATGACGGCACCACTATGGTCGGAAAAATTTCTGATGATTTTTCCCTAGCTCGACAAACCCCCAAGCATCCTCGGTCACGATCATGTCGTCCATCAATCCAACGATCGTCGGGAAACTCAATTTACCTTCACTTACAAATTCTCTAGATTTACTAAATTAAAAATTTTATTTTCGCTTTTAAAAATCATTGATTTCAAAAACATTCAACATGTTAAAATTAAACCCCAAATTATGATATTTGAATTTTTTCATAAATATTTGGGTTTTCTGTATTCGCTACTTTCTAGAGAATAACTTGAATATATTTTACAAAAAATTATTTTTATATTCTAAATCTTGATTCTACAGACAAGTTTTGTTTAGATTCAAATCCTTAAAAAAGAACAGAGAGAGAGCTTTTGATTTTAGAAGTAGGTTTACTCTATAAACCTGGAACAAGCATCATTGCCGATAACTGACATGCACATATAAATATCCATATACAATATACATGCAAGCCTTTCCTAAAGCCATATATTCATCATTTAGCACATGCATCAACAGTTCAACCTAGATACAAACTTTAAAATGGTGTTTACTCACCTGATATCTGAGAACAAAGGAGAGACTGGAATGTTGTTTTTAAAGTTGAAAGTCTGGAAGGCTTTTTTAAATTTGACCTTGAATTTTTTTCTGCAACCAATTGATGTAAACTTGCTTAGTTTCTGATGGATTTACTTGCTTAATTTCTTTAACAACAAATTCAAATTCAAATTCTTTAAAAGATTACTTAATGTTTTGTTTTTGTGAAAACACAGAAAAAAGAACTTTGGTCTGCAAACTTAAAAACTGGGATTTGAAAATCTTGAGTTGATCCTGATTCTGTTGTTTAGGTGATGATCCTTTCTTTTGTTTAATTGTTGAAGTTAAGTCCTGCTTTGATGTTGAACTGTTTGTTGAATAGTTGAAGTTGTTTTAATTGAAATTGCTTTTCTAGCTTGAGATTTTGATAAAGTTTTTTCAGATTTTTTTTTCTTTTGGAATTTGGCTTTGGTTCAATTATTTTGTTGTTGATGAATTTTTTCTTTCTGGTTTAAAAATTTGTACAGGGCTTAGGAATGAATAAAAGTGATAAGAGGGAGGACATAAAATAGCTTATATATCTTTATTTCCTTTTTTGTGAATTTCAAAAAGAAATAAAACAGTATGATGACGCTTGTAAATTTTCTCTTTTCATGAATTACACTTGTGAATTCATTTACAAAATGTTAAATACTTGTTAAATTGGGTTTCTTATCACTTAACACTTGTAATTACATAATTATATGTTTAAATAAAAATTTGTATTACTTTTTCTTATTTGTATAATTACATTTCTTTATTATATTTTATACAACTTTTAAAAGATAATGTTTTACTACTAATTTATACATATATAAAATAGTATACATATGTTAATATTTTGAACCCAAATATTATTCTTAAGATATTTATTTAAATCCAAATTCAAATACAAATTCAAATCTACTCATACATACATATATATATATATTAAATTCAAATGATTTTAAAAAACATTTCTTATTTCAAATTTTAAACTCAAATGAAATTGAAATTTTATTCATACAAATTAACACTTTTTAATTTTATTTGAAAATTTTCAAATTAATTTTCATATTAAATTCAAAAAATTCAAATAAATTACTAATTTAAATTGATAAAATTTGGGATGTTAAACTTATAGGCATAATTAATTTAGACCTGGACAGAGATGGGGCACGCCTACTAAACAATGTTGAACACCAAAACATGAATCGGACTGCAAATATGCAACTATAGGAGTACGTGCCGGTATTCCCTTATAGAAACGGGAGGCAAAATGAAAATGCAGAACATAGACTTCAATTAGATGATGTTGACATAATTGCTGAAATAGTTAGACGGACGATCAGAGTTGCACCACCAGACTAGAGCCTGGAGGAGGTGAACAGAAATCCATTAACTCCTAACATCTAATATGCGAGGAATCCATTCGATTTCAAGTTGTCGACGTTAGAGATATACGATGGAGAGACTGATCTGATGGTTCATCTGATAATATACATTCAAATACGGTGGTGTTGGTGCGTTTGAAGTGTTAATAGGACAATGTTTCCCCTTATATTTGACAGAATTAACAGTGATGTGGTTTAGACAACTGGGAAACAGTCCAAAAGAACATGAACCGAATTAGTGAATTGGTTCATGAGGCAATTCAAGGGTTCATGTTTCATGACCAAAGAACAAGATGACACTGTTGAGCACAAAGCAAAGGGCCGGGGTGACCGTAAGGAATCATTTGACTAGGTTTAACGTAGTAGCCATTGTAGTACATAAGTCAGATCCATTGGTGGTTCTGATGGCGGCAGTTTCAGGAGTTGCTAGTAAGATGGATTTTAAGGTTACTTTGTAAGGGATCCACTGGTGGATCTAGCAGAATTTTACCATGAGGATGAGACATACCTGTGTCAGGAGGACGTTGAAGCTAAAGAGGTAGATGTTATTGCGGTGGATGCCAGAGGACCTTCCAGAGTGGGATTTGGTAAAGACAAAGGAAAGAGAAAGGCAGATTATGGCTTTGGAGGACCGAAGCGACAGAGAAAGGAACCATAGTTCTCTTCCTACACAGGCCTGACTGAAACCCCAAAGAGAATTTACCTGGATACCGGAGAGCCTATTTCTTACCAAAAACCGTCGAAGAGAGAACCCACGGATCAAGAAAAGAGATTAGGAAAGTATTGCCTATTCCATGAGCTGGATGGGAACGAAACAAATTATTATAGGCACCTTCATGATCTGATTGAGGAGTAGGTTAGAAACAACCGACTATAGAAGTACATGAGGAAGCAAGCTGTAATGATGCAGCATGAGTAGCCATCATCTATAATAAATGGAAGCGGCCTTAGATCTAGTCGAGGAGAGTTATCTCATAATTGAGACGGTAGGAAGTCAGGTTCGATTCCCCACTTTTCCTTTATTTTTAATAAAAAATCTAGTATTTCAATCAACCCACTTACTTGTGTATAAGACCTTGGTTAGTCTTTAGGCATGCTTTGACTAGATACTAGGCTGTAGTCCTTGGTGGGATGGATGTAGTGATGTTTTTGGATGTTAGGATTTGAATTCAGTGAATGAATGCTTGACCCTGAAAATCAATCGAACGTGATAGCTGACATTGATTTTGAAACACCAATAGAAGTTTGTTATATAAGCCGATTGAATGCAGTTTTCCCTATCGGAGAGAGAGGTCAATGAACCGTAAGGCACAAGTTCCCATCTCGAAGAGCGAGTAGATTGGACTTGTATGGGATAGTGAGCACCCTCACGATGAGTGAGCGACTAGACCTATTTGATCGTTGGGTCCCCCATTGGAGAATGAGTGAATTGGACTCAACATGAACTAATGATTCGAAGGGATTAAGGATTCAACATGACTTAACGGTCCAGATAGATCGAGGTCAACTAACAATCTGGAGAGATCGAGGATTGAGCAAATGATCTAGAGAGATCGAAGATAAAACAAATAATCATGAGAGACCATAAATTGAATTGGTTGCCAATTACACAACCCGAAGAGATTGAAAACCAGACTTTGGACTTGAACGCCACATGACTTTGAAACAAATTTGATAAGTGATTATCAGATTAAGTCACTGCTTCGATCAGTTGGGTATTCTTATAATGGGATTCTAGGTGATGCTAAACGATGTATAAATAGAAGTCCAACCAGTGGCAATGAGCTTCCATGACTATTGACCTTTGATATTAAACAAGGTCTGGGAGATGGAGTCATCAACTTCCCAAATTACTCCAAATGCCGAAATCCAAGATTCAAGTTGAGTCATGGATCGGTACCAATCCATGAACAGGCATCAGTATGTCTTTGTCCAACCTCCAAACCAAGGAATTCACTCAAGTTCAACCCCATATCTATGCCATCAAACGCCAAAGTCAAGAATGTAAGTAAACTAAACAATTTCCAAGAATCAAAGAAGGGCTTATGGCTTATCTTATGGACATGTACCAATCCATAGGACACAAGTCGGTACCGATCCCCGAACATTGCTTAGTTGGCCATGATCTTTTAAGCGCAACTCCTTCTAGACGTGGGAAGTAGGCAAGAGTGTAGGTGAGAGATTTTCGTTGACTTGCGACTATAAATAAGGGAGTAGGGTATTGTTTTAGGGATTTTTGGATCTTTTAAAAAAATTCTATGCTTCTACTGTAATCTCATGGATCATCACTGATCCATCAGAACAATCTTGTACAAACTAAAGAGAAACTTCAAAAAAGTTTAAGTGGACGTAGGCCTCTGATTAGCCAAACCATTATAATCGATGTGTGTTCTTATTTTTCCTCTTGTTCGATTTATTTTCTTCTTTTTATTATTTGTTGTTAATCTTTGGGTATTTGTGCCAACTTTTGGCATAAACAGGTTAATTTCACTTCATTCCTTATAATCAATTTTAGCCTTGGTTCGTATCCATATCCATTTTACTACCTATAACTTCTCAAAGAAATTCTTTCGGTGCGAAGTTGATATTTCTTGAAACAACAATTGTTTCTTATTACAATAGAACGGGCATTTGTATATATTTTATGAAATGTTATACATAAAACTGATTATTTATTAGTTCATAATATTTATGTTCATAACATGAATTGGTCATCCAATGACTGTCATCCCAAACTTCTTTTGGTCCGATTCACACAAAGATCCCTTACATATAATTATTACATACATTCTTTCGGCTCACACAACCTGCTAACTCCTTGGCATAGGACATGATGGGGTTTCTTATAAACCCATAGCTTGTATGATTTTGTAAACTTTTCTTTGAATGATATTAATTTTAACCTTGAGTACTACTCTTAGTTACGCACCTTATAGGAAGAATTTATCTCAACTTCACTTAATAGTAATCGTGCTTCATCCATCAAGTCTAATTACTCTTTATCAATACATCATTATGTATTATAGAGAGGAGTGATTTTTGAGACTGAATTTGTATTCATTTTAGGTGCATTTGGAATTCTTTCATATGTACTTACTCACTCAATCAAATCAAATCATTCCTTTTATTATTTTATTTTACTTCCACTTTATATTCTATGAACTTATCATGCACATGGACTATATTTATCAAATACATACATTCATGCTTGTGATAATTCATTGGCTAACATAACACAGTATGTGGAACCGTTGTGGTATTATTAGACTTGTGATTGTATATATCCATGTGTATCAACCCAAAGAGTTCATCAACTCTTATGATGCTCCCATCGAATGAGTGTTTTACTTTTAATTATTCGAGGTATAATTCACTAGTGACACATTAGTTTTAGCCATATGATTGAAGAACTACTTCTCAGAACCATGGCTTAGTCTATGTTTCCAAAATAATTATATATAATGTCAGATACTTGGGTATTTTCCAATGCATCATTTTTGTTATTAAACGAATACCACATTAAAGTTTTATTTCATAATGAATATTCATAATATTATTATTGAAATAAAACCATATCTATACTTCAGTCATCACCAAAGAACGTATATTATTTCATAAATAATATGTGGTACATTTTACGGAAATAATTTTTGCAACTCAATGCAATCATCAAATGCTTGTGGCATGCTCCCACCATTTTTGCCACTACTGTAATAGAATACGAAGGTCCATCATCCACTTAATACTTACTATGTATTTCATTTACTGTAACTAGTTTATGGTGGGGAGTTCGTTGATCAATTATCTTGAACTCAAAGAAATGAATCTTATAGAAAAAAAATTTTCTATATGAAAATACATTTCAAAATAGAAATCATATTTCTTATTCTAATGTTTAGTATCAACTATTATTTTACGATTTTCATTTCTGTTGTTTCCGTATGAAGCAAAAGTGACCATTCAATCTCTTCATTCCAACTATACCTTAATCATGTCTACTCTTGTGAATCCATTTTCCCTTTTAGATGGTTGAACCATTCAAAATAAAATGATTACTACAATATCATAATATCTCTTTTCAGATGTGCACATGACCATCCTTAACATTTGAGAACATCAAATATGTTGCAACTTACGTAAACTAATCAAACTGAAATTTCAATGATTGAGTTCTTAGATCTATCTTGTATTTTTGGTCTAATATTATATATAATAGATTATGATCTTCATTGCAATCAATCAGATTGAATATTCGATCTCATGGTACGGTTTAATTGCTTACTTTGAATGAACTAATTTCATCGAAGTATTGTACAATACAACCTGTGCCCATTCTCTATACAACACTCATATGCAATAATATGCAGATCAATATATAGTCTTGTATTGCTTTTAGTGTTAAAAACTTATAGAAAGCATTACATGCTCTTGGGCAAATAAACATATAAGTGATCAAATTACGAATATATTTAGTAGTTGTAAAATTAAGTACTTGCATGGGTATAGAAAACATTAACATGCAAGAAATATTTAATAGTAAGTATATATTGTATTTCTATTTATCAATCTTCAATTTTAGTTCAGTTGTATGTTTAATTGACAAAAATTTATTAATTATATTAAATGCACAAATTTACCAATGTAGCTTATTATTATAATATTATATAACATATGTTCTTACAATATTGGAAAAGTTAAATGTCATCATTTTATTTTCTAATAAGGCTCCCATTAGTCTTTTATGTTTCACCAAACACTAAGTCGAAACATAGAAGTCTTTCGACTTTACTAGCAGATGTTAGGAATTGTATGCCTTGGGATACCAACTTCGAGTAAAGCTCAACAAAGGCCTGCATACGTTGGATAACTCCTTACCGATTATATCACATACAACTTCTACCCTATTTTTATTTGTCCTAATCCCGTCTTTACCTCCAGGAAAGCTCAAAAAATAAAGTGGGACTATTCACTCGGACCTACCATTTTGTGACAGCCTGAGTATAATGCACATACCTTGAGGAAAGCTAAACAAATATATGTGGTTATCTTACCTTGTCTATTCAATATATTAATAGTACTACAAATAGCATCCCTAGCTTTAGGATATCTAAACAACTAAGGAGTATGCAAATAATCTATTAATACATAAATGGTAGAGGATGCTATTATATTTAAGATTCATAATCTTTAATATGTTATATCGCGTGATATCAACTTATGGAATAATGCATTTCATATGAAATACCCTCGTGATTCAAGTGCCGAACACATTAGAAATCATGATATATGTACACTTATATATGTATTATTCTTTATGTCTTCTAAGATTTCTTTAGTGTTCAACCTCTAATTTATACACTCATATTATATAAGTTCCATTATTATATTACTGTTATATTTTTGTTAACTTATACATTAATCTTATGTATAAAATTATATTAATTAAATCATATTTAATTAAATAACTCTTTAATTAAATTTTTATTATTCCAATATAAAATTTATATGGAATATTTATAAATGTATTAAAACCTTTATAGTATAACATATATATCTTATATATTTATGTATTTTTATTTTAGTAATTAACCTTTAATTAGTTTATTTAATTAATTAACTTTTAATTAGTTTATTTAATTAAATAACCTTCAATTAATTAGTTTAACTAAACAATTTTAATCAAATTATATCAATTTCAAAATTTATCTTATATACATACTTGTACACTTATGTTATCTTAAACACTTTAAAACTAACATAACGTATATCAATATATATAATACATGCATATAAATACTACATAAGTAACTTATTCTATTAATTTATTTTATGAGTCTTATTAATAAATTATAAATCTTGAAATTAATATTTAAATATTATTTAAAAACTTGAAAATTTCATTATCTTTTTAAACATTTAGAGAATTTATGTTATAACCTTTATAATGAACATGTTTTTATTATAAATTTAACTTTTAAATTTAAGATCTTGCCTTAATTTTTAAAACAATTTTGAAAATTAGCCCAAGGCCCAATTCAAATTGGGCCTTTTCTGTTAGGGCCAACCTTTAGGTCGACGTCACTTTTTAGGCCGGGCTGATAACCAGGTAAGATAGGGTACATGATTATCCAATTTCAATCTTGGACATTACATTTCTAGGTACCGTACTAAGTTGGCAAGCTAAATTAGTTAGCTCTTACATGACTAGTTTAGACCGCATAGGACATTGGGCTCTGATATTATGGCCGGAACTAGGCTAGCCAATAACAGAGTTAAAGGATAATTTTCAAATTAAAAAAATTCCTTTTTGGATCTATTAGGCCTTTGAAGCTAAAGAGATTTCAACTCCAATTTAAAATGTGTTTTAAACAAAATCCTTTGTTTTATTCGATTAGTTTGAAAGAGTTTGAATTTGATATAAGACTAAATGAATGAGTGTATCAAATACACCCATGTAAGTAGCAGTTACTTAATGAAATTAATTTAAAGAAGAAAACTTGTTATTTCTAATACTTGTGCAATTAATTCAGGTAATAAAAAGCATTAATTGGAGACAGAGAAACCTTTCTTTTCTCTCTCTCTCTGATTAGATTGATAATTTGTTGAATAAAAATGTTAACATTTCAATTAAATATTTTATTAGGAATGCATCAACATACATTCAAATATATGACAACATAAACTAACTAATATAAACATGCATGTATGTATAACCACACGCACATCTTTGTATCGGGATTTATTTCTATTGGTACACATTACATGCTCGCATGCATATCGGGAATATAAATGCCTAAGTATGTACATATGTTTGAGTATACTACAATATATATATATATATATATTATTTGTATACGCATATTAGCGGTACCACATATATATAGTTTAGACATATATACACATATATGTAATCTTTATTGCCACTTTTGTTTTACATTTACATATATATATAGGTATGAAAATAATTCACATGAAGAGACAACTAATGTTACAGTAAAATAGAAGAGTGAAGATGGAAAGGTAATTTATGTTGCAACTAAATATTATCAAATCTAAGTGAAAAAGGGAAATGATCAAGTAGTGTGATTCATCTTTACGTTTTTTTTTCAATCACCAAATAAATAAATAATTTAATACCATGTGAAACTTCAAGCCTAATTAATTTATTAAACCTAATGATATAAATGGATCTAAATCATCAGTTTACATTTAAGTATAAACATATATGTAATGAACTAAAATTTAATTTTGAAACATGAAACTGAATTAGTTGGAAACAAATCAACCAAGTGAAATTTAGTTTAAGATTATAAACCAATTTCAAGGTATAAAGAAGAATTATTTAATTTATACACACACATGTGATATGCATACATGCAATTTTATAACTCAATCTATTAAAAATTTATCCATGATTAAAAAGGAATGAGTGTGACAACAAGAGTAATTTATTAAAACAACGAAGATATACAAACATATAATAAAATAACAAAAGAAGGAATTGTTTCAGATCTGAAATGAAATAAAAAATAAATTATTCAGTTAGACAAATTATTAAGTAATTATAAAAGTATTAAACAAATCAATTCCACCAACTAATTATTTTAGATTCAACTAAATCATCAATATTTCAGATTCAATTAAATCAACAACGTTCAAAACCATACACAAGTAGAACTCACAATTACTAACAATACATAGAATAATTTAAAATTGACTTTAATAAGTGGCAACAGTTTACATATACATACACATATACATATAAGACTATTTTAAACATCATGAATGAATTATCAACATACCTGATAAACCTTGCCCTTCATCACATCTTGATTTGCGGCTTCTCCTTAGATTTCAAATAAACCAGCCTCCCACCTTGCAAGAGAAGGATGATCCATCTATCTTTAATTTAATTTGATGTTGATTTGAATTTATTTTGATGTTCTTTTGTAATAAGTTTCAGCCATGAATGAATGAAAGAGAGGAGGAAGAAAAATTATGTTCTGTTTTTTGATGAAATCAGAATGAGGAGATTTTGTTTTAATAGAATTAAAGAAACATTTCCCATTCTCCTATCAAAACTTCCTTCTTAATTACTTTTTAAATGTCAATCAATTCAATCAATTGATTTTCTCCTCTCACTATTATACAGCCGGTTCAATCACATTCTTAATGTGCAAAATTTTCAAATAAAAAAACTTTTATGTGATTGTTTTATTATTAAACCTTGTTTAAAATTATAGAGATATCATATATCGATATATGCAAGTATAACTTTTATTTTCATTTAAATAATTGCGAACAACATTCAAAACATCAAATAAATAAACAATAATTAATATTTCAGAAGTACTAATTAATTTAATCAATTTACAAATTAATTAAATCATGTGGTTTTCAAAGAAATCACAAATGTAGTTGTGCGACTCGAAGGTGTGAATTCAATCAGTCACACATAACCTTAGTTGGTGGGGTGACAATTTGGCTAAACTCATCGCTTATAGGTCTTTTCGGTAAAATAAAATTTCAAAAACACTTAAGCGGTACTTTTTAATGATAGTTATATAAAACAATTCTCATCGTCAAAACTATATCACTTTGGACTTATGGAATTTCTTAATGGTCAAAATTCCAAATAGCTCATATTCAAATCTATAGTCTAAACACAAAATCCTAAACTCAATAATAACAATTATTGTTAAACGAACTGCATTGGCCAGAGATTTTAACTTTGAATTGATTTTAGTTGACCGTGATATTAATCTTATATAACCAAGGAGACGAATCCTTTCTTGAATACTTCTCACTTTCAGCACTTTCACTCAACTCAACTATAGTCGTTCGATGGGTTGTGCTATGATTTTACTATAATCAAAGAGGAGCTTTAATATTGAAGATCAATGGTATTCCTAAGTCAAGAGAACTATGTAAACTAATCATTTTGATATTTTCTGCTTGACCTTAGTTATATTAACCAATAGAAAACTATTGAGTGAGTCATTCCATAATTATCCAATACTATCGGTACATAACCCCTAGGTGCCCATAGCAGTCATGAGTATTACACTATCCAACATGGGAGAGTATTACGTACTCTAGTCTCAATAGATGCATCGACATCCAGTCTTGATGCATCTTGACTAGGAATATTTAAAAACATATGTTTATTTATTATGATAAATCATTTATAATTAAAATACATTGTAACTACTATCACAAAACATATCATTTATGGATTTTCTATTAAAATTCATATATTAAATTAATTAATTAATATAACACATCATATCTAGTATATAATAGAAAGAAACCACCTTTTATTTCGAACAAAATTGGTCATCGAGTTAGGCTTATGTAATAAATTACATAATTGTCCCTAAAGCATAGCTTAACTCTATCGTAAACTAATTTCTATCACAAATAGGACTAGAACTGAAATTTCAATGCTACTTTCTTAGTTAATTTGAGCTATGGTGAAATGTGAATGCTACTTTCTGAGATACATTAAAATTGGAACTTATTTCATTGCATTTAACCAAACTAGTTAGTAGAACTAAACTATTATGACTGCTTCCACTCGGATTATACATATATACATATATATGTGTGTGCGTGCATATGGTTGTGCACAGTCATCAAATAAATTCAGTTTGCATGTTCAGTACCTATAACATATTGAGGATGGATAAATTTACTTTACATATTAAGATAAGATAAATTCAATTATATATATATATATATGTATGTACATATATAAGAGCAATTATATGCTACTTGAATACACACGCATGCATTGCTAAATCCTTAAATAGTATATTGCATTCTACGTATGCATGCATGGGTAAACCACTGAATATGCACATTAAATTGTGTTAATTAAACAAGTAACTGATCATGCTAATTGCATTTTATTGTTAATTACAAATAGTTAGTACTTGCATATTTGGTTAATTGCATATTATAACGAGTATGTTCATTTAATTGGATATATTTTGGCTTAGTACTGACAACTGAATATCCAATTAATTGAATATTCTTAGTTAATTGCATATATTAAATGTGAATTAGTACTGAATATATCAAATGAATTAGTAAGTTGTTGAATATATCTAGTTAATTGCATATGTTTTGCTGAATAAGTACTGACTATATCAGGGACAATTATTCATTTAATTACATATTTATTCAGTTAACAATTATAGTTAATAGGTGCAAATTCAGTTGACAATTATTCAATTAATTTCATATTCGGTTGACAATTTATTCATATATTCCATGACAATAGGTGCAAATTAGTTGAGGTTCAAGAGAATCAAGAGATGGTGATGAGTTTTGGAATAAGTAGATGATAAGGAAACCGACCACAAAAAACAAGCTGAGGACCTCAATGCAAGAAGACCTCCTCGACATCCAAAGCATAAGGCTTCTATAAGAAAGCCATCTCCGGTATGGGAACATTTTACCAAAGAAAATCCTTTTAATACTAGTCTTCTAGAATGTATTTGAAATTATCATGGTCAAAAATTTGCATGTGATCCTAAATCAAATGGCACTTCAAATTTAAATTATCATATGGCAAAATCTTATTGGTCGATTCCATGAGATAGTGATAAGAGATTAAAAACATTTAACTTTTGGAAAAAATGGTGAGAGTGAAGGTCGTAGCAATCTTATTGCATGGCCATTCAATAAAGAGGCATGTAGACATCATTAGCTCGATGGTAATTATTGATGAACTGCCATTTAGTTTTGTAGAGGATGAGGGTTTTCTTGAATTGCGGAAGTTGTGTTCTAGACTTGAATTTCCTTCACGTAAAAAAATTTGTGGTGATATGCTTGATTTATACGAGGGCTCGATAGATTCTCTTAAAAAATGATTAGTAAATCATTACATAGAGTTTGTCTAATTACCGATACATGGACTTCTGTCCAAAATGTGAATTATATGATTTTAATCACATATTTTGTTGTTCACCACAAGAAAAACAATTTATAGTTGCAAAAATCGGTGGCGTTTTACTGTAAATGCAACAAAAATAGATTACCAAATAATATAAACGTGGCAAAAAATAATTCACGTTTCCCGCTTCTAAAAAAAAGAGTCCGCGCGAACTAAATAAACGTAACCTATCATTTTACTCTCGTACTTAACAAAATTCTCATCCCCAATTTGCTTTCTTCTTCAGAAAAAAATTTCCCCTTTTAATCGTGTTAAATTTTCATCGCACTCAAGTATCATCGTCAACTCCGTCGTTTCCCGCTTACTCAACATCGAGTCGCGGCAGTCAGCAGATCTAGGTATATTTAGGTATGAATCTTTTAAATCGATTAGGTATATTTAGGTATGAATCTTTTAAATCGACTTTGTGATTCTATTTGGATTTTATATGAATTTGAATGCATCTTATTTTCGTATTTTTTCCTAAACAATTACTGAAATGGTTGATTTAACCCTAATTGCAATGATCTGTTGGGATATCTGCATTGATTTCTTTGAGTATATGAATGTTCTGTTGAAGTGGTTCAGTGAATCAATGGTTTCTTGCTGAGAGGAGGTTGAGGTTGCGTGTTTCGGGAATTTGGTGGGTTCAAGTAGCATTGATAGAGGTCGCGGGTTTGTTTGCGATTGGGTATTGGCTGGCTCGATGGTTGAGAGTGGTAAATGTTGGAGCATGAATAGTCTTTTGTGGAGTGGCAGGCACTGGAAATACGTCAGTTGTGTGGATGTGAGGTAGTGAAGAGGAGGAGGTGAAGTTGACTGTTGGTTTGGTAAGAGGAAACTGTTGGTTTGTACATTCTGAGGCTTTGAATTTATATGCAGTAATTCATAATTTGCTAGACTTAGGCTTTGAATTCATGCATGGATTAATTACAAATACATGTAAATCTGAGGTTAAATGCAAAATATAAGTGTAAAATTTAAATTTTTGGAAAAGTATTCTTTGCCTATGTCTACTAAACCACCATGGTTATATGCAGTAGTGCTACAAGTATTTGTACTTCAACGTCTAGTTATTTTTTTGATTACAACAGATAACCAATTTATACGTCAAAGATTGGAAATTTATTTGCCTTCAAATGTCGATAATGGAAAAAGGCTGGGTTTTTTTAAACAGGTGATAAAACCATGATTAACTTAATATGTATTTTGAGAATTAGAACATATAATCTAATACTAAAGCTCACTTTTTTTTTACTTTTTTCATAGAACTAGTATAGAATACCGACAAGGAGCAATTAATTTCGTGCATGCTGCAAAGAGGAATGTAGAGTTCCAGCAAAAGCAAAAAGACTCCCGTCATGTAGTCAGGATCGAATTGAAGTTGAGTTCAATGATATAGGTATACCAGTAGAGCAAGGGTCAGTATATTTATCCTCTTTTCTTGGACCGCTTGTGCAAGAGCAGGTCCCATACACCATTGATGATTGGAGGAATATTAGTGATGACTTAAAAGAAGTTTCGTGGCAGTCGGTTCTGGTATGAAGCAGGCATCTATTATTTAACATTATGACTCTAATATGTTTTGAAAATGACTTCTAATATTGCATGGTCTTGCCAATTATAAATTGAAATTGCCATTTAATAACTTCTGGATAAATTGAAAAATTGTTCTTGCCAATTATAAATTGAAATTGCCCTCTAATAACTTCAGAAAACCTTTCAGATTTAATTAAATCTGTCGTATTTAAATTAAATAAATTTTACTAATATCATGTTTTGATGTATTGTTGTAGATTAGATTTAAATTGGAAGAGGAATGGCAAAGAAAAGCTATATTTCAACAAATGGGAGTACTTTGGAGATCGTCAAAAAGCAAATTGGTTCGAAATTTGCAAAAAGCGGAGAACGATGAGGAAAGACTTAAACTTAAACCTACGAACATAAAAAGCATAATCGATTGGAGGAAGTTTGTGAAGGCGAAAACAAGTCCGGAGTTTAAGGTAAATCATTCCTACTGAACTCGTCTGGCATGTTTCTGCAAATCCATCTACATAGTTAGCAACCGATAAATTTCTTTAGAAGTGAAGTCCAAGTGTTGGTGGATGCTGATGGTTCCTGTTTAGGTATTAGCTGCAGGAACCTATGACAGTACAAAATACAAATGCGTTATGACAAGCACATGAACATTTTAAATAAAGTAAAAAAAACACTTTGCAAGTTAGTTCAATCTATAAATATTATTAGTAGATATGGAATGCTATATATGTCACTAAGTTATCCAGCATTAATAATACCAAATAAGTATATGACCATGATGAATTGATTTTCAAATAAATTGCAATCCTCACCATACATATTTACCCTGCATTATAAATATTAGATAGTTTTTCTTTTTATGATTTTGGTTGTTAAATTCTAGCATCTTTCAATATTTTCAGCAAAAAAGTGAGAAATATTCAGCCCTTAGGTACACACAAATTCTGCATACAACCGGTCGTAGTGGAATGGCTAGAAAGACCGAAGGCATGGTAAGTTAATTAACTATAGCATTATTTATCATTATTTTATACCTGTCAGTTTATTAATTTAATGTTATTCTATTTTTAGAAAAAAGAAAGTGTAGATCCATCGTCCATAAGTTGAGCTGATGTGTGGACTAGATCTCACATTAAAAAAAATGGTGAACCAGTGAACATGGAAGCTACGAATACTATTGTAATTTTTTTTTTAATTTTATTGGTATATATTTGTTGAAACTATGATATTTTTACCATTGTACATTATCTATGTGTATTTATTTATATAGGAGGAGATCAAAAAATATGGTAACCTATCCCAGTCCGGCTCGACACAGACTGATATTGGAAAAGATGCTCTTGTACATGTACTGGGACAAGATAAACCGGGACGGTTAAGGGCATTGGGTAGGGGTTGCACTTTAGCCAAGCTAGCTTTGGCCCAGTCCAAAGATAAACAAGTGTCTCGATGTCGAGAGGAAATAGCAGAATTGAAGGGAATGATACAGACTCTGATGGACCAGAAGGTAAATTTTTGGAAATTAATTTATATTCGTAAAATATTAATTTATATTCGTGCTTTACTGCAGGGTAAAGAAAGTTCGAGAAGGAACTCACCTGATTCGGTAAAAATAATATTTATATTACTCAACGAATGAAATTTATATTTTAATTTTTTAATCCAGTAATTGATTTAATTTTCGGTTGATTAATTGTAGAGCGACGACGAAGTATGTTTGCTGTTGAATTGGGATGGAACCTCTGGAGTTGTTGCCCATGGGAGGCTGTTGTCCATGGACCCAGATGACGTTGTCAATGGCATTCGTCTTGGACCAAATGCTGGGAGCATTGTTATAGATTCAGTGGATAAAGCAGATACTTATTTATGGAGGCCTACACCTGAAATGGCAGTCTTAGCAGACGCTAAGAATAAGGTAGTTGCTTGGCCATCATTTTGTATCAAGGTCCCGCTGCGAACACGGTTGAACTGTAGTGCAGCCAGTACGGTAATTTTTTTCACGTTAAGTATATTAGTGTAATATGTTGCGAGCTTATTGATGTCTAAAATGCAGCGAGCACACCCCCCATCTGAATAAAAATTTAACACATATTCGTTGTTTTTGTATAGCATACTAAAGTCTTGAATTTCACTTCTCATTTTTAGAGTACCAGCATCATCGAAGACACTTGCAAGATTTACGGTTGGACTGGGGGTGAAGGTGTAGTTGCCGAAGGAAGAATCCACGCCACTGATCCAAAATATACTGTTAATGGTATTCCACTCGGTTCGTCTGCTGTTGTGATTTGGGTGGACAAAGTAGTAAATAAAGATGCTTATTTGTGGCGACCCACATCTGATATGTAGTGCATTGGAGATGCAGTTGGTAGGAAAGTAGTATGGCCAAGATCAAAAGTAGAAGCTGATCAAGAAAAACTAGACGAGAGTCGTGATGATTTTGAAAATGTTGTGAATTCTCCCATGAAATCCGCACATATGGTCATGAATAAATTGCAAAATGTAAGTATTAATTTTCAAATTTGAAGAAGTTAACTGTATATGAAAGTTTATTTAATGTGCATGTATACATTGTGCATAATAATCTCTTTTTTTTCAGCCTATTGCAACCATGCAAAAGGATGCCAAATGCCAGTTGATCGATTTGGGTGGAGCAGACGTAGTGGCTGAAGGAAGTATTGCATCAACTGATCCGATAACGATGGTCCATTGTCGTCCATTAGGACGTAATGCTGTAAAAGTTTGGATTGAACTGGTGATAGTTCCAGATGCAGAGATATGGAGACCAACATCGGGTCTGACGTGCATGGAAGATTGCTTTGGCGTTCCCATAGCTTGGCCAATGGAAAAAATCATTATTAAGTCAAAATGAAAGATATATAATTTTTTTTATATATACATTAGGAATGCTAGCAGCTAAAGTGCAGATAGATTTCTGGTAAAATGATAAAAGTACATAAGTAGGGGTGTTATATTCGAATTGTGATTGAATGATTGTGATTGGTGGTTCAGGTTCAGGGGAGGGAAAATAATTGATGGTGAGGAGTTATTTATGGATTGTGGTGGAATGTTAGTGATGCAGTTTTAAGTTCAGGTTTTGTTTTCTCACTCTTTTGTTCTGTTCTTTGTTGACAGGTAGTTCAGGTTTTGAAGACATCAGCAATGACAGGTAGTTCAGGTTTTTATGGTGGTTCAGATTTTGCTCAGTACTTTGGTTATTTCAGACGTTTATTTCAGATGTATATGTATGGTTATGACACTTATGGTAGTTTTGTTATAACACTTATGGTAGTTTGGTTGTGTATGTGTACGGGTAGCTTTTTGTCGACACCTATGTATGTGGATGTATGAATGTCTATGTATCTTGTGGATCTTCAATGCGTATATGTATTTTGTAGTTGTTTAATATATTGTGTTCAAAAGTGTATGTGCTTGCGTATTCTGTTATTATATAATTGGATGCTAGATCAGGGGTAAATCTGGAGTAGTAGGTGGAGGGAAACAAACGCTACTGGATATTATTTATTTTGGTAGCGTTAAAATGTCGCTACAAAAGAGTGATTAAAAACTCAAGTACACTTATGCTGGCGTCTATTAAGCGCTATAAAAAATGTATATAACGCCATGAAAAGGTAACGTGGAGAAGAAAACTCTTTCGATGGCGTTAAACAGGCGCTATAAAAAATTTAGATAACGCCATAAAAAAGTATCATGGAGGAGAAAACCTTTTTGGTGGCGGTAAATAGGCGCTACAAAAAAGGAATTCTATGGCGTTATAAAAACGCTATAAAAAAATAAATTTGGTGGCGTTTAAAAAAGTGCAACTAATACTCGAGGATTTTTAGTGGCATGTTTTATCGTAACGATTATCGGAATGCCACTAAAAATACGTAGTGGCGGTTTTTGGGCGCTACAAAAAATCAGTTTTCTTGTAGTGGTTGGAGATTGGAAATTACATAAAAGGTTTATAAATTTCTATGTGATAACTAGTCATAAACAAGATAATATCAAAAAACTTATTGTCCATTGTATTAATCAATGGAAACTCATAAGAATAGTGTCTATCATGATCAGTAATGCCAGTGCAAATGAAGCTGCAATTATTATGTGAAAATTCATTAAATAATTATAATGGCTATGTTTTTAATGGCGAATTTGTTCATATACGTTGTTGTACTCATATAACCAATTTAATTATTAATGATGGTTAAAAGAAATTAGTAATACTGTAGCTAGAATTCATACTATAGTTAGATTTGTTTGATCGTTTCCGGCATGATTGGCTAAATTTAGAGAGATTAGTTTAGATTTGGGAATTGAGAATAGACTTATGCTTGCTTTAGATGTGCCTATTAGGTGGAATTCAATGCATTAGATGTTAGAGGAAGCTTTAAAATACAAAAGGGTTTTCGATGATACAAAAGAAAATGATGGAATTTATATTTCCTATTTTGATCATCAAAATCATTCTTTGGGGTCTTCAAATTGGAAAAATGCCGCATTATTTGTTAAACTTCTTAAAGTGTTTTATGATGTTACATTAAAATTCAACGGTTCTCTATCTATATGCGAATGTTTATTTTGTCGAGCTATGTGAAATTCAAGAAGAACTTTGCATATTGATTGAAAGAATGAGTCATTATGTTGAGATTAGTTCCACATCGGGGAATTTACAATATGAATTCTGCATAAATACTAAGAGACTTTCCATCACATTAACCAATTGGTTTTCTGATAATATGAGGTTCTCTTACATGGTATCAGCACGGCTTTAATTGCGTCACACGTCATCCTCAATGAATGTCCACGTGTTTGGATGATCATACCCAAAACGAGCGGGGGCGTGTTGAGATTAGTCCCACATCGGAGAATTTACAATATGAATTCTGCATAAATACTAAGAGACTTTCCATCACATTAACCAATTGGTTTTATGATAATATATGGTTCTCTTACACATTATCTGATTAAAATGAAAATTAGAATGAAATGAAGTTTGAAAAATACCGGGCAAGTATAAGTAACATGAACGAAATTTTTGTTACACGTGTGGTTAATCCTAAATATAAATTTCAAAATTTGAAGTTATGTGTTTACGACATGTATGAAAAAGAAGTTGTAGAAGGCATATTAAAAAGTGTAAAAGATATTTGTTGATAAGATTGTTTGACTTCTATCTTATCAATTCTACATTTGGAACACATACGCATTGTTATCCTGCCATTTGGCAAGGCTGAGATATCAAAGAACTGAATGGAAATCAAAGGATCACTCATTTCGGATATCGAGTTTGCACAGGTTCGCTATGGATATCGATGAATTTTGTTTGAGACCGGATCAGGCTACAATTAATATGACATGACAAGGAAAGCTAGAATAGTATCCATTAGTGAGCCATATTTCGAATCCATCAGATTCGCATCCATCAGTGAGCCACAGTTCGAATCCACCCATTTCGTATCCATCACCCACTTCGCATCGATCAGTTTCTCTTGATTCGTATCGATCAAGCTATCAGTATTCGAATCCATCATCTTCGTATCGATCGGCTGATGACTACTTCACATCCATCAACTACGTCAAGACACTATTTCGTATCTATGAAGTAACTGCCTTATTCGTATCCATCAAGGAAAGCTCTGTTCGTATCCATCCATCTTCATCAGTTCGTACCCATCATGGAGCTACTGTTCGAATCCATCAAGCTCTGGAGCCTATTCCGATCGATATGAACAGAGTTCATTGCATCGATACGAATAGGTCGTCTTCCCTCGATGCGAACTGAGTAACAGCCTTCGATACAAACGAGGCGAAATTCATGGATGCACACGGTCAACTTGGAGCAAAAGGTGGATCGATGCAAGGAATGCGCCCCATGTCACCGCGTCATCACGTGCACAATCGATTCGAAGCAAATCGATTCGAAGCCATGGATTCGAACCAGATAGCCAACTGAGAAATTCGAACTCGTATCGATCATAACTCAAGATCCACTGATCCGAATGCTATGAAATTTTCACAGAAGACTACATGCAAGCTAAGGAATGTTCTCGCCAAGTTTCACCTCCATCGGACGCAATCTAGATCGATGAGAATTGAGTTCGCATCGATCACAAAACGAGTCGAAACTTTTCAGAATCGGTCGTGCGGGCCCTCTCACATGCCAGAACAAGTCTCCCTAAGTTTGAGCGAAATATCAACCTCCTACGCCTATAAATAGAGCCCCAGAGCCTACAGAAAAGGGATCATTTTGATTCCGAAGCGCCCAGACTCTGCCTGATCGAGCTTTGCACCATAATCTCGCTGTTGTACTCGAATTTCTAGTTGTAATCTACTGTTGTTCGCTGTAATCAAGTGTAATCATGGAAAGAGATTCAATAAAGTCATAAAAACTTCACAGTGGACGTAGGCAACACGCCGAACCACTCTAAATCGCTTGTCTGTGCATTTACATTTCTGTTTGTTGGAGTTTTGTTAGATAATCTTTATTTTAAATTTATATTCTTCACTTTTATCTCTTCAAAAACTTCCGAAGGGTGTTGTGCCCATTTTTGGTACAAACACTTTGGTGCTTTCACTGAGAGACCCCAGATTTTCTCCTGCTCATTGGATTTGCATTCGATACCGGATTGCGTAAATCTAAGAAGAAGATCCAGATCTTTGATTCAGAATCCTTCCGTCCTATTCAGATTTGCATAAAATCTAGGAAAGGACTTCATAATTCACAATGGTTAGCACAAGGACCACCTCCAATGCCGTAGATCAAGAAGGCCGGGATAGGCAGAATCCCGCGCAGTTACCTCCACCCAACCAAGACGCTACCGGACCCTCAGAGTCGTCGGGCCCGGTTAGCAGACAAAATTTTCAGATGTTGCTGCAAGAATTGACCTAGAGTCGTCAACAACTAACAGAACAGCTGCGCGCCAATGCTGAGCTGGCTAGTCAGCAGAATCGCCAGAAGTGCAGAAGACCTAGGAGAGATTATGCTTCTCGTTTCTCCACAGAAAGTTCTGCCTCTTTTGACTATCATCATCAATCTCCACGACCCCGACTGGATGGGAGTCACGCACAAGCCACTGGACATCAACCCGTGCTAACCGTTGGACAGCTGAGAGTTGATCCGTCGGCAAGTTTCCAAACCAGGCCCTCTTCCCAAGGGGGCACAGTTCCTCGCTACTCCATTGACAACCTCGCTACGACCATCGCTGTAGAACCAGGGGTTGATGCCCGAAACCAGCTAGAATTGGACGATCATCAGCACGGACGTACTCCTGAACCATATGTCCAGAAGATTTTGGGCCGCGGTGACGGGACACAGACCACCATCAGCGTCTGATCCCGCCTCGCAATGTGGAAGCCAACAACGCTATAGCTCAACGCACGCAGGACATCCAAATGCCAGATCTTCCGACCATGATACGTCAGATGATCCACGAGAGCCAGGGTCTCACAAATGACGACTGGGGAATCTCCCGAAGTCACACTCCCTTTACGGATGAAGTATTATGCGCTAAATCCCCTCGGCGATTCAGAATGCCGACCCTACCAGTGTATGAGGGGAAATCTGACCTTAATCAACATATTCAGAAATATGAATGGTCAATGAGTGCTGCTAGAGCAGATGAAGCAGTAAAATGCCGAAGCTTCCCGATTTTCTTGGAGGTCATCACTATAATGTGGTTCACCCGATTACCGCCTCGGTCCATCTCATCCTTTGACCAGTTGGCCATAAAATTTGTTGAGCCATTCCGCATGCACGTCGCGAGGCCGAAGGATGTTAACACCCTGTCCAATGTCACTCAAACTCCTAGGGAGACACTCTGGCATTATCTAGAAAGATTCCATGCTGCTTGTGCTAAGATTAGCAACCCGAACGACTACTCCATTCTTATGGCTTTGACTAAGTGGATTGACCCCGATTCTGAATTCGGCAACTGGTTGGCCGAAAAACCACCTGCATCATTGGACCGTTTCTATGCCAAGGCAGCTCAATTCCTAAGAAGGGAAGATGCGAAACAGTCTAGTAAGCAAGATGATGCAGGACCGAGCATGGAAGGGATCCAAAGCAATGTTGCGGTCAAACAGTCCAGTGAGAGCTCTGGAAAAGTTCAGCTAAATATTCAAAACAAACAAACTCAACGAAGGGAGAATGTCAATCAAAATAGAAAGCGAGATCAGAATCATGGCCTGCAGCGCAAAAATCCTATGTTTGAAAACAACACTCCTTTGAATACATCACTGGAGAACGTGTATTTATAAACCTGTAATACCGTTCAGTATAAAAAACCTACACCAAAACCATCGTCGGAGAGGCAAATCCAAATGGGAAAATTTTGTAGGTTCCACGAAAGCTACGTCCAAAATACGAATGAATGTCGTCATTTGAAAGATCTCGTGGAGAAGTTGATTAGAGAGAGGAGGCTGGAACAATTTGTACGGGCACCGCAGCCTGGAGGAGTGGGCCCATCAAATCAGAATAATACACCCGATCGGGCGAGGCAAGAGGAACCCGCCCGTACCGGCGGGAGATTAGTAGTAAATGCTGTTAGTCGCGGTCGCGCTCTGTCAAGAGCCTGGAACGACGAGGATCTTCATCACTGCTACACATGACGGGCTTGATCTATTTAGTCTATAAATCTCTCGCAATTTGTTTTTGCATTTTGGAGTTCGAATTTGTAATAAGGCACTGACTTTGCCATTTTTTTCCGTTCCAGCAATAAATTGTCACCTCTTCAAGCTAGAGCTGTGATTCACTGAATGTGACATTTAAGTACTATGACGCACGAAGAGCTAAGTTCTATCATATGATGGAATCTATTCAAATAGCGAGTGACTGTGATACGACCGACCACTCACTAAGTGAAACCCAAGCTCGGGGGCAAGCCATCACATTAAAGGCTGAACTGGATCGACACATGACAGTCCTATAACTAACTCTAAATTCCCAGAGTGTAAACTGGAGTGTAAACATCAACTCTAGGTTCCCGGAGTTTAAACCGGAGTATAAACACTAACTCCAAACTCCCAGAGTGCGAGTTGGAGTATAAAATTTATAAATGCGGCTTCAAAGAGGGTGGACCCATCCACCTAACGACTTCGACCGTATCCTAAACAAGTTTGAGGAGGAAGGATCCGTCCGTCTAACGACCTCGCTTGTCGACTCGAGGTGGATGTGAATTGACCATCCAAGATCCTAGTAATCCTGTCATTCCCAGAGTGCGAATGCAATCCAAATGCCTAAAAAAACGTGACTGAAATTTTTTTGGCCAACTCCAAACTCCTAGAGTGTGAGTTGGAGTATTAAACTCATAAATGTGGTTTCGAAGAGGGTGGATCCATTCACCTAACGACTTCGACCGCATCCTAACTAAGTTAGAGGAGGATGGACCCGTCCATCTAACGACCTCGCTTGTTAACTCGGGGTGGATGTGATCTGACCATCCAGGATCCCGATAAATCCATCGTTCCCAGAGTGTGAACGAATTCATAAAAAGCCTAAACAGATGTGACTGACCATCTGTCGGCCAACTCCAAGTTCTCAGAGTGCGAATTGGAGTATAAACATCAGCTTCAGGTTCTCGGAGTGCGAACCGGAGCATAAACACTAAATCCAAATTCCCAGAGTACAAGTTGGAGTATAAACATCAACCCTAGGTTCCCGGAGTACGAACCGAAGTATAAATGCTAACTCCAAATTCCCAGAGTGTGAATTGGAGTATAAATACTAAATCAAAGTTCCCGGAGTGCGGAATGTGTTACAAACATCGATAGTTTATGGATTCCCAGAGTGCGAATCAGATTATCGATTACAAATAACTCTGAGTCCCTAAAGTGCGGTCAGAGTATAAGTATAACTGGAGTGAAAATGACCACTCATAAGTTAACCTAAGTCCACAGAGTGTGGACATGTGTTTAAAAACTTCGGCATGCGCGACTGATTGCCGAAATACAAGTGCTGATCCCCGGAGTGTGGACGTGACTATTTATAAATAAACAAGCATGATTCAACCACTCAACTCTCACTTATTCTAGCATCGGTACAACAACGCTGAACCCGAAGGGGTAGAAATAATTTTGCGATCGCTAGCCGATCTTCATAACTCATCCCCTAGACTGGGGGCAAAGCCCAGGTGTTAATCGTTGACCGAAGCAGTACAGCGTTTAAGACCAACTCGATCCCCAGTTACGACTTGTGTTCGCGATTTTCAGACTTGGCAAATAAAAGAAACTCAACTCGAAGGCTGAAACTCCATAAGTACACGGAACTGAAATTCAAATACTTCAATACTTAAGCATAAAAGGAATGAAAGTTGAAGCCAAGGAACAAAATTCCATTTCAACTAATTGTATGTGAAGATTCATATACAAGTTATTCTAAAAAATTCCTACTAGCAGTCGCCAAACCCTCATTTATACACGGCCTACAATGGGAAATCAGATTCCTAACTACCAAAAATGCACCACAGGGACTTATCTATTTTTTCTTCTTCGGCATTTTCTTCGATGCGGAACCGCCGGAACCGCTAACGGTTTCTCACTTCGAGCCTTTACCCTTTGGTGGATCATCCCCTGACGAAGGCATGATATCGACATCCTCCTCCAAACTTGAATCTAATGGGACGCTCCCAGCGGGAGGAGTCGGGTCTACAACCGGGGTGGAATGGGTATGCTAGTATCGACGAGTGTGCCCCCAGGAGATATCACCCTAAGTGGAGTTGGGCCAACCATCATCGTTTCGCTCCCAGAACTACTGCCATGTGCTGCTGCCTCCAACTCGGCATTAATTTCAGCCAATATCTCTTCCTTGCGAGCGGATCGAGCTTCGTTGGGTGCAGCAGTGGACTGTGTCGAAGTGCTAGGAGCAGGCGGAAGCCCACTAAGGACGAATGGTAAGTCCGCAAAAGGGTTGCTATGTCGACCTAGGAGCTCGTTCGTCATCTGCTCATCGAAAGAAAGTGAGCTCCCCTGTGTCACTTCAATAGGCACGGCCGCAGTCATGGTAATCGCCTCAGTAATGATAGCCTCCAGAACTTGATGAGACTTCTGGATTGCAGGAGGCGCTATCAATGTAACTTCGGTCACTGGACAAGGAAGAAAAAAGTTGTTAGAACACACTTCACAAACAAGTCTCTCATTTCAAATACACATGAGATTCGTTCAGAGTACCTTCCTCAATTTGACCCACTGTTGGTTGAACGGCTTCATGAGAGTGCTCCTTTATAGGAGATAGACGTGGCTGTTCTGGGTCATAGGCTGGAATGGGCTGGGGCTCAGTCACTGGAGAAGGCTCGGATCGAGATGAAGTAATAATTTCAGAGCTTGTAGCATGATGCTCAACTCCGGAGTCTTTCCTAATTTCTTGGTGCTGGGTGCCGAGTTTTTCTCTTGCGTGAGAAATCATAGAGTCATGAAGAACCTTCTTCTCATCATCATTCAGTATGCGGTTCTCCAACTTAAACTCGTCGAAAGCTCCACCCAACTACACCGCTTTCTCTTCCTCAACCAACAAATTCCAACCATAATAGAGATGAGTTGAGTAATCGTCAAGCCATGCCAGATTTCTATGTCTCAGCACATTGGCGGTATAAGTGACGAGAAGCTCCTCTATATCCACCTCGAGCCTGGTTTCTACCAATCGGACCTTCTCATCGACCTCGGCCTCTACCTCGCGGACTTTTTCCATAGCCGCATCTCTCTCCTTCTGAAGCGTCACCACTTGATCGCACGCTTCTTGTGCGGAAACATTAGCAGCATCTTTCTCTTTCATGATTTCAGAGATTTTGGCCTTAAGCTCGTTCAACTCTTTCAGGGATGCATCCCGCTCAGCAGTCACAATAGTGTTCCTGTGACCTATATCCTCCGCCGTGGTGTAATGTTCCCGTTTCATCCTATCCATGACCGAATGGGCCTCATCTTCCTTCTTAAGAGCCTCTATCTTGGATTTGCGAGAAGACTCAGCCTCGTTATTGAGTACTTGGATGATCTGGTATTTATGAGAAAGCTCTTTCTCCAACCTCTCGATGGTCGCTGCCCGCTCAAACGCCAGCTTCGACGCTTTTTGTGCAGCTTTTGACCACTCTTTATACTGGAAGAATATATCCACAACGTAATCATGCACTATGTGTTCGGACAATGCCGGAATTCTTTTCAAGCACGGGGAAAGACATAGCCATCGAAGAAGATATCGGAAAAATCCTTTTTCAATTGAGCGAGCCTAATCGCTCCTTCCCCGGTAGGCTCGACGAGGGCCTGTGCAGTAGTTAAGGGGTCCGCTACTTCAGTTCGTCGATGAGAGTCGGACCGTGGGGTATGAGAAGACGGCTTATGCCGTGAAGTTTAAGGAGGCCGAGAAACAGGAACTAGAGGCAGTGCAGGATCTCTAGGAGGGGGTGAGCGAGATCGGGATCGGCGTACATACCCCCTATCTCTGTCAGATCGCTCCTGGCTAGAGTAACCTTGATCATAGTCCCTGTCCCCTTCTCTTCGGTGTGATTCGTAGTATGACGAAGATATGCGCGTACTGCATAGACTACCAAGCATGGAACCGTAGCCAGACATCGTATCTGCAAAGTAAGATAAGAATGGTGTTAGTAATCTTCTGAAAAAGGCAACTTACGGTCAGAAATCATGTAGTTCCGTGAAGTGCGTATGTATGTGCAACCCCATGACCAACCGGATGTGTCGACCGCTCTAGTGGTAAGAGACTCGCTTAAAACTAGGGTGTGTTGGAATTCATCCAATCCGGCATCATGTTGCATGGACAAGTCATCCGGAATTGGGAGATCGATGAGCCCTTCGTAGAGATTTTCCGTTCGTGGGGAAGCGCCTCCGAAATTCTAACTCTGGAGGTGGACCGGGACGTGACTATAGATTTCCATCTCCCCAATTTGGATTGCTTAAAGGCGGCTGCCTTGCCTTTTCTCTTTTCATCAGAGTACTGGACCGCATCTGTAGGCCCAACTAACGGTTCGTCATCGGTATGGGTTCTTTCGGAATCAGCTTCCTCAACCATGACCACCTTGGGCTTCTTGCGCTTAACTCGTTCCCTCGAGATAGTCCTCTGTGCCCCATCGAGCCTTATACTTTGTCTTCGCTCAATCAGCCCAAGAATCCTAAGGTTCCTATCCGTCAAGACCAAGTCGATGTTCCTCTCTTCGCTTGGGAACTCGTGGAGAACTCGGACTATCTCCTTATAACAAGCACCTTCGGGTCGTTGAATTATCGCTGTAAAGAAAAGGAGATATGAGTTTAACTTCATTTATAACTGTGTTATCAACTACTCGAGAAGACAGCAATACCCACGCCTAAATAGCCATCGACTGGCAAATCCTAGAGGGCACCGAACATAATACCACTCTATCTTGAAGTAGCTCAGCCTGGTCCAAGATCCCATGACTACTTGGCAATTTCTCATTGCCTCCAGGAATGTGAAGGATGGGCTATATGTTTGACTTTTGAAGTTGAATAAATATCTATTCTCAATCATGAGCGATGGTCGATAAAGATACTCCATGAATACTATGAACAAGCTTTTCAACAGAGCGTATCCATTTGGGTGAAGCTGGGACGGAGCGATCCCCAGAAAAGACAACACCTCTCTTACATACTGATTGAAAAGAGGGAGCGTCCCCACTGCGAACTCGTGGCGATTGAATGCTGTATACCCCTCCGGTGGATTATGCAGTCTGTTATTTGGTCCTGGCAATAGTACGTCATCCATCGACAGACCGTGTCTCAGTCATATTCTTCCTATCATGTCTTCTAAAATATTGGACGGAACTGAGTCTTGTGGACTATTGATGAGAGATGCGTCAGGAGCTTCGTCCGAGGCAGGGCCAATGATTTCGGCCTCAATGTCCGGTATTTCGATTGCTGGAGGAGCTAAACTCTGAATTTCTTATGGCTGCGAGCTCGAAGTTTCCATAACTAACTAACTCACGAAAAACCATCGTTGGACGATAATGAGCCCGTGTGTTCCCCGCATGTAAAGTGTGTGAATATGTTGTGCAGGGCGGTACTGTGCATTACTTGAAAAAGTTCTACAGAGTTAAAGGAAGTATGCAAATGACAATAAGACTTCGAAATCCGGCTGGAGTGACCGTCATCGCTGACCATCACAACCGTAACATCCAGATGTTAGCAATCGATCTGAATCAAAATTCTTTGACATTTTGCTAAGTTAAAGTTCCAACGACGAGCTTCGAAAGGCGGTCAAGTATGCAGTTTAACAGTTAAGTCCAGATGTGCAAGAATGAAGTTCGTCGGAATCATGCTATCAAGTGCTCAAAATTTCGTATCTATCATGGGGTGAGTTCGAATCGATCACGGAGGACTTACTCGTATCCATTAAGATTCAAGCTCGTATCGATCACTGAGAGCTCATTTCGAATCGATCATCAACATTTGAGCTCGTATCGATCAAGATCAGTAGCTTCAAATCGATCCTTGGTGTTCAAGTTCGTATCGATGAGGAAGGCCTCGGTTTCGCATCGATCACATTCGAGTCGATACTTTTTGTATCGATCATGAGAGTGTGTTTCGAATCGATCTGAAGCCAAGGGTTTCGCACCGATCACTAGCCTTGTTTTCGCATCGATCATCACAGATCGACACGATCTCCCACCATCGTGGTCGATATGAACTACATCATTTCCCTTAAAATTCCTAGGATTGATGCAAACTCTAGATAAAATGTTATCGTCTCCATCGATTCGACATAAGCGCCCCAGATCGACATGAAGCAAGAATCGGACCTTTCTCCTCCACACTCCTTCTCCAATCTACACGAGCGTCGCCATGGCCATGCTCGACCAAACTTTGGCCCAGATCTGGCCTTAGCACTTGCCAAAATTGATAATCGGCCGAAAATGGGATGGATCTGATGTCCGAAATCCCTTGCTTGAATTTAGTCATGATCAATTGATTACCTAGATTAAAATTGAATTCGAAGGATTAAAAGACTGTATTTGGTCGATTCTAAAGCAACGTGCAGTTCTTCTTTTCTCAAGCTTGGGAATTGATACGAATGCAGGGAGTAAAGAAGGCAGCAGTAAAAAGTAAAGAGCGAGAAATGGAAGAAGTCCAAAGTATTTATATGGGTCCAGGGGAGAAGAGAAGCGATTCATCTCCCGATCAGAGCAACCAGTCACCACAGGTCCCTCGCAGATCGAGTCGAACTCTCTGTTCGAATCCACCAGTCCAGGCCTTCATCGAGACGAAATCATCGACTGGATACATTGATACGAAGTGAACGATAGGGGCTGTTTTGGAGACATTGTACTCCGTCAATTCGTAGCCATTCTTTACGCCAATGATTTTGTGGCCCCTTCCATGGCCCATCGATTCAAACAACACTCTTCGAATCTACCGATTCACATCCCCCAGAGACCAGCATTCATCGGTGCAAGTTGAGGATCACCTATTCGAACCCAGCGGCGTCGAAGAGTATCGATACGAATGTTAATTTCGTATCCATCGATAATCATATTCATCGATTCAGAATGCAAGATTCGCATCCATCAATACAAAGTCCCTCAATGCGAGAGCGACATTTCAAACTTCGACATCGATTCAGGAAAGGATCGATACGAAGAAACACCCAAAAACAACTGTCAAGTGTTGTAACAATGCAATTTTCATATCGATTCAGGAGAGGATAGATACGTAACTCGATACGAGAAAGCTGACAATGACTCGTGAACGTGCAACGTTAACATGAGTTAGGTTAATATATATACATGTACGACACACTAATATTCAATTTTCAGCGCCAACAGGAATTGGATATTCATCTAACAATGATTACGGCGACAAACTGCTAAGCACTATTATACAGTAATCAGTTATAGCAACTCAAGGTTACAACCTTCAACAAAAAGGCAATAACTGTATAGAGTGAAGACGACAACTTTTCAAAGCACGTCGTGTTTCCACAAGACGTACTATGGGGGACAAATGTTATCCCGTCATTTGGCAAGGCCGAGATATCAAAGAACTGAATGGGAATCAAAGGATCACTCGTTCCGGATATCGAGTACGCACGGGTTCGCTATGGATATCGATGAATTTTGTCTGAGACCGGATTAGGCTACAATTAATATGACATGACAAGGAAAGCAAAAAAAGCCAGCATTCCAAATTTCAAGTCAATCTGAGGTCGTATGCTCAAGTTATGAATGATACAAGTTGAAGCAAATGACCTTATGTTCATATCCATCAGTGAGCCATATTTCGAATCCATCAGTGAGCCACAGTTCGAATGCACCCATTTCGTATCCATCACCCACTTCGCATCGATCAATTTCTCTTGATTCGTATCGATCAAGCTATCAGTATTCGAATCCATCATCTTCGTATCGATCGGCTGATGACTACTTCACATCCATCAACCACGTCAAGACACTATTTCGTATTTATGAAGTAACTGCCCTATTCGTATCCATCAAGGAAAGCTCTGTTCGTATCCATCCATCTTCGTCAGTTCGTACCCATCATGGAGCTACTGTTCGAATCCATCATGCTCTGGAGCCCATTCCGATCGATACGAACAAAGTTCATTGCATCGATACGAATAGGTCGTCTTCCCTCGATGCGAACTGAGTAACGGCCTTCGATACAAACGAGGCGAAATTCATGGATGCACACGGTCAACTTGGAGCAAAAGGTGGATCGATGCAAGGAATGCGCCCCATGTCACCGCGTCATCACGTGCACAATCGATTCGAAGCAAATCGATTCGAAGCCATGGATTCGAACCAGATAGCCAACTGAGAATTCGAACTCGTATCGATCATAACTCAAGATCCACCGATCCGAATGCTATGAAATTTTCACAGAAGACTACGTGCAAGCTAAGGAATGTTCTCGCCAAGTTTCACCTACATCGGACGCAATCTTGATCGATACGAATTGAGTTCATATCGATCACAAAATGAGTCGAAACTTCTCCGAATCGGTCGTGCGGGCCCTCTCACGTGCCAGAACAAGTCTCCCGAAATTTGAACGAAATATCAGCCTCCTACGCCTATATAGAGCCCTAGAGCCTATAGAAAAGGGATCTTTTTTATTATGAAGCACCCAGACTCTGCCGGATTGAGCTTTGCACCCTAATCTTGCTGTTGTACTCGAATTTTCAGTTGTAATCTACTGTTGTTCGCTGTAACCAAGTGTAATCGTTGAAAGAGAATCAATAAAGTCATAAAAACTTCACAGTGGACGTAGGCAACACGCCGAACCAGTCTAAATCGCTTGTCTATGCATTTACATTTCTGTTTGTTGGAGCTTTTGTTAGATAATCTTCATTTTAAATTTATATTCTTCACTTTTATCTCTTCAAAAACATCCGAAGGGTGTTGTGCCCATTTTTGGTGCAAACACGCATGATGAACCATAACCTAGTACATCCATTGCTAGTGGAAGTATTGAGAATGTTGCTGATGTTCTTTCTAGAAGAATGAATACTTTTCTAAGACAAGTTCAACAACAAGATAATGAAGATAGTGAATTAGAAAAGTATATAATTGCACCAATTGAAGTTGCACCAAATAATTTTAATATTTTATTTTGTGGACGCTAATTATTTCCAAATATCATGCTTTAACTTTAGTCGCTTGAGATCCTCTTGCTATACCGGTGTCCATGGTAACTTTCAGATCCGCTTTTAGCATCGAAGGAAGGGTTATAGACCATTTTTTTACTTACTTTGAGTCCATATATGGTTAAGGGATTATTTTGTACTAAAAATTGGTTAAGGTCCAAACCAGTTTTTGCAGATCACTAGGTTCAGGTTCCACTCGACAATGTATATTATTATGATAAAGCCTTCTCAGGTAATAATAGCATTTGCAATATAGCCTAGTTCTTCATTTGTTTTATTTTACCTATAATACTCTTGACTTAATCGTTTGGCATGTTGTAGAATATATGCATGAACGTGAATCAGCATTATCTTTTACTTTCACCATGGAGGATTTGTTGTCACTATTTTGAGATGGTTAGTTCATAGTTTAATATTTGATATAAGCTTTAGTTTCATAGTATTAAGTTCTATTTTAAGTTTAAGAAATACACTACCAGCACGTTGTAGTCTTAGTTTCTAGAATATATTTTATAAAAGTTTTAATTTTTAGAGGTAAGGATATGAAATAAGACACAATTCATGAGTAGAAATCAAACTACATATATTTTAGTGGATAAAATTTGGTTTTAGTTCAGTACTATATGTCATTGTTCCAGCTTCCTTAATTCAGCAATCAAAGCATTATATTCAAAACTATATGCTCAACATTTTTTCTTTCCATTCTTTTATTGATTTAATATGTTCAATTATGCTTAGATGTTTCTTGCGTCAATCAACTTTGAGTATCACATATATCACATTTGAAAACAATCACATATAACATATATACAGTTATAAGTATATGTCAAACTTGACCATAATGATGCTGAGTTATAAGAAACAAGTATATATATTAGATATAGCAATAATTGGTAGTAAAAGCTCAACCAAATAGCTTGTTTAGGATGCTAGAAAAAATACAAAGAAGCAGCATGACCAGAATGAAGAATAACACTAATTCGTCTTCTCCCATCAGTACTAAATATTGTGTAGCTTTAAAATGTATATCTTATGTCTTGTTAATGTCACTACAATACTTACATATATGATTAAATGGATAGTCACTAAGCCTTTATTGCAGTCAATAAGCCTTTGTTTAGCCTACATGTTATTGTTATTATTTGAGTTATGCTATTGATAAATGCATAGTCGTGCGACTTGTGATGAAGCTGCCGGTGCAAAGTTAGCACGGTCCATTAAATAAGATTTCTTTAATCAAGCTTTCACATACTAAGCAAGAATCACCTTATCAGTAGCCAGTTTCAACCTTGTTACCAAAATGAACACAAGGCTAAGGTAGCACACACATTACAACTCCACTAACTTGTTGTTTATTGTATTTTCAAATGTATTACAATATGTATGCAGCTACTTAAGAACATATTCTATTTATAATATTTTCAGGTATATAATTTAGTTATTTTCTTCCTTAAAATTGTCTCCTTTTCTGCAACTTGCTTCTTAGGGTCCTTAACGGATTCGAAGTCTATAAGCTTATAGTTAACACCATGTTGCATTTTGAATAGATATTATGTATGAAGTTATGAGCTATGTACTATAGTTTAGGTTATGAAGTATGTACTCTAATGTATTATTATATCATTGCTACTTGCCTTGTTGAACTTTGTAATTTGTAGTGTATGTACTGTAATAGCTGAACTTTGTTATACCATATGTATTGCTACCTTGCTGAACATTTATTTACTGAGTTTGGGGCTTTGAGATGTGATCAGCTATGGCTAATTTACTACAGTTTGTAGTTTGTATTTACAGAGATCAAAATCTGGTTTATTTCTCAAACTTTAATATCTAGTTTATTTATTAGACGTTTAGTTACATATATTGCAATTGCCATAAGCAGTGAATGTGGTTACTAACACAGTTAATTGAAAGTTGGTTGACCATTTAATAGTAAGCTATTAACCATTGTATATTAATGTTTAAATAACTTCACCGATCACATAATAATGTTTAAATAGTGGGGATAAAGTGGGGATATAGCAGATTATGAAGGTGTAAATAGCTTTATCATATATAAAATCAAATATTTAAAGTTAATTTATTTTCATTCTCACATCATTTGTGTATGTAAAATAAACATTACTTTTATCTTATATAACAAGCCGAAGAATATCATGATTTATGTAGACTAGATTGGTGAATACAATAGATTTCTAACTTATATTGAGCACTTATGCCTTAAAATTTGGTTTTTACCATATCTTTGTTGATTTGACCTAAAAGAGCATTGGTCAAATAATATTTTCATATTAATGTTGCTAAAGAGGTGCTAAAAAGCCTTGATTTAATGAGCGTAGCGGGATATAGTTGGGCTTAAGTCGATCTACTATTTAATAGCGCTAAACTGAAATAGCATAGTGGAGGAAGAGCGCTATGCACTATAGCGGAGATTTTGTGAGGCTTTAGCCGGGCTTTAACTGCATAGTTATGGTCACACAATAATCAATGATAAAAATTAGTTATACTAGTGACCATTCATGACAATAAACGATAAAAATCAACAATCATATGTACACCATAATAATAAAAAAATCAATAAACATACGTTACTCCAATTTTTTATAAATAAGAAGATAAACTAATCAAGATTTCTTAGCTAATCTACCTTAGTCTGAGCCACATTAGGCTTAGGCTAACCCAACGCAAGCTACTCAAGAATCGAAAACAAACTAACAAACCTCCCTCAACTACCATTTAGATTGGACCCTTATCGGCCTGTCCTCTCTGTGACACTTCAGGTCGAGCCCCCGTCAAGTGCACCCTGAAGTAACGATGATAAGCAACTCTTCAAGCAAAGTAAGACTTCTGCACTATTCAGGATGGCCCCTGTCGTTCAATCCTTTTATAATTGGTTGACTCCTCGACTGCTCGTTTACTCAAGCACCTCCCCCGGCCATCCACCAATCAACACATTCCTAGATTGCCTCAGGCATGACCTATTGCCAACCCGGCTCTAATGCGGCACCCAAAAGTAACCCAACAGTTGATCCCCATATCATTTTAAGCAATGCTGTCAGACTGGCATAACTCGGGCCGCTCCTTTAGCACTACCCCAGACAGTTTCCCACCTCTTTCCATATCCTTGGGAAGAGACTAACATGTCTGGTCCGCCTTGCTACATCAACATGTAAGCAAGACCAACAAAGAAGTAAAACCAAGTGTGTCCCCTTCTAATATAAATCATGATGTGCAACTTGCTCCCATTATTCATGAACATTAACTAAACAGCAAGAGCAAGGTATGTATCTTATATGTTTTTTTCTATTGATGTTAACCCCAATTGCTAATTCCTTTCACTTTTTCGGTTGTCCCTTATTAATCAAATCTACGTCTTGTTGCCTTTCCAACCAGTTTTATAGCACCATATCAACCATCCTAGCATTGGTATAAATTACTATAAATACCCCATGCATGGAAACTATTTAGAAGGTTGATCGTCCCTATTAAGGGTCGACTATGAAAAATTTGGTCATCCCCGCCAAGGGTCAACTATTTAATGGTTGGTCGTCCACACCAAGGGTCGGCTATTTAGAAGGTTGGTCGTCCTTACCAATGGTCTACTAGTCAGAAGGTTGGTCGTCCCTGCCAAGGGTCAACTATTTCAGGGTTGGTTTTCTCTGCCAAGGATTGGCTATTCAAAAGTTTGGTCATCTCCTCCAAGAGTCGACTATTTCAAGGTTGGTCATCTCAAGGTTTCCTAGCTTAATCCACCTCAGTTCAAGCCGGCTTGGACCCTAGCTAGCCTATCGCACTCTACTCGAGAATCAGAAATAGACAGCAAGTCTCCCTCGATTGCCATCCAGGTCGGACCCATGTTTCCCCATCCTCTTTATGGCACTTCAAGTCAGCCGCCTTGGCCAGTGCACCCTGAAGCAACAACAACAGACAACTCATTAAGCAAAGTAAGGCATCTACACTATTTGGCCCAGCACCATTGTGTTACCCCTTCTTATAACCAGTTGGTTCCCAAACAACCCATCTACTTAAACATCTTCCTCATTCATATGTTGATCAATGTGTCTCTAGATTGCCTCATGCATGGCTTATAGTTAACCCAGCCTCAATGCAGTCCTCCATAAGCAACCCTATAATTTGTCCTCGGTATCATTCTGAGAAGTGCCGTCGAACCTGCTTGGCTCAACCTGCTCCTTCAGCACTACCCCCGGCGGTTTCCCACCTCTTTCAATATCCTTAGGAAGAGGCTGGCCTGGATAGTGCACATCGCCACATTAGTATGCAGGTTTGGCCGATAAAAAAGTACAACCAATTGTGTCATCTTCTAATACAGAGTATGCTGTGCAATATGCAACCGCTGTACATGAACATTACATAAATGTAAGGTAGGGCATGTATCTTACAGGGTTTTCCCTGTTGATATTGCCCTCATCCGCTAATTCCCTTAACTTCACTAGTTGTCCCTCAATAATAAGATCTACGGCACAAACGCCTTTCTAGCCGGTTTTACTGCATTATCTTAGCCGTCCCAACTTTAGTTTCAGCCACTATAAATACCCTATGCATGGCAACTATTTAGAAGGTTAATCATCCTCGCCAAGGGTTGACTATTTAATGGTTTGTCGTCCTCAGCAAGGATCGGCTATTAAGAAAGTTGGTCATTCCGACCATAGGTCAACTATTTCAAATTTGGTCATCTATACCAAGGGTCGACTTATTCAAAAGGTTGGTCACCCCCACCATGGATCGACTATTTAAAGGTTGGTCGTCTCCATCAAGGATTGACAATTTAAAGGTTGGTCGTCCCCACAAGGGTTGATTCATTCAGAGGATCCATCAACAACTCATGATCTCTCATTCTCATCTTATCATTAAGTAGTAGATTCTCACAGTAGCTCAATGTTCACTGTTCTAAGCTTAGCAAGCCCTTAAGATTAGTAGCAGTATTAGTATTGAGCTGGCCCTTTTTTATCTTGTTATATCTCTTATAATTTCCTGTAATTGTAAAAGAGCCATATAATAAGAAGAATTCATAGTGGATGTAAGAAGCTCTATTGAATCATTTTATATCTTGTATCATTTACCTATTGAATGTTCATTTTAGCTGTTAAACCAGACGACTAGCAAGTAATCTTTACTTTTCATGGTGCACTTCCAAGGTTGACCAAAAATATAGTCAACAACGGTGACTACCCATCCAAATGTCAACAAAAAGGTAATCTTCTTCTGATTGGCATATAGATAAAGATAAACACCGAGTCATAAAACTATAATAGGTGTTATTACCTAGTTTCCAATGTGGTAAATCATCATTTTACAATTTACGGCTCCCTCTCAACTATATCGTTACTACCCTCTTAATTGCAATAATAATGACAATAATGTTTTACACTATATTTTTAGAGTTTACATAATTATTAACATTTTTCAAAGATATTAATTACCTTTATTAGAATTTCCTTTAAAAACTTATTTATTATACAAAAACTATTGACTCAATAATAGACCAAATTATCTATTTGAATGTAATTAATGTGAATTATTTAATATATGCAAGTTCTTTACATGTGTAAGCCCCTCTTTAATTATTATTCAATTATTTGGCTTTAAAAACCTTTAATATAAAACTTTATAATTTATACTTAATAAATATTTTTGTAATTTTAACATTTATTAATATATATACTTACGACCTTTGAAATCCGCTAAGATGCTTCCATCAATAGTCTCAAAAACAAAACATCTTTTTAATCATTGTTCCAAATCATTATTTTATAGATACCGTCTAAATTTTTCATTTTTAGCATAAGTAAAATCATATGTGTGCTTGTGTGTGTCCAACCATATCCAACAATAAAACATCATTTATATAAGCCTTCTCAATCATGATAGAAATGGATATATAGTTCTGATAAGAAAATATCTACTTTATAAATAAAATCCATTTATATATTTTAAATAGGATTCGACAATAAAACATCGATTTTAGATCAACGATAACATCGTCCAATAATAAATCTCGCATGAATAATTTCTAAAACATCGGTCATATAAAAATCTCCTGTTTAAGGAATAAATCTCTTTGATATATAACTCATGCTTCACCAAGAACCAATATTGTAAATCCAACAAAATCTCAATTGAGCTATGTAAATCACTTTTCGTTAAAAAATATTAATTTAAAATAATAAATCTCATTTACAAAAATATAAATGAAAGTATCTACTAAAGGATACATAAGCACTCACGTAAAACAAAGATTGACCCAATTCTGTTCCAAATCAACGAAGAATACATTTTTTCTTTCCATCACCACCTAACTTGCTTTTGAAAATCCGGGTGTATAGATATTGGATAAAATCCCTAGCCTCCTTATCTTTTAGCTGAATTGCTATTTCCTTTTACACATCTAAAATGGGATGGACCAAAGCAATGGAATGAATAACTAATCTCACTTTGTTTAGTACATGTACTAATAAGAAAATCTTATTATAGAAAATAAAACTCCTTTTCATTTATAAATCTAATTTTCTGTTTCACAAGAATAAGATAAAAGATGGAGTTTGATAAAGGCATCAAAGACATATGAAATAATAGTGAATATGTGGAGATAAGATGGTAAGGAGAGGTGAAGACAGATTGTGGCCCCCAAAAGTGATTTCCTCTCTCCTCGATCATCTTTATTTATATTGATTCATCCCACGGGTAAGGGGTGGGACAGAGGAAATTTAAACGTACCACGTAAAGTGAGTAACATAAAAACGGGTTTTTAATTTATTAGAAAGTTACCTTTTAATGTAGAAGTTTTGATTTCTAATCTATATAGAGAATTAATCTCATAAAATAAAAAGTTCAATTTTCGTCTATGTCAACCAATGCGTTATTAGTTGCTAATATACATAATTAATTTCCCATAATATTAAATTAATATACAAACAAATTATATATATGTGTATGTATGCATGTATGTATGTACAACAACCAAGATACATAGAATATATTTGTTATGTTATATATACACATTTATGTATACACATACATACATATTTATATTTTTTACTTTTTCGCACGGTTAGCAAATTTCTAATTTCTTATATCTGAATAACTACATATATATATATATATATATATATATATCTTATATCTGAATAACTACATATAGGTATATATATATATATTCCTTATATGAATATGTGTGTGTGTGTCAACATGTATATGTATATATATTCACTATACCTCTTCTCCCTATATACATTTTGCCCTATGGATATATATATATATATATATATATATATATATATATATATATATATTTCTATTAGTTTTCAAAACAATTCAAATAATGTGTTGTTAGCTAAGATCAAACCCATGACCTCTTTAATTAAAGTCTACTCTCTTAACCAGCTGTGCTAAACATGTTTTTATTTTCAAAACAAAAACATTAAATTCATTGATCGAAGAAGTTTTAGACTTATGAAATCAATATCTTCTAAATCGTAACTCCTAATATAGAAAATTAATAGTTCAAACTGATCAGCTCAAAAACTATGAGTACAACATCCAAATCACCCCTCTGTTAAAAATCCATTTTAATTAATTTAATATTAACGATGTCAAATTTGCAGGTTGTTACATTCTTTCCTTTTAAAAGAAATGCATCCCGCTATTTATCCAAAGAATAAATCATCAATCTTATACATAAAATATCACACCATATCATATTTCAGCCATATAATCATGTATGAAGTATAGAGGAACACACTAATCATAAACTTACAACTACAACTTGATAATCATCGATGCCAAATTAATAAAATTCATATTCACAATAAGGAATACATATTATAATTTAACAATAAAGGTCTCATTTCAACCTTACTGGCCAAATATCAGTTCTACTTTAACAATCAAGGTCTGAATTCAGCCTCAATGGCCGAATACAAATTCAAACTTAGATGTTCATAATTTACTAATATTAATCATGGCTATTAATAAAAATAGACTATAAGAATGAATTAGAAGAAATATAACACAATATAAATATCAAATAATCCCACTCACTTATATAATAACTACCGTTTTTACTGTGTACCTTAAAATTATTTATAATGGTCATAAACTGTCAACGACCCCTTACTTAATTTCAATTATAGCCTAAAATCTAAAATTGGCCATGTAAAATTTTTATAACTAATTTAAAGTTTTATTTACTAGCTCACCCAAATTGATAAAATCAATGATGAGATTATTTATTCCTCATAAAAATATTAGTTACTAATTTCGACATTTGGTGAAATGATGTTCCAACTGTTGAATTAACTAACTACTTTAATTTATAAATTCATGGGGAAATTTTTTACATTATTATGAGGTCGCCAACGTATTAAAAACATGAATTTATATGTGCCAATAAATCTTGCTAATATTCATTTATATTTAACTAGATTTTTGTTAATATATTTAACTAAATTTCAATTGTATTTCTTAAAACATTTAATTGAATGTTAATTGTGATATGATTTACGTTGTATAACTAAACAAACCCTTAAACATACAACTTACATTGTATAATGGAGAATGAAATAGCATACGAATTAAAATGCTTCATTAACATACACAAAGGTGAACTTGCTAGGATACTTATAAATGTAGGGTAAATTTCCACTGTCTTCTCAACTTGATTTGACTATCCTCGCCCATCCATTTAGAACCCATCACAAAAATAGCCATTCAAAATCCATAATTTTTCTTATCATATACGACTATTTCATACCACTATAACTTGAATAAAATTCATTCACTAACTTCCCCATTTGGTTTTTCCAATGCATGTATTGCTAAATATGTATCACGTCTCACAATCATCAAAGAAACAAGTAATCAAACTTAACATACCAGAAAACAACCACAACAAAACAACCAAACTAATACCTAAATTAAGAATAAAATCAACAAGCAACAAATAAAAGAGTAACATAAATAAGAGAAACAAACATTATAAAAAAGCTAAAAACTATAAAATTGTTGAATCTAGGCCAGTCAAAAGCGGGTGATATAGGTAAATTTTAAAAAAATAATCCTATTTTAGATCTATTAGGACTACGAAGTCTAAAGAGTTTATTAGATCCAACCTAATAAATTTATATAAAACATATTTTATTTAATTTTCTTAATTAATTAACTGATGAATTTAATTAAAGACATTTTGTATAGTTTATAAGTACATCATTATATATAGGTATGTGTATGATGTGTAAGTGAACATAACATTGGGCATACATAGTTAATGCATGCGTATGTAGATATTGGGATTTGTATTCATATTTATACATTGGCCATTTTTATATGCAACACTTGTCACAAAACATTTTAAATTTATATGCAATATTCATATATTTCAAAATTAATTTATATATTAGGTAAAATAAATAACTTAAGATATTTGAGTACATTTGACTAAGTCAATAAAAATCAAATTTAAATTTAAAATCCAAAATATCTAATTTTACTAGATAAAAAATTTATAAAGTTTCAAATTTGAATTTATAAAATAGCTAAAAATATCTTTTAAATAAACAAAATAATTATAATTATATAATCAATTTAAAATAAATATAATGCCAACAATAAAATAATTTGATTACCATTTTATTATATATATAAAACTATTTAAAATACATAAAATTTAGTATATAACCATCGTAACAAATAACTATTAATATAAAATATATTTAAACTAAAATATTCTTCGCCAAGAAATTTATTATTATTATTATTCATATAAATATTTAAGTAATATATATGTGCGCGTGTGTAAAAGGATTGAAACATTGTTTAAACTATAATTAATTCAAATATAATTATATTATATTGAATTGTTTATGTATGTGTGCGTACATGTTTGGAAACCCTTTTAATTATATATACATATATTTATAAACATTTCTATATATATATATAATACATATATATACATGAATAAAATAAATATAAATGATTTTAAACTATCTAAATGTAATTTAACAGTTCGAAAATTAAAAATAAATTACATAAAAAATTACGGCCAAAAGTACGTCTTTATAATGTTATTCAAAGATCTAAAGTAACTTTAAACAATATATAAATAATTTGATTATATATAAAAAAAATCATGTACTTATTGGTGATAATAATTGCACGTATAATATCATTCTATAGTAGATGTACAAAATCAGAAGATTAATATAAAAATAATAAAAGAGTATACCTAGAGAAGTTGCATACAATCCACATATCGATCTAGATAGACTCCTTAAACTCTCAGATCCACACTTTCTGATGCAACAACACAGTGTGCTAATACTGGATCTATGGGTATTTGATTAACGGGATGTGTTTGAATTAATAAAAATGGAGAGAAGCACAATAGGGATTTTCGGCCAAATATAAAGAGGAAGGAGGCAAAGTGTATAGGAAAAGGTTGTGGCCAAGCAAGTATATTTAACTAAATATTATGAGGTCGCCAACGTATTAAAATCATGAATTTATATGTGCCAATAAATCTTGTTAATATTCACTTATATTTAATTGGATTTTTGTTAATATATTTAACTAAATTTCAATTGCATTTCTTAAGACATTTAAGTGAATGTTAATTGTTATATAATTTACGTTGTGCAACTAGACAAACCCCTAAACATACGACTTACATTGTATAATGGAGAATGAAATAGCATACGAATTTAAATGTTTCATAAACATACATAAAGGTGAACATGCATGGATACTTATAAATGTAGGGTAAATTTTCCACTGTTATCTCAACTTGATTTGACCCCTATTTATCCTAACCCATCCACTTAGAACCCCTCACAAAAATAGCCATTCAAAATCCATAATTTTTCTTATCTTATACAACTATTTCATACCACTATAACTTTAATAAAATTCATTCAGTAACTTCCTAATTTGGTTTTTCCAATGCATGCCTTGCTAAATATGTATCACACCTCACAATCATCAAAGAAACAAGTAATCAAACTTAACATGCAGGAAAACAACAACAACAAAACAACCACACTAATACCTAAACTAAGAATAAAATCAACAAGCAACAAACAATAGAGTAACATAAATAAGAGAAACTAACATTATAAAGAAACTAAAAACTATAAAATTGTTGAATCTAGGCCAGTCGAAAGCGGGTGATATAGGTAAATTTCAAAAAAAAAATCCTATTTTAGATCTATTAGGCCTACGAAGTCTAAAGAGTTTATTAGATCCAACCTAATAAATTTGTATAAAAACATATTTTATTTAATTTTCTTAATTAATTAACTGATGAATATAATTAAAGACATTTTGTATAGTTTATAAGTACATCATTGTGTATAGGTATGTGTATGATGTGTAAGTGAACATAACATTAGGCGTACATAGTTACAAGCGTATATAGATGTTGGGATTTGTATTCATATTGTATACATTGGCCATTTCTATATGCAATGCTTGTCACAAAACATTTTAAATTTATACGTAATATTTATATATTTCAAAACTGATTTATATATTAGGTAAAATAAATTACTTTAATATATTTGAGTACATTTGACTAAGTCAATAAAAATCAGATTCAAATTCAAAATCCAAAATATCTAATTTTACCAAATAAACAATTTATAAAGTTTCAAATTTGAATTTATAAAATAGTTAAAAATATCTTTTAAATAACAAAATAATTATAATTATATAATCAATTTAAAATAAATATAATGCCAAAAATAAAATAATTTGATTACTATTATATTATATATATATCTATGTATATAAACTATTTAAAATGCATAAAATTAATATATACCTATAGTAACAAATAATTATTAATATAAAATATATTTAAACTAAAATATTCTTTGCCAACAAATTTTATTATTATTATTAAAATAAATATTTAAGTAATATATATGTGTGTGTGTAAAAGGATTGAAACATTGTTTAAACTATAATTAATTAATTGCTTATAAAAAGATTTAATACATCGACTTCAATGGCGTCCCCTTGCTATCGTTTTTTTGCTCTGTTCGTGTTTTTCATGATTTAGCTCCTTTCGCTTCCCTCCTCCTCCCTACCGTCCTCTTCTTGTCGTATGTCTGCTTCGCGTCACCTCCCCCTCCTTCCCAATCCGCCGTCCTTGTTGCCTTCATCCACAAGATCTGGTCGTTCTTTTAGGGTCTTGCCTCCTGCACTGTCTCTCCCTGTGCCTCCTGCCCTTTCTGACGTTGATTTACTCCCCTTCCTGCTCTACCGCCTTCCCATGCTGCAGATGTTTGCTTATAGCCACGGTCTGTGAATTCGACCCCTTTGCCTGGTGATGTTTGTCAACCTAAAATTGGTGGTTTGTCACAGAGTGTATTTGAGATTGACGGTGCTTGTGTTGTCGGGACAGAGTGCGTTGTGTCTGGCCGTGATTTTCCTGTTCATGCGTCTGTTTGTTCGAGCATTGCTCGATGCTTTCCAGGTGTTTGCACAAATGCCGCTGAGAATTTTTCTCCCATTCTCATAGATCAAAGAGCTGATGATTCTTTCCCTACTGGCGCTGCTGATGATCCTATTGTTGTGGAGTCTCCCGGTCCTGCAGCTCCTTTGAAATCTTGGTCATCACTATTTACTTCATTGCCCCGTAATGCGGGAGAATACAATCCGATTGAATTTGAAATTGTAGAGGAAAATGGAGTGATGATCCCTCCTCCTAATGTTATGCAAGCTGGTCTGGATTAGTGGTCAGATTACTTGGTTGGATTCTTTCTAGACCCTTCTCATTGCCTGCATGATGCGGCTTCGGTTTGTCGTAGGGCATGGCGGCTCTGCGGAGATCTTTGTGTTAGGCTGGTTGACTCCATGTATTTCCTTTTTTTCTCCTCCGCCATCGATCGCTCTCGTGTTCTTGAGGCCGAGCCTTCTTTTTTTAGTGGGCAACCTTTTATTATTACTCCTTGATCTCCGACAATTGCCCGTGCTTGTGAGCAAGTCCTCTCTATCCCTGTTTGGGTTTACTTTTCCCATATTCCCTCTGCTATTCAACTTCTTCTTGGTTTTAATTGGCTAGCTTGTAATGTAGGTAAATTGAGAGATTTCCCCTTTTAAGCCACACCCTTCCTCAATTCCTGTTCAGCTTGATGTTGGGCACGTTGTGGAAGTCCGTGTTCGCTATGGTTGGGTTCCTGATATTTGTTCCTCCTGCCACTCCTTTGGCCACCTAGCTTTCTCCTGCACGCATTCTGTTGTTACCGCGGGTGCTCCTAAGATCCCTCTTCCTCGGCCTCCGCTCAGGAAATGGGTTCCTAAGGTTTCATCTCAGGTAGCTCCTCCTCCTGCGGCTCCTTTATCTGTTCCTGACACGCCTCCATGTTCTGTTGCGCGGCTTGCTACCCCTTCTTCCTCTGTGGCTCCTATTGATGTCTCTGTGGTTCCTATTGCTGATCTGGTTCCTGTTCTGCCTCGTTTGCCAATTTTTGGGACGCAGTCGAGAGATGTTGGGTTGATCACATTTCTGATATGCGATTGAACCCCTTGGATGACTCATATTATCAATTTGTTGCGGATGATCATTTGGACCTTCGTTGCCTGTATTATAGGCCTTCGGCGACTCCTTAGTTATCGATTTGGATGGTCCATATGCGCCTCTGAATTCTGACATGCTTGCTGATTCTTCTTGGATCGTTCTTTCATTTACTCATCTGATGCTGTGGTTTATGATTCCTGTCTTGCTATGCTTTTCTGCCCCTTTGCTGGACTATTTGGGAATGTCCCTTTAGTTTCTTCCCATGTGATTGAGGATGTTGGTACTTCTGCCTCTTCGGAGGAGTCGTAGTCTAGGTGTTTTTTGTAGCTGTGACATGTTTGTCACACTCTAGTGCTCTATTTTCCTTTTTATAGCAGTTTAGGTGTTTTTGCCTGACTCCTGTATCTAAAGTTTTTATTACGTTCGTAATAAAAAGTGGACGGTCCACTATAAAACCGGCTTGCCTTGCAAAAAAAACTATAATTAATTCAAATATAATTATATTATATTGAATTGTTTATGTATGTGTGTGTACATATTTGGAAGCCCTTTTTATTATATACACATACATTTATAATCATTTCTAAATATATATATGCATATATATATACATGAATAAAATAAATTTAAATGATTTTAAATTATCTAAATGTAATTTAACATTTCGAAAATTAAAAATAAATTACATAAAAAAATTACGGCCAAAAGTACTTCTTTGTAATGTTATACAAAGATCTAAAATAACTTTAAAAAATATATAAATAATTTAATTATATAAAAAAATCATGTACTTATTGGTGATTACACGTATAAAATCATTCTATAATAGATGTACAAAATCAGAAGATTATTATAAAAATAATAAAAGGCTATACCTAGAGAAGTTGCCTAAAATCCACATGTCGATCTAGATAGCCTCCTTAAACTCTCAGATCCACACTTACTGATGCAACAATACACTGTGCTAATACTGGATCTATGGGTATTTGATTAACGGGATGTATCTGAATTAAGAAAAATGGAGAGAAGGACAATAGGGATTTTTGGCCAAATATAAAAGGGAAGGAGGCAAAGTGTATAGGAAAATGTGGACGCCAAGCAAGTTTATAGTGAGGCGTTAAAAAAACATTTCCATAATTCTCTCTCACCAATTCAAATACAATGAGCCCTTTTCCTCCCCCTTTATAGTTGGCCAAGAAATAGTTCCTAAAAATCCTACTCAACCTGTAACAACTCATATTTTACATATCGGAGGATTATAAAATATTATTTTTAAATTCGTATGAGATCATACGACTCTATAATTTTAGAAAATATTCGCTTGTGACATTTTTCATCTTTAGAATTTCAATTGGACAGTGCTTACCCTAAAATCTTATAGAGCCTATAAATTTTGATATGGTTGAATTAGGGTCTGAAACCTCTTTCATCAGATTGGGATGATGGTTTCTCGTTCCGTAGATTCGTTATATTAAAAATTTAACTTACCAGTTATAGGTTATGGTCATTTAAAGTTCTGACTAGTTTTGAGCAGATTAGTAGGTAATTAGGAATGATTAGTACAACCCATTAGCCCAATCTATGATTAGGGTTAATACACCTTTTTTCCAACCATTATTAGTTATTTCTCATCTTCCCTAATCACCTCTTAACCAACATTAATCCAAACTGGAGCCAAAAACCCATGTTTCCCAATATAATTAGTGCAATTAGTGGATCAAAAAGAAACTAATGTAATAAGATAATAAATCTGCTATTTGGGAGCTTTGGAATTTGTGTAGCTGTTGTTCCATATCAGATTTTCCTAGGGATTTGTGCACTACAACCTAATGTGAGTGATCTTACCTCTCTTACTAAACTATGCTTACTATGTAGTAAAAATGTGATTTTAGTGTAAATATTAAAGTAAAATACTTGAGAACTTAAACCCGATATAAATAATATCCTAGAACATTTTTAAAATGATAGATTTGTATTTTATTGTGACTTATACCATTTACCAACCACAATTGCTATTTTATAGAAAATCTGATCTAGGATAATTTAGGTTAGTAAATCATATATGGACAAATTGTATGCATTGCTTGGATAGTATATGATGATGATTGGCAGATGTATAAATTATTTTAATGTGTTTGCTTGTAGTTTTGCACAAAAGTGGTATGTCTTTTAGTGTAAACGATATCAATGTTATCAAAATGCGACAAAATTTGCATACGTTATGTTGGAAGATGCGGAGAATCTACTTAGAAAATTTTAGGTGGCTTGGAGTTGTTTTAATAGTATAAACATGTCCTCTAAAAGAGGTCATTGAAAAAGTAGTCATCTACTCGAAATGTGATGAAACTTGGATATGTTATTCTTAAAGGTTTAGGATGCCTATACAATAAGCTCAAAATGATTTGGAGTTGATTTGATAGTTCTAAAAGCGGTCCTCAACAGAGGTCAATGGTGGGCAAAAAATGGTCGGTGGTGACCTCTTGCTTCAAGAAAAAGCGAGAGAAACTTCAGGTTTTTGGGTGGCTTGCTTAGGTTTTAGCCTATAAGGAAACGGGTTTGTGGTTGGGAAGGACTTAGATAAAATTTTGGAATAAGGAAATTGCTAGGGACTGAGCACTTTTGCTTTGTGGTATTTTGGCGATTGCTTCGAGTCTAGGAAGAAGGTGCTTTGAGTCATCAAAGAGTAAAGCAAGGGAGTGAAGGACTTTGATTTTTGGGGGGCTTGGCCCTAGTGGTCACGGCCGACCACTTTTAGCCGATATTGATCACTCTGGATGGTGTCAAATTGGGGCATGGCCTAAGGGACATGCATATGTTGTTTCGGTAGTCATGTATATATGTTTATTCAATCATTCAACTTTTGTTTTGAATGATTATAAAGCAATGAAGAACAGTTAAAAATAACGAGGCAAAGGCACGACTCTTCAATGTGGAGACTTCGGAATTATGACAAGATGAATCTATGACATGAGATGGGCAAGTGGAGATATTCCAAATTTCGATAATGCTAGGCGTTTAATCGAGTACTTTAAATGGGAAGTGGATTATGGCACTGGAGTAGTATGAGTAGGCATATTCAACAAAGCGAAGAGATATGATGGGGCATGATATGTTATGAATCGAGTCTCTTGTAGAAGGGATCATTGATAACTTTGGACGTAGGTGATTCCATGGGGCAAGGGTATGTGAGAACGCTCACCTATGTACCATGGACTATGGGACGGTCTAGCCTGCTTTGGGAAGGCGATACTTATGGGATAGGCATCCAATTGACCGCTGAATCCAATTGATACATGGGGTGTCATCACCCTAGGAAGTCATTGAAAAAGCTATCACTTATCCGAAGATCTTGGGAAGGTCGAGATAAAGCACACTTTAGGAAATTCATGGCGATGAAGACCTTAGGGAGGTCGAGATGAAGTAGACTTTAGGAAAGCTGTAGTGATGAAGGCCTTGGGAAGGTCAAGATAAAACAGACTTCCGGTGTCACGACCCGATTTTTTCGAAGCCCGAAATTCGTCATCAATATGTCCATTGTATTAAATGTCGAACAATCGAATGCCGAAAAACCAGATTGTAAGGGAACGAAGAAGGAGGTAGAAGAAGAGAAAACATAACAATATCAACATCTCACGATTGCAGCGGAACAATATATAATAGTTAAATGACTGATCTTTATACAAAAAGAACTATATCTGTTTAATACATTACATCAACAAAATACAACACAATCAATAGCAAAATACTGGAATATTATATTAACTTGTCCTCACAAATGATGACCATATAGCTTATACTGCACAGCAGAATATATATATCAAGTACGTGAGATACGTCTCGCCATCCAGCTCGTCTCTTGAGCTTCACGATAGGTTTTGGCTTGTTTACCTATATATATATATCTCGCCTATTTTATATCTATGTTGATATTATATTTTATTCGATGCTCTATGAGATATACGATAGGTTATGATTAGAATTTTAGTTATTTCACCCTTAACAATCATCCTACATCAGTTGGCACTATTACAACGCATTTTTCAAGTAAATTGGGTAACCAGGTAAGGGGGTGTAAGGCGGTCATCACACGTGATATCAAAGCTTAGGTTAAGCTATCCCTCATTTAGGTTGATATCTAGAGTGAAAGTTGGTACTTAGATCCATTAGAGCTAAGGTAAGTGGACACCTTAGAACGGGTCGATTAATATATGGGAGAGCGTGCTTGTTGCATATTTTGGTTTTCAAAACTATATATTAATAGTATATATTAGTATATAAGTCGTGTTGCATGCTTAGGCACCATAGGTATTGTATTTCCTTTATGAGAGACTGACCATTCTTCTTATAGAGTTTATAATGAGCCGACATACAAGGAAATTGGTATCAATTCAACACTTGGAATGGAAGGAGAAGCAACGAATTTGGGAACAGCTTACCTTAGTATGCAGGCTATGTTTCAAAGATGATCAGGAAGATACTGTAGAGCAACCATGGAGTAGCTCTAGTTGGTGTTGGTACTCCGGTACAAGTGCCGAGAGCCAACTTTGATAAGTTAAATAAGGACTATTCTACCCTTGGAGGCAAACCATTCCTTGGAACGGAATCGGCTGTGGAAGTGTAGATTGGTTGGATGCCTGTGATCGTAACATTGAAGATTTAAAGCTAGAAGACACAAAAAGTGGATGTTAGCCTCTAAGCAACTTTAAGGTCGCGCCATGGGATAGTGCGATGCTGTCGTGATTCCTATTTCGGAAGACCGGTTTACTTAGGAGCAGATTAAGGCCAAATTGGAAGAGAAGTTCATACCGACCGCCTAGAAGTCGGTATCATTTAGGAAGTTTGCTAAGTTGAAGCAATGTGACGGTCCAAACTCGACCTTCAAAAATCGACACCCGTACTTCGCTTGTACTCAAATGCCACAGATTCAAACGCCGGATCTGGCTCGTCGGAGCTTATAACACATTAAGTACAACAACACAGCGGAAGAAAAAGATAATATCATTGATATACAATATCCGATACAACAATTTTGATACAAATGACTATCAATATATCAAAGATAGATACAAGACAATAACATAGACAACAACAGCGGAAAGACAATGTCTTCAATGCGAAACTCCAAAAACTCCATCTCCAATCCAAAGCTAGCTCGAACACCCATCAAGTACAACTTGTAGCAAACTCGATCCCAAAAATCCAAAGACTCAAACGATATCCAAAATCTACCAAACCAAAGGCTGATGGCTATCGAATTTACACCTATTATTTGATTATCTGAAAAACCCAACTCTAGACTGCCCGTGTGGAAAATTATGGGCACCCAGAGTTTAGGAAGGGAAGAATAAACTCTAGGTCAGTCATGAGACTGGTATGAGCAAACAAAACAGTTTTCTTTAAAGCAATTAACAAAAGAATTTAAAACATTGAAAACCATAATGCTTTTTGGAAAATGAAACTACCATAAGGCCTCCCGCCGCACACACCATGCAAACGCAGAATTGGAGGAGATTTCTCCTTATGATAGTCAAAAATGCTTGATACGCGAAAACCATTTAATATTATTATTAGTGAATAGTGCAGAAAATTTTTCGTAAGTATAATACTAATCTTAGCCAGCATACAACCATTATTGTATGCCAACTATAGCTACCATCTAAACAGTGGAGACTACCATAAGTAAATGGCAAGTTACATAACTAAAACCGTACAAGGCGCGTATTGGAGATTGGACTTCCAACAAATGGTCAGGCCAAGGAACTTCCCATTGCCATATGAGTATGCCTCTGGAGGGACACCCCAAGAACTTACGCAGCTCTCTGCCAACACAAGGCCGGTTTACTCCCTTCCCGGGAGTAAAACCTAAGATATGCCATCCCCGGTCGTTTGCGACCTTTATCCGAGAGCTCTCAACCACAAAGCAACATCACATAGTAATAAATTTCTAGTTTCCACATGAGTTAAGTATCTGGGCTCCATACCATGACACTACCCTTTTCCAGAAGGAATGGGCATACCTTAGGGGCGCGACCTCTGCAACCTTGCCGCATCTTTCCTGTTTCGACCATTTCTGGGGCGTGAGGTCCTGATGTAATCTCGACCACAAAGCTATGCTTTTTCACAAAGCCATGCTTCGATCAACAAATGCTCAGCAGCACTTCATATGCCACATTACCAAATTGGGAATGCATCACTAATAACCATGAACTAAATAACTTCTGAGCTCGTATGTCTCAGAGAAGGATGTTAAGCTAAGAGAATAAATCTCCTCCACCAAACAGAAATGTATTTGACAGAAACCGGTTTTACATCTCAAAGTGTAATGTCAGACACACATCCATACAAGTCAGTTCCGGGTTCGAAAAGAACAGAAGGCACTTCCAAAGAAGCCCTTGCACTCCGGGAATTCCCAATCCCGACCGGACTCCCCATCACATATGGAGATCTCTATACCGGGCGCTAATTGATGCAGAGTCATTCAACGGGTTATCCTTTTGCTTTCGAAAATACACGGTCTTCACCACCGGTCTTCAAGTGTTATCCATAACGTCGTATCATTATTCGAAATGGGTTATATGACACAAGGTCCTCTCTTGGCTAAACTGAATAATGAGCGCAATATTTTAAAATCATATGGATAATGGGATCTCTGTTAAGTCATACTTTTAAATCCCCAAACCTTTTCTTCAAATGGTTTAAAAAAATTACCATTTCCAAATCATTAAACAAAAAGATTCACTTTACAAAGTTTTCCAATCTTTTACAAAGATTCATTCATAGCCTTCAAAACAATTTAAATTTTATTTCAAACTTGAAATCTTTTGATACAAATTGGAAATCCTTTCTTTATATGAAAGCTATTATTATTTGAAAACAAATAATCTTCATTTCGGAAAAAAATCCAATTATACTTGCACGAGTTAAAGCCTTTGAGTTAAATTCAAATTCCCAAATCAATACCTTTAAAATGGTTTAACCCATATATAACTTGTATAACATCTTTAAACCATAGGTTTCCAAACATAGAATTCAATTTCAAAGTTTGAATTCAAATTTAAATCAAATTATTTAAATTTCAAAACCTAATCAAGTTACTCAAAATAACTTTTATTTTTGAAACTCCTTTTTAAAAGCTTTCAATCCCATTTCCAAAACTATTTGGATTCAAAAATTCAACCTTTAAAATCATTAAAATATGTGACTTAACCAATTTCCTCGTGCAATCCATATTTGTGTGTGTATGGTGTAGTCCAGGGGTTTTACCCAATAGTGCAACAACATCAATCATCACAGATTCAAGCACAGCAATTATAGATAAGCGGTATCCTCCTATAACGCTTATCTTTCATTCATAGGTTCACAGATAAATAATTTACATTTATCACAGATAAAATAAATTACATTCATCACAGCCTGAATTAAAACAATACATATCACAAAGCATCACATAGTAGAGATATCAAACAATTCAAAGCATTCAATGCAATCTAAACATCCACAAGCAAGGTTAATTAAATCATCTAATTAATTGAAACCAGATTAATCACTAATCTAGGTTAATTAACATTAATCCAGGAAGGCTTGACTTTACTTTAGAAACATAGTGACATTTATTTTGAAAACTCATTTTATTTGAATAACTTTAAACTCAATCATACTTTCATAAAAATCTGGTCATAAAACTTTTTAAAACCTGGAATCATTTTTCTTTTCAAATTTGAAAGCTTGGCACCAACTCTAAAAAAACTCGAGCCCAGGCGAAATCTTCTCGAGCAACTACTCGAGCCACATCCTTACTTTCTCGAACATGACTTCGAGCCAACCTCCTTCATCTTCTTTCCCAATGCTTAAAACAAATTGGTCACGTGCACGTGTACAATCGGTCGGTATGCTCTGGCCATCGCCGTGGCCTCCAATACATTGTCGACAACTTCTTCTACCATCATGAAAAACCATATTGTCGAATCCTGCTTGGAATCGAAATTTAGCATATCGACTTCACCTGGAACCATCAGATCATCACGAATCATCTTCGCCTCACCAATTCCGGTCACCTGAACACGAGCTTCCTAGCCCAAAGCTTCTCCATGTCACAGCGCATCGTCCCATGACCACACGACCAATTCCGATCACCTATCGATGCTTGAAATACCCCAAGAAATGCCGCGACCAAAATCCAGACTAAAACCCTATTTGTTGACAACCAGTCGCCACGTTCAACTATAAAATCGATCACTATTTTAACCATCACTCTACCTCCAATCTTGATTTCGAACATTATCACCCCGTTTGTCAAAAATTGATGAAAACCCAAATTCAGGTTAACACGGAAATTCATCGCAACCCTATACTTAAAAATCCAGATAATGTTGTTAAAAATCATCATATTCAAATTTGAATTGGTTAATCTGATCAAAATTTGAATTTAAGGAATTAATTTTTTATTGACTTGAACCAAATTCTACTGTATTCTTCCTTTAGTAAAATTACTTGCTGATTTTACTAATAAATATATTTCAAAATAGCATATATCAAATAGAAACAATTCTCTTTCAAATATCATAACCTAATATTGTATATGTGGTGAGATATGTATTTGTTTTTAATTGAGTGAAACTGGAAAACTAAAGAACAGAGTTTGAAACATAGACATGCACACCATTTTTAATATGTATATCTATACATGCAGGCATGTATCTCAATAACTGCAAGCAATCACATCAAGACAATCCACAGATTCAAGTTCTAAACGTTTAGTTTGCTCACCACTCATGATTGAAGAACAGTGGCAGGCTTGAACTTCCAGGCATTTGAAAATTTGGAAAAACTTTGTTTCTTTTATTTCCAGGTCTGTTGTTTGATTCCCAGTTGAATCTGATCTTGTTTAAGTTGATCATTTCAGATTTTGAAGCTTCAGGCTTTTGTTTTTAAACTTTTTCTTTGCTCTGGTTTTGCAGTTTTACATTCCAGAAGAAGATCTTTGCCTGATCTGCTGTTGATTTCCAGGTTTAAGCTTTTGCTTTTTTTTTTGAATCCTATTTCCTAGTTTGAATCTTACTTTCTGATTGCTTTTAATCATGATGTTTGATTCTTGTTTCCAGGCTGAAGTTTGAAATTTGAATGCTTGAAGTTATTTTGTTGATGTCGGGTTTTTGATTCTGTTGCCTTTAAACTGGAATCTTTGCCTTTCAAACTACTTTGATTTTACTTCCTTTTTTTCTTATTGAGTTCGCTTGCTTTGGTTTTTGTTTTCAATTGCTTCAGATCTTTGCTTGATTATTGATTTTAGATCCTGAAGCTTGCTTGCTCAGGTTTAACGATTTGATTTCCAGGCTTTTGTATTTGGATTTGAAACTTGCTTTTAGATCTGTTTGTTTTACTGGTTTGATTTTTTTTTCTTGAATCTAATTTGTTACAAGTTTGAAATTTGAGAAGTGAAGATGAAAGAAAGAAAACATGCAGCATAGTTTTACTCTTTAATCATTTAAATTTTAAGAATAATTTATTTTTGCCACTTGCATTCTTTGCATGGCAATCTTATTAACACTTGTTTAATTATTAAGAGAAATGTTTACATTTGTTAATCTATAAATTTACTTATCTCACATTTGTTAAAAATGTGTATTTTTATGTTTAAATCCTTGTTTTTATTTAATTTGCAATTTGTATTTTAAACCCTTTAATTATTTATATTTCATATCTTAACATATGTAAATGTTTTACATTTTAAACTCATGAATATACAAACTATATTTGTTTAGTTAAGAGAAAATAAAATTTAAATCTTTAATTAAATCTCACTTTACATATTTTCAAATCCAATTTATTTTAAAAAAGTTTATCTTGAATCTCAAATCCAATTTCAAATCAATCCATATACATATATTATTAGAAAACAAAATTTTACTAATTTAAAATATAGAGTTTTAAATCGAATTTTTTTTCCAATACATTTATATTTTAAACTTAAGATATTAAACTTATTAACAAATACTTATTTCAAAATTTCATTTTAAACTTAAGTAATCATACTTATTATATTTTTGTTTTAAACGTAAAATTTTCTTAAAGGCCAATTAAATTTCAATATATTAACATTTGAATATCAAATTCAAATTTCAAATTATCATTTACATACATAAACACAAAACAAACGCATATCTTTATAAAATTTGGAAAAATCCAAATTAACTCACCATTAATTCACAATTAAGTTTATAATCAATATATTATTCAAAATATTTATTTCTGAATTTCCAATTTAGAAATTCTAATTAAAATCACATTTATATATATTTACATTAATAAAAAAAATCTATTTGAAAAAAATCAAATTAATTTATAATTTAATTCAAAAATCTATATAAATTCAAATTAAATGCAATTTAAATTTGTCTTAAAAACCAGGATCGTTACAAGCAAGGTGCGAAGACTATGTTGGAATATGCAGCTAAGATTGACATACTGTTGAAATATGGTTTATCTTTTATTAATGCGCCTCTAAAAAAGAACAAGAAGTTCATCATGGATTTGAATAATTATCTAAGGGAGAAGCTGGTGGGACATATTGATGAGTCCATTAAGAAGCTGGTTGAGAAAGCTTTGAGACGAAAGAGCCTGTAACCAAAACAAACCAGGTTGAGAACGCTTTGAGACAAAAGAGCCTGTACCCAAAACGAATGGCTGAAATTGTTGTCTCAAAGGAAGAACAAGAACTACAAGCTAGCCATGGAAGCAAGAGGAAATGGAATAACAAGGAGAAGAAAGCAGTCTCAAGAGGAGGATATCCAGAAGAAAGGCAGGTGGGAACTGAAGTGCTTTAATTGCAGTAAAATAGATCATCTTTGCAAAGATTGCAAGATCCTAAGTAGTGGGGAGAGGAAGTGCTTCGTTTGTGTTAAGACTGGGCATATAAAAAGGGACTGCCTAGGACTGCAAAGAATAAGCAGAGTGTTACTGCTTATGCAGTGGATGCTTGTCCTACTTCGTTGTCTACTCCATTGGCAAAGAAGAAAGGGAAGGGCATCCTTATTCGATGTATGCTTTATCTATATTATACCGATATGTGTTTAACATCGATACATTAAACCTTTTATATATCAAGTGACTTAGTGAGTGGGTTAGAACATTGACTTGACCTAGTAGATAGTCCATTAGTTACTTCGAACATAGTGGTGATTCGACAGACTTAGTGATGGTTTGTTAAAGCTTAGTGTGTTGAGTTATGGATGTTTGTTGCTTGTGTTTACTTTGTTTGGGTCTTGTAAGTTCGGTATCATTGGGAATGGGACGACCAAAGGGATATGGAGCTATGGCGTAATGGTGATATGTAGTGGATGATGAACATAGTAGAGGAAAAGCGGAGGACAGAGTACGACTATACACCTAGGAGGGTATAGTTATAGTTGGCTTGGTCTATTCGCTTAGGATCCTACAAGAGGTGTTATCATCATTTCCCATAGAGAGGGAATGTTAGGTAGTTAGGTGAGCATTATGAGGAAAGATGGAGTTTCGTATCGACTTAGTGACCAGTGTCATATCTTTAAGTAAGATGTATTTAAGGAGGAAGGAGAATGGAAAGTGCAAGAAAGTGGCCGGTGGGGATGGGTCAATCATGGTTGTACACTCATGGAAGGAGTTGTTATAGTATTCGCATAACGGGAGTGTGATTCATTGAAATGGTGTGGAGTGTCGGGATCTTGAGACGCTTATAATGGAATCCATATATGATATTCTTTTATTCCAATAGAGGAGAACTACAAGATGCGCTCAAGGTAGCTCTTAAGGTATTAAGGAAATATGCCACCTGAGGAGTGGAGTACCTAGTACAGATATGGTTTGGGCGATATCGAGGTTGAACTAGGAGCGAGTTAAGAGGGAGGTGTTGAAGTCAGTATAAGTTTAGTAGAAGTGAAATCAAAGGCTAGGAAGAAGACCGAGGAGAGCATAGGCACCGATGAGGCAGAACACTTTGTTTAATTGGGTTTTCTATGTATTGCTTTCTCCTTCACTTGCGATATAATGTAGGATGGCCTAGTGTCTTACATGCTAGGATATACATGGATACTAATTGATTACATAGGATTACATGAATGCATGTTTGATGTTTAAGATGACTACTTATGATTGGTAGGTATGCGGGGTAGATATATTTGACTTTTCCTTATTTGTTTGAGATTTCGAGGGAAAAATTCCTAAAGGGGTAAGTGTGCAACGACCCGTGTTTTACATATTGGAGGATCGTAAAATATTATTTTTAAATTCATATGAGGTCGTATGACTCCATAATTTTTTAAAACTATTAATTAGTGACTATTTTCATATGTGGAATTTTTATTGGATAGTTTTGACCTTAAAATCATTTAGAGCCTGTAACATTTGATAAGGGTTGAATTAAGGTCTGTAATTACTTTCATTAAATCAAGATGGTGGTTTCTTTTTCTGTAGAGTGGTCATATTAGGAATGTGGACTTAGCGGTAAGGAGTTATAGCTGTTTGAAGTTGTGCCTATTTTGAGCAGATTGGTGAGTAATTCGAAAGTGATTAGTGCGGCCCATTACCCCTTCTTTCCAGCCATCATTAGTCATTTCTCTTCTTTCGTAATCGCCTATTAACCTCCATTAATCCAAACTAGAGCTAAAAATTATTATTTCTCTAATCTAATTAGTGTAAGTAATGGATCTAAGAGAAATTAACATTAGAAGATAATGGATCTGTTATTTGGGAGCTTTGGAATTTATGTGCCTGCTATTCCATATTAAATTTTCGTAGTGATTTCTACGCTTTAGTCCAAAGTGAGTGATTTTACCTCTCTCGCTATACTATGCACACTTATGAAATCAAAATGTGGTTTTTAGTATAAATATTAAAATAAAATGTTTGAGAACTTAGATATGATATAAATAATATACTAGACATGGTTTAAAAATATAGATTTGTATTTTAACGTGATTTGTAACATTTATCAACCATAATTTCTATTTTATACAAAATCAGATCTAAGGCAATCTAGGTTAGTAAATCATGTTTGGATGAATTGTAAGCATTGCTTGGATGTTTTATGATAATGTTTGGTAGTTGTATGGACTGCTTTGATGTGTTTTCTAGTTGTTTGGTGTAGTTAGAAAAGTGGAACATCGTTTTATGCAAACGATATCAAGTTTTCGAAACACGATGAATTTTGAATACGTTATATAGGAAGATATAGAGAATCTACTCACAAATATTTAGTGGTTCGGAGTTGTTTTGATAGTAGAAAATTATGTCGTCCAAAAGAAGTCATCAAAATTGCTCAATATGTGATAAAATTTGGTTATGTTGTTCTTGAAGGTTTAGGAAACCTATACAACAAGTTTAAAGTGATTTGATGTTGATTTCATAGCTTGAATTGTGGTTGGTAGTGGGAAAAAAAGTGGTTGGTGGTGACTACTTGTTCAGAGAAAAAGGGAGCAACTTCGGGTCTTTGAGTGCCTTGCTTATGGTTGTGCCTAGGAGGAAATGGGTCGAGGTTGTGAAGGACTTAGGAAAAATTTTAGAAGGTGAAAAGCGATTGGGACCCACATTTTTCTTTATGGCTTTTGGGTAACTACTTCGAGTCAGGGAAGAAGATGCTTTCGATCATCAAGAAGCAAGGCAAGGGTGTAAATGACTTTGATTACGTGAAGTCCTAGGCTTATCCCAAGTGCTTGGGGATGACTACTTTTAGTCGGTACCAACTACTCTAGGTGGTGGAAAATGAGGGTGTGGCCTTAGAGATGTGCACATGTTGTCGTGTACATGTGTTCGATCGATTGTTCGACTTTCATTTTTGATGGTTACAATCCAATAAAGATCGACAACAAATAATAAGGCAAAGGCATGACACTTCAACGTGGCGACTTCGAAATTGTAATGAGGTGAATCTACAACATGAGATAAGCGAGTAGAGATATTCCAAACTTTGACAACACGAGGCATTTAATCGAGTACTCCCGGTATGATTATCCATGCCTTATTTCCTTTGCTATATCGCTTTTCATAGTATTTTGAGATTTCTTACGGCTCACACCAAACAGTTGTCTAACTCGAGGTTACTACATTTACTTCTTATTATCTTGGGCACTCTTAAATGAGCAGACTAGATAACAGTTTGGGTTTAGCACATGGAGCTATTCAGAGGACGAGCAGGAGGCTGGCGCTTTTATATTTATCACTAGATTTTATTGCTTATTCCACTGGACAGCACTGTGGAACTTTAACGTGCTTTACCTTATTTAGAGAAAGATTCCCTTTGAGTTCATTTTCATAATGCATAAACTCTACTCCAGTTGTTTAGTATGATAACTGTGAACCTTGCACTCTGATATTCGTTTTGGTTGATTTTTTATGCATATATGTCCAGGTTGTTTTATATCTATGTCGATATTATATTTTATTTGATGCGTTGTAAGATATATGACATGTTATAGTTACATTTTTAGTTATTTCACCTTAGACAATCGTCCTACATACACCGAGACCATTACATCACGTTCTTTAGGTATATTGGGTACCGAGGGTGAAGGGCGATCGTCACATGTGGTATCAGAGCTTAGGTTAAGCGATCTTGCACTTAGGTTAATCTCTAGAGTCTAAGTTGGTACTTAGACCTATTAGAGATAAGGTAGGTGGAAAATCCTTAAAATGGATTGAGCAATATTTGAGAGAGAATACTTGTTATATAGTTTTGTTTTAAAACTATACATTAATTGTATATATTGTATATGTCGCATTGCAAACTTGAGGACAATAGGCATGGTTTTTCCTTTATAAGAGGCTGATCATTCTACTTACAAAGTCTTAGAACAAGCCGACATATAAAGAACACTGCTCAGAATTCTACATTTTGAGTAGATGGAGAAGGAGCGCGTTTGGGACATTTATCCACAATATTCTGGCCATGTTCACAGAGAAGAAAAGGAACATGATGCAGAATACCCAAGGTGTCGCTCCAGTTGTGTAGGTAGTTGTGCTCCAGTGCAAGTGCCTAGAGCAGACTACGCTAAGTTGAACAAGGATTATTCTAACCTTGGAGGCAGACCATTCCTTGGAATGGAAACAGCTATGGAAGTATAGGATTTATTGGATACCTACGAGTGTATCTTTGAAGATTTAGAGCAGGAAAACGCGATGAAGAGAGCATAGGTTAGTGGAATGCTTTCAAGATTGCTACTCTAGAAGACCAGTTTATTTAGGAGCTGTTTAAGGTAGAATTGGAAAGAAGTTCATACCGACCGCCCAGAAGTTGGTATTGTTTTGGAAGTTTGCTGGGTATAAGCATGGTGATAAGACTGTCTCGGAGTATGTGACTGAGCTTGACATGCTATCGAATATGGTTTACTTTTATTGAAACCACTTTGAAAAAGAATGATAAGTTCGTCATGGGTTTTGGAATTAAAGAGGTGATAAGATGAAGGGACATATTGGCGAGTCCTTCGAGAAGCTGGTTGAGAAAGCTTTAAGACATGAAAGCTTGTACCCAAAACCAAAGGCTAAAATTGTTTGTTTCGAAGGAAGAACCAAAACTGCAAGCGGGTTGTGGAGGAGAGGAAATGGAACTACAAGGAAAAGAAGCGGTCTCGGGAAGAGGATATCCAGAAGAAACGAAGGTGGGAACTGAAGTGCTTTAATTATAGTACGGTAGGTCATCTTAGCAAAGATAGCAAGGCCCTGAGGAGCGGGGAGAGGAAATGCTTCATCTCTGATACGATTGGGCACATAAATAGTGTAATAACTTGTGTTTTACATATCATAGGATCTAAAAATATTATTTTTAAATTTATATGAAGTCATATGACTCTATAATTTTGGAAAATATTAACCAGTAGCATTTTTCATTTATGGAATTTTTATTAGACAGTTTTAACACTGAAAATATTTTAGCACCTATAACTTTTGATAGTGGTTGAATTAGCATCTAAAACCATTTTTATTATATCGAGGTAGTGGTTTCTCTTTCCGTAGAGTGGTCATGTCAAGAATTTGGACTTATCGGTTTGGAGTTATGGCCGTTTGAAGTTATGACTAGTTTTGAACAGAATAGTGGGTAATTAGGGATTGATTAGTGCAGCTCATTCGCCTAATCCGATATTAAGGTTAATACCCCTAAGTTCCATCCGTCATTAGTCTTCTTCCTTCTTCCTTAATCACCTCCATTAATCAAAACTAGAGCTATAAACTACTATTCTCCAATTTAATTGATGTAGTTAGAAGATTTAAGAGAAATTAACATAAGAAGATAATGGAACTGCTACTTAGGAGCTTTGGAATTTGTGTAGTTGTTGTTCCATATCGGATTTGCCTAGGGATTTCTATGATTTAATCCAAGTTGAGCGATTTTAGCTCTCTCGCTATACTATGCTTTATGAAGTCACAATGTGGATTGTTATGAATATTAAAGTAAATTTGTTGTGTAGGAAGATGTGGAGAATCTCGTCATAAAATTTTAGGTGGTTTAGAGTTGTTTGATAGTAGAAAATCATTTCTTCCAAAAGAGGACATCAAAAAAGTGGTCGCTAAAAGTGCTGGATATGTGACAAAATTTGGGCATGTTGTTCTTGAAGGTTTAGGAATTCCGCACGACAAGTTTGAAATGATTTGTAGTTGATTTTATTATTCAAAAGTGGTCAGCAATGGGAAAAAAGTGGTTCGTGGTGACCACTTGCTTCGAGAAAAGGGGGAGCAACTTTGAGCCTTTGAGTGGCTTGGTTAGGGTTAAGCCTAGGAGGAAATAGGTTGGGGTTGTCAAGGATATAGGAAAAAATTTGGATGGTGGAAAACGGTTGGGACCGACCACTTTTTCTTTATGGTCTTAAGGTGACTGCTTTGAATCTAGGTAGTAGATGCTTCTGGTCATTAAGGAGCAAGGCAAGGTAGTGAAGGACTTTGATTTCTTGAAATCATGCCCTTGGCCTAAGTGCTCGAGGCGACCACTTCTGGTTGGTACCGACCACTCTAGGTGGCTGCAAATGGGGGCGTGTCCTTAGGGACATGCACATGTTGTTTTGGTGATCGTGTATGCGTGTAAGATCAATCGAATTTCATTTTCGATGGTTACAATGTGATGAAGATTGATGACAAACGATGAGGCAAAGGCGTGACATTTTGATGTGGTGAATTCGGAATTATGATGAGATGAATCCACGACATGAGATGGGCGAGTAGAGATATTCCAAACTTCGACAACCGCAAAGAATTTAATCAAGTACTTCAGGTGGGAAGTGGAGGATAGTACTACAGTAGTCCGAGTAGCATGGCTCATAAGGTAAAGAGATGCGATGGGGCATGGGATGTTCCAAATCGATTTGTATGCAAAAGGGAACATCGATAACTCTTGGTATGGGTGAATCCATTGGGAAAAGGTATGTGAGGACGCTCACCTGTGTACCCTCGATCGTGTGACGGTCTAGCCTGCTCTAGGAGGGTTGTACCCATGGTATGGGTATCTGAAAAAACACTGAATCAAATTGTGACATGGGTGTCATTGGCCTGGGAGGTCATTGAATGAGCTATCACTTATTCAAAGACCTTAGGAAGATCGAGATGAACCCGACTTTGGAAAATTCATGGTGATGAAGACCTGGGGAAGGCTGAGATGAACTAGACTTTGGTAAAGTCACAGTGACGAAGGCCTGAGGAAGGTTGAGATGAAACAGACTTTGGAAAAGTCATGGCACCAAGAGACTTTGGGAAAGTCGTAGTGAAGAGATTCTTCTGTAATGATCGTAGTGAAACGAGATTGCGGGAATGATCGTGGTGAAGTGAGACTTCGGTGATAGTAATAGCGATGGTGCACGACGAGGTAAGACCTTGGCGATAGACATAGCGATAAGAGACCTTGAGGACGATTATCATTGCATGTCTAATTTGTGTTTTCTATGGTTGGTTTGATTGTTGGATGTCTTGTGATATTGGTACTCTTGAGATGGGCACCCCCGACACCCATAATATACCTAGTATAGTATACCATATGACGATGATAGTAGTATAGCATATATTATGTTATGTGCTAACTCTTTGGATGTAGGGACAGTTCAGGTATGATCATCCATACTATATGTCCCTTAACATATTGGTTTTCATAGTATTCTAATTTTTTTTATCTCACGTCAAAATGACTCGAGGTTTTATGGTTTTCTTCTTATTATCTTGGGTAGTTTGAAACGAGTATACTAGATAATAGTTTGAGTTGAGTGCATATGTTATTCAGAGGACGATTAGGAGGCTAGGGCTATTACATTTATCACTAGAGTTTATTACTTATTCTGCCGTAAAGCACTATGGAGCTTTAGCAGTGCTTTACCTTATTTAGAGATAGACTTCCTTTGAGTTTATTTTGATAATGTATAAGCTATATTGCACTTGTTAAGCAAGACTACTGTTCCCCTTGCAGTCTGATATTTTTTCGGTACATTTAGTTATACATATCTATCTCGCTTGTTTTATGTCTATGTTGATATTATATTTTATTCGATGCGCTGTAAGATATACGGTGGGTCATGGTTTGAGTTTTAGTTATTTCACTATTAACAATCGTCCTATATAAGTGGAGTACTGTTACAATCCGTTCTTTAGGTATACTGGGTACCGAGAATGTAAAGCAGTCGTCACACAACCCGTCAAGTTATTTATTTAATTTAAATCCAAGTTAAACCCTATCGCATATCAATATGCACATATAAAATTTTTATATATGCAAGCAATAAATTACAAATATCACCCTAGACGTTTCTAAAGGCTACTCCATTTTACTAAACAAAATTCATACAATAAAAAAAATTAACTTTTTATGAATGTTAAATTATTTTGGTTAATTTATATCTATTATAAAAACTAGTGGTGTGGTAGTTTGACTTAGTTCATCGCTTATAAATCTCATTCGTAAAATCCAATTTTATAAGTTCAAGTGGGACCTTTTAGTAACGATTATTTATACTAATTCTCTTTGTCAACACTATATCATATTAGGGCTAATGGAATTTGGTTTTGGTCAAAATTCCAGTATCATCCTAATTAACTTGATCATTCCACAAAACAAAGTCCTTAGTTCAATAACAATAATTTTGTTAATCGTACTAATCTGCCCGAATATTTTGACTTTGAGTTGACTATAGTTGATCGAGATACTAATCTCATATAATTGAGGTGACGAATTCTTTATTGAATAACGCTTCACTTCTAATGCTTCTACTCAGACCCAACTATAGTCATTTAATGGACATCATGCCTCGATCTAACTATAATTAATTTGGAGTTTCCACATTGAATATCAATAGTATTCTCAAGTCGAGAAAACTAAGTAATATCATCAGTTCGAGATTTCCTGTTTCACCCAGTTGTTATTGACTAACAGGAAACTCTTGGATGAATCATTACATAGTTATCCAATAACTATTAGTATGTAACCTCTTGGTTCTGCCAAGAGAATGAGTAATATATTGCCCAGTACTTTGAAAGTGTTAATACTTTGGTCTCAACAAATGTAATGATATCCTTTCTCAAAACATCTTAATTAGTATTATTCAAAACTATATGTTATTATACAACGTAATAAATTTCTTATGATTACAATATTTTGTAACTACCACTGCATAACATATCATTTGAGTATTTTCCATTAAATATATTTAAATTAATTATTTAACTAATATATCACAATATAAAAAATATGTAATAGAAAACAAACAGCTTTTATTACGAATGACACTTTATTTAAAAGTTAATAATTTGCAATAAGTTGCATAATTTCTCTAAGGGTATATCCCTAACTCTATTATTCTTCCACTTGCACTTATAACCAATTATGGAATCTCAATCTTATCCATTCTATCATTTTGCTTAGAGCCGGTTGAGTTAGTCCCTTCAAGAATGTATCTGTCATGTTGTCTTAATTCTCTACTCTGTAAATCAACTCTCTTCGACTCTAGTAAACTGCCTTTATCATGTGGAACACTTCGAAGTTGTTGTTTGATTTCTAGTGAGATTTAGGCTCTTATGCGATCTATAAGGCAACATTATTATCATACAACACTATCATGGGATTCCCAACATTTGGAATTACTCGAGCTCAGTTATAAATTTGTGCATTCATATACATACATACATACATGCGCACACACACACATCCCCACTTTGCTTTTATTACGGCCTTATTTAAGGTGATGGCATAGTTTTTTGGTTAAAGTAGCCATAACCTCTTATTTGGAATATTTCCAACTTAATGCTTCTTAAGCAACGTTAATTATGAATTTTGAATTGACGTTTTGCGCTCAGTATTACTTAAGAAATTCAAGTCTGAATATTCCTACACAAGGAGTTTGTTGTTTATATAAACCATTCTCTAGTATTTTGTAAATACTCAAGAATACTCTTAACTGCCAGTTAGTGAACTTAATTTGAATGTGGCACCGGCTCAAAGTACCTGTTACATAAAAATTGTGATATAGTAGACAACATAACATATATGATAATTTGTATCGCCGATGCATAAGGAATCCATCTTATATGCTCCACATTAGACATTTTAATATGATGTGTGTATATCATTTGGGATATTCCCAACATCCTTTTATATTGATTATAAGGGATGTCATTTTTAAACCTAATGTCGAGTATTAAACAAGAAGACTGAAATGATTTTAACATAGGTTGATCGTTAACAATTGCAAGTTTGTCGATTACTTGTAGTTTTAGAAATATTTTAGTACCTTTGGTATTCTTTCTTATAGGCGCATGCTTTGTCTACATTTTGACTAAAAATTAAACCATTTGATATTTCTACCGAAATACTTGTATAACTCGGATGCTTACCGAACAATACTTTCCTATTAGTTCTTGATTCATATCTAAAATCCACAAACTTAGTATTGCTTCCACTGACTTTAAGACACATTGGTTGTTATGTGAAAATAGTCTATTCTAAATCATTATTTAGAATTTTCTGTTTCAACATACACACACAATAACTTTATGTCATACCGAGCGATAATTTTTGCAAGTAAAATCCAACTTAAGCATGTTGAATGACAAATCTATCATGTTAATTTCAAAAGGCCAAAATTTATGATTTTATTTTTGTCAATGTTGCTTACTATATTCCAACTGAGTTGTCCTTCTTCTTAAAGACACATTTGGTGCTAATGGATCATATCCCTTTCATACTACTATTAAAATTATATTTTGATATTGTACTTGGAATCTGTTTAGGATTTTGGCAGCGTACCATATGGTGGAATGTATGCACTTATTGGCTTTATTTACACCTGAGCAAATTCTATTCTCGACGTTGACAAGACACTTGTAGTTTCTCCTTAATTGGGAGAATGTTTATTAGGCATTCTAATGTGTTGTGTTCGTTTAGGCTTGGTTAATTTTAATTCATCCCTCATAATAAGTTTTATCATAGATCTTTTCAAAATCCATTTTACTGCCAATAATTTCTAAAAGAAATTCCGTCACCACGAAGTTGGTGTTTCTTAAAGCAACAATTGTTTCTCAGTGTAATAGAATTGGTATTTATAAACATTTTACAAATTTCCCTATACATAATAATTATTCATGAGTGATTTTGTGTGGACCACCCAAAGAAGTTAAGGATCGATCAATATTGATTATCAATTTATGTTATGGACATAAATTTCATAAACTAAAATCCTAATCGGTTTTATACACACGTATACATACATTTATGTTTGTAATATGAACCGGTTAATCAACATTAATTGGTCCCAAGCTCTTTTGGAGTGGTCCACAAAAAATCCTTCATGAACAATTACTATGTGCAGTCTTTTGACTCACACAACTCGTTACTCATTGACTTAGGATATGTAGTGGTCTCCTATAAACTTTTGTCATGTATGATCCCATAAACAATGCTTTAGATGAAATTAATGTTAACCTTGTGTACTTACTCTTAAGTACATGACCTTAAAGAAGGTTGTTAACTCAATTTCACTCATTATCAATCGTAATTTATTCAGCAAAGTCTAGTTACATCTCAATGGTACATCATTATGTATCATAGGGAGGAGTGACTTTTGAGGTTGAATCTTTATTCATTTTTAGGTACATTTAGAGCTCTTTTCCAATACAGTTCCCTATTCAATCAAATCGAACCATTTTATTTACTTTTTCCATTTTAATTCTATAAACTTATTGTAGTCATACTACATGTTTATTGAATACACATGTTCACTTCTATGATTACTCGTATATGAATTTTAACAAAGCATGTAGAATTTTTGGTAATTAGACTTATAACTTCATACATCTATATATGTCAATACGAAGAGTTCACCAACTCTTATATCGCTCCCAATGAATAGGTGTTTTAAGTATTGACTGAAAATAAACATGCTTTATTTCAGTATGAATATTATGAATATTTGTTGTAAGATACAACTATAATGTATGTATATCATACTTTGTCAATTGTATCATATACAACTCTCGTGGTCTTTATCCTAATCTCATCTCGATCTTGTGGAAGCTAAACAAATTGAAAAAGATTATTCAGTCATACCCACCATTTTCAGATGGCCTACGTATAATGCACGTAACTTGAGGAAAGCTCAAAAAATATGTGCATGTATCTCGCCTCGTCCAGTTAATATATTAATGGCACTACACATAAAATCTCTAGCTTGAGGAAGCTCAACAACTAAGGATTATACAAGTAATCTATTAATATATAAATGGTATGAGACAACTTATATATAAAGGATTCATAATTTTTGATATAGACATGCATATAGTGATATTAATTGAGGGAATAATGTATTTCTTATGAATCCAATTAATTTATTATAAATATATTTTTGTACATGTGTGTGTATATATATGTTTGTATGCATGTATGTATCAATAGACATACATATTTTTAATAAATTAAATTTTAGTTAATTATTTATTTATTTAATCCAATTAATTAAATTATTAAATAGTTTCAAAAATATTAATTTATATTCAAAAAAATTGAAAGATATTTTATAATCTTTATAAAGTTTATTTCATATTTTAAATTTAACTTTTAGTTTCAAAATATATTTTAAATTTTCAGTCTAAATTTTGAAGACAGGCCCAAGGCCTAAATTAATTAGGCTTTTACAATTAGGCAAACCTTTTGGACTTACATGATCATTGAGCCAGGCCAGTGGCCAAGAATAGGAGAATACTTGATTATCCGGCTACAAGCCTAGATATCACTATTCTATACACCCAATTGATGGGTGTGCTTTATTTGTTGGCCATAAAGTGACTAATTTAGACTGTATAGACCAATAAGGCTCTAATACCATTATCGGATATGGGCTAGTTGGAAGAGGGTGAAATTGGTATATTTTAAAAAAAAAATCCTATTTTTAGATCTATTAGGCCTATAAAGTCTAAAGGGTTTAATAGATCTAATCCTATCAGTTTAAATAGAATAATATTTTATTTAATTTTTTGAATTAATTAATTGATTAGTTTAACCAAAGACACTTTGTATAGTTTATGAATACATCATAATGTGTTCGTATGTGCATTATGTATAAGTGCAACATAGCATATGGTGTACATAGTTAATGTATACCTAAATGGATGTTGAGATTTGCATCTGTATCATATACATTGGGAATTTATACATGCAAGGGTTGTCACAAAATACTTTGAGCTTATTATAGATATTTATATTTCTAAAAATTAATTTATATACTGCACAAGATAAATAATTTTTAGATATTTAAATAGATTTGACCATGTCAACAAAAGTCAAATTTGAACTTTAAAACCAAAATATCTAATTTTACCAATCGAACAATCTCTAAAGTTTCAAATTTAAAATTCATAAAATAGTTTAAACCATCTTTTAAATATTCCAAATAAATATGTTTGTATAATCATTGTAAAATGAATACGTTGTCAAGAATAAAATAGTTTTTATTATTTTAAATATATATATAAAGTATTTAAAGTACATAAAATTAATATATATAAATATAGTACTAAATAATTATTGTAAAAAAATTGAGTATTTGTTGCAAATGTTTGCATGTTCTGCAAAAACCTTGAAGAAGACATCTTGCACTTATTTTTCAGTTGCCAGGCTACCACTCTACATGGGGCATGGTTTTGTTAAAGGGAAATATGCATAACCCTATGAAAATAGTAAAGAGGAGTGGAATGGTATATTCAAGGTGACTTGTTGGAGAAATGAAGAAACATTTGTGCTTTTATTGACTCTGAAAATTTTCATTAGTGAAATATGGAAAGAAAGGAACATTAGGCTTTTTGAATGTAAAAGTAATATAAGAATTGTCCAATACTATACAATGCTTCAAGAAATTAGGAAAAGTTTAAGTGATCATAGTATAATGAGTGAGGAAGTAGCTCTTGTGATACGGGGTTGATGTCCTTAGGGTTTTTGCTATTTTCTGTGCATCATGTATGTTTCTATTTTTTTCCTCTTTCATCCTCTCCTTTGTTTTAGCATGTGCTCTTTGTTTCCCTTTGTTCTTCTTCGTGTTTTTTTTCTTTTTATGGGTTTAAGCATGTTTATTCCCTTTTTTCGTTTTAGTAAATTTGAAAAGGACCCAGTCAACCTTGCTAGCTTTGCTAAAATTATTGATATAAACTATATTTGAATTAAAATCATTTTGTCCAATTTCTTTATTTGAAAATCCAAAATTACTTTTCAATTATTACTATTATTAAAAATATATTTAAATACAATACATATATTTGTATATAAAATGTTTAAAACATTGCTTAAACTATTATTAATTTAAGTGCAACTGTATTAATTATATTAAATAGTTTTTAAAATATTTTTGTATATCGCTGAATGCCTTTTTATTATATATTTTTTAAACATTTTCAAAAAATATATATGTACATATGAATAAAACGAATGTAAATGATTTTAAAGTACTTAAATGCAATTTAATATTTCAAAAATTAGCAATTAATTATAAATAAAAAGTATATGGTTAAAAGTATTAATTTTTTTGCGTAATCTTATACAAAGATCAAAGAAATTGTTAAACAATATATAAATGATTCAATGACATATATATATATATATGTATGTATGTATATGTGTATGTGTATGTATATGTATAAGTGTGTGTGTGTGTATGCATATGTATATGTAATCAAACAGTTAAGCGTGACAACAATTGCAAATATAAAATCGTTATATAATAGATATTTGAAATCAGATGATTAATATAGAAGTAATAAAAGAGTATATGTAACAGCCACCATTTTGAGGCTTGAAAATGAATGTTAATGATGTTGCGGTTGTCACTGGAATTATTTTCTAGTACAAATGTGAGTTCAGTATGTGCGTGTGTATAAGTTCTTTGTGTGTGTATAAGTTCAGTATGTTTATATATATATCTAAGTAAATAGAGGTGTAAAAATATTTACATTACATATAAATTGTCTTAATATTCCTTACATACATTTTTACTCAAATTAACCCCAAAATCATACTTAAGCAAATGCCAAATTACAAAAAAAATTAACTTACTAAAGTGTCAAGCTGACATATAATGATGTCGTCCTAACTTTAAATAACGAAATAAAGATTCTTTATTAGCTAACAAAGCCTCATATTTCATATTTGTTGTTCGTCCAACCTGCCTATATCCATAAATTAAACCTATATAAACTAGTACCCGTGAGTTTATGGGGAAAACAATAATAAACACATAGGTTAGACATAAAGCTGTGTTTGGAATAATACCTTAACCAAAGATTTGCATACAGTAAGAATGCAATCCCATATATGGAATGGGTCTTCCTCTCACTAGCATAAACATAAAACATAAATGCAACATTTGCAATACATAAGTCAAATTTAGGCTATCTCTAAAACTTCTATATGATTCCGGCCTTGGGCACCCCTGATAGAACTCTCCCTTTAAAACTGCACATGAGAACCTAACTACCGAGGGTACTTTCCCTACCAGTCCAATTGTCAAGCGCACCCTTTATTTCCTTACTTCTAAAATACGCAGTTTATACTCGCATAGTTCGGCACTCAAAACTCATTACCCCGAAACACAGTCCTATTTTAGTTTAGTTTTACCTTAATTTGAACTAAAAAGCACATCCCTAAGCAGTTCATCTTTCTTTAATTTATACCATAAAGAATCAGTGACATGTAGATATTTCCTTTAGTTTATACTGCAAAGAATCATTCACATGCAGTTTCGTCTTTCTTTAGTTTACCCTACGAAGAATAGGCCACATGTTGTTCCATATTTCTCTAATTTACACTATAAAGAATCAGTCACATGTGTTTTTGTAATTTTTAAGTCAACATTGTAAAGAGTCAGCCACATGCAATTTCATATTTTTCCTTTAGTTTATACTACAAAAGATCAGTCGTATGTAGTTTTATCTTTCTTTAATTTATACCGCAAAAAATCAACCACATGTAGTTTCAAGAGCGTACAACCCACCGAGACATCCCATATCCCTTCATAAGTTGAGTGCCTCTCCTCACCTTCTCGAGGTATGCATTCGAATGAGTGTCTCCACTTGGCGTCAATAGCACTTTCGAACCTACATTCTTGTGTAGGTTCTACCTTTACTTAGTCATCTTATGCTCCTTGAGATTTACCGAATTGTCATGTATTAGGTTTCAGTTTTATATTCATTTCATTGCAGTATGACCATGCTCTTATTCATATTGCAACACAGTTTACCTCACTCTTATTATGGCGCAGTACATCCTGTTTTCTTTCAGTCTTAGCGCAGTATATCTTGCGACACTTTCATCTCAAAGGACGTAACTTTAGTTCAGTTCCCTACTATGCCCTTCGACTTTCGATGCATTTCTTATCCACACCTTTTGACTTCATACTTTTGCCAACGTTTCATCTTTTGCTGTAGTACTTCTCTATGAGGTGTTGACCCTCCCCAGTAGTCAATAAGCTCCTATGTAAATTCACTACCTTCGGCCTTGGGGTACTTTGCTTATTTTCTTAATGTTTGACTGCCGCCTTGGCTTTGTATCATAGAAAGTCTTAATAGTCTGTTACAAACAATTACATGTCTCACCATCTGATATGTTAAGACTCCACTTTCTTTAAGCGATAGTGTTCTTTATTTATCTTTTTAGTATTTATATGTAATCTTGTTCCCTAATCATTTAAATTAATTTACCAAGTTGATCTAATATAGGTTCTAGTCCAGTATTTAATCACCTTTGTCCCACACAGTTCCTTCTTCGGTGATGTTGATTTTAACTTAGAATATCCTTATAAAATTTTAGAAAAATTATGAATAATTTCATTAACTTGTTTTAAACATATTTCTATTTTTTTGATTATTTTCTCTTATTTATTTACTAGTTATCTCCCTTCAAAAATTCACAACCAATCACTTTGATATGAAAAATTCTTTAAATAAAAACTTATTTCTGGAATCATGGTTAAAACATCGTACTAAATTTTCATAGCTTTTGGAAATCAAAGTAGGGAAATAAATCTAAACATCCCATATGCAGCTAATTTCACCAAAGCATTCATTAGTCATCATTTATTTCATTTAAACGTTAACTCATATGAAATTCATCATACTAAATCAAAAAACGAAATCAAACACAATGAAAACGGTATAAGGGTATAATATTACTCATCTAGATCTTTGAATGATCTTGTTTTAATCTCCTTACTTTCCTCTAGCTTGCATTTTCTTTGTCTTATTTGCTCCTTTTAGGTTGCCACCATTAATACATTCTCTAGGCTTTTATTTTATTTTTGAGTAATATGAAATGAAGAAATGAGGTAAGGGTTATGTCTATTATCCCATAGTAATTTGGGCTTTGGCGATCATAACATTTTCCCTCTATTGGTTCATTGTCCTCTCTCTTATCTAATTTCTATAAATTACGTATTTTATTTCTCATTTTAATAATTAATTTTTTGATTGTTTAATTATTAATTTTGGGTTGTTACAATATATCTAGAGATGTTTCCTAAGCTCAACAAGTCGATCTAGATAGCCTCCTTGATCTCTTAGGTCCACTCTCTAATGCAACCAGTGGATGTGCAAACATCGGGTCTATTGGTATTTGATTAATGGGACGTGTTTGAAGTAAGAAAAATGGAGATAAGGTTAGGAGGGATTTTCATCCAAGTATGAAGAGGGAGGAGGCAAAGTGTAAAGGAAAAAGTGGAGGCCAAGCTCAAAATTTATAGTGGGGTGTTAGAGAAAATATTACAATACTTCTCTCTCACCAATTCAAATACGAAGACCCATTTTTCTTCCCTTTTTCTGTCCGGTCAAGAAAGACTTGTCGTGGAGTAAAATACTACTTAGTCAATCTTGTTATATATTTAATTTAAATCCAATCTGAATCTTTATCGAAATCGTATATCAATAAGCACGTACATAACTTTTATATATGCACCCAATAAATTAATAATAACATCCCAACATTTCTTAAGGCAACTCCATTTTAATAAACATGCCACATACAATAATAACTAATGTTTCACAAATATTAATTAATTTATAACTATTATAAACAAATTAAATTAAGTAATGTTTCAGAGGCTGAATAGATTCAGTTGTGCGACTCACGGGCGTGGATTTAGTCGCTGATTAATATTTAAATAGTTTAAATACAAATGTTCACACATCAACTTAGCTAGGGTGTGACATATTAACTTAATTCATAATTTATAAATCACAATGATAATACCCAAATTTTCAAATTCAAGTAGCACCACATAGTAACGACTATTTACACAAATTCACTTAATTGACATTATATCACATTAGGATTTATGAAATTTGGTTTTGGTCAAAATTCTAATTTCATCCGTATTTAGTTACCCCATAAACAAGATCCTTGGTTCACTAATAATAATTATTATTAACATATTATTCTGGCTATAGATTTTGACAATGAGTTGACTATAGTTGACCAAGATACTAACCTCATACAATTGAGGTGATGAATTCTTTATTAAATAACATTTCACTTACAATGCTTCTACTCAGACCCAAACATAGGCATTTGATGGATGTCATGCCATGATTTAACTATAACTAAAGTGCAGTTTTCATATTAAAATTCAATAGTATTCTTAAGTCAAGAGAACTATGTAATAATGTCATTTCGAGATTTTCCATTTGACCTCGTTATTAACCAACATAAAACTCTTGGATGAGTCATTCCATGATTATCCAATAACTTTTAGTATGTAACCTCTTGATGCCTCCATCAGACATGAGAAATAAACTACCTAACATTCGGAGAGTGTTATGTACTTAGTCTCGATGGATGTACCGATATCCTTTCTCAAAACATCTTAGCCAAGAATATTTAAAACAATATGTTATTATATGATATGATAAATTTATCATGATTACAATATTTTGTAATTACTATCACACAACATACTATTCAAGGATTTCCTATTAAATATATTTAAAGTAATTATAGTATATCACAATATAACAAATATATAATAGAAAAGAATGACCTTTTATTTCAACAAGATTTTGTTATAGAGTTAATAATTTACAATAAGTTACTGAATCAACAACACAACCACAACAAGACAACCAAATAACTTAAATGAGAACACCATCAACAAGCAACAAACAATAGAGTAATACAAACAAGGGAAACCAACGTAGTAAAAAAACCATAAGTTATAAAATAGTCATAGTAAAACCAAGAAAAATGGTCATCTTAACCTAAAAAATCACTAAACAAACATAACAACAATGAAAAAATACAATCGAAGCAAGCACTGGAAAATCAGTAAACAAACACAACAATGCAACCAAACTTAACCAAAGAAAGCAATGGAAAATCACTGAACAAGCACAACATTGCAACCAATCATAACCAAAGCAAGCAAATGGGATCTATTTAATTAAACGATTATACCATCAATCACAATACAATATAGAAAGTCAACAACTAATCCAAGTTCAACATACCCTAAAAACATCATTATAGACTACCATGACATTTACCCTTTTCAAAGTTACTTGCCTCCGTCTGTTTAGTTTATCTTTCATAACGTTCTAGGTTTGACCATTCTAACTACACCTTATATCTACAATAATAATAAGTTATCGAGATAACAGATAGTCTTGTTCACATTTTGTTGCCAATCATTGAGGCAATGACCATATGTCGCATACACCTCCTTACCTACCATTGAGCCAACGACCGTATGTCAGATACACCTCCTTATCTATCATTGAGTTAACTTCATATGTCTCATACACCTCAAATATTATACAAACATCCTAACAAGGGTAATTTTTCCATGGTAGACTTCTTAAGAAAACAACTTTCCAACGATATGTATTTTATTTGAAAGAATTTTTCAAATTAAAAATATTGTTAATGAATTTTTAGTAAACCCCAAAACATGCAAGGAAGAGAACCTTGGTTGAAGGGATTTGGAGAGTCTTGGTTAATCTTAATGAGTGTAGGCAAAAGCGATACTTGGTTGAGTTAGGGCTTATATGGAGCGAGCTAGCAAGCTTGGGTTCATGATGAAGTTGTAAGCATTGTCATATAGAAGACTATATTGTAACAACCCATATTTTGATAATTAAAAATATTAAATTTAATAACGTTTTGACCTTCAATATTTTCAGAAATTAAAATTTATGATTTATTAAATTGAATCTTATTAGATCAGAAATTTGACTTTAAGATAAATCTAAAACAACTAATTTTAATAAGATAAAGCATATAATTTGCTAATATTGATTGAATGTAAGTGACTACTATAGTATGTTAACATAACTTCAATCAATTTAAATAATAAAGGTTAGTAAGGAATACAATAATTGATGTAGTCTTATGTTATTAATTGCAATTGGTTTTAATCTGGAGCATGAAATCAATTATTTTGTACGTAAATTTGTTAACCTTTGTTTGTAAACAATAAGTTAATAGATATGGATTATTAACGTATAACCATTGTTTTATTTATTTTCTTATTATTAAATCGTTAGAAATTTATTTGGTAATTAATGGAGAATTAATGTAATCGAAATATCACAATTGATATAAGAAGAAACGTTAACTAGTTAGTGTAAAACTTATGTTAATCAATTGCATAAGGGAATAGTTAATTTGATAATAAGAATGTAAATCAAAATAAGAGGATTTGTTTGAAATTTAAATATATAATGAACAGGTTTTATTACCGTTGGAATTAAATTAGTATATAGATATTAGGTTTAATATAGAAAATGGGATTTCAAAGGAAACAATTGGATCAATTATCTTCCCTATATTAGGTATGTTTTGAAATTTAATCATTGTAATTATTAGTAATTATATCTTGCCATTAATAAGAGATAGAAGTAAATGGTAATTAATTATTGATATGTGCAACATATGTTTTGTGTTAAAAATATAATGAGAATTTCATTGAGAAATATTGCTTTCAAATTGTGAGCACTTAAATTTGTTAAAAATATAATGATAATATGAAACTAATAGATAAAGAAATGATGTGGTTATACGAAGTATTATTTCTGTGACTCTTTATTGGGATAATCTTTAAATATAAGTTGGTTTTAAAGGGGGGTGTTAATTGTAAATTAATGTGTAATAAAAAGAAATATGTTTCAATAAAAATAAAAGAAAATGATGGTTTGTTGAAAATATTATTCTTATCAAATAAAGTGAATATTTCATCTATATGAATGTTAATTTAATTTCATTAAAACAAAGAATTGAATTTTGTTGTATGTTTCTAGTTGGAATATTTGATTTATTTAAATATTCAAACTCGATTTGAATTTATAAAAAAATAACAATAATAAAATGGTAAGAAAACAACTTGAAGGTTTGGCTAAATTTTTAATTTGGAATAGTTAACATATTAACATAGGAGATTTATTCCGTTTCAAATTTGACTTTGGAGTCTCAGTTCATCTTTTAATGTTGGGATGGCGATCCTCGTTATGTTAATTGTAGTATTTAATTTTATTTACTATTTACTATATAAAAATACATATATGTGTTTAAATTCGAGCGTATTAGGGTTAATAAAATATGCTAAAATGAATTGTTTTTGTAGTATATTAATTTGTGATTTCTATGCACAGACTACATTCTCAAATTTAAATCATCGCTTTCATTTATTTCATTTTATTACTACTTTCTTCCATTAAATACACGCCTCTTTTGGTCTTCCATTAATTTTATTTATTTACACGCAAGCCATGGCTTGAAATGTTTCATGTATGTTGATGAAATTAATTGAGGTAGCACATGTTTTGAAATTTTATACAAAATGATTTGCTTACCATTTAAACATGTCTTATCAAATTCCAACGTGTATCTTTTATCTTTTGTTAATTACCTGCATGTTAGGCTCTTTTTATTTTGCAAATTTACATCTTCTTATATCTTTCTCTTTCATATTCCAATTTCCAAACGTGCTTTTCCCTTATTCGTTTCCTATTTCATAAATCTCTTCCTCTAACTGTCCATTTCCAATATGTGCTTCCATTATTTCTTTTGCCTAAATTTTTCTTTCTCTCCTAAAAAGAGACAAACAAATGTGAGCAACATATTTTCATGAAGCCAATCTTTTCCATTTGTTTGCAAATCCATTTCCTGAAGCTTCCTTCCTCCATGTGTGAGCCATCGTGTCCTTTTTTTGTTGATTCTCCAAAATTTAGAGACATGAGCAGGCTTCAAAATTCTTAATGTAAGTAACTAACGTGTTTTATTTTATTATTAAAATATGTGTACATGGTTTTCTATGTCATTTCCAATATATTCTTATAACTTGAATATCTTCCGCATATAAATCTCGATTAATGCGCAGTTTCTTCCTTTAAGTTCGTATCAAAATTTCGGACAATATGAAACTAGTATGGTTGCATTTGAAGACCATTGAAATTTTGGGTTTTTATTGGATTTTCAATTGGCTATAAATAAAAGGTGAGTGATTAAACCCACTCACGTAATACTAAAAATTCCATTGCAAGTTAAATAAAATATATGATGTGATATATAAATATTTTATTATGGTTTGTTAATTTATGTTGACATTTGAATTGATATTGAATCTAAATTAACATTTAATTTTATATCAGAATTTAATTTATATTTAAACCCTGATATTTATAAATATTATATGTTGAAATATATTGGTTGATTTGGATGTTGTTGAAATGGATGCTTATTGATTGATATGTTGGATGTATGGTTGTTATTTATTTTAATATGTCCCTGTTATCACCTTGTATATTATTGACATCATTTAAATGGTCCTCTGAATCATTTTAGAATTGGATAATTAAGACATTTAAATTATAGGTTGAAATGATATATATCCATACAATTTCTTGAATTTGGATTATTTATTGGAACTGAATTATTTAAAAAGTTTAAGTTTTTAATTTAAACTTTAGATTTATTTTAAATAAAGTGGTTATAATTAGTATTTCGAATAATTTGAAATCTCGTAAGTTAGGGCACTCAGGTTGTATACTTGATAGGAGATGAAAAATCCCGTAATATCGCTGAAGCCATTGCACTCATATTTTTATTTGAGACTGATTTGACTTACATAGGAATTTTTAGTTTTGACTCGAGTGTATTGTTTTCATTATGCTCAGGCCAGCTTGAGTTTTTCAGCATTGAAGACTATTTTTTGGTGGACGAAGAGGAAGATTCAGTGTATTATTGCTATTTATTATTCCACTACATTCTATGTTCCGCTGCATTATCTGTTTATTTATGATATATGTATAACTATGATTTGAATTTGTAAAAGTGTAATCAAATGTTATTTTCAAAACAGCTTCATGAACTGTTTCTTTGATTATTATATTTTGTCTTTTCTTTCCTTTTTCTTTTTTTTCTTATTTACCCATTAACAATCCTCCCTTTTGAATGATTTGATTCTGACATGTGTGGTTTATTGTCGATTTGAACCATCCAAAAAGGTGGGTCATTAAAGTTGGTATCAGAGCTTTGGTTTAGACATACCTCAGCCTTGGGGTTAACTCATTAGGGATACGGTAGTAATACCCTAGAATGAGTTGTCTGAGTGTATATACGAGACCGCGTATTTGTTAGTGTTGTAAAAATGGTTTGTATAAATTTTGAAATGAAATTATTTTTCCTAATATTATATGATATATATAAAGGAATAATATTTTATGACTAATATAGTTATTTGTAATGTGTTTGATTTATGAAATGGTAATATTTAATTATTATCATTTTTGTTGACTTGTTGTATTTCATCAAATTATAAACATTGGTTAATTATTGTTGATTGAATTAATGAACTAAATACTAGTTTAATAATGGTGTATTAAAGATAATAAAATGAATAATTAGGATATTTGTCTATGAAATTGAAATGTTATTGTGAATTTTGTTGTTTGTTGACATATAGTTTCAACTATTGAAAAAATGGAATATTTGGATATTTTGGATAATCGAAACCTTTTGAATTAATATATGAGTGAAACTTGATAATTGGGTTGAATTATATAGATGAATTGATAACCTTAATTTTAAAGCAAGTAAAACAAGGTTTAATTTGTTATATCTATGTTTAGTAAATGAATAGAATTGGGGTATACATTCTTAGCATGTAATGTAATAATATACAAGTGTGAACTTTAAGCCTTGGGATCTTTAAATTAAAATTGCGATTAAGGAAATGTTGTAAATGTGATTAAATTGAAAAAATATGTTTATAAACTTAATTAACATTTATGAAACGTGTATTAAATAAATTAAAAGGTAAAGGTGAAACTAAATGGAATAAGAAAATATGAATTAAAAGTGAAATGATTTCAAATAAAGCCATGACTTGTAAATTGTTATGAAATAAATGAATGTTGCAATACATGGTTATAAATAAAGTTATGATAACTTTAAACTGGAACAATGTCTTATAAAAAGGAATTAAGTTTAATAAATTGGTTATAAACGTAAGAAAATTCCTTATGAAATGATTTGCAAATAAAAGTAGTATTAAATGAGAAATATTACATGTGAAATGAATGTAATTTAAATTAAAGAGAAATATAAGAAATATTATGAGAATGGATATATTAATGTTTATATCTAAAGGAGAAATTCTGTGAAACAAATATTAAGTATGAAGTTGATTTGAAAACTATTGATTTGGAAAGGTACTCAATTTGAAAGCGAAATCTTATATAATCCAAGTCTATATAAGTGTGATTTGGCACTATTGAATTTGGAAACTATTCGATTTGAAAATGAAATCTCATATATAATGGACTTTATATAAGTACGATATTTAAATTGATTTGAAAAGGTACTACATGATACATATTTTCAAAGTAAAGATATGGAAAGTGCCTTCTTCTTGATATCCGCTTTGTGGCCACATTGTGGATTCATTCTATCGATATTATTCTCTCTGATTTTGGTTTTTCGGATGTGATACTCGAGTGTCCTACCATGGCATAACCCATGGTCTTTTTTTGGTAGCGTAACCCGTAAGGCAGAGATTGCTTAAAGGGTACGGTTGCTTCCTGGGGGATCCAGGCATAACCATTGTGTATCCTGCGGTCTACCGGTTTTGTTGTCGTGGCGTAATCCGCAAGGAAGATATTGCTTAAAGGGTAGGATGTTTCTTAGGAGATCCAGGCGTAACCATTGTTATCCTGTGGTCCACGGGTTTTGGTTATCATGGCGTAATTCGCAAGGCAATACAGATGTTTCCTAACCATTGTGTATTTGCGATCCAGGTGATTTGTTTAGATTGTACTTTCCACATTGGTTTTGAAAGTTTTTCAAGTATTTTCACAGGGGGTTGAAACAGGTCTACTAAGTACTTGGAGAATTCTAGCCTTGCGCCTGGTCAACACAAGGCCAGAGTCTGCAAGAACAAGGATAAATCTGTTAAGACATCGAGTTATAAAAGTATTTTGATAAAGTATTATATAAAGGATATTTTGATTATTTTTTTATTTTCTAAATACTTTAACATATTTAAAATATTATCTATTTATGTACAACATGGTTTATTAGTGTTGTAAATATTGTGAGAAATTATTAATTCAATAAAACATGGCTAGAGTCTGCAAGAACGAGGATAAATCTATGAAGACATCGAGTTATAAAAGTATTTTGATAAAGTATTATATAAAGGATATTTTGGTCATTTTTTATTTTCAAAATACTTTAAAATATTTAAAATATTATCTATTTATGTATAGCATGGTTTATTAGTGTTGTAAATATTGTGAGAAATTATTAATTCAATAAAACATATTTAAAGTAAATGATTATTGATTTATTAATAATGTTTGAAAAGTATCTTGAGATAAAACTAATAAATTTATAAATAATGGATTTAAGGGTTTCAACAGCTTATTTTTATATATAAGTAATGATGTAAATAATTATTTTCAAATAGTTTACATATATTTACAAAGATGCTATTTAAAATATTTAAATGGTATTTAAAAATGAAGCAAGAAATTTTACAAATGAATTTTTGAAAAGTATTAAAGTATTAAAGATGATTATTTGCAAATGAAGCTTTCAAATGAATATTGCAAGTTAAATTTATATAAGTTTCTTTGAATGTAGAATTTAAAGATATTATATTAATGGAAAAAAAAATTGATTTGCAAAGTTTATTTATAGTAATATACTTGGCAAATAAATTTGAGTCTCTATTTTGCAAGTATAGTTTGGAATATTTAATTGATTTCGAAGTACTAAAAGTAAATTTATTGGTTCATTTACTGTTTGAATTTTTGTATTAAACCATAATAAATGTTTTTCCATGATTTGAATATTCATTTTAAAACAAATGTGTAAAATTAATTATGAAGATATCAAATTTTAAACTTTGATTTAGAAATTTAATGTAAGATTTGAGTATTCTATTAGTTTCAGTTTAATAATCTTGAGTTTATACTTATTTTAAAAATAATGAGTCTAATAAATTATCGAATTTAAGGAACTATATTATAAAGTTTATTATAATGTTTTGATATAAATTTCTAACATTGTTTTAGACTTTTGAAAAATCATTGCATAATGCTATAAGGATGTTTTAAATATATCTTATATTTTTACTAAGTGAATAAGATTAAATGTTTTAACTGAATTTTTAGATAGGTTGAAATATTTCATTTCTCTTCAAGGGCAAATACCAAAAACTTAAATTTTGTTCAGTAACCGAATAGAGTTATAAAAATAAGTAGGACAGCAGAAGCTTAAGTAATATTTTTTTTAAATGATTCATTAATGACTTAAATATTTAATGGAAACCAAATTATGTAAGTGGTTGATCTTTATATAAATAAATGAATGAAAGCTAAGTGATGAAAAAATCCAATCGAATAAACTTAAATAAATTTAAAATTCTTGTTGTTTGGCTGATGGTAAGTTTGGGGAAGAATACTTCTAGTTGTTGAGGTTGTTTGACTAATATATTAAGTAATTATCTAGGGTTGTTGAGCTTAGGGTACACTTGACAGTTTATTCATCATCTTGCATGATTTAAGGTTTTTGAACTAAACAAGCCATTGGTTTTGGTTGCTATGGATGTATGATGGATTCTTTAGTTGCATAAATGGTTGTATTGTTTGTTTGAATATGTTTTATATTGATTTTCTTTTGCTGCAAATTGAAACAACTTAAATATCTCTCTAATACATAATTCTCACTATTTTGGATAATATAAGTGAAATACAGGTTTGTGGAAGCAATAGTTACTGCTTTTTGTTCTATAAATAAAGTTGTTTTCCCAACAAATAGGTACGTTTTTGAATTAAGGTTTTATAGTGATATCTTATTATTATCCTATGGTTTGGGATATTTATTTTTGAGATATGATATATATACACGTTTACTATTGATACTATTATTTTTCTAGACCTAACCGCACAAAGGAGATGCTGCCGAAATTTTTCGTGGAAGTTGAGTTATTTTCAAATTTATATTAAATTTAAATACGCAACTTAAATTGTTTATAAATGGATCATTTTTAATAAAATATTTCAAATTCCTCGATTCCTTCGTGTTTCATTTCGAGGACGAAAAATTTTGAGTGGGGTAGAATGTAACAACCCATATTTTGATAATTAGAAATATTAAATTTAATAAGGTTTTGGGCTTTAATATTGTCAAGAATTAAAATTTATGATTTATTAAATTGAATCTTATTAGAATAGAAATTTTGACTTTAAGATAAATCTTAAAACAACTAATTTTAATGAGATAAAACATATAATTTGCTAATATCGATTGAATGTGATTGACTACTATAGTATGTTAACGTAATTTCAATCAATTTAAATAATAAAGTTTAATAAGGAATAGATTAAATGATGTATAAATTGATGTAATCTTATGTTATTAATTTCAATTGGTTTTAATATGGAGTATGAAATCAATTATTTTGTACATAAATTTATTAACCGTTGTTTGTAAATAGTAAGTTAATAGATATGGATTATTAACGTATAACCATTGTTTTATTTATTTTCTTGTTATTAAATCCGTTAGAAATTTATTTGGTAATTAATGGAGAATTAATGTAATTGAAATATTACAATTGATATAAGAAGAAACGTCAACCGTTGAGTGCAAAACTTATGTTAATCAATTGCATAAGGGAATAGTTGATTTGATAATAAGAATGTAAATCAAAATAAAAGTATTTGTTTGAAATTTAAATATATAATGAACAGTTTATTACAGTTGTTATTAAATGTTGGAATTAAATTAGTATATAGATATTGGGTTTAACATAGAAAATTGGATTTCAAAGGAAAAAATTGGATTAATTATCTTCCCTGTATTATGGTATGTTTTGAGATTTAATCATTGTAATTAATAGTAATTATATCTTGCCATTAATAAGAGATAGAAGTAAATGGAAATTAATTAATGATATGTGCATCATATGCTTTGTGTTAAAAATATAATGAGAATTTCATTGAGAAATATTATGTTTAAATTGTGAGCACTTAAATTTGTTACAAATATAATGATAATATGAAATTAATTGATAAAGAAATGATGTGGTTGTACGAAGTAATATTGCTGTACAAAGTTATATTTTTGTGACTCTTTAATGGGATAATCTTTAAATATAAGTTGGTTTTAAAGGGGGAGGTGTTAATTGTAAATTAATGTGTAATAAAAAGAAATATGTTTCAATAAAAATAAAAGAAAAGGATGGTTTCTTGAAAAGAATATTCTTATCAAATAAAGTGAATGTTTCATCTATGAATGTTAATTTAATTTCATTAAAACAAAGAGTTGAATTTTGTTGTATGTTTCTAGTTGGAATATTTGATTTATTTAAATATTCAAACTTGATTTGAATTTAATTTATAAAAAAATAACAATAATAAAATGGTAAGAAAACAAATTGAAGGTTTGGTTAAATTTTTGATTTGGAATAGTTAGCATATTAACATAGGAGATTTATTCCGTTTCAAATTTGATTTTGGAGTTTCAGTTCATCTTTTAATGTGTGGGGTAGCGGTCCTCGTTATGTTAATTGTAGTGTTTAATTTTATTTACTATGTACTAAATAAAAATACATATATGTGTGTAAATTTGAGCGTATTAGAGTTAATAAAATACGTTAAAATGAATTGTTTTTAGTATATTAGATTTGTGATTTCTATGTACGGACTACATTCTCAAATTTACATCATCGCTTTCATTTGTTTTATTTTGTTACTACTTTCTTTCATTAAATACATGCCTCTTTTGATCTTCCAGTAAGTTTTATTTATTTACACGTGAGTCTTGCCTTGAAATGTTTCACGTGTGTTGATGAAATTAATTGAGATAGCACATGTTTTGAAATTTTATACCAAAAGATTTGCTTACCATTTAAACATGTCTTATCAAATTCCAACGTGTATCTTTTAACTTTTGTTGTTAGTTACCTGCATGTTAGGCTCTTTTTATTTTGTAAATTACATCTTCTTATATCTTTCTCTTTCATATTCCAATTTCCAAACATGCTTTTCCCTTATCGTTTCCTATTTCATAAATCTCTTCCTCTAACTTTCCATTTCCAAAACGTGCTTCCATTATTTCTTTTGCCTAAAGTTTTCGTTCTCTTCTAAAAAGAAACAAACAAATGCGAGCAACTTATTTTCATTAAGCCAATCTTTTCCATTTGTTTACAAATCCATTTCATGGAGCCTCCTTCCTCCGTATGTGAGCCATCATGTCCTTTTTTTGTTGATTCTCCAAAATTTAGGGACATGAGTAGGCTTCAAAATTCTTAATGCAAGTAACTAACGTATTTTATTTCATTATTAAAATGTGTGTACATGGTTTTCTATTTCATTTCCAATGTATTCTTACAACTTGAATATCTTCCGCATATGAACCCCGATTAATGCGCCGTTTCTTCCTTTGGGTTCGTATCAAAATTCCGAAAGAAACTAGTATAGTTTCATTTGAAGATCATTGAAATTTTAGGCTTTTATTGGATTTTCAATTGGCTATAAATAAAAGGTGAGTGATTAAACTCACTCACGCAATACTAAAAATTCCATTGCAAGTTAAATAAAATATATGATGTGATATATAAACATTATATTGCGGTTTGTTAATTTAAGTTGACATTTGAATTGATATTGTATCTGAATTGACATTTAGTTTTATATTAGAATTTAATTGATAGTCAAACCCCGATATTGATAACTATTATATGTTGAAATATATTGGTTGATATGGATGTTGTTGAAATGGATGCTTATTGATTTATATTTTGGATGTATGGTTGTTATTTATTTTAATATGTCACCGTTATCACCTTGTATATTATTGAAATCATTTAAATGGTCCTCTGAATCATTTTAGAATTGGATAATTAAGACATTTAAATTATGGGTTGAAATGATATATACCCATACAATTTCTTGAATTTGGATTATTTATTGGAACTGAATTATTTAAAAAGTTTAATTTTTTTATTTAAACATTAGATTTATTTTAAATAAAGTGGTTATAATAAGTATTTTGAATTATTTGAAATCTCGTAAGTTATGGCACCCAGGTTGTATACTTGATAGGAGATGAAAAATCTCATAACATCTCTGAAGCCATTGCACTCATATTTTTATTTGAGATTGATTTGACTTACATAGGAATTTTTAGTTCTGACTCGAGTGCATTGTTTTCCATTATGCTCGGGTCAGCCTTTAGTTTTTCAGCATTGAAGACTATTTTCTGGTGGAAGAAGACGAAGATTCAGTACATCATTGCTATTTATTATTTCACTATATTCTGTGTTCCGCTGCATTATTTGTTTATTTATGATATATGTATAACTCTGATTTGAATTTGTAAAAGTGTAATCAAATGTTATTTGCAAAACAACTTCGTGAACTGTTTGTTTGATTATTATATTTTGTCGTTCCGCTGCGAGATTCGTTATTTTGTTTTTTCTTATTTACCCCACTGAAAATCCTCCCTTTTGAATGGTTTGATTCTGACATGTGTGGTTTATTGTCGATTTGAACCATCCAAAAAGGTGGGTTGTTACATATATGCACTTGAAATCGATCTATGTAGATGGTCTTATGCAAAAATAGAAATCAAGAATACGAGTACTTTTGGAATTCGAAGTAAGCTGTAATTAAGAAATCACAAGCGTTTAGGAATACGAAAGTAGAACATAACTCAAGAAAACTTATTCTTATTCCATATAATGTTGAATGTAAAAAGTACTACATGCAATAGCTCTCCTGGCACTACAATCCCCAAATCATTTTAGGGTTACAAAGTTTAAAATGTAAGAGATGAGAAAAGAATGGTTTGCTTTCTTCTTCATGCCCCCGGTACGTATTTATAGGGGTTGAGAGAAGCGTTATGGCTTCCACGTGTCTATGCTGTATGCTTGACCACTGGCATTGTCCATTTAATGGTGCATGGCATCACATTTCAGTATCCACTTGCTCTATGGCGAACTTTAATGCTTATCATGCATCCCGCCTTAATATTCTTCATTGATAAAGGTTAATATCAACATTGTATTGAGGATATGCGGCCTCCTTTGAAGGTTGATAAAGTGCAACGTTACTATGGTACGATATCAATAAATGGTGACATTGATAAATGGTGATATTAGCAATGATTGGCATTGATAACAAGCGGCTTTGATAACAGAGGCATTTGTAGTAGACGACATTGATAACAAGCGACATTAATAACAGACGACATTGATAACATGCGACATTGATAACAGGTGGCATTGATGATAAGTGGCATTAATAATACGCGGCATTGATAATTGATGGCATTCACAGGAGATGGCATTACTTTGATAGGTGTCATGAGAAGAAGGCGACATTGGAGAGATGCGATATTAATTCGGAGCAGCATTGATTCTTCTGGCCATATGGAAGAAGTGCTCCATTGGAATACGACATTAATGTAATGTGGCATCAATGTTATATCATGATATTATAACATTGATGGCTATTAGTATTCAGCTTTCCAGTAACGTCATTCTCTTACTAACATGCGATATTGTTTCCAATTTCCTTGGAACAATACCATCCATTCAACTTTATAAATGGTACGTAGTATTGATGGCATATGGTATTGCTGGCTTCATTGATGATCTGCAAAATTGTCCATTGCTCTTTATTGATGAGAGGCGACATCGTAAGCCTTTGGCGTTGGCTATTGCCTTTCTTTCGGCATTGATTATTGATGCGGTTTCACAATTATGTCACATGCTTTATATCTTCGAAAACAATAATTGTAGTAACATATTCCCCATAAGTGTAGTGGAAGCGTTGACCTTTCAAGTCAACAATCTCGTCAATAACGCTTACTGCCTATTATTACCCTAAATGAATCTAACCATTCAACGGAATTGAATCGACGGTGACTGTATATCTTCCTTTTTTCCGTATAAGTAGATGAGCTTTCCCTTCGTTCCTCTTTTATCTATAATTAAAAACTCAAGCAAACAAAATCAAATTTCGAAAAATTATTTACAAATTCTAGTTTTTCGCAGCAAAGTTAAAATCAAGGTATGATTCTCCTTTTATTGATTAAAATAATAGGAAATTATCGTTAGGGTTTAATTGAGGTTGTAGATTTCGAATTGGCATTTAGGTTCGATTATATAGCTTTGATGTTCATACTAACGATTAGACTGACAATTGTTTATGATTGTAGCTTTTTTCGCATTAATTTCTATGTTCCTTGAAGGAATTTTTGTTTATTCAATAATTAAGTGACACTGATAATGAAAACATAGGTGCTCTTAGTTTAATAATGAAGAGGATGGTTTATTAGACCCAATGTCCAATATCACTTCGTTTTATATCAATATTGAGCTCTTATGACATCACTATAATATTCGATATTAGCTTATATTCTTTTGTTTTATGCCAAAATTGATGTTTTACGACACTGATATGATGCTAGATATTAATTACGTTCTCTATTGATCCTTTATCATGATATTTGATATTGAGGTTTAGAAAATCTACTGTGAAAACTTTTCATATCGTTAATGACTAAAGAGATGTGCAACAACCTATGTAAGGGATATAGGAGTCATTGTTACAGGAAAGCTTATGTTGATTAGATGCGACATTAATAAGTTCGATATTAACTAAAAATGTTGCCATTTATATTCGATATTGACTCGGGCGGAGGGGGGGTTATCGTTTGATACCGATAGCTTGACTGTTTGTTACTATCTATCGATAGCCCCTTTTAACATCATAAATTAAGCTTTATTCGACACCATAATTTACGAAATAATTGTTGTAGCAGCTTATAAGTAGTTTTAGCATTATTTATCGATGTCCACAACCTTATTATTTCGGCATTGATTATAGTTGCAGCATTACATTGTTGCTTTGTAGTATGACCTATGCTACATTCGGCATTGATATACCCATTTAATGTGGGTTTATTGATGCAAACTTAAAATACCATTATGTTAGCTTTTATTCAGATTTCATGCAAATTCCCATAGGCTTACTTTATTATCATAAGTTTAACATTTACTTTGCACTTTTGATCAACCTAACAGTTCAAGTTTTTCATGAATTCAATATTGACTATGCAATGCTCGTTGATTATTATAAATACTATGTTAGGCTTTGTATTTTTAGTATTTGGGTGTGACAAGTAAATCACTTATATGCCTTTTGATTAAATATGTACTAATCCATTTATTTAATGAGCACTAGTATTTCTCAAATTTGGAATAGTATCACCTGGTATGTAAATGGAAAGCCAAAAGATAACCAAGAAGTCCATAAAAAAGACTAGCAAAGGTCCCAAGGCTTCACCCTCTAGATGGGGGACCATCTCTTGAATCCTTCATATATCATAACTCTAGGTGAAGTAGACTCTATCTTGGAGCAGTTTGGCATCACTGGAATTGAAGCTATTCCTACTGGTTTTACTAGCAGCATTTGAAACCCTTAAGAAGGGTAGTTTGCGTTCAGCCCAATCCACATCTGACATATAGGCTACCTTCCTTTCGCTGACTTTCTTTTGAAATACATGGAGCATTTAAACATTTCCCTAATCAAATTTACTCCAGATGCATATACTTACCTAACATGCTTAGAAGTCCTTGCTTAGGAAGCTGGACTTCCTTCCTTGAGCGCCGAAGTCCTCCATTCTATAGTTGACCCTGCAAGAGTAGGAAATCGAAAGGATTATCTATTATACCGCATCCGTCCTCTCCCAAAAATCCTAATCACTGACCTATCAATAAGACCAAGGAGTGGGAGATGCAATTTTGCTACGTTTGGTGCTGTTCTAGTATCAGGGGAACTTTCTTCCCAGCTATTAATTTTTTTTCTTATTACTCATGCCCTTTTTTGTTCCCCTCTAATGAATATTTTATTTTAAGTATTGCTCCAAAGCAATAAAGTTCTTCAGCACATGAAATTATCCTGTCTTTAACTTGAGCATCAAAGATGATGGGCAATAAACTTACGCCGATTACACAAGAAAAGCTTCTTCAATATTCTATAATCTTAGATCATCACAAAATCTTAGGGGAGGATCCAATGATCAAAGGCAATGCTAAAGGAAGATGATCATTAGTAATAGGCAAGTTGAGATCCTTCTCTATTAATTCTCCGGTTCAACTCGAACCTTCGGGTGAGTTACCATTATAACTATAAAAAACCTCTTGTAATATTAACTTATAGGATTTCCTCTCTAATTTAGGCTCATCTACCCTAGCTATTATCTCCAAAGAAAAGGAAACTGTAAGTGATGCTTCATAAGAGAAGGAGAATAAAGGCGACACTCCTGCCTCAACTTAGGTTACCAAATCTCTTTCATTAAAGGATTTCATTAGTAGTGCGTTCAAGATCCTAAAAAAAAACCAAGTGATAGTCCAGCAATCGTAACTTCAACCTCCGACACAAAATTCAAGGTTGGGGGCAAGCGTACTCCTGTAATTTTGGATTAAGAACAATATGCAAACATCGATGCAAGTCTTGAGGCCTTAAATCTCAAATCTCCTAAGAAAATGGCTCAACGACTAACAGAGATAAGGAAGTCTCAGGATTCATTTTTGGATATCCATTTTCCAAATATGCCTAGGGCTCTTTATCGTATGTGTAAGGATTTTGGCCTAACTCTTATTCTAGAACATCCACTCCCCTCTAAGTCTCATGCACAAACTCCTATCAATAACTTTGACAATCTTCTTCAATCGGTCATCTGTTCTCTATCTTTAACTTCTCTTAAACCACCGCAATCTTCTTTTTATTCCCAAGATCACCTCTTAATATTCTCAAGCAGTTCTTGCCATATGTGCCTTTCTCATTCAACTGTTTTAGGTCCTCTACTCTATATATAATGTTCTAACTTATACTTGTTACATAGGCAGCAAAGCACATGTTTCTCTTCCAAAAGGCTGCCCAAGGGTCTTCCAATGAGGTGCCTAAGCTAAAAGAGAAGAATTCTTCACTCAACACCAACATAATCAACCTTTCAATAGTGAAGGAAGAGGCCATCGCTAAGAAGGAAAAACTTGCCTCCTTCCTTAATGAAGAGAAATGCGCTAGATAAGCACTAGAAGATAAGGTAAGGATTTTAGAAGAAAACTTGGAAAGGAAGATAAAAGAGAGGCTAGGCTTGTAGAATAGAATGAACTTCTTAAGAAGAAGCTTTGTAGGAAACAACCCTCCCAACTAAGTCAACCAAAATTACTGAAGATGTAAAGTAGAAGGTCTCTTATTTTCTTGACACGACTCTCGATTCCACTATCGAGAAATATTATGAGAAGGCCTTATACATTGCATACGCCAACAATATTCAGAAGTGCCCAGATTTGCATTCCCCATCCCTTCCAGCTTGATATGAGGGGTTTAAAAAGAAATTCAATGCAATGCTGAAGAAAGCTCTGGTATTTGAGGAGAAGACCTCTGATTAGAAGAAGGTGATCGATGCTAAGAAATTGCTAACTTTTGATGATCCTCCAGCAGACAGGGATACGTAGTCTAACGAGGAAGAGGAGGATGATGATGAGAACGGGAATGATGATGGTCATGATGATGAGGGTAATGATGATGGTGGCAATGATGATAATGGTGGTGGTGATAGAAAGGGTCCCTCTGGACCGCCAAATGAGAAGGATGGATCGGGGAACTCTAACCTAGACTCAATGGCTCAAGGTAAGGAAGTTATTGAAATTCCCGATTCCCTAACTAAAGATTATCCTTGGAAAGTTAATGCTCTTCAAATCCATAAGTCCAAAGGAAAAGAACAAATTTCTTCATCTCAAATTCCAATCTTTGAGGTATGGGTCTCTTTATTTAAACGTTTTAAGTTATTAAGTAGTTTTTTAGTAATATTTAATTATTTTAATCAAGGAGAAAATTGAAATACTATTATGAGGTTACGGTTGAAATGAACCAAATGGAAATAAATCAATTGAATCATGAATTGGATAGACTTTTGAAGGATATCTAAGAGATACAATAATCTTACTACTGGTGCATCGAAATTAAGTTTTTTCAAAGAAAGACAAATGGCTCCATGTATGAAGAATGCACATTTTTATTGGGACAGACTCTTGAGAAAGGATTCGAAATTTACGACCCTCTTTTTGATGTTGATCGATGGGGAATGTCTTAGAGGGGTTTCTCTACAAAGTTTACTTTAGGGTATATTAATTGATTTTTCTTACTTCGGCGACAACTACGGGGGTTTCCTTAGGCGCTTCCATCACAGATATTTACGTGGAATTGTAGTGTAATTTGAATTTCATTATTGTTTTCAAACTTTGCCGTTTTTGATGGAAAAATTTATTTTTCATGTGTTTTTTCCGTTTTACTTATTCTGAATAGGAAAGTCGGTTAGCGCTTAAAGCTGGTCCCATAGATGCTCTTTCTCAACTGAATATTATTAAAGATAAATTGATAGCCGATATCAAAAGAGGCAGTCTTCTCAAGATGGTTTAGCTTTACCATTTCCGGATAATCTAGGAGTGTAAGAGTGGCATAAGAAATATTATCAATTAAGGTTGACATTCAGGAATTATAAAGAAATGACCTCTAGCTTAGTGGATCAAATTAAAGAGAAGGATAAAGAATTTCAAGAGTTGAAAAAGAAGATTGACATGGTTCTAGGGTATGGACCTTCAATCGATATTGATACTGAAATGGGTAAATTACACCAACGAATAAATGATCTTGAAGTGTATTTGATGAAGAGTCAAGTATCCTACCAATCTTTGGAACTCATTACGAGTGGAGGCTGTAGGAAATGCGGATTGTGGATCTTAAGGCAGAATTAACACTAGAGGGGGATGTATAGTGTTTAATTAATTTTATGAATCTTTTTGAAATCCTTCAAATTAAATCCAAACAGATGCAATACACAAACACAGAAACAATCATTGAATCAGACACAGATGCAAATAGTAAATAAAAGCAGTAAAGGAAAGAACAGACGGGAATTTTATACTGGTTCGGAGTTACCCTACATCCAGTCCCACATAATTTTTCTTGTGCAGATTTCTTTTCAAATATATTCGATATTACAACCTCGATTTCAACCGAGAGATAGTGTTTTATTCTAAACTTTGTAACCATTTTGAATACAGTTTAAATTTATAAAAGATATTTAAAAAGTAATCTTACAAAAATATAATCTATAATATAAAAGTAATATTAAAAATTAAGTATAGAATATATTTTCTCAATTTAAAGCTATAATGTTAAAACTAGGAGATATTTTAAAAATAAGAGATGATTTTGAAATCAAAATATAAAAGATGGTAAGAATAGTTTAAGGTTAAAATATTTAAACTGAGAGAAATGACTTTTAAAATATAGTTTTTGGAAAAATAGTTAAAATAAATCATTTTAAAAATTTTGTGGATTCCATTCCCCTAGAGAAGGTCGTGGGTTCCATCCCACTAAAGAGGTAGTGGGTTACATCCTACTATTAAAGCGAGAAGGCGGATTCCATTCCACAATTAAAATACGAGTAAAGATTTTTGTGCTATTATGAAGTTTTAACATAAATCTCGACTCTGTTACTTATATTGATATCATGAACTCTTGGTACTCTTGATATCTTTAACTTTTGATACTCATGAGTCTCCAGTCTTGATTTCTCGAGTCTTGAATTCGTTAGTCTTGAATCTTTATAATGTACAGTCCTCATTCTCAGTAAATGCATATATATACACATCCTTCATATATATACATCCTTTATAAAAATATATAACTTGACAAGAATATTAGTATTTATATTTTATAACAAGTCTTAAGTTGTTGTCATCAAAACCATCATCTCAGGAACTAACAATCTCCCCCATTTTGAGGATGACAACCTTTGTTTATAAAATCGTCTCCACAATCTTCGATTCTTCTTCAACTCCCCCTTATTCCAACAACTCCCCTTTACTCTACTAACTCCCCCTTATAACTCCCTCTTAATCTAATCCTATCTATCCTATTTTATAATTCTCCCCCTTTGTCATCAGCAAAAACTAAGCTTAAACTACATATCTCCCCCTTAAACTAATACTATAATAAGCGAAAACATAAATCTAATTTTATTATATATGTTGTTATATTACACAAACATGTCAACAAATATATACAAGTACACAATATATAAAAACATTATCATAAAAACAATCTAACGATAGTCCTTGACAATTGGTGGCTTGTGAATCGAACAATTAGGGTAATGGAGACAAAAGTTTCTATGCTATTTGACCAAATTACCATCTTTGTCAAAATAGACTTCTCCAACGCAAATAACTTTATCGACCTCATCCATTTTTACTTCATCCACTTATTTTGCTTCTTCTTCATCATCCTCTAATGGATTAGAATACATATGTTAGAGGAATCTTACTCAATCATGATTGGATCTGCATAATTATCCAATAGAAATTTTTGCAAACTTCTAAGGATCTTTCCTTGTTTCTCCTTTGCCATTTTTATTTGCATGACTTGTAATTCAATCAGCATTTGAAGGGAATCCTTCAAAGTTTCCTTAATCTTCATCACTCGAGCCAATGTAGTTCGTTGAAATGGACCAGAAGAGGAGGCCATTATTTTATATTTTCGAAAGTTTGTTACAGAGTAAATGAAGAGAGAAGACAGAAGAATTTGAAATATTATGGTTTATATAACCACCAAACTGATTTTAGAGAGAAAATAAGAATTCAAATTTTACCGTTGTATGTCAACATGATAGTAGTGTCATGTCGACATCCTTATGAAAATTTTGACAATTTTATTTTTCTATTTTTATTTAAGTATATATGTTACTATATTTATGTTCTATATCTCAGTTATAAAACAAATACCTAGTTCTCTTCTTAATTTAATAAAGGTTGATTGATTTAAGGGTTTGTTCAGAATATCAGCTATTTGATTCTCTATGTTGATAAATTCAAGAGAAATAATCTCTTTACTTGTATTATTTCTGAGAAAATGATGTCTGATATCAATATGTTTGGTTCTGGCATGATGAGTAGGACTTTTGGATGAATTTATTGTACTTGTATTGTCACAATAAATTTGTGATTTTGAAGTATTTAACCTAATATCCTTTATGGTCTGTTGCATATAGATAACTTGAGAATAAGCCAAAGTAGCAAAGACATATTCTTCTTTAGTTGTTGATAGTGAGAAAGTATTTTGCTTTTTACTAAACCAGGAAACCAGAGAATGTCCTAAAAAGTGACAAGTTCCACTTGTACTTTTTCAGTCTGATTTACAATCAGCATAGTCAGCATCACAATATGAGATTAAATCAAATGAATCATTTTTAGGGTAAAATAGGCCATAGTCTAAAGTGTGTTTAACATATCTTAGGATATGTTTAACAGCTTTTAAATAGGTTTCTTTGGATTGAGGTTGGTATCTTGCACAGAGATAGACACTATGCATGATATTAGGCCTACTTGCAGTTATATAGAGTAGCGATCCAATCATTCCCCTATATATTTTTGATCAACATCTTTTGACACGTCTTCTTTATTTAAGGCTTCATTGGTTGCCATAGGAGTGGGTTTTCCACTTGCAGTTGTCATACCAAACTTACTAACTAGATTCCTAGCATACTTTTCTTAACTAATGAAAATACCACTATCTAATTGTTTTGTTTGCAATCCTAAAAAGAAATTAAGTTCACCCATATGACACATCTCAAACTCTTTTTTCATTATTTCAGGAAACATTTTGTTTCATTTTTGTTGATCCAAAAATTATATCATCTACATAAATCTATACTAACTGGATATCATTTTTGTTTCTTTTAATAAAAAGAGTATTATCTACTTTACCAATTTCAAAATTTGAGAATAACAGGTAAGATCTTACTTTATCATACCAGGCTCTAAGAGCTTGTTTCAGATTATATAAAGCTTTCTTTAATTTGTAAACATTATTTGGAAAAAAGTGGGGGTTATTCAACATAAACATCTTCTTTAACAAAACCATTTAAAAATGCGCTTTTGACATCCATTTTAAATAATTTGAAATTTTTATGGTTTGCGAAAGCAAGTAGAATTCTAATGGCTTCTAATCTTGCTATGGGTGCAAAGGTTTCATCATAGTCTATTCCTTCTTCTTGACAATAATCTTGCGTGATTAACCAAGATTTATTTCTAACGACCTCACCTTGTTCATTCATTTTATTTTTACAAACCCATTTAGTTCCTGTTATAGTTTGTCCTCAGGTCTAGGAACAAGTTCTCATACATCATTTCTGGTAAATTGATTCAGTTCTTCTTGCATGACAAGAATCCATGAATCATCAGATGTTGCTTCCTTTGGGTTTTTGGGTTCAATAGTTGATATAAAAGCTACATTACTCATCTTGTTTAGTTGATTTCTAGTTCTAACAATAGATTCAATATTTCCTAGTATATTTTCTACAGGGTGATCTTTTAAAAGCCTGATCCTTTTATTAGAATGAACAGTTTCACAATTTGTTACATGTGATTCATTATTTAAAGTAAAAAAACCATCTTCATCATTTATTTGAACAAAATCTTTGAAATTTTCATCAAAAGATACATGCATTGTTTCTTCAATGGTGTTAGTTTTTAAATTGAAAACTCTATATGCTTTACTTCTATTAGAACATCCGATAAAGATTCCTTTGCCAGATCAAATTTGTCCAAATTGTCCTTTGTATTTAAAATAAAGAATTTACTTCCAAAAACTTAAAAATAAGATACCTTTCGTTTCCTAGTGAATAGAAGTTCGTATGGTTTTTTATTGGTTAAAGGTCTAAGTAAAATCCTATTCAAAATGTAACAAGATATAGCGACTGCTTTAGCCTAAATTTTCTTGATGATTTACTATCTGAATGCATAGTTCTTGAACACTCTTGAATCATCCTATTTTTATGCTCTACCACTTCTTTTTGTTGTGGAGTTCTTGAAAAAGAAAAATTGTAAGTTATTCTTTTCTGATTACAGAAATTCTCAAAATTCATTTTCAAATTCTTCACCGCGATCACTGCAAATAGTTTTGATGTTAAAGAAAATTGATTATGAATTCTTTTTGCAAAATGTTTAGATAAATCAAAAGCATTACTTTTAAGTTTCATAAAATTTTTCCATGCAAATCTAGAATTATCATCTACAATTACAAAAACATAATCACTGTGATTTATTTACTGAATTTGAGATGGGCCAAAAAGATCTAAATGAAGTAACTCAGAGGTTTTGAAGTTGAAATCATATCTTTTAATTTGAATGATCTCTTCCTAAGTTTTCCTAATTGACAAACATCACACATACTATCTACTTAAAATCCATTTTAGGGAGACCTCTTACTAAATCAAGTTTTGAAAGTCTAGTTAAGAGTTTGAAATTTGAATGCCCAAATCTTTAATGCCAAATCCAAGGGTCGCTTGTATTAGCCAAAAGACATAAGTTATCATTTGAATATTTCATACTAATAATATAAATATTTTTCTTCCTAATTCCTTCAAAGATAATATTTGATTTATTATCTTTGATGTGACACTTATCCTTTTCAAATATAATTTTGGAGCCCTTATCGCATAGTTGACTTATGCTAAGCAAATTGTGTGTTAGATTCCTAACTAATAGTAGGAGTTTTAGAGTTATTGACATTGCCGATGCCAATTACGTATCCTTTTGAATTGTCTCCAAATTTGACCATTTCTCCATCTTCATAAATTATTTCATTCAGTATATATGGATTACCAATCATGTGCCTTGAACATCCACTATCAAGTATCCATTTGTTTTTCTTGATTTGCACCATTTGTCCATTGAGAGCTGATTCTTCCAAAGCCATATAACACATATGTCTTGCACAACACACCAATTCAGTAGATAACTTGATTTTCTGTAATAACAATATACAGATTTATGGGACAATGATGATTTGGACAGTTTTGAACTAAAGTTGATAGAATTTTCGAAAATTGCCATTTCAAACTTTTCAAAATTCAAATTATGATAACTTTGAAAACCAATGCTCCGATACCAAATGTAGGAAATGCAGATTGGGGATCTTAAGGCAGAAGTAACACTAGAGGGGGGTGAATAGTGTTTAATTAATTTTATGAATCATTTTGAAATCTTTTCAAATTAAATCCAAACAGATGCAATACACAAACATAGAAACAACCATAGAATCATACATAGATGAAATAGTAAATAAAAGCAGTAAAGGAAAGAACACACCGAAATTTTATACTAGCTCAAAGTTACCCTACATCCAGTCCCGCACAATTTCTTCTGCATATTTCTTTTAAAATATAATGTCGATATTATAACCTCGATTTCAAGGCCACGAGATACACCCTCCTATCTCCAAGTCAAGGGCAAACTCTCTTGATTTAACTAGGCTACAGGATCACCTAATTAATTTACGAGCTACAATCACACCCAATTGATTTATGGGCCACACGCCATTTCCAATATCACTTTTATAGATAGAGAGACTTGATACACTTCTATTTTTTTGCAAAGAAAGCCGATTTTATAGTGGGCCGTCCACTTTTATTACGAAAGTAATAAGGTTGAGGTATAGGAGGTAGGTAAGAGCACCTACACTACTATGAAAAAACAGAAAATAAAATATAGAACAGGTTTATGGCAGACTTGCCACATAAACTATGTTAATCACCAAGCACTAGGACTCCTCTGAAGAGGATGAATCACCATCCTTTGGAGAAACCAATGGGACATTCCCACATAGACCAGCAAAAGGACTGAAGCAGATAGCAAGACTCGGATCATAACCCAAAACATCCGAGGAATAAATGAAAGAATGATCCCATGATTGATCTTCAAGCAAAGCACAATTCCTACCCGCATCCACACCCTCCAAATCAAGAACTAAAGACTCATCAGACGGTCTGTAATAAAGACAACGAAGGTCCTCCTGATCATCAGAAACAAATCTGAAATACGTGTCATCCACCGGATTAAATCTTACATCAGAGATGAGATCAACCCAACATCTCTCAGACTCAACCCAAGCAATCCGGTCAGAAACAGGGGCCAGAATAGGAAGAGTAAGGGGTCCACACGAAGTCACAGCCACTGATGGGGATGCAGGCCTAGAAATAGACAGACCCAAATCAGGAGGAGGAGCAGGAGGGGGAACCTTGGGAATCCATTTCCGAAGCGGTGGGCGAGGCAGAGGAATCTTAGGAGCTGTCGCGGTGGATTCAGAATGATGGCAAGAGAATTTCAGGTGACCAAAAGAGTGACAGTGGGAACAAATATCTGGAACCCAACCATAGCGAACACGAACCTCCACAACATGACCAACGGCAAGCTGAACAGGAATAGAAGCAGGGAGGGGCTGGAAGGGGGTAATCTCAACCAGAGCCTTAGCATACATCAATTTATCTCGGGCTACCGTATTCGCGTCAAAACACTTCAATTTTCCAATGTTGCAAGCTAATCAGTTCAACCCAAGCAAGGGCTGAAGCGCAGACGGTATCTGAGAAAAATAGACCCAAACAGGAATGGAAAGCACTTGCTCGCGAGCACGCGCCACAGAAGGTGACCAAGGAGTGATGATAAAGGGTCTACCATCAAAAAAAGAAGGTTCGGCACTAAGAACAAGACGGCGATCCTGAGCGGAGGAAAACTTAAGATAATAAAAAGAGTCAACCAGCTTAACTGACAAATTGCCACACAGCTTCCAAGCCTTCCTCAAAATCGTGGTCGGATCACGAATGCGGTGATTTGGTTCAAGAAAGAAACCAACCAAATATTCAGACCAAAAATCAACTCCAGCTTGTATGACATTTGGAGGAGGAATGTTCACTCCGTTCTCTTCCACAATATCAAATTCAATAGGGGTGTAAACACCTGCACTACGTGGCAATGATTTGAATAAAGAAGTCCAAGGCTTGGGGCAGGCAGGCACAGCCGAAAGAGGCCCACGGCGATCCACAACAGATGACACATCCTGAGCATCAACCAACAAAGTCGCATCCAAACAGCTAGCACTGGAAATAGGGCCAGTACCGATAGCAGCATTTATACAAACACTGGGCATGCAATGATCAGACACAACATTCCCCACCACGCAAACATTACCACCTGACTTGCCACCAATAATTTTCTCATTGACCATTGAATCCAACACTAACTTGCCAATATCACCACTGCGATTATCAGGAATACAAACATTGGTTCCCATCGAAGGCCGTGACTTACCAGAAAGAGGCAGACGCGCAAGGGTTTGAGCTCGGTCAGCTACAGCAGTATCACCATTCAAGGCGGGGTTGGCAAATGGTTCACGGGGAGACAGGCTAGGAGCACAAAGCGGAGGAAAATCACTTGAAGCAAAAAGGACAGGAGCGGCTCTAACAGACGACATGGATCTGTAGCAACGACCTGACCGAGTTGAAGAGGGAGAGGGGAGTCGCAGGGATGTGGAAAGGGGAGGAGAGAAGGACATGAAACGGGGGGGAAGGAAGAAACGCGGAGGGGAAAGGATTAGCGGAGGTCGAAATAATCGCCTAGAGGATTTTCAACGGAGGACATTGATTTATCTATAAGTTAAACTTTGGGGCCTATTAACTCTAAATGATCCTATAACTCTAAATAATACTGAGACCTTAGAGAGAGAGAATGACAAGAATCAAACTAGAGATGATCCAGTTCGATTCACTTAGGATTTCGGTAGAGTTTTGTTAAAATATAAGAGAATACTTGAGTGGAGAAGAAGGAGTGAAGAAATAAAGAAAAACTAACTTAAAATTCATTGAAAACAACTGGTATATATAAAAAACAACAGTCATGTCCATTCGTGAAAGGTTATGATGAATACACTTCTTTTGGAAATTTGAAATTTGAATTTCTACAGTCACCATGTCGACATGGGGGGATGGGGTATGTCGACATGCCTGTGTATTTTTTGAAAATTAATTTTCTTTAAAATGATTTCTATTCTAAAACTTGTCAAAACAATTTCTGAACTTTGTGAACCATTTTGAATATAGTTTAAACTTATAAAAGCGATTTAAAAAATAATCTTTAAAATATATAATCTACAATATAAAAGTAATATTAAAAACTAAGTATATAATATATTTTTGAAATTTAAACTTATAGTATTAAAACCAGGAGATAGTTTAAAAATAAGAGATGGTTTTGAAATCAAAATATAAAAGATGGTAAGAATAGTTTAAGGCTAAAATATTTAAACCGAGAGAGATGACTTTTAAAAAATAGTTTTTGGAAAAATTGTTAAAATAAATCATTTTGAATATTTCATGGATTCCAATTCGCTAGAGAAGGTCATGGGTTTAGCATTTATCATATAAGCCAATACTTTGAGATGTATATCCTGCTTTATACTATTATGAGCTTTTATCATATAAGCCAATAATTTGCCTATTAAGAGAATCAGGAACACTAATTGAGTATTTAGCATTTCAATTGATATGAGGACCAAAATTTTGATCTTGATGTAAGTTCCCACCACCTCAGCCTAGTAATGGAAATCCCTATTATTTTAAGAAAGTTGTGTTTCAATCCGAATTAAAAAGATTGAAAGCCAATTTAATGAAGCTCTGCTTGTTTTAGAAACTCTATGGAAGTAACACGAAATAGAAGTTCAAAGTATCCATCTGATAAATAGAAGACTGATAAACCTATCTAGTAACAGTATGAATAAAAGATCAAAAAACCCATCTACGGTAACTGGAATGGAAAACCAGAAATCCATTAGGTAACAATAAAAGATTGCTTTCATTTTGGAGGGTAAATGGCCCATATTTGACAGATCTTCACCTAGAACATTGATTGAATTTATTTTGGAACACAAATGGCTCGCTTTTAATAGATCCTCCTCTAGAAGATTGTTTTTGGCTTTTGGAGCACAAATGGTTTTTGGCTTTTGGAGCGCGAATGGCTCATTTTTGACAGTTCTTCCTCTAGAAGATTGATTGATTTTGTTTGGGAACATAAATGGCTCGCTTTTGATAGATCATCCCCTCGAAGATTGTTTTTTGGCCGTTGAGTGCAAATGGCTCATTTTTGACAAATCCTCCTCTAGAAGATTGATTAATTTTGTTTCGGAACATAAATAGTTCACTATTGACAAATCCTCCTCTAAAAGATTGTTTTTGGCTTTTGAAACGCAAATGGCTTATTTTTGAAAGATATTCCTCTAAAAGATTTATTGATTTTGTTTTGGAACATAAATGGCTCACTTTTGACAGTTCTTCCTCTAGAAGATTGTTTTTGCTTTCAAATTGAATTGATTTCTTTTGCAACATCTCAAGTGATGATCTCAAATTGGATCTAACCCCTTACATCGTCTTAGATAATGATTTAGGTCTATTGCCTAATGCGTTTGGTTAACTTTCCTTAAGCAGAACAAAGATTTCAACCTCCCTCTAGAAGGCGCTTCGGTCAAGCCTTAGAGACAATATTGAAGGCTGGTACATTGCTTTGGTCAGGCTGTCTTAGGCCATACTAATGGCTTACTCTATCCTCCCTCAAGGAGGCGCTCTGATTAGGCCACATAATTAGGATAAAAAGTTTGCAGGTACCTTGGGCAGGTTGTTTTCGGGCGGGATCAAGGGATTACTCTGACCTTCCTGTAGGAGGTCCCTTAAACATGCCATTTTCAGGTAGGCATAAGGGCTTTTGCATCGGGCGGGCTAAGTGGGTGGTGCCAAAGGCTTGGTTGGTGCTTTGGGTAGAACATCGTAGGTGGGACCAAAGGCTTACTCCGTCCTCCCTCTAGGAGACGCTTTGATCAAGCATCTTGACGGGATCAAAGGCTTTTTCCTTTATTTTAGGAGTTTCTTTTTCTCCTTAAAAATGTGGATACACTTATCTTAAGTAGAGATTCTTCTTTTATTTCTAACCAATTAATATCTGATTACAAATTCATCAAGCTTTCCTTGTCCTTGGAAATTGTAGATTATTTCTGCGAAGCTTCGATATTAATTTGTGTCATGCACATTAGAAAAATGATAAAGGCAATATAATCCTCCAAGGTCTCTCTTATTCTATGGTGGCTTCTTTTGCGAAGGCCTATAGCTGAGTTTGTCTTTGGTCAAGAGTTTGTCTTTGGTCAAGAAGTATATGTTCTTATAAGAAGTAGTAAAAGAATAATTCTTGAAAAGTCGTGATCTTTTAGGGAATGATCCTCTCGGTTGGCATTTAATTCTTTTACAACTTGAGACAGACTCCTCATCTACGACGACTACTTTCCTTTTTAGGGAGCCTTGTGTTTTATCTGTTTTATAGGATCGATCATGCACACTCCTCCATTTTTTGGTAAACTGATCAAAGTCCCTTTCTATTTCTTTTTAGAAAATGGTTCCTTTGGCTTGGAGCTGGATTTCCTTTCTCATTTTCAAGAAGATGCTATCCTTTTTGTACTGCCTCCCTGGATTTAAACTCCATTTTTATGGATTATAAGGAGCAACATGTCTCTTTTTATGCTCCATAATTGCAATGCCATAAGACTCGATACTTATCCTTCATGAAGCTAAGGATTAATTGTAATATGGTGAGTTAGCCTAATTTTAGGGCTCATAGGATCCTTGTTTGGAGATTTTAACATGTTTAATTATCATGACTAAGCAAAACTTAGTTGATATGATTGAATGATGTTAAGAATCAAAGGTAGGCAAGCTTGGAAGGGTTCCTTAATGGGATATGCTTGGTAGAGACAAGTTCTTTAAATCTTGTATATGTAGACAAAGGTAGCTTCATTTATGGGTTAAACAAAGACGGAGGTTCGAGCCCTTCTTCTAGAACCAAAACGATAACGAATTTCTTAGCTAACCCCAAAAAGTACTAGGAAGGGAACCTTGGTTGAAAGGATTTGGAGAGCCTTGGTTAACCTCAACGAGTGTGGGAAAAAGAGACACTTGGTTGAGTTAAGGCTTATGTGGAGTGAGTTAGCAATCTTTGGTTCATGATGAAGTTGTAAGCATTGTCATATAGAAGCCTATATGCACTTGAAATCGATCTATATAAACAGTCTTATGAAAAAATAGAAATAAAGAATACGAGTGCTTTTGTAATTCAAAGGAAGCTATGATTAAGAAATCACAAGTGCTTAGGAATTCGAAAGTAAGTCATAAGTCAAGAAATCTTGTTCTTATTCCATATAATGTTGAATGTACAAAGTCCTACGTGGGATAGCCCTCTTGGCACTAAAATCCCTAAATCAATTTAGGGTTACAAAGTTTAAAATATAAGAGATGAGAAAAGAATGATTTGCCCACTTCTTCATGCCCCTTAGTCCGTATTTATAGGGGTTGAGGGATGTGGCATGCTTGACCACCGGCATTATCCATGTTGATGGTGCATCGCATCACAGTACAACATCCACTCGCTCAATGGCGAACTTCAGCGCTTATCATCCATCCTACATTGATAGTCTTTACTGATAACGTTCAATATCAACATTGTATGGAGGACTTCGGCTTCCATTGAAGGTTGATGAAGGTGTGACATTACTATGGCATGGCATCAATAAATGGCGACATTGATAAACGTCGATATTAGCGATGATTGGCATTGATAACAAGTGGCATTGATAACAACGACATTGATAACAAGTAACATTGATAACGAATGACATGGATAACAAGCGGCATTGATGATAAGCGGCATTAATAATACGTGTCATTGAAAATAGGCGGCATTCATAGGAGACGACATTAGTTTGAAGGGTGACATTAGAATAAGGAAACATTGAGAGATGCGATATTAATCCTGAGTGGCATTAATTCTTATAGCTATATGAAAGAAGTGCTCCATTGGCATCAATGTTATATCATGTTGTTATAACATTGATGGCTTTTGGCAAAGAGCTTTCCAATCTCATCATTCCCTTACTAACATGCGACATTGTTTCCAATTTCTTTGGCGTGATATCATTCATTCAACCTTATAAGCGGTATGTGGCGTTAATGGCATCCGATATTGTTAGCTTCACTGATGGCTTGCGACATTTTCCATTACTCTTTATTGATGAAGGGGGCATCGTAGGCCTTCGGCGCTGGCTCATTACCATTCTTTCGACATTGATTATTGATGCAATGCCACAACTAGTCGCTTACCGCAAACCTTCAGAAACAATAATTGTAGTAACAAATACCTTTGAATATTTTCTTAGGTAAAATATCATCCAAAAATATACTTTTTGAAAAAAAATACTCTTAACTGAATATTGAATGATGATAATTTCCTTTAACTAAAATTTTATTTCTCGAACTAGAATATCTATGAATATTATTTATGAAAAATAGTTTTCAAATTATCTTTTTCGAAATAGTGCAACAATACTTTCTTTCAAACAAAGTAAAGTGTGTGTGTTTATATCATATCTTTCTTCAAACAAACTTTTCTCATATCTAACCTAGTATTCTTATAAATTTCAAAGTATCTTCTCTTCTAATCAAATTTCTTCCAATTTACTCTAACAAGAATATTTTGAATTAAATGAGTCGAATCAATTTACTTCTAAAGAATTAGTTCCCACAAAAGTATTTTTAAATGAGAAGGAAAATTTTACCTGAAGATTCCGAGCTAGGTATTTTTCCAAAATATTTGCATATATGAAATTTCACAAGCTAAACACTTTTTCAATAAACTTCTCTTAAATTTTTCCATATCAATAATACTTCAAAAAAAATACTGCAAATCGTATTATTTTTAATAAAATATTTCAAACTTAAAGATAGTATTATTGTTTACTAAAATATTTTCTAAATGTTCTTAAATCAATAAATACTTTTAATAAAATTATTTTAAGTAAGTTATTTCATAAGCTGAAATTTTTTCCTACAAAATAATCTTTAACAATAAATAACTCATTCTTCCAATTAAACACTTTTACCTTAATTTCATATGTGGAATTTCTTTTTAAATATATTGCTTTAAAATTAAAATGTGTCTATATTTCTGATAAATTACCTTTCATTAATTTTTTTTTGCAAAATTTCATGTTATGTGTTTATGACCCACACTAGAACCCAACTCTTATTATAAGTGCCTAATCTACCCAAATTTTTATTTTTGAAACATGGGCTGTTATGTATAAACATTATCAAGTTATGAGGAAATTGGAGTTCATACATATAATTAAGCATACAAAAATCAACATGCACACTCCATCGTTTTAATTTTTTGCCTAATCTAGGGTGTAAATTAATTTATTTTGGACATTTTTAACCTACCCAAGACTCAGGTAATCATAACCTAAGCTCTGATACCAAATGTAACAAATCCATAATTTTAATGCCTAAAATTAGTGTGAGAATCTAAAAAAATAAACTCAAACACTAATCCCAGATGTTAGAAACCTAAGATCATTGGTTGAATAATTTTTTTGAATATACTAATTTTAAATACAACTAATTTAACCTCACAGCAAAAAATACAAAAACATATTACACTAACAATATACAACATACAAAACTAGTACAATAGGTAAAATAACTCCCTTCATCCATATATCCAACTATATCGGTCATTGCATCATTTAAAAGTCACACCATAAAATAATGTATTAAATAATCAACCTATCGATGCACCCTTCCACTAAACCTCCATTCTTTTTCTTCTACTGAACCTTTAAAATCAAGAACATGCAAAAACAAAGTAAAAGGGGGAAATGGTATCAACTACTTTGGGACCATGCCTAACGCCATTCACCTTGGCCTCAAGGGATCGATGGGCTATTGCATAACAAAAGTCTGCCGACATATCATTTTGGGATCAAATCACGTTGTACTATTTTTCTTACCAGAAAATGCTCTTCACCTATAACCGTAAATGTTAGTATATGATATAACTAACACATTAGCACAATCATGCATGCACATCCATCATATCGTTCACAATCATATAAAATTGACACGAATATTCTAATGCATGTACCCATACAAAGCCATCAATCAATATTTATTTAAGAACCAATCAATCATGAGCATTCAACATACAAATGACTATAATTCACAAATAGTAACTATTATAGTCACATATCAATGATAACAAATATCAATGGTACAAACAACCATACATACTAATAAATGGTAAATTTCAATAACCATATTTACACCATCATCAAATAAATATTAGTAAATAGTGATTACCCATTCAAATGCTAAAAAATGGTAATAGTCTCCCGATTGGAATATCGACAATAATAAACATCGAGTCACAAACCCATAATAGGTGTTATTACTTTATTTTCGATTCACCAAGTCATTCTTTTACCATTTACGATTTCCTCTCAACTATATCATTACTACCTATTTATTGTCATAATAATGACCTTAGTGGTTTATGTTATTTTTTTGAGTTTAAGTTATTATTAATATCTTTTCCAAGATATTAAATCCTTTTATTTGAATTCTTTTTAAACCTCGTTTATTATAAATAAATAATTTAATAATAATCCATTAAACCTATTCGAATGTAATTTTACTGTAGATTATCTAATATATAGTAGTTCTTCACTTATATAAGCCGATTTTAAATTATTATGGCTTTAACAATCTTTAATGTAAAATTTTAAATTATATTTAATAAATATTTATATCTTCAAAATTTAAAATTATATATACTTATGATCTTTGAAATCCACTTATATGCTTTCACCAATAGTCTTAAAAATAAAACATCATTTTAATCATTATTTCAAATCATTAATACATATTTAGAGATATAGTCATTATCTAAAAGTATTATTTTAGCATAAATAAAATCATATGTATGTATGTATGTATGTACATATTCTAACCAAATACAATAATAAAACATTGTTTATGCTAGCCTTCTCAATCATGTTAGAAATGGACATAGTTCTGACAAGAAAATATCAAATTTTGAAATAAAATCTATTTATATATTTTAAGTAAATTCAACAACAAAACATCACTTTAAGATCAATGAAAACATCTTTGAACAATAAATATCACATATATATAATTTCTAAGAAACTAATCTTATAAACTTCTTATTTGAGGGATAAATCCCTTTTATGTATAAATCGTGCTCCACCAAAACGATAATGTAAATCCACTAACAAAACTCAGTTGAGCATCATAGAGCTCATGTCCATCAAAATCGAATAGTAAATTTCATCAAATTTATAATTTTCCAAACATCATTCATCATTAAAAAAATCTAAATTCAAAATAATAACTCTCATTTTACAAATATAAATCAAAGTATCTAGTCAAGGATATGTAAGCACTCATCCCAAATGAAGGTTAACTCTGATTTGTTTCAAATCAACGAAGAACATTATTTTCCCTTTCGTCACCATCAAAGTCGCTCCCAAAAATCCAGTGTATATGTTATTGAATGAATCTCTAGCATGTTTTCTTTTAGATGAATTACTATTTCCTTATGTAGATCTGAGTTAGGTGGACTGAACCGATAATCTCACTTATTTTAGTACACATACATAAGAATATCTTGCTATAAAAAATAAAACTTCTTTTCATTTTATAATTTTAATTTTAATTTTGCAAGAATAAAACAAGAGGTGGAGTCTAAGAATAAATTAGGGGTTTGATGAAAGCATCCAAGAGATATGAAGTAATAGTGAATATAAAGAGATAAGAAGGTAGAGAGAGGTAAAGATAGGTTGTGGCCTTAAAAGTTGAATTCCTCTCTCCTCAACCATCTCTTTTATTTTCATCCAACCCTCGGGTAAGGGGAAGGACATATGAAGTTTATATGTACCGTGTAAAGAGAGTAACATAAACATGTTTTTAATTTATTAGATAGTTACCCTAATCAAATGCAAAAGATTGATTTTCAATATTTATAAAGAATTAATATCCCAAGATAAAACGGTTAATTAACCTATATGTCAATAATGCGCCATTTATTGCTAATCTACTTTATTAATTTCCCATAACGCATAAAATTAACTTATAAAAAAATTATATATATATATATATATATATATAAATACAATATCAAAATATAGGGAATATAGTCCTCACATTATACATACATACATACATACATAATTTATATATATCGACTTTTCACACAGTTACCAAATTTATATTTTCTTACATTCGATTAACTATATATATATATATATCAGTGTGTGTGTGTGTGTATGTGTATGTATATGTATGTATTTTCACTATACCTATTTCTCTACCACTCTTTGATATATACTACATCTTCGTCCACTAGTATATATATCTTTCTGTTAGTTTTCAAAAGAATTCAAAAAATGTGATGTTAGCTAAGGTCGAACCTATGACCTCTCTAATCAAATTATACTGCATGTTTTTAATTTAAAAACTGGAACATTGACAATCATTTTTCGGACATGAAAATCTTTAAGGTTATAAATAAATATCTTCTAAACTGTAACTCCTTATATAGAAAATGTGACGCCCTGACTTTTCGTCCCTTGAAAATCGACATTAATACGTTCACTGTATAGTATGCTGGACAATGGAGTGCCGAAAAGACAAATTGTTAGGGGAAAAGAAAGAAGGTAGAAGAAAGAAGAAACTAAACAAATATAGAATCTCACGGTGGAATGAATAATATATAATCTTAACAGCTCCTCACTCAAATCAAAACTATAATATACATACCTCAAATTAGAGTACACAAATCAAAACTGTAATATACAGACCTCAAATCAGAATACACAAATTAATAATTATCAGTCAGGACAGTTATAATAGTCTATCCTCACTATTGTTGTTAATTTCAAACAAACATTGCAGCGGAATAAATAAGTACGAGAATACATCACAGTCTCTAGCTCGTCTCCTGAGCACCAAAGCAATCCAAATCTATATATGTAATATTCTCGGTCTGACCTGAGCATAATTATAAATAATAACACATGGATCAGTCTGGTAAACCAGCGTGAGAAAAATATACCCAATGATTTCTAAGTTATAAAACCTTTCCAAAATAAAGGTATCGTAAGACCATGCTGCAAATAAACACGCACGGGTTTTACCTTACGATCAACAAACCATTTCTATAGAAAATCCAGTGATATTATAAAAATGTCTAAGGGTCAAAATAGCAATAATCAAGTAGCCGTGATGCTCATGCTGTGTAATAATAGTATAAAATCAAAACTCGATAAGGCTCGTTCGCTAATTGTGTAGGATTCCATAGAGGTGCCCTTGGTACTTCGAGAACGGTCCTCCTGCACAATGATCAGAGTTATCCTTCCGAAGCATCATACCCGTCTAGCCGAGGTATTATAGGAAAATCGTAGCTGGTCTTGCTAAGACCGAGTGCATCGCTCCGGAATGCCAAAAACAACTAAAGGTATTGGTATTGCTAGAAAAAGGAGCCGATTAGACTCTATGGGTTTGCCCACCCTATTGGTCATGCTGATGAGGCTACATCCGGCATTCCCGCTTACGCACCAATCCAAAAATAGATCACGGAATCCCATATAGATTCCCACACCACAATGGCCTTGGAATCGCATACAGATTCCCACATCTCAAATAGATCTTGGAATCACACACGGATTCTCATACCCAACAGTCTTAGAACCACACAAGGATTTCAGCATCTCAATATAACACAAAACTCCTCCATAGGATCGTATATGGTTTTGGAGTGGTAATGGTTCCGAGTCATCTCTTACGAGTATACTTTCCCACTTACGGGCATTCTATAAACCAATCGTCGATTTCCAGAGTGCTCAATACCAGTTCTTTAGGAATTAATCAGACAATACATAAGAATGGGGATTACTCCTTAACTATTTAACTGGACGGCTCCTTATCATATCCTAGAAGAACAACGAGTTTACATGTACAGTATAGCACTGTCGATGGTAACTGTACCATATAATTTCCGTGTTTTCCCTAGACATTTCCAGTGCTAAAATCCCTCGATGTTAAGCAGGAAATTGTTTCCTACCACCAAAATTAAGAAGGATTACATATCTGAGCTAAGATTTGATAGTCGGTTATTTAACTATCAAATAAATAAACATTCAACCATAGATCACATTTTCCACTGAAATCATTAAGCCTCATTTAATTTGAATTTGATAAATTTGAATTCCTCATTTAAACAGGCATATACTTATTTCATATGAATAAGTATATTCACAAATCCTTTCTTTCAAAAATACTTGAAAACTATTTGAAAATAAATAAATATGGAAGTGTTATTCGGTATCGACGATGGATCGTAGCTCCATGGTTGTGTCTCTATCCTAGAAAAACAAAACTTAACTTAGGCAATCTCTACCTTCCGATTTCCGCCATACAATCAATCATAGATCGTAGTTTGCACAATGGCCACATCGCTATCCCACCGAAAACATCCAAAACTGTAGACAATCTCTGCCCTCCAATTATACTATGAAAATATTCCATTACTTCCCAAATCATTTCATAAATATTTCCAAATCTATTTATAAAACTTCTTTATAAATTTCAAAGTTGAATTTATAGAAATATTCTTTTACAAATTTTAAACCATTTGTAATCTCCCTTTAGAAATTTCAAACCTCCTTCGCATTTATAAACTCCTTTAACCAATTCTTCACATAAAGGATTTCTTTTATAAAAACTTTATTACATAATTATGATAAATAAGATTTTAAACGTCACAAAAATATCTTAACCATTTTTGATAATATAAAAATACTTTAAAAACATTTATTAGTAATATAATCATTTAACCTTTAACATTTTAAAATTTAATAAAAATAAACTAATTCAACCTTTAAATAAAATTAATCAACTTTTGAATAGTATTATTACTGAAATAATTTTCTAGTTCTAAATAATTAATAATAATAAACAATTATTATCTTTAAAAAAATCAATTAAACAATTAATTTTAAAACATAATTAACTTTACTAAATAAATGACTTTAGTTGCAAATAAAAATTAAAACAAAACAATTCGCATAATAATTATTAAATAAAACCTTTTACCTTAAATTATAAAATTTGAAGTTAAACAGAAACCATAACCTTCCAAATTCAGAAAGAGGCTTAAACGATCACAATGGTACTTAACAAGCTACCATTGAGTTCAATTTAACTTCCTACGTTAAATTACATGCAGTTACATAATTACAGGCATATATGTAAATCAAATCCACACTTAACAACGATTTGTTAACATATCAATTTTTCAATATAAATTAATTAGCATTTGAACAGTGTTTAATTTATCAAATAGCAGGATAGGAATTTATTCTATTATACGAATATCATTCACAATCAAACTCTTTCATTTTTTATCCAACGGTGCTTATTTGGCCAAATATATCACACCCATATATTTCAATTCAATTTACGTTAACATTGAACAACGGAATTAAAAACAATCCATTAGTAATTCCAAATGTGATTCAATATTGGAAATAAGTTCAAAAATAAACTCAAACAGTTTAATAGCAATCAAATCTAATAGCATTTCAAGATGTTATATCATGATTCTAATAAATTTCAGCGATCACCAATTTCAATAATCCAATCATCAGAAATAGATTTTATTTGCTATAAAACATTTCTAATTAATCAAATGAGTGAGTTTAAGTCACCTTGGGTTTTCAATTTTCCAAATGTTCCAATTTTAAATTAAATTGAACGACGTTCGACTTGACCCAAAGTTTTAACTATTTCTAATCGTCTCTAAATTAGTTCTAGAATGTAGTGCTCATCACACGATTACATCGCTGCTTGTTTCGTCTCAATTAGACCACGTATGTAAAAGATATGAATTTTTAAAAATTCATGATGTATAATATAATTAATTTACAAATTTAAACCTTGGAAAAATCAAGTCGTTGATTTTGGATCAGCAAATCTATGCCGCACCTTTTCCCCTTTCTTCCTTGTTCGCGAACACCATATGAAATCCATAGCCGCCTTCTTCCTTGATTTGTCGGGCCTCCATCACGCGACTGGAAGTCAATCGAACCATACCACCAAATGTGCCGTCCCAGGCTCCACCATCGCCCAAAGTCGGGCTCCCCATACACTAGCCGATCGCCAAAAAGATGTAGATGAATGTTATCGAACACGATGCCCTAGCTCCCTACTCACTGCAAATCAGGCGATCTCCACCTTTGATGATGAAGAGCTAGACGAGCTCCGTGTTTCTCCAGTTGGAAGTTTGGATTAATAGCGGACAGATTTGGAGAAATCGAGGAGGAAAGTTTCGTGTGATTTCGGCCATTAAATGTAAACTGGCGGCTAGGGTTTTCTGAGTACGCGTATATATATTTGTGTGTATATATATTATATTATTATTTTTACTATTCACGTACTTTTCTGGACAAACTCCAAATGAAGCGTGTCGTCTGGCGTTTATACTATTTTACCCCTATTCCAAAAACAATGGGATGTATATCAGAGGCCAATTCCATCATATTTAGATGATAGGTTTTCAAATCGAATTATTTTAATTAAATTTACTTAAATAAACTATGCATTTCAGCTTCGTACGGCCAAACCGTAACGCCAAACGCTACGAAATTTGAAATTTGAAAATAATACACTATTATGGATCCAATGGAACAGGTTTCGTCAAATTCCAATACTATGCCTCGGATTGCTATTTCAACGCGTCAATTAAATCGAGCGATTTCCAAAATCGACGTAATCACTCAAAATTTCAAATATTAAAATTTATTACCTCAATTCTAATTCAAATAGAATTTATATTTACTTTAAAAACCATCTTGATACAATTTAAATCAAAAATTCAATTATTTATACTACTTCAACTATTAAATTCGCTATTCCCATTTTATGATAAATCACTATATTTAAAATTTAAACCAAATTTACCAATTCAACCTTCAAAATCAATTAATATTTCAAATTCAACATTTAAAAATAAATTAAACGTTCAATACCAAACGACCAAAATTTTGGGTCGTGTGATATCCCAGATTTTTGGACATCTGGTAATTGAGTAATTTACTGATTTTTACCATTAAGATACTTAATTTATAGAGATAAATATTAAGTTTGATAATCTTCTAATATAAATTTCTATTTCAAAGCAAAAAAAAATGTGGTTGTTATTATTTATATATGAGATATTTACAGAATTGTGTGATTTGGAATTTTTATAATCTTCTAATAAGATATGATTGCCTTATTAAATAAATGTTGTAGTAAATAAAATTTGTATTTGAAATTCAATTGTAAACATCTTAGAAATAAATTGGATTTACTCTATGTTTTAAAACTAGTATATTTATATAAATTTTTTATAAGTGTGCAATAGGAAAACAATTTCATTTTCTTTTAAGTTATATATAAATAAAAGATACAGAATAAATATAATTAAGTAAGATTAATTTAAGAGAAAGTTTGAATATTAAAACATAAGACATTTATATAAGAGCAAATTTATAATATGATAAATATATATATATATATATATATATATATTAAAAATCATGTAAAGACATTTATAAATATAAAAGCTAAATTTAAAATATTATATAAATACGCATAAAAACATATAAAAACATGGATTTACAAATGTAAACAAATTCTCTTTGTATTATAATAAATGTAAGCAAAAGTATATATTTAATGACAAGTGTTAATTAATTGAACAAGTGTCCTTAATTTCTTGAAATAATTAAATAAATATAATATAGGTTATATAACATCTCCATCCCTCTTTTCCATTTCTTTTATCAATTCATTCTCTAAAAATAATTCAAAGAAAAAATATGAAACTTAAACCAGAGAGAAATCAACTTGTAAACAACTCAAAGATCATCTCAAAACAATAAGCAATAAACCAGAGCAACATCAGATCATTTGCAGATCATCAGAATCAAAGATTCAGATTAAAATAAAACCTCCAGATCAAAGAATTTTCTTCCAACTCTCTATTCATCATCAAACATTGTGAGTAAACGTCTAATTTATATAGTTTAACATGTTTATCTTTGATGCACGTGAAAATTTCTTATGGCAACATTGTGAAATTGTTGTATGGATGAAATCTATTGAAGTATGGTTGAATCACAGTATATATATATATATATATATATATATATATATATATGAATGCCTGTTCAGGAATAAAATCTTGTTTCTGTTTGATTTTAACAAACTAAATCAAGTTCAAAACAAAAATCCCTGTCTCTGCTTTTAAATCAGTGAGTAAACTTCTCTTTAAAGTCTTAAACTTGTGATTATCATGATGCATGTGATAGATTACGGATGAAATGTTGTGATACAGATTTGCAGAGATGAATTAAGCTATTTATATGTGTATTAATAGGAGATAAACCTGTGTATTCAAGCTCTGTTGATTTTAACAAATAAAACCTAATTCAAAAACCCAATCCTCCTTCTTCAATCTGTATCAGGTTATAATTTCTAGATGAAAAGTGTTAGTATGAATGTAACATCAATTTTAAAAGTAAATTTCATGTATATATGATAGGTAATAGTTTCAAAAATTAGAATTAACAGTAATGACCAATTAATGTCAGATAATCAAGTATCCAGATTTCAAGTTTAAATTATATAAATTGATTCAAATTGGAAAGTGATGAGTTTTAATAGTCATATCATAATTTTTAATTTAGAAATTGATGAGGAAAGGCGGGTTGATCGAGAATTGATTTTTCATCAATTTTCGAAGAACAAATCGGAGTTAGGGGTCGATTTTTGGCCGGAAGATGGATGAAAGGGTGGCGAGTTTGGGAAAATTAATCGTAGATTTTACTGATCGCCAGAATGTCCTAGCGACGATGAATAAGGGTTATGATGTTAGGTTTGGACGACGATGTTGCGAGGATTAGTGTGATGTTGTGGCCGCACCGAAAGAGATCGGAGGTGGGGAAATTGATTGTCGAGGACTGGCACATCTCTAGACACGGCGACGTGGTGATCCGTGGTCGACGGTAGTGACGAGAGGAAGATTTGGTCAGGTGGTTTGTTTCCAGTTTGGGTTCGTTTGCTTCGATTTCGATTCCTGGCGTTTAAGTGGGAACTGAGTGGAGGGAAGCTCGACGGGGTCGTCGGTGACTCATAGGCATAGTCGTTGATGATCGGAATGCTGACGAACTCATGTGCACGTGCACATGGTTTTGATGTATGTGGATATTTTTGAGGTAGGGTCGGGTATGAAAGAGTGCTCGAGGAAGATTGGTTTTTGCACGAGTATATTGCGAGAAAGGTTAGTGGTATTTGGGTCGAGTATGACTCGAGGGAAATAAGGGTGTAGCTCGTGTTGTCTTCGAGTTCGTGAGTATTGCCAGAATGTCCTAGCGACGATGAATTAAGGTTATGATGTCAGGTTTGGACGACGATGTTGCGAGGATTAGTGGATGTTGTGGCCGCATCGAAAGAGATCGGAGGTAGGGGAAATTGATTGTCGAGGACTGGTGCATCTCCGGACACGGCGACATGGTGATCCGTGGTCGACGGCCGCGGTGAGACGAAGATTTGGTCGGGTGGTTTGTTTCCAGTTTAGGGTCATTTGCCTCGGTTTCGATTCCTTGCGTTTAAGTGGGAGCTGAGTGGAGGGAAGCTCGAAGGGATCGTCAGTGACTCGTAGGCTAGTCGTTGACGATCATAGTGTTGATGAACTCATGTTCACGTGCACATGGTTCTGATGTATCTGGGTTTGTTTGAGCTAGGGTCGGGTACAAAAGAGAGCTCGAGGAAGATTAGTTTTGACGCGAGTTTATCACGAGAAAGGTTAGTGGTATTTGGATCCAGTATGACTCGAGGGAAATAAGGGTGTAGCTCGCATTGTCTTCGAGTTTGTGAGTATTGCACGTTAACAAGTTTTACTTTAAACTTAAAACTAAGTTTTGGAAGGAAAAAAGTGAAATTCTCAGTTCTAGACTCGAGTGTAAACCGGGTTGGACCCAAAGTAAGTGATTATAACAGGTTTAAAGTTTTATAAAAGCAACTTTTAAGATTTTAAACATAAATCAAATTTTCTTTTATAATTTATGTTTTTTTAAATTATTTGGTTTTTAAGAAAGGTGGTATGTTTTGTTTAACTTAAATTTATTAAGTTAAATTATTAAATTATTTTTAAACTTAATTTTAAGTATAATTAAGTAGTTAATTGAAAGATAGAGTGTTTAAAAATTTTGTGTTAATTAAGTAATTAATAAAGATAAATCATTTATCTTAAAGTTAATTAAGGTCTTGGATAATTAATGATTAATTAAATTAATTATGTAATTAAATAGAAATTAATTAATTAATGATTAAGAATTGATTAATTTGTAATTAAAGGTTATAAGTTAATTAATTAGAGATTAATTAATTTGTAATTAAGGGTTGTTAATTAGATAATTAAAGATTATTAATTAATGATTAGAGATTCATTAATTAAGTAATTAAGTGAAATTAAGCATTAATTAATTAAGTAATTAGAGATTAATCAATTGGTAATTAAGGATTGATTAACTAATAATTAGGAATTAATTAATTGGTAATTAAGTTAATTAATTAATAATGAAGGTTTATTAATTAATGATTAAAGGATGATTAATTAGGTAATTAAAGATTAATTAGTGATTTACAAGGTAATCAAGGAATGATTAATTAATTAAATGGTTTGAAATTTATTAATGATTGATTAAGCGGGGTTAAGTGATTAATTCTTAAGTAATTACTTAAATTAAGTGGTTAGAGAATCATTAATTAATGTGATTAATTAATTAATTAAGGAGATTGATTAAAAGTTAATATGAAGGGTTAAGGTTAATCAATCCATGTGGTAATTAAAGGTTAATTACTTAATGTAATTAAAGCATAATTAATCAAGGATGATTAAGTAAGATGGATGATTAAAAAAATGATTTATTAATTGGGTTGTAATTAATTAATGTTGAGTAAGCATGATTTAAAAGTGATTAAAGTAATTAATTTAATTTAATTAATTAGAAATAGTGTGACTAATTAGTCTTGCTTACGAATGATTGGTTGATATTACTGATATGAAATGTTTTGTGATATGATATGTTTGGTTTGAACAGTGATAACGTGGTTATCTATCGACAATGAATTATTATGTAAAAGTGACATTCTGTATTTAAAGTTTGAATTGTATTTGATTTGAATAACTTGGGTTATGACATGGGACTAGAAGAGACTGGGGTCGGGTATCAGTAAATACGCGAAACCACTTCGATTTGAAATCTTCTATAATTCTTTATAGATTTGATATGTGTAATCTATAGGTTGGAGTGAAATAATTTAAGTGATCTGGACCATTAAAACTAAGTAAGGGTACTTAGAGGTTGATTTGTTAATTAAGTATTGAATATTACAAGTTAAGAACTCGTAGTAAGGTACGAGTTACCCCGGGTTTTAAAAAAGTTTTGTGTATTAGAATTCCATGTTATATGGGTTTACTCACGCTGGTTTCCAGCCTGACCTGGGTGTTACTTTGAGGTAATGCTCAGGTCAGACCAAGTATTACAGCTTTTCAGGCTAGGATGTTCTGTAGCTCAGAAGGCGAGCGGGATGGCAGGACGTATGGAGTATTCCGTTTGTATATTATTGCTGTTTATTTAGGACAAGTTGATTTTAACTGTCCATTTTTTGTGTAATGGTTGTAAGTCTGATGTATTGATGTAAATAAATAGATACAGTTTTCCTTACAGCTGCTATTATTTGATATAATATTTTATCCACTACGAATGTGAGATTCTGTGTTTTTTTTCCTGTCCTTCTTCTATCACTTTTCTTCTTTTCCCTAACAATCTGGAATTTTCAGAATCTAAAATTTCGGGTCGTTGCATTTGGTATCAAAGCTGAAGGTTAAGAGAGAAACTTGGCTCTGGTGGGTTTACTCGTTAAGGTTAGGGTCAGCGGTACCTAGAATGAATTGAGAGAGTGTGTGTGTGTGTGTGTGTGTGTGTGTGTGTGTGTGTATGAGAGCGTACTTGTTATTTTCTTATATAAAGGTTTAAAAATGGTTTTAAAAAATAAATGACTTTTATAAAAGGTTATATTTTGATATATAAAGCAAATAATTTTCCAATTATTATATATTAAGGAAATTGGTTGTTGGTTATTGAAATTGAATAAGAATTAAGTGGTGTGTGTGCGTGTGTGTGTGTATGTATACATACATACATACATACATACATACATACATATATATATATATCCAAATAAGAAGGATAATATAAACTATACAAATAAGATAAATTGGAATTGGTTTCAAACCAGGATATAAAATGGTTATTGTATCTAATAATGTGATGTTTGTTTTCTGATAATAATTAACGATAAAGCAAATAAAATGTTTAAAGGAGTAACCTTTAGATAAGTATGACTTGTAAATTGAAGTGGGTTTTAAATTGTGAAGTTTTAAAACCTAAGTCTAGAAAAATTTGAATTGTTTCAAAGTGTTAAAAGAAAAGAATAAATAATATTGTTCAGACTATTTTTGAATGTAATCTTATTTTAAAATAAGAAGTTGTTTGGAAACTTTAAAGAAAACTATTTTAAATTAAAACCAAAGGTGGTTTAAATTTTAAAGCATGGCTGGGCGGGCCAAGAAATAAATATGTATATGTGTGGATACATAATATCAAAGATGATTTGAAATAAACTCTAAGGTGTTGAGTATTGATTTTCCTTGAAGTGTGATGCAAAAACCGAAAGTGATATAAGTCTTTGAAATTATAAGTAAGAAAGAATATCGATAGAAATTTAAAATTTGAAATGGAAATTCAAATTGGGTAGAGTTAACTGGATTGTTTATATTGAATTAAATTTAACTCAGAGGAAGTTTAATAAGTATAGAATGAACAATCCGACTTGAAAATTACAAGATGAAATTGAGATTTAACTTGGAAAGTTAAAAGGTTGATTTGAGTTGGGAGTATGCGTGATCTCAAAATGGGTTTGAGATCTAAAAATTTGAATTGGATGCTATGGATGGATGTTGTAAATAAATTTGATGTTTATTTATCCTAATATCATCCTGTTATTATCAATAATTTGAAATTGTGAATTGCGTAGTTTAAAATGAATTAAGAAGCGGGTTGTGATATTTTATATCCATTGTAGAAATTAAATGGATATAAAACATTAATTTGAAATTATTTAAGTAATTTTGATTTTTGCAGATAAAAATTTAACTTGTGAAAGTGAAATCACTTTGAACTTAATTTTCGAATGTTTAAGATAAAAATTGCAACTGAAATTACTGAAAATTGGTTTCAAAATTGAATTTGGGATTAATTCAAACTGAATTGAAATGAATTGAAATTGGCTCGATTTGAAATTGTGATTAAAGTTGAATAAGTAAATTCAAATGGAATTTAGAAAAGAAATTAAGGTTAATTCAATTTGAATTGGGATTGGATCAATTAATTGGGATGTGAAATTGATTGGAAATGGAAATTGGGAAATGAAATTAATTTAAAAAAAAATTAAATCAGTTCAAAAGAAAGTGAAATTTTAAATGGAAGTGATTGAAATGAGAGATTGGGAAATTAAACAGTTTGACTCTGAGATTATTTTCAAATAAATTGCTTTAAAGTAAACTGTTTTAAATCTATTTTCCAAGCTATGTACTATTTATCTATTTTACAACTGTTTTATAAACTAATTATTATTTTTCAACTACTTTATAACCATTTACTGTTTTACAACTATTTTGGGATTATTTAATTATTTTACAACTATTTTACTACTTTGTAACTATTTTAAAAATTACTTAACTATTTTACTACTATTTGCAACTAATAACTATTTTTCAACTACTTATCTATTTTGAAAAAATTTCAAGCTATTTTCTAAATTCAAGCTGGTCAGAGTGCAAACTGCTTATGATTAATTACCAATTGAGATGAGGATTAAAGTGATAATCCAAATGGAATTGAAACAATTGTGAATAAGTGGATAGAAATTAAAGTGAATGTGAATAGAAAAGGAGATTGATTTGGCCAATTATCAATAGAAATAAATACATAAGGTGACGTATATTATTCTATCCGTATAGTGATTTGATCTAGATTCGAACACAGAATTTCGAGATAGTATATCGATCCAACTTGAGATTTTTCTGTAACGACCCGGAAATTTCGATCCAGAAAATTCCATATAGTTAGAGAAAAGAAGAAAGAAGAAAACAGAACAAGACATAGAAACCTCACATTCGTAGCGGATCAAAATATAATATTACAGAAATAACAGTTTTACAAAGAAGAACTGTATCAATACTCTTATATTTTTATACATCAGAGTTACAATATTTACACTACATTGGACAGTTTTAAACAACATGTCCTAGAAAAATAACAATATATATCACAGCGGATAACACTCTATACGTTCCTGTCCTTCAGCTCTCCTCCTGAGCTCCAGAACGTCCTTACCTGCAAATCTGTAATACTCGGTCTGACCCGAGCATTACATCAAAGTAACACCCGGGTCAGGCTCGAAACCAGTGTGAGTAAACCCATCTAACATGGAATACAAAAGCATACGACTTATATAAAACCCGGGGTAACTTATATCAATTTCAACTTCACGAGTAATTAAGACATCATCTATTTCACACATAAATTTCTAAGTACCAAAAACTTATTAAATGGTCCAATTCACTTAAATCATTCCACATCAGTCTATTGATTTCACATATCAAATCTATATAGAATCGAAGGAGTTTCGGCTATTTACATATACCCGACTCCAGTCTTTTCGAATCCAATGTCGTCTAAACCCAAGTTATCCAATTAAATACAATTCATCTTAAATTGTCGAATAACACTGTTACACAACAACTCAAAATTTATTTATAATCACATTATCATTGTTCGTCCAACAAATCATATCACAAAGCAATTCATATCAGAGATACCAACCAATTCAAAGCACCCATTATCATTTAATCATTAATAAGCAAGATTAATTACTTCCCATAATTACATTAATTAATGATTCTCTAATTATTTTCACTAGTTAATTATTCTTAAATTTCATATAATAATTAACTTTTAACTTGATTTCATTTATTAATCAATCTTGATTAATCACAATCAGAAATTAACTTCCCTTGATTACTTCATCAATTAAATCAACTCCTTGATTAATTTTATAAATTAATCCTTCAATTACACTGAGTAATCATTACTTAATTTCTTCCATCAAGTAATTATCCTTTAATTACTACCCATCAAGTAATTTCCTTTAATTAATTACATCTGGTAATTAATTCTCTAATTACTTCACTAAGTAATTATACCTCATTAATTACCTTAAGTAATTATACTTAACTAAACATCAATTAGTTACTTTTAATTAACTAAACTAAATTAATTAACTAAAATTAACCACATCATCTAAGTTATGCTGAGTAAATAATTCCTTTAATTACTTCATTAAGTGTTCATTCATAATGATTCCTTTATATTAAGTAATAACCTCTTGTTAATAGTTAATGAATAATTACTTGATTGATTAATTAACAATGACTTAATTAATCTTTATTACTTGATTAAGTAATTATTAATCATTAATTAAGATCTAATCTTATCAATTAATGACTCTTAAGTTACAAATTAATTAATCTTAAACTTTTAAGTTTAAAACCCTTAATTACCTTAAGTAATTATCTATTTCATTAATTTATTAATCAAATTAATTATCTAATTAATTACCCTATTAATTAAATGCATAGAAATCATTAAATTGTAATCTAACTTCAGTAATCAATTTAATCAATTTAAAACCTTTAAATTTAAATAATACTTTTTTACAAAAGAAACTTTTACAAAAGTTTAAAACAAATTTCTTTTAAATTCAAACCCCTTAAATTTATGCTTAATCAATCAAATTTGTTAAACACTTAAAAAATTCAGTTTAATTTGAAAACAAAACACGTTTTCTAACCATGAATCAAAACTAACTCGAGCTACAATTTGTTCGAGTCTAACCTAATCTAGCTCGAACAACACTAAAAATAAACTCGAGTAAATCCCACTCCTTCCCCAGTTCCTTACGAGCATGTCCATCATTAAATACACAGTATTACACTTTCAAACACGAGCATAAACCCGAGTCATACCTTCCCTAACACGAGCGTCACTTCGAGTTTCTCACAATCCATCCCTCTGACACACGAAGCCATCGCCGTGCACATGCACCAATGTCGGAGTTGTCATCCACCTCCGATGAACCCTTCAACATACCATCTCTTACTGTTGTAACACTTCCAGACCAACAGAATACTCGTGCAAGCAATAGATCGAAATCGAGTAGCCCAGTTGAACTAAGAACAGACCGTTGCCAGAAAAACAACTCGAACGACCAACGTTGATCACCAGAACGCCGGAAATTCCATCCACATCCCCACAAACCCTTCACGCAGCTATTGCCCAAACCCAATGCAACTCGATGCATCGGAGTCGCCTCCTCGTCCAAGATTCCCGACATGCTCAAATTAGGTTTAAAAACCTACATCTTCTCCTTCCAGTCGCCTCGTTGATCTGGAGCACTTCCAGGTAATTTTCCCAAACACCCCGCAATTACATCCATCTCCAGTTAAAACCCCATGACCTCTCGACTCTTTGATCATCAGGGATTGTCTCAGGAACAATTTCCAGTTAAACCCAAAATATAAACCCAATGCATTATTAAAAATTCAGATTTGAATTAAAAATCATAACTTTCCAAATAGGTTGAAGTTATAAACTTGAAACATCAAATTATGATGTTTGTAAATTTGACTTATTTGAATCTTAACTGTAGTTTTCCAAATTTCCATAGGAAATTGTTTTGATTTACTTCAAACTGTTTTTTTTTTAGAATTTAAATCTTGTTAAACTAACATCTCTTGTCTAGAACTATTTTCTATAATGAATCAGCGGAATGAGATAAGATTTTTGAACATATTAAAATGCCTGTAGCCTAGAAAACAAATTCATATGTTTGCTCTTTCAGACCTGCACAACATTTTTATACAAGTGATCATGTTTCAGAGTCTAAAACCATCATGCATTCCCATTTTAGACATACACTACTAGTTCACTTTAACCATTTAGCATATGAACGAAATTTAAGGTGATTCTTGTTTATAGATAAAAAGCAGAGGTTCAACTATGATCAGAGATGTTTTACAATCATCAGAAATACCATAAACATCCATACATACAAAAATGCAGAGAGATCATCACACAGTTTTTCACTAGTTATTTAAGTTTTAAATCTATAAAGTTTACTCACCAGAATTTTTTTATGAATGGAGCAACCTTGTTTTTTGACAATCTTGAAACTGAAAGGTGCTTTGAACTTGTTTTGCTGAAGTTGGCATTTGAATTTAAACTGCAGTTGCATATCTGCTTTTAAAAACTTTAAATCTTGATTTGCTCCTGTATTTTGTAAACTTAAATCTTGTTTCTGAAATGCTTTGCTTGCTCCCAATTTCATTTGTATGCATGCTTCCAGGTGAAAAAAATGCAGGCATGGATTGAAATTGTACAGGCTTTGAGCTGTTACATTTCTGTTTGCTTTGTTTTAGAAGAAACTATAAATTGCTACTTGTAAAATTTCTTTGATTTGTTCGGAAGATTCAGTTTCCTTTTCTAGACTTTGTTCTCTTTGTTTTAGAAATGAGAAGGGAAAAAGAAATGAAAAAGAGAAGACATATGTTTATATGAGTTAATTTAGATTTTATAAAAATTTAAAAGAATATGAAGACACTTGGCTACTATATTACTTAATTACATAACACATGTCCCTTTAAGGGCTTAGATCTTAACAATTGTCCTAATTTAGTTTTATATTATTTATAAATGATTTATAATTTATAATTTAATTTCCTAATTAACTAATATGTTTTCCTTAATTTATAAATGCTTTTCTAATTAAATTCCGAGTAAACAAATACATTTATAAATTTAATTTTTTTTCTTCTAAATTTATATAAATACAATCTTTAAGAGAAAGTAAAATAAAAAAACAATTATAATTAAATAAAAATCATAGATAAAAATTTTAACTTGTTTTAAATGCTATTTCAAAAAGCTTGTGTATTTATTCCTATTAAATAAATACTTTCCAAATTTCATATTAAATAAATTTTCTTTTAAAGAGAATAATATAAAACAAACCTTAATTTAAATACAAATCTTATCCTTGTATTTTAAATCCACACCATATTATTATTTCTATTTTAATATATATATTCCTTTCAATTCAATTTTGAATTTCAATCCAAATAAATATGTATATTTTTTTATTAACTAACCCAATTACTTATCAATTTTATAGATACTCAAAATTCGGGTTATCACATTCCTCCCTCTTAGAATCTTTTCGTCCTCGAAAAGGATCGAAACCAGAATTTATTAAAATGCTTATTTTTAGAAAAAATATTCTTTGAAACACTTTTAAAACTCTTTAAAATTTACATAGTATTATAAAATGGTTTTATAAAAATACTTTTTATAACTTGATGTTTCAACACGTCCATCCTCGTTCTCACAGAAATTCGGTCATACGTTGATCAGGCGTAAGACTGAAAATCTACAAGCACTTGGTAAACCCGTTTCAACACCCAGTGAAAATACTTTGAAAAATAGGTTTATTGAAAATATAGAAAACAGTTTTTGAAAATAGAGGATATATCTTTGGTGAGAATGCTTTCGAAATCTCACCCCCATCCATGGTCGCAGTTAACCCGATGGTTACGTTGCCATCCCGACAAAATCCATAGATAACTGTAGGCCTCCGCGCCACTCGATTACACCATGGAATCCGCTATAGATCGCAGCTACAACTGGGGTTACGTAGCTATCACAGCAAAAACCCATATAACTGTAGGCATCAGCGCCCTCGAATTTCGCTGCTAAAAGAATGAAACTTCTCCACTCCACTTGACCATAGATCGCAGTCTACCGATGTTGCGTTGCCTTCCCGGCAAAATCAAGTGTAGACCGTTGACACTCATCCTCTACACGATTTTCGCTATGGTCCCCACAGTAGATCGCAGTGACATCGAGTTACACTGTCGTCACAGCATAACCCAAATGCCCCTGTAGGCATCAGCGCCCTCGACTTTCGCTACCCAATAATCCTCAGGAACTAGTTTGTCCGGACTCCTCATAGGATCAACTTTAGAACCCCCCCTCGGGGCTCGAGGCAGCACCACCCGGTGGTACTCCTGAGAAGTCCATTCCAAGGGAGCGCCTTTTTCCCCAGAGCCATCATCAAAATATTTTATACCATATATATGGTATCTTTAAATCATACACCTAGTATGATCTCTTTCAAAGCTCCTTTATACAAAATCGATTATCACAAAATCGATAATTCTCAAACTAGGCTTTCCAAATATAATATTGATTTTACCCAAAAATCAAAAGCCTTTCCAAATCCATAGGTTCTCAAAACCTTTTTTCCAAAATCCTCATATGATCCTTTACATATACATATATATACAGGTATATATAATTTTTAAAACTTTGGATCATTTCAAACTTGTATAAAACTCCTTTATACTTCAAACACCTCCAAAAACTATTTTCTTCCGGCAAAAGATTCATCAAGGGGAGTTTTATCTTATATAACAAAGATATATAACTTTGTTTATTCAAAATAAAATATTGAAATTTGATTACTCTTTTCAATATTAATTTCATTCAAATCCGTACGATGTACGCATACCATTCGTACGCCATACCAATCTGATCGCTCACGCGATCACACAATTTCACTTCGGAACTAGTATCGTCCACCCGACTTTCTAGTGCGGACTCAGATCTGGTTTCTTGATCAGAAACCGTCATTCTCCTTTCATAGCCTAACTATGATAGAGAATATCCAGAACCAATCAACGATCCATATCCAGGTTCGCCGTCGAAAATCGAGTGAAAAATCCTAACTCGGATCGACATAATTATCTCGAAATTTTGTGCTCGAATCTGGATCAAATCACTATGCGAATAGAAAAACATACGTACACCCTACGTATTTACCTTTATTGGTTATTAGACAAATCAATTCCATTTCTATTCACATTCACTTTGATTTCATTCACTTACTCTCAATTGCTTTATTCCATTAGAATCATCACCTCTATTCTTATCTCGATTGGGTATTTAACCAATAACAATTTGAACTCCGACCAGTTTATTTAGAAAATAACTTGAAAAAAATAAAAATAAAAAAAATAAATAAGTATTTGGAAAATAATTACTAGTTTGTAAAATAGGTGTAAAATAGTTAGGAAATAGTTAAAATAATTATAGAAATTTAAATAATTGCAAAATAATATTAAGGTAGTAATTAGTTTTGTAAAACATTTAAAATATAGTAACCATCTTATAAAACAGTTGGAAAATTGTTAAACGGTTTCAAAAATAATTGTAAAACAAGTATAAGATAATTTGGCTTTCAAAAGAAAAGTTGTATATATAATAAATAGCTTTGAAAATAGGTTTATATTAAAAAAAAATATATTAAAAATAGTCTAGAGTCAAAACTGTTCAATTCTCAATCTCCATTCTCATTAATTCAATTTAAATTTCCTCTATTATTTAAATTGACCAAATTCCAATTTAAATAACTTCAATTTCCATTGAAATTGATTCAACCCCAATTCAAGTTGAATTAATCTAAGTTTCCTTTCAAATTTAACTTTATTCAATCTTGATATCAGATTCTACTAATTCAAATAAATTTCAATTGAATTAGTTCCAGTTTTAATTCATTTCAACTCCAGTTTGAACTAATATCAATTTCAAACTCCATTTCCAAATCAAGTTGAATTATTCTTGATTTCTTCTCAAATTCAATTCAAATTCCATTTGAATTTAAAACTTATTCAACTTTAATTACAATTCCCAATTATTCAAATCAATTCGGACTAATTTCAAATTGAACCCACTTCAATTCCAAATTGTTTCAAATTAATCTAATTCAAATTTCCATTTGAATCTTATATTCATACATCTTCAATCACAATTTCAATCAATTCAAATCAAATTCAATTTGAACTAATTTCAAATTTCAAATTTAAACCATCTCGAATTATATAAATTCGAGTTAATTCTTCAAATGTTGATTTAATTCTTTTAAATCAATTTACCCTTTTTATTCCCACAATGGATTACCATACTCCATTTCTCATTCGTTTAAACAAATCTAATTCACAACTTAAAGATTTTTAAAAACAATAGGATGATATCATCTAATTCATCTTAAAACATCCATCAATTTACAATTTCCAGATCTCAAACCCATTTTAAGATCACACAAACTCCCAATTCAGATTAACAATTTAACTCCCAAATTAAATCTCAATTTCATCTTGGAATTTCCAAATCAGATTGTTCATTCAAACTTATCACTTGGGAATCACATCTTGTTCCAAATTCAAAACTCAATATTTAGAGTTTATTTCAAACCAACTTTGATATTATGTATATCCACATATATACATATTAACTTCTTTTACATACCAAGTTATACTTTAAAATTTTAAACCACCTTTGGTTTTATTTCAAAACAAATTTCTTTCAAATTTTCAAACAATTCTTGTTTGAAATATGACCATTTCATTCAATTGCATAATATTAAATAACATCTCTTATTTTAAAATAAGATCATATTCAAATATTATCTCCTTTAACATTTTGAAACCAATTCAAATGTTTAAATTTAGAATTCAAAACTGCACAATTTTGAAACTCACTTTAATTTACATCCTTTCAAACTTACAAGTTACTCTTTTTACATGGTTACTTCCTTAAAGCATTTTATTGTTTATTGAAGAACAATCATTCCATTATTAAACACAATAACCAACTATTTATTTGGGTTGAAACCAATTCTAATTTCAATTTATTTTGAAACACTTCTCCAATTCAAGATTTCAATTTGAATCCATTCCAAACTTATCTTTATTTAATTCTAATTTCAATTTGGTTGCATTCTATTACTTCTTAATTTAATTCTTACTATTACTTTTATTAATTAATACTACAACCAATTTCCTTAATATAATAGATAATCTATTTCTTATATAAGATTCATTTACTTTTGAAATCATTTAAAAACCTTTATATAAGAAAATAACAAGTACGCACACACACACACACACACACACACACTCAACTCATTATAGGGTACTTCTTACCCTATCCTTAATGAGTATACCCACCAGAGCCAAGGTTCTCGCTTAACCTTCTGCTCTGATACCAAATGTAACGACCCGGAAATTTCAATCCATAAAATTCCAGATAGTTAGAGAAAAGAAGAAAGGAGAAAACAGAACAAGACACAGAAACCTCACATTCGTAGCGGATCAAAATATAATATTACAGAAATAACAGTTTTACAAAGAAGAACTGTATCAATACTCTTATATTTTTATACATCAGAGTTACAATATTTACACTACATTGGACAGTTTTAAACAACATGTTATAGAAAAATAACAATATATATCACAGCGGATAACACTCTATACGTTCCTGTCCTTCAGCTCTCCTCCTGAGCTCCAGAACGTCCTTACCTGCAAATCTGTAATACTCGGTCTGACCCAAGCATTACAATAAAGTAACACCCGGGTCAGGCTGGAAACCAGCGTGAGTAAACCCATCTAACATGGAATACAAAAGCATACGACTTATATAAAACCCGGGGTAACTTATATCAATTTCAACTTCACGAGTAATTGAGACATCATCTATTTCACACATAAATTTCTAAGTACCAAAAACTTATTAAATGGTCCAATTCACTTAAATCATTCCACATCAGTCTATTGATTTCACATATCAAATCTATATAGAATCAAAGTAGTTTCGGGTATTTACATATACCCGACTCCGGTCTTTTCAAATCCAATGTCGTCTAAACCCAAGTTATCCAATTAAATACAATTCATCTTAAATTGTCGAATAACACTGTTACACAACAATTCAAAATTTATTTATAATCACATTATCATTGTTCATCCAACAAATCATATCACAAAGCAATTCATATCAGAGATACCAACCAATTCAAAGCACCCATTATCATTTAATCATTAATAAGCAAGACTAATTACTTCCCATAATTACATTAATTAATGATTCTCTAATTATTTTCACTAGTTAATTATTCTTAAATTTCATATAATAATTAATTTTTAACCTGATTTCATTTATTAATCAATCTTGATTAATCACAATCAGAAATTAACTTCCCTTGATTACTTCATCAATTAAATCAACTCCTTGATTAATTTTATAAATTAATCCTTCAATTACACTGAGTAATCATTATTTAATTTCTTCCATCAAGTAATTATCCTTTAATTACTACCCATCAAGTAATTTCCTTTAATTAATTACATCTGGTAATTAATTCTCTAATTACTTCACTAAGTAATTATACCTCATTAATTACCTTAAGTAATTATACTTAACTCAACATCAATTGATTACTTTTAATTAACAGAACTAAATTAATTAACTAAAATTAACCACATCATCTAAATTATGCTGAGTAATTAATTCCTTTAATTACTTCATTAAGTGATTATTCATAATGATTCCTTTATATTAAGTAATAACTTCTTGTTAATAGTTAATGAATAATTACTTGATTGATTAATTAACAATGACTAAATTAATCCTTATTACTTGATTAAGTAATTATTAATCATTAATTAAGATCTAATCTTATCAATTAATGACTCTTAAGTTACAAATTAGTTAATCTTAAACTTTTAAGTTTAAAACCCTTAATTACCTTAAGTAATTATCCATTTCATTAATTTATTAATCAAATTAACTATCTAATTAATTACCCTATTAATTAAATGCATACAAATCATTAAATTGTAATCTAACTTCAGTAATCAATTTAATCAATTTAAAACCTTTAGATTTAAATAATACTTTTTTTATAAAAGAAACTTTTACAAAAGTTTAAAACAAATTTCTTTTAAATTCAAACCCCTTAAATTTATGCTTAATCAATCAAATTTGTTAAACACTTAAAAAATTCAGTTTAATTTGAAAACAAAACACGTTTTCTAACCATGAATCAAAACTAACTCGAGCTACAATTTGTTCGAGTCTAACCTAATCTAGCTCGAACAACACTAAAAATAAACTCGAGTAAATCCCACTCCTTCCTCAGTTCCTCACGAGCATGTCCCTCATTACATACACAGTATTACACTTTCAAACATGAGCATAAACCCGAGTCATACCTTCCCTAACACGAGCGTCACTTCGAGTTTCTCACAATCCATCCCTCTGACACACGAAGCCATCGCCGTGCACATGCACCAATGTCGGAGTTGTCATCCACCTCCGATGAACCCTTCAGCATACCATCTCTTACCGTTGTAACACTTCCAGATCAACAGAATACTCGTGCAAGCAATAGATCGAAATCGAGTAGCCCAGTTGAACTAAGAACAGACCATTGCCAGAAAAACGACTCGATCGACCAACGTTGATCACCAGAACGCCGGAAATTCCATCCACATCCCCACAAACCCTTCACGCAGCTATTGCCCAAACCCAATGCAACTCGATGCATCGGAGTCGCCTCCTCGTCCAAGATTCAAGACATGCTCAAATTAGGTTTAAAAACCTACATCTTCTCCTTCCAGTCGCCTCGTTGATCTGGAGCACTTCCAGGTAATTTTCCCAAACACCCCGCAATTACATCCATCTCCAGTTAAAACCCCATGACCTCTCGACTCTTTGATCATCAGGGATTGTCTCAGGAACAATTTCCAGTTAAACCCAAAATATAAACCCAATGCATTATTAAAAATTCAGATTTTAATTTTAAAAATCATAACTTTCCAAATAGGTTGAAGTTATAAACTTGAAACATCAAATTATGATGTTTGTAAATTTGACTTATTTGAATCTTAACTGTAGTTTTCCAAATTTCCATAGGAAATTGCTTTGATTTACTTCAAACTGTTTTTTTTAGAATTTAAATCTTGTTAAACTAACATCTCTTGTCTAGAACTATTTTCTATAATGAATCAGCGGAATGAGATAAGATTTTTGAACATATTAAAATGCCTGTAGCCTAGAAAACAAATTCATATGTTTGCTCTTTCAGACCTGCACAACATTTTTATACAAGTGATCATGTTTCAGAGTCTAAAACCATCATGCATTCCCATTTTAGACATACACTACTAGTTCACTTTAACCATTTAGCATATGAACCAAATTTAAGGCGATTCTTGTTTATAGATAAAAAGAAGAGGTTCAACTATGATCAGAGATGTTTTACAATCATCAGAAATGCCATAAACATCCATACATACAAAAATGCAGAGAGACCATCACACAGTTTTTCACTAGTTATTTAAGTTTTGAATCTATAAAGTTTACTCACCGGAATTTTTTTATGAGCGGAGTAACCTTGTTTTTTGACAATCTTGAAACTGAAAGGTGCTTTGAACTTGTTTTGCTGAAGTTGGCATTTGAATTTAAACTGCAGTTGCATATCTGCTTTTAAAAACTTTAAATCTTGATTTGCTCCTATATTTTGTAAACTTAAATCTTGTTTCTGAAATGCTTTGCTTGCTCCCAATTTCATTTGTATGCATGCTTCCAGGTGAAAAAAATGCAGGCATGGATTGAAATTGTACAGGCTTTGAGCTGTTACATTTCTGTTTGCTTTGTTTTAGAAGAAACTATAAATTGCTACTTGTGAAATTTCTTTGATTTGTTTGGAAGATTCAATTTTCTTTTCAAGACTTTGTTCTCTTTGTTTTAGAAATGAGAAGGGAAAAAGAAATGAAAAAGAGAAGACATATTTTTATAAAAACTATTTTAGTAATATTATATAGATTTTTAAAGTGTTTTAAAAAAATTCTTAATAAAAAATGGAGTTTATAGTTAAATATGATTAAAGGGTAATTTATCTGATAATAAGTATTGAATAAATTCTGGCTTCGTTCTTTTTCGAGGACGAAAATATTCAAAGGGGGGAGGAATGTGATATCCCGAATTTTAGAACATCTGGCAATTGGGTAATTTACTGATTTTTACCATTAAGATACTTATTTTATAGAGATAAATATTAAGTTTGATAATCTTCTAATATAAATTTCTATTTCAAAGCAAAATAATATGTGGTTGTTATTATTCATATATAAGATATTTATAGAATTGTGTGATTTGGAATTTTTATAATCTTCTAATAAGATATGATTGCCTTATTAAATAAATATTGTAGTAAATAAAATTTGGATTTGAAATTCAATTGTAAACATCTTAGAAATAAATTGGATTTACTCTATGTTTTAAAACTAGTATATTTATATAAATTATTTATAAGTGTACAATTGGAAAATAATATCATTTTCTTTTAAGTTATATATAAATAAAAGAGAAAGAATAAATATTATTAAGTAAGATTAACTTAAGAGAAAGTTTAAACATTAAAACATAAGATATTTATATAAGAGCAAATTTATAATATGATAAATATATATATATATATATATATATATATATATATATATATTTTAAAAACATGTAAAGACATTTATAAATATAAAAGCTAAATTTAAAATATTATATAAATACACATAAAAACATATAAAAACATGGATTACAAATGTAAACAAATTCTCTTTGTATTATAACAAATGTAAGCAAAAGAATATGTTTAATGACAAGTTTTAATTAATTGAACAAGTGTCCTTGATTTCTTAAAATGATTAAATAAAGATAATATCGGTTTATAACATCTCCGTCCCTCTCTTTCATTTCTTTTATCAGTTCATTCTCTAAAAACAAATCAAAGAAAAAAAATCTAAAACTTAAACCAGAGAGAAATCAACCTGTAAACAACTCAAAGATCATCTCAAAACAATAAGCAATAGATCAGAGCAACATCAGAACATTTCTAGATCATCAGAATCAAAGATACAGACTAAAACAAAACCTCCAGATCAAAGCATTTTCTTCCAGCTCTCTGTTCATCATCAAACATTGTGAGTAAACATCTAATTTACAAAGTCTAACATGTTTGTCTCTGATGCACGTGAAAATTTCTTAAGTCAACATTGTGAAATTGTTGCATGGATGAAATCTGTTGAAGTATGGTTGAATCATAGTGTGTGTGTGTGTGTGTGTGTGTGTGTACATATGTTTGTTCAGGAATAAAATCCATTCTCTGTTCGATTTTAACTAACTAAATCAAGTTCAAAACAAAAATCCCTGTCATTGCTTTTAAACCAGTGAGTAAACTTGTCTTTAAAGTCTTAAACTTGTGATTATCATGATGCATGTGATAGATTATGGATGAAATGTTATGATACAGATTTGCAGAGATGAATTAAGCTATTTATATGTGTATTAATAGGAGATAAACCTATATATTCAAGCTCTGTTGATTTTAACAAATAAAACCTAATTCAAAAACCCAATCCTCCTTCTTCAATCTGTATCAGGTTATAATTTCTAAATGAAAAGTGTTAGTATGAATGTAACATCAATTTTAAAAATAAATTTCATGTATATATGATAGGTAATAGTTTCAAAAATTAGAATTAACAGTAATGACCAATTAATGTCAGATAATCAAGTATCCAGATTTCAAGTTTAAATTATATAAATTGATTCAAATTGGAAAGTGATGAGTTTTAATAGTCATATCATAATTTTTAATTTAGAAATTGATGAGGAAAGGCGGGTTGATCGGGAATTGATTTTTCATCAATTTCCGATGAACAAATCGGAGTTAGGGGTCGATTTTTGGCCGGAAGATGGATGAAAAGGTGGCGAGTTTGGGAAAATTAATCGTAGATTTTACTGATCGCCAGAATTTCCTAGCGACGATGAATAAGGGTTATGATGTTAGGTTTGGATGACGATGTTGCGAGGATTAGTGTGATGTTGTGGCCGCACCAAAAGAGATCGGAGGTGGGGGAAATTGATTGTCGAGGACTGGCACATCTCTAGACACGGCGACGTGGTGATCCGTGGTCGACGGCAGTGACGAGAGGAAGATTTGGTCAGGTGGTTTGTTTCCAGTTTGGGTTCATTTGCTTCGATTTCGATTCCTGGCGTTTAAGTGGGAACTGAGTGGAGGGAAGCTCGACGGGGTCGTCGGTGACTCATAAGCATAGTCGTTGATGATCGAAATGCTGACGAACTCATGTGCACGTGCACATGGTTTTGATGTATGTGGTTTTTTTGAGGTAGGGTCAGGTATGAAAGAGAGCTCGAGGAAGATTGGTTTTGGCACGAGTATATTGCGAGAAAGGTTAGTGGTATTTGGGTCGAGTATGACTCGAGGGAAATAAGGGTGTAGCTCGTGTTGTCTTCGAGTTCATGAGTATTGCACGTTAACAGGTTTAACTTTAAACATAAAACTAAGTTTTGGAAAAAAAAGTGAAATACTCAGGTCTGGACTCGAGTGTATATCGGGTTGGACCCGAAGTAAGTGATTATAATAGATTTAAAGTTTTATAAAAGCAAGTTTTAAGATTTTAAACGTAAATCAAATTTTCTTTTATAATTTATGTTTTTTTAAATATTTGGTTTTTAAGAAAGGTGGTATGTTTTGTTTAACTTAAATTTATTAAGTTAAATTCTTAGATTATTTTTAAACTTAATTTTAAGTACAACTAAGTAGTTAATTAAAAGATAAAGTGTTTAAATTTTTTGTGTTAATTAAGTAATTAATAAAGATAAATGGTTTATCTTAAAGTTAATTAAGGTCTTGGATAATTAATGATTAATTAAACTAATGATTAAGAATTAATTAATTTATAATTAAAGGTTATAGGATAATTAGTTAGAGATTAACTAATTTTTAATTAAGGGTTGTTAATTAGATAATTAATGATTATTAATTAATGATTAGAAATTAATTAATTAAGTAATTAAGTGTAATTAAGCATTAATTAATTAAGTAATTAGAGATTAATCAATTAGTAATTAAGGATTGATTAACTAGTAATTAGGAATTAATTAATTGGTAATTAAGTTTTATTAATTAATAATGAAGGCTTATTAATTAATGAATAAAGGATGATTAATTAGGTAATTAAAGATTAATTAATTGATTTATAGGGTAATTAAGGAATGATTAATTGATTAAATGGTTTGAAATTTATTAATGATTGATTAAGTAGGGTTAAGTGATTAATTCTTAAGTAATTACTTAAATTAAGTGATTAGAGAATCATTAATCAATGGAATTAACTAATTAAGGAGATTGATTAAAAGTTAATATGAAGGGTTAAGGCTAATTAATCCATGTGGTAATTAAAGGTTAATTACTTAATGTAATTAAAGAATAATTAATCAAGGATGATTAGTTAAGATGGATGATTAAAAAAATGATTTATTAATTGGGTTGTAATTAATTAATGCTGAGTAAGCAGGATTTAAAAGTGATTAAAGTAATTAATTTAATTTAATTAATTAGAAACAGTGTGACTAATTAATCTTGCTTATGAATGATTGGTTGATATTATAGATATGAAATGTTTTATGATATGATATGTTGGTTTGAACAGTGATAATGTGGTTATCTATCGACGATGAATTACTGTGTAAAAGTGACATCTTGTATTTAAAGTTTTAATTGTGTTTCATTTGAATAACTTGAGTTAAGATGACATGGGACTCGAAGAGACCGGGGTCGGGTATCAGTAAATACCCGAAACCACTTCGATTTGAAATCTTCTATAATTCTTTATAGATTTGATATGTGGAATCTATAGGCTGGAATGAAATAATTTAAGTGATCTGGACCATTAAAACTAAGTAAGGGTACTTAGAGGTAGATTTGTGAATTGAGTATTTAATATATTAAGTTAAGAACTCGTAGTAAGGTACGAGTTACCTCGGATTTTAAATAAGTTTTGTGAATTAGAATTCCATGTTATATGGGTTTAATCACATTGGTTTCCAGCCTGACCCAGGTGTTACTTTAACGTAATGCTTGGGTCAGACCAAGTATTACAGCTTTTCAGGTTAGGATGTTCTGGAGCTCAGGAGGCGAGCTGGATGGCAAAACATATGGAGTATTCCGTTATATATATTATTGCTGTTTATTTGGGACAAGTTGATTTTAACTGTCTAATGTATGTGTAATGGCTGTAACTCTGATGTATTGATGTAAACGAATAGATACAGTTTTCCTTTGTATAACTGCTATTATTTGATATTATATTTTATCTGCTGCGAATGTGAGATTCTGTGTTTTGTTTTCTGTCCTTCTATCTCTTTTCTTCTTTTCCTTAACAATCTGGAATTTTCGGGATCGAAAATTTCGGGTCCTAACAGGTCGTTACATCAAATTCATAGTTCAAATTGAATGGCTCGAAAATTCTATGCAATGTTTATAAATATAACATCCAAATCACCTTTTGCTAAAAATCCTTTTTAATTGATTTAGTATTAACAGTGTCAGTTGTTACAGGACTTTAAATCAATAAGATACTTACTGGGAATAAAGATGTATGACCTTCCTTCAAAGCTCCCACCTCACCAATTCTTGTCCCAATAAAGATGGGATCTTCCTGGGACATACTTCTTTTGTTCCAAAAACACTAAAGAGTTATTCATCAGAGGATGTTATTTCCCACCTATCCTCTTATGTGTCCCATTTCATGTTTTATAACGGTTGCCTACGGTATCTCCTTTAGTAAGGGTAATCACAGTCGTTCCCTCCCACATTGCTAAGGATTCCTCGATGATTGCTTCTCAATGTACCATCTTCCCTATCAATCTTTTATGAATATTTCTTGTGTCATTGTCCCATAATATGACTCTTATTTCAAGGTAAGAACCTTATACATGAGCCTCAACATTTACACGAATACTTATATAATATATAGATGTGTATTAGGGAGACTTGCTTACGACCTCGCTACTAGATAAGTTCCCAAGATTCTCCTCTGTATTCTTTTCGAAATGGAGAAGGTTCGAAGTTGGAATCTTTAAGGTTTAGCTCCTCGAAAGACAAATGTAGGAGCTCAAAAGAAATCCTCTTGACATCTAAAAGCAAGCATAAACCTTCTCGATAGCTATTGAAAAGAAGCTCATCAAGGTGCAGGCTACTGTTCGGGAAAAAACCATCTTCGATCTTCAAACTGCTCATAAGGAGGAGATAATACAAATAGTATAATTTCTATATAACACTATGATATTGTACATGTACTTTGCTGATCCTATGACACTACAATATTATTATTTCCATCAATATTATACAGGTATTGTGCCGATCCTACGATGGATACAACGTGCATCTCTCAGTTAATTACATAGTCATGTAGTTCCCAATGTTGTTCATTTTACTCTACTTCATCCACTTGTAAAATATTTTTCTAAGAAAATGGGTTTAGCATTATGATAGTGAAATTCGTAATAGAATACTAACAAAACATAAGATAGGGAGTGCAGGCTAGGATAGATTTTTGATGTTCTTTTATTTTCCACTATTACTTTGTTACTAAGTTTGCATTATTCCAAACTTAAATTTGTTTTATTTTAAATTGCATACACAGTATATAATTAAGTTAGTTGCAATGTCCAAACCTAATCCAACCTAGTGAATTTTAGTCTATTCATTGATAATGTGCTAATGAACTTGATGGTTTGGCATGATGATATACTTCAACCCAACTCGCATTAAAAAAATAAATGCTGACATCCAAATGCATATCCATTTACTTGATAATTCAACAAGATATAGGATGAATAATGAGTGTAACATACCGCCTTTTTGGACGCTTTAAGCAGACACATATGCCAACTCAAACCATATAGAAAGGAGGATTATTGTTGGGGAAAATAAGAAAAACAGAGAAAGAAGAAAAACAAAATAGAATCTCATAGCGGAATAATAAAAAATAATAATCAAATAACAGTCCATGAAGCTGTTTACAGAACATTTGATTATACTTATACAACACAAGATCAGAGTTACACATATTAAAGATAAATAAGTAACAATGCAGCGGAACAGTGTGATGTAGTGGAATAATATAGTATAATAATACAATCTTCGTCTTCATCCTTCAGAAATAAAGTCTTCAAATCCTGAAATGCCCAGGCTAACCCGGGTGAATTGAAAAGACAAAACACTCGAGTTAGAACTAAAAGATCTTATGTAAGTTAAATCAACGGAAATAAATATGAGTGAAACGGCATCAGAGATGTTTACGGAGTTTGACATCTCTTATCCAGTGTCTAACGAGAGTGCGGTAACTTAAGAGGTGCTCGAGATTCACATCTCCTAAGGATCCGTTAAATTATCTACTATATAGTAAAATACGCTATTATAATATGTCTATAGTAAAAGCTTCAAAATAGCGTTAAGGCATTACCCATATCCCTCTTAACACGTTTTATATATTCCCATAGTCTATACATTACCGTAATCTCCCTCATATTAGACGTCATCAGAGGGCACTCCATAGGTATGGTACATAACAAACTCGTAGAAGGCGTGCTAGGGTAGGTGACATGACACAACTGGACAATGCCAGGGTAGATATACCAACTACACTTCCGGAATGTTGGTAACGCATAGCCGCAACTACCTCCTAACTCGAAATACACTCCCAAGAAAAATCAAAGGGTGGCCACCAAATAAACCAAAAGTTGTAATATAGCGTCGATGGAGTGTGCCCGATCGGAGGAATGACCTCACTTAGCCCGTCAATTCTCATGTTTTAGCCACCTTAAGCCAACTCACGGAAGTCGAGTCCACGTAAATATACCTTTAGGATCGTCGCCACCATCCTACTTTATTCTGGAATCTCCACCTCGTACACAGTTGTCATAGTGGTTTTCGGTATTGGCAGAGAGTATGACAACATCCGATCTCGATCTCTTTGGCGACCAATCGTGTAACATGTCCGATTTCTCGACTCCCGAAAGTCGACATCGATACGTCCACTGTATCAAATGCCGCACAGTCGAATGCCCAAAAATCGAACCGTTAGGGTTAAAGAAGAAGAGGTAGAAGAAGAAGAAAGAAGAAACAGAACCAATAATAGAATCTCACAATTCGCAGCGGAACAAATATAATAGATAAATAAATATCTTTAAACAGAATCACTATATCAGTTATTACATTACATCACATTACATTATTAGAGTTTTACAACAACAAACAGTGGAAAGAATATAACTTATACCAGTGATACGCCTCGCCATTCAGCTTGCTCCAGATCTCCGTAGCAACTTCTTGACTTTGCTCCCGAATAACTGCTAACCTGACTCTAGGTTGCCCGTGTGGAAAATTATGGGCACCTAGAGTTTAGAAAGGGAACAATAAACTCCAGGTCAGTCGTAGGACTAGTGTGAGATCTTAAAAACAGTTATTTTCATAAAGAAAATAAAATAAATTCGCTATGCTTTTGGAAAATGAAACTACCATAACGCCTCCCGCCACACACACAATGCAAACGCAGAATTGGAGGAGATTTCTCCTTATGGTAGTCAAACATGCTTAGTACGCAAAATCTTTTCGATATTATTATTAGTGCATAGTGCAGAAAACATTTCGAAAGTATAATATTAATCTTAGCCAGCATACAACCATTATTGTATGCCTACTATAGCTACCATCCAAACAGTGGGGCGCCACCATAAGTAGATGGCAGGTTATATAACTAAAACCGTACAAGGCGCATATTGTTTCTTTGGATTTCCAACAAAAGTTCAGGCTAAGGAACTTCCTACTGCCACATGGGTACGCCTCTGGAGGGACGTCCCGAGAACCTACCCGGATCTCTGCCAACACAAGGCTAGGTTACCTCTGTAACTAGGTAACAACTACTCAAGTATGCCATCCCCGTCCTTTGGGACCTTTATCCGAGGATCCTCTACACCAACAACCACAAAGAAAAGTATTTGTAGTAACCATAAAGGTTAAATATCAGGGCGCCATACCTGACACCACTCTTTTCCAAAAGGAAATGACATACCCTAAAGGGCGCGACCCTCATAGCTTTGCCGCATCTTTCCTGTTTTGACCATTTCTGGGGTGTGAGGTCCGACGAAGTCTCGTCCACAAAGCTACACTTTTCACAAAAAGTCATGCTCTGATCAACAAATGATCAGCAGCACTTCGTATGCCACATTACCAGATTGGGAATGTATCACTAGTAACCATTAACTACATAACCTCTAAGCTCGTACGTCTCAGAGAAGGGTGTTAAGCTAAGAGAATAAATTCTCCGCCACTAACAGAAATGTATTTGATAGAAACCAGCTTTACATCTCAAAGTGTAACGTCAGACACACATGCATACGAGTCCGTTCCGGGATCGAACGGAACTGAAGGCACTTCAAAGAAGCCCTTGTAAATCCGGATATTCACTAATCACGTCCGGATTCCCCACCACAAATGGCGATAAAATCTCTATACCGTAGCAACTCGGTGCAGAGACATGCGACAGGTAATCATTTCGCTATGGAAAATACCCAATCTTCAACAACGTCTTCAAATGCAATCCCATTTCGTCGTATCGTTATTCGGAACGGGTTTTATGACACAAGGTCCTCTCCCGGCTAATCCGAATAACGAGCGCTTATTTTTAAAAATAAGTGTTCACTCAGATTTTTAAAACAAATCACAACAAATTTCCACTTTTATCTTTTAAACAAAAGATCCGTCACAATCACAAAGGTTCGATGTGGTTTCCAGATATCCACTTGGAATCCGACCCCGATCGCATCGAAATTCAAATGCCATTTAAAAGGCTATTATTGATAGTCGGTTATTTAACTATCAATCAAAATTCACAACAAATACTGGATTTTAAATAATTTTCCCCCAGTTATTTATTTTCAAAATATCTTCGCAAGATATACTTTTAACACTTCAATATTTTGGAAACAAATTTCAGATCACTATTCCCATTTCAATCCTTTGAAAACAAATTTCAATGCATTTTCCCTATGCGGAATATATTTCCAAATATTTATTCATTTCCACTGGAAATCTGCCGAGTTAAAATAATTCAAATTACTTATCCAAAATATACTTAGGAATATTTAAAATAGAACCATTTTAAAACACTTACTTGAATATTAATTACGAAAATACTATATAAAAAATCTCGTATAAAAATTCAAGGCCAAACTAATTTTAAAATAAAACTAGTAGGTAGGATATAACTATTTAAATATCCATTTTCTAAAACAAATATCAATTTAATCTTTAAATAATTACTTCTATAATAAATTAAAATATATCTTTACTTTAAAGATTTTCAAAATAACCCAAGTAAATAATTTCTCCAAAATAATCTTTCCTTAAAACCATCTTTACAACTTCAATTTCATATTTATAGACTATATTAAAAACATACTCAGCTTTCCAGGGAAAGTACACCTTCTATTCTAAAATGGTTCATTCAAATCAATTTATAAATCCTTCTGGATTTATTTTAAATTTACGTTTCAAATCCATAAATTCCTTTCCACACTTTTAAAAATAAACAATGTTTATTTTTAAAACAATTTCCCTTTCCTTTATAAAATTTCATTGTGAGTTTTAAGTTTTTTTGAATATCCGCAGATATACGATTTTCAAATCAATTCCCAAATAATTATTTTACCAAATCAATATCAAATTGATTTTCTAGTTTATTTTCAAAACACCAACTCAAATTTTAAATTGATTCTCAAATTTATTTCAAACACCCAATTTATTATCTTTGAAACAAATTCCTTCTTTTAGATTTATTCAATTTTATAAAATTAGTTTACTATAAATTTTTTACTAAATTTCAAAAATCAAATTTTATTTATTTCTGGTATCCAACTATACCAAAAATATATTCGGCTAAATTATAGCCTTCAACGATTTAAATCACCATATAATCACACACAGATTATAATAAATAAACACACAACATATGAAACAAAATCAAATGTTTGAGGAATCCAATTGGATCCCTCCAACCTGTTTCCCTGCATCCATAGGCGTTAGCACAACAATCAAATACCAATTCCACTTCGAGGTGGAATATCGCGGTATATGGGTTTAATATAATAACCTCCGCTATTATGCGGCACATAGGGTCTAAACTAATATAACTGATAATTATTTATCATCCAAGCACACAATCAACACAATCAACAATTTCAAATCTAACTATTTAAAATTTAATCAGAAAATCTGATTGAGTGGGAAGATCTCACCTTTTATTATGCATGCAACCCATTTTCCTTTCCAGCTTGATTTCACGATTTTGAACCTTGTAACCAATAATTATATGATTTATTAATATATGAAACAATCGACAAATCAATTTCCATCTAATAAATTTTATTTTATCTAGTTAATTTAATTTCAAACAAATTTTCTTTTAATACAATATATGAACTAATTGTAAAATCACTTATTATCAAATAAATTTAATTAACTAACACTTTTTATTCAACCGATAATTTCCTTTTAAAATAAACCCTTTTATAATGAACTAGCAAACTTTAAAACACATACGTATATATTTATTTCTGTAAACGGTAAAATAACAAATTTCTTTACTGCAAAAATCATATTCTTCTGAATGCATATAAAAATTTAAAGACTGCATATATATATATATACACACATTTTCCAGAATCCTATCTTTATATATTTTTCTCTTTACTGTAAAAATTATGAACTGCACACATATATTTCTTTCTAAAAGGTTTCTTGTTTTAAAATTACATATTTTTACTAATTTGTAAAAATATTAAATTAAATCAATTTTAATTGGAAAAAGAAATCCCAATACCTTGCTGCACTCAAAAATCAGGCTCGAACCAGATGATTATGCCCAAATCGAACAGCCTCGCTCGCATGAACGTCCACAACCACTATCCCCAAATCGTGATTTCGAAATCGCCCATCGCTAGCATGCCGCGTCGCCGCTCGGCCAAGCTACGTTGAATCGCCCCATCGCGAGCCACTGCATCCTCACAAATGCAGTCACGAACCACCTTAACACCTCGACAAAGAAGATATGCCGTGGATTCACCTGCGTGAGGGAGCGCCCACTTCTCCCATTCGCGAAGTTCGCTGCGATTCCCTCAATCGCGCGCCTTCACCTTGAGTGATTTCGTCGCTGCTCCCTTCAGATTGACGCTGCGCGACAACATAGGTCGCGTTTTCTAGGCCCCCCTTGAACGAGATTTGAAATGATTTTTGAATGAGGCTTCGTCCCTAGGTTTCGGCCATTTTCGATTTGAACTTGATTTTTCTGATTCGATTCATTTAAACTAAGCTGTATATAAAAAAATTTCTTCGAGTGAAGGGGCTTCGGCCATTTATCTTTGATTTTTTTTCTGTTCGAACTGTATGATTTGAGAAGTGGGGAAAATAAAAGGAAGGGTACGAAGGAGACAACGTGTTGGCTGGTTGTACGAATTGTCGGAATAAGAATAAGTAAATATAATTTAAATTGGTTTCAAATTGTCTCGAATTTATAGCTTAAAATTTCGACCTCCTAACAAGACTTGCCGCTAGGCGTTTATATAGTTATACCCCTATTCCAAATGCAATGGAAAAGGTTTCGGGTCGAAATTCAATCGTATGGAGAAGATAGCTTTTTGTACCAGTTAAAATATCGAATTTTAAATTTAAATTCCAGCGCGTTTGCTATTCGTACGACCAAACGATCACTTCAGACACTACAAAAATTGAAATCGATAATAATACAATATTACGGATCCAATGGAACAGGTTTCTCGAATTCCGAGACTATGCCTCGAAAGGCCATTTTCAAATATCAATTTAAATGACAAAAATCCAAAACTAAATAAACCATTTTCAAATCAAATTCTGAAGCTTCTATTATCTTCAGTAGCATCAATATAAATTTTCTAGGCCTTGAAAAATATTTTTAAATCAGCTTAAAATTGAAGATTCAAATTTTTATCCAACTTCAATAAATTAAATTCAACAATTAAATTGCCAAATTCATAGTTAATTTTGAAACTCAAGTTAAACTAACTTCCAAATATTTTAAAATCAATTGAATATTTCATTTCAAATGTTCAAAATTCTGGGTCGTCACAAATCGCTTATTACACACCGAATCGTTCTTTTAAATTTCCAAAATCATTTCATAATTGATATCAAAATATCATATTCAATTCAAACCACATCTATTTCAAAATCATTACTTACTTTTGAAATCATATTCACCTTTGAAATCATAGTTCGAATTTATATATCCTTTCAAAGTCATTCACAATTTATATCAAATATCGTGTGCTCAAAAACTATACCACTTTCAAATCATATTTCTTCCAAAATCATATTTCCAAAATAGGTTAAGTCCTTGCTTCAAAATCATCATTTCGATTTATTATAACATTCAAAATTCCAACTTAGGTTATACTGTCATTTAACCTTATTCTCTTTTTAAACCAACTGAAATGAATATAAACTCTTCCATGCACTTAGTTTGGAAATTTAGAAATTAGTTTAAAAGTTCTAAATAGTTAAAATGCTCTAAACAGTTTTATTATAGGTAAATACTTTTAAATTGTTTTAAGGTAGTTAAATAGATCTAAATTAGATTAAATATAATTAAAATAGATTAAATAGCTTAAAATAGATTAATTAGATTTAAAATAAATTAAAATGGTTTAATTAGTTTAAAATAAGTTAAACTGGTTTAAAATAGATCAAAATGATTTATATAGTTAATACAGGAAATTATTGTCAAGGACAAAATTTCACAGCTTTTTAGCCTCAAGGACAGACCTTCAATATTTTATCCTGAAGGACAACTTTCTGTAGGTATCAGTTTTTAGTTATTGATAACAGTTTTTAGGTATCAGTTTGTCGTTATCGGTAGCAGTTTTTAGGTATCAGTTTTAGCTTGGTAGCAGTTTTGTTGTCCTTATGAATAATTTTGGAAAATGTTTGTCCTTATGAATAATTTTTAGAAGAATGTTTGTCCTTGTGGTAAAAATATTGAGGTAGTGTCCTTGAGACAAAAAATATACAAATTTTTGTCCTTTAAAATAATTCCCCCTAGTTAATTAGTAAAATAGTTTAATAAATTTGAAAATCTTAATAATTAGAAAATTTAAAATGATATATTTTAAAACAGTTTACTTAAAAATATGAGTTTGAATATAATACCAAATTAAACTATTCATTTCATTTCGATATATTTGGACCATTTCAAATTTCCAAATCAACAAACTAAATTTCAATAAACTATCGAATTTCATATCGTTTAAATCCATATTCAAATATCAATTCGGATTACTCCAATTTCAAAATATTTCAAAGTTATTTTTAAACAAATTCAATAACTCAATTTCGGTAGAATTTCATTTATACATAAAAGTTTAACTTTAAACTTCTGATTTAATTTCTTAAAGAAATTCCCTTTTTAGACTAATTCACATTTCAACGCAAAACTTGATTTTTCAACAATACTTCAATTTATATAAATCAAATATCATTTGAAAATATCATTTAATTATATTCAAAAATCAAGAATTTTAAAATCATTTAATTTAACCAATCTGGTATCCGTATATAATTCTCTACCCTAGGGTCAAGTGACTTGGATATTTATCATTTCAATCCATAATTTAAACATTTTACGGTTTTATATCGTTTCAAATCGCAATCCCGGAATAAATAAAAATCTATAACGAACTTGCAGTTTATAACGGAATAAAACACAACATCCCTCCAACCAACATGAACAATCAACATCCATCACGATCATCATCCAAACCAATCAATAAATATCAATATAAAACTAATAATCAGTAACAGGTATTTAACTGGCAATTTATATTTAAGATAAATTAAATAATGATTTAATTCAAATAAATTCAAATTAACTGAGATGATGATTAAAATATGCCAAATAGTCATAAATAAATTCCTAATCACATCATAAATTAAAACTAACAAACATAAGAAATTTTAGAAGTTGTGAGCGGGTTAAACCACTCTCATTTGAATTTAAATTGAATTTAAATCCAATTTAAACCCAAAAGATGAACAGCCTCAGAATCCATCCAAAACAGCGTCAAAGTGTCCGGAATTTCGATATGATCCCAGGCGACAAACCGCACGCAAATCCGATGACGTATGAAAAAGATATGATAATTAAAAGGTTTGAAATCAAAATTTAAATAAAATAAAATAAAAGATAATCACTCAAGTGGAAACAGCCACGTCGGCACCATATGCGTGTACCAGGCCACGCTCCATCGTTCCAGAACCCTCTCGCGAGAAACTCGACGCCGCCAAAAAAAGGCATCACCTCCGGCCGTCGTTCGTTCGTCGGTCCACCACTGCCCTGCCGCGATTCACCGAGGCCACAACCTCAAAGCCGATCGAACACCCAATGAATAGTAGCCTCCATTTATTTGAAACCCTAGCTGAATTTTACAGCACGATCTAGCTGTCGATTCCACCTACGAATACCACCGATGAACGACGCTTGTTCCCCTCTATAAAACCCCTCAGACGATTTGACGATCGGCCACAGTTCGTCACAAGCAATGAACAGCCGAAATATGTTCTTCAATTTGTGGACAAATAGAGGTTCAAATTGGAAAACAAATTACAGATCTAAGATGCGCTCATCGAGAGCTTCAGAATTCGATATTATTTGAGGAGTCTGAATTTTTGGCATTGAATTTGATTTGAAATTGCAATTTGAATTTAGATTTTTGTCTGCCATTGAAATGAGAAGGGGAAATGGAATTGTATGTACAGATTTGAGAAATAAGAAATAACTAGGGTTTATAACGATATATATATATATATATATATATATATATATATATATATATATAGAACAAAATAGAAATGAATGGGCTCGATTGGTTTGGATAGTTGAACGATGAACAACATGAAAAGCCCGTTCTATCTTCGGAACGAAAATGGGTCAATCCATATATCAAAATTGATGTTTTAAGATATTTTAAACTCAATGGAATAGGTTTCTAGTCCAAATTCAATCGTATGAAGAAGTTATGATAAAATCGGCTTATTTCAAATTGATTTCAATTAAATTGATTTCTAAGCGTTTCGAGTCCGTATGATTGAACGACAAGCCCGATCGTTACAAAACTTAAAATCCTATAACAATTCACCGTTACAGATCCTATGAAACTGATTTCATCAAAATCCGATTCAGTGGCCAAAATTACTATTTTCACATTAATTAAGTAAATTAATAGTCAATTAATTAAATCACTTTTCAATTTAAATTTTAATAATTTACAAGTTCTATCATTTTTTATTTCTTAATCATTTACAATAATTTAAACAAATTTAGATGTCAATTCAACGTTGATTAATTCATCAATTTCAGTGTTAAATTTGAATTTCATTAAATTCAGAAATTATAAATTAAAATTCCATAACCCGTTTATTAAATTTCAAACCTTGTTATTCAAGTCTTTATTATTATAAGGATATAACTAACAATGGTATATATCTAAGTACATTAATATTTCCCAATTTCATCTTAACTTCCATTTACGTGCTATTTAATGTCATTTACTTACAATAAATCCCTTTATTATAAACTGAATTCCAATTATTTATAATTAATTCCAATAGATTGATTTGATTCAATCCCAATATTTTTATTAAGTCCATTATTACTCTATAAACTTAGTTAACCTTTGTTTTACCTTTCATTACCTTAATATACTCCAATTTAACAACTTTTAAACATTGTATTACATTTCACATTAATGTAACATTTATTTACATTTATTTAAAATTGATTTTCAATTTCAATTCAACTAACTAAATAAACAGGTAACTTATAGTAATTGTCATATTTAATTACCATTAACTCTCTATTTCATACAACAATTAAATATTTGCATTTGTTTCTTATATTCAATCTTATAACCAAGTTATAACCATTTACATGATTTCATCATTGGAATTTCACTTCAATTGTTAATAATTAGTTCTAATTACCATTTCTACATTTCATTTTTGTAGCGATCCGAACTTGACATTCGAAAATGGGCACCGAATATGCTACCAATATTTAAATATCGCAGATCCAAACGTCGAACCTGGTTCACCGGGGCTTATAACACCATTAAGTAAACAATACAGCGGAAGAAAAGAATAATACATTGATATACAGCATTGATACAATATCTGATACAACAGATGGTACAATAGATATCAATATACATCAGAGATATGATACAATAAAATAGCAACGGAAAGAAAATAGATAACACCAGCAGTGAAACAAATAACTCTAAGATAGTCTTCAAGGAAGAACTCCAGCAGCAGCTCTAACCAACATCACGTTTCACTCAGACAAGCAAGACTGGTGTGCATCCAAAAACTGAACTAGCTCCAGATAATCTACCAAACCTAACTATCTGAAAAATCCAACTCTAGACTGCTCATGTGGAAAATAGTGAGCACCTAGAGTTTAGGAAAGGAACAATAAACTCCGGATCAGTCATGGGACCAGTATGAGTAACAAAAACAGTTTATCTTTAAAACAAACAGCAAAAGAATTTTAAAGTCAATTCGCAATGCTTTTCGAAAATGAAACTACCATAAGACCTCCCGCCACACACACAATGCAAACACAGAATTGGAGGAGATTTCTTCTTATGATAGTCAAACATGCTTGATACGAGAAAATTTCTGATATTATTATAATAAGTGCACAGTGAAAAATATTTTGAAAGTAGAATACAAATCTTAGCCAGCATAGGTACCATTATATTATGCCTGCTATAGCTACCATTTTAAATGGCAGGTTCTACAACTAAAACCGTACAGGGCTCGTATTGTTTTGATTGGATTTCCAACAAATGGTCAGGCTAAGGAACTTCCTACTGCCACATGGGATTGCCTCTGGCGGGATATCCCGAGAACTTAACCAGCTCTCTGCCAACACAAGGCCAGGTTACCTCTGTAATTAGGTAACTACTACACGAACATGCCATTCCCCAGTCCTTTGGGACCTTTATCCAAGGTACCTCTAATCCAACAACATCACACAGTAATAAATGTATGGTGTCCATATGAGTAAGTATCTGCGCTTCATACCATGGTACCACCCTTTTCCAGAAGGGAATGACACACCCTAAAGGGAGCGACCCTCATAACCTTGCTGCACCTTTCCTGTTTTGACCATTTCCGGGCTGTGAGGTCCTGATGCAGTCTCGTCCACAAAGCTACGCTTCATGCAGAAGCCATTCTCTGATCATAAATGATCCACACCCGATCATCAACACACAGCAGCACTCAGCACGTCACACTACCAAATTGGGAATATATCGCTGATAACCTTCAACTACATAACCTCTGAGCTCGTACGTCTCAGAGAAGAGTGTTGAGCTAAGAGGATAAATTCTCCGCCACCACAGATATGTATTCGAAAGAAATCTGCTTTATATCTCAAAGTGTAGTGTCAGACATACAACCATACAAGTCTGTTCCGGGTTCGAACAGAACCGAAGGCACTTCCAAAGAATCCCTTGCAATCCGGGTATTCATAATCCCGATCGGACTTCCCATCACTTAGGGAATCTCTATGCCAGAGCAACTCAGTGCAGAGACAATCGACAGGTCATCCTATCGTTCTCACAAATACCCGGTCTTCACCACCGGTCTTCAAATGCTATCCATAACGTCGAATCACATATTCGGAATGGGTTATACGACACAAAGGTCCTCTCCCAGCTAAACCGAATAGTGAGCGCAACATTTAAACCATATGGATATGGGATTTCAATTAAGTCACAACTTAATAAATCAAAAAATATCTTTCAAATGGTTTAAACAAATTACCATTTTCAAATCTTTTAAACAAAAGATTTATTTCCCTAAGTTCACCCATTTTCACAAAGATCCATTTACGGATTTCAAGACAATTTCCATTTCAATTGGATTAACTCGTTAAATCTTTAAATCAAAGATTTAACTCATAGCTTTCAAAATTCGATTAACTCGTTGAATCTTTAAATCAAAGATTCAACTTATAGCTTTCAAAATCGTTTCCAAAGATTCATTCATAGCCTTTCAAAAACAATTCCAATTCAAGTTGGATTAACTTATTCAGTCTTTGAATCGAAGACTCATTTCATAGCTTTTAAAACATTTCAATTCCATTTCAAACTTGAAACTTTTTCAACATAATTTGGAAATCCTTTCTTTAAATGAAAGCTATTTTTTATTTGAAAACAAGTAGTTTTCGTTTCGGAGAAATTCGATCCCATTTATACAAGTTAAAATCTTTGGGTTAATTCAAATTCCCAAAAACAACACTTTAAAAATGGTTTAAAACCCATATAAACTTGTATACCGTTTAATATCATAAATACTGAATATAGAATTCAATTTCAGATATTAAATTCCAATTTAAATCAAATTATTCAAATTTCAAAACATAATCAAGTTGTTCCAAATAAATTTCATCTTTGAAATTCCATTTCAAAGCTTTTCACTTTAATCCCAAAACATTTCCAAAACCATTTGGATTTAAATATTCAACTTTTAAACTATTTCAAAATCTGTGACTTAATCGATTTCCCCGTAAAATCCATATTTGTGTGTGCATAAGTGTGGTCCAGGGGTTTAACACAATAGTGCATCATCATTCAATCATTACAGATTAAAACATAGATATATAGTTGATAAGCGATATAAACTGTGACGCTTATCGCTCATTCACAGATTCACAGATAATATACAAATGTAAATAAACGAATAATTTATACACAGCTCAATCCACAGAACAAAATATCACAAATCAGATAGGATAATCAATTCAAGACATCTCATATAATACAATCATTCATAAGTAAGGTCAAGCGTTCAATAATCGTTTATAAGTAGGATTAATTAATCGTTTAATCCTAATTAATTTAATTTATTTTCAATTAAATTAATTACTTATGAATTAATTATCCAATCTTGATTTATTAGTTACAAACTATTTGATATAAATTTATTAAATCAATCACCTTAATTAATTGAATTATTCTTAATTAATCATATTAATTAAGTTAACCTTCAAACCAATTACATAATTAATTTACCCCCTAATAAATTATTTTAAGAAATTGACCCTTTAATTACTTACCATGAAACGATCATCTCTTAACAATTAATCATAATTTCCCAATTAATCTTTATCGATAATTTAATCAAAATATCCCATTTTAATTACAATTAGTAATTAATCTCTTAATTACTTTCATTAAGTAATTACATTTTTAAACAATTTAAAAATTGATTATCTAGATTAATTAATCCAATTTATTATTAAAATTAATCACCTAAATTAATATTTAATAATCCTTAGTTAATCGTCTTTATTAACTAATAACATTTTTTTCATTATTTACTTAAGGAAATTTCTTAGATTAAGATCATTATTAATCATTTCTAATTAATTTAATTTATCAATTTATAAATAAAATAAATCATTATTTAATTACCTTATTAATTAAATCATTTTAATTACCTTAATTGTCTCTAAGATAATTAATTTCTTTATTAATGACTTCATTAATATTTAAGTGTATTTTTATCATTACACTTTAAATTTTAAATTCAATTTAATTTAAAAATACACTTAATCATTCATGTTATTTAGAATAATTTAAAATTCAAAAACTTATTTTATTACAAAACTAAGATTCAAATTTAGATTGGATTCCAGATTTAAACTTTGATTAAATCTTTATTAGAATTCACTTTTTTTATAATTTTCAAATTCCATTTTAAATTCAAATTCTTTAAAACATACTTTAATTTCTTAAACTCTTTTATTTAAAACAATTTTAAATTTAAATTTTTAAACTAAGTTTCAAAATTTAACTTCAATTTACATTTTAACTTGAATTTAAACTTAGTTTAAACCTGGATTTATAGATTCAAATTTTAGTTTTATTTAAATATCCAAAACAATTTCTGTCTAAACCTGAAAAACAGGTTATACCCGAGCCTCTTAAAATTTGCTTCGAGCAAATCAACCATATTCCGGAGCATGGCTTCGAGCCTCCCCTTTCAAATCTAGCTTCGAGCCAACACCTATCGCCTTCGAGTCGCACACGATAGTTACTTCGAGCCACGCGATATTTTCGAGGCGAGCTGCTATCTTCTTCTTTCCATCCAGCTGACACACCAAAATGCACATGAACGTGCATAGAGGATCGGAGCTCCTCCGATCATCGCCCCCACCTCCCACCAGTCACCACACCCTCTCGACCCAAACCACCATCTAGATAGCTTCAACTTGCTTTAATTCGAAATTTGAACAACTCAAAAACCTGGGAACCCAAACTGAACCAACAAAACTCCCCGCGCTGACAATCGCAACCACCTGCAACCCCACCACCTTGACCGGAGAAGCTTCGTTCACCAATGCTTCGATTTTCCTCTGTGCGACAACACTCGATCCACCCAGGATAGCGAATGCGTCACGTTTCCATCCTCAACCAAATTAAGCTGCTAAACCCTAAATCTTTGCCTTATCATTATCATGGTGAATAATAAATTCACGCATGATTTTTCCAGTAATCACTAGTCCTACAACGAGCCTTACCCGAAGCCATTCAATGATGTGATCATCCGAAATCGAATAAATGTTCCAATTTGATCAGCTCCCAATATCTTGTGATTTACTTAGTTAAAAATCCTGATATTCATTTTAAAAATCATGGTTTTTGATGTTGAACACGGTGATGTGGAAGAATCAAAAGAATATGATACTTGAATTTCGACAAGATTCTTGAATTTCACTTTAAATCTCATTCCAGAATTATTATCCTTATTTTTTTAAACTTACAATATTTTTAAAATTTAAATTATAAGGTTATAAAAAAAATTTCATTTAGGCATCATGATTTAAATCTTATTATTCGAAGAGGTATGAAATTTTTCTTTCTTCCTTCCCTGGTGGTTTAAGCCTGTTGTTCTACAGAGTATCTACATCTACATACAGGCATGCATTCAAATCTCTACATATTCAAACATGCACTCAACTTCATAAACAACCATTCAACACAGATCACATGCAACGGTATCAATAGATTTAAAGGTTGAGAGTTTACTCACTTGGAGTTGAAGTGGAGAAGAACAGAGAATACTTCTGTAGTGTTGACACTGGCTTGTGAAACTTGCAAGCTGAAGGTCTTTTTCTTTAATCCTCTAAGTTGCAGTGATATGTATTATTGTTTAAATCGTAATGATGTCTTAAGTTTAAATAAAACTTTCTTCATATTTTCTTAGTATTGAAGGAATAAAACTGGGATGAGAAAATGGATATATAGGAAGAAGTGATAGGGATGTATAATATTTGTACAGGGTAATTAAGATTTGGTTTTGTACAACATAAGATCAGTGATCTTATATTTTTTTTCTCTTGCTTGAGTAGCCAAGATTTCGGCTGATAGATATTATATTGTGTACTAAGGTAATGGCATTAAATGCCTAAGTCCTTTATGCTTTCTTTTTTTATTATATATACATACATACATATATATATATATATATCTGTGTGTGTGTGTGTGTGTGTGTGGTGGATGAGGTGATATAGGGTAAGTACAATGTTTCTACTTCAGCTTACATGAATCAAGATGATAATAGTTAGTATATTTCATTACTTTTAAAGTTTACATATATCAGTTTACATATATCATGTTATGTTTGACTAAAGATTTTTTCTTGTTTTTGGCTGAAATGATTTCTAGTAAGTACATATGTTTCTTATTTGGTTTACATGCTCATTATCTTACTTGATTTTTTTGTTTGAACATACCAGAATGTATTTGCTCTTTTTCTTAAGTTATATTACTTTGTAACTAAGATGAATTTCTATAATTATTAGGTTGAGAGTTTACTCACTTGGAGTTGAAGTGGAGAAGAACAGAGAATACTTCTGTAGTGTTGACACTGGCTTGTGAAACTTGCAAGCTAAAGGTCTTTTTCTTTAATCCTCTAAGTTGCAGTGATATGTATTATTGTTTAAATCGTAATGATGTCTTAAGTTTAAATAAAACTTTCTTCAGATTTTCTTTGTTTTGAAGGAATAAAACTGGGATGAGAAAATGGATATATAGGAAGAAGTGATAGGGATGTATAATATTTGTACAGGGTAATTAAGATTTGGTTTTGTACAACATAAGATCAGTGATCTTATATATTTTTTCTCTTGCTTGAGTATCCAAGATTTCGGCTGATAGATATTATATATTGTGTACTAAGGTAATGGCATTAAATGCCTAAGTCCTTTATGCTTTTTATTTATATATATGTAGATGTGTGTGTGTGTGTGTGTGTGTGTGTGTGTGGTGGCTGAGGTGATATAGGGTAAGTACAATGTTTCTACTTCATTTTACATGAATCAAGATGATATCAGTTAGTATATTACATTTCTTTTAAAGTTTACATATATCAGTTTACATATATCTTGTTATGTTTGACTAAAGATTTTTTTCTTGTTTTTGGCTGAAATGATTTCCAGTAAGTACATATGTTTCTTAATTGGTTTACATGCTCATTATCTTACTTGATTTTTTTGTTTGAACATACCAGAATGTATTTTCTCACTACTACAAAACAGGCCATTTGCATCGGTTGTTTACCCCCCTTTTGCATCAGTTCAACAACCGATGCATATGCAACGGATGCAACAGGCTTAATACTTTTGCATCAGTTTTGAAACCGATGCAAAAAGATCCTTTTTGCATCGGTTGTTACTAAAAACTGATGCAAAATATCATGGTTGGTTGCTTGAACACAACCCCATGTTGCATCGGTTGTAATGAAAACCGATGCAACAAAGGAACTTGTTGCATCGGTTGTTGTTAAAAACCGATGCAAGCTAATCCCTCTATTGCATCAGTTTTTTATAACAACTGATGCAAACTAATCCCTTAGAAACCATTATTACAGTACTCAAATAAACTATATATATATATAGTTATATATATTATTGATAATCTTTATATATATATAAAAAAGAAAAAAACATACACAAAAAATAAAAATAAAAAGATTATTTCATTATCATTTACAAATTCTGCTTTGGTTTACAAATTTTCACCTTCATTTACAACATTGATTTCTGTCATTTACAACATTGATTGAAGAATAGAACTTAAATATATTGTCACATATACACAAGATGACGAATATGACAAATTTGAATTAATAATCTTCATATAAACCAGTAAAACCTTTTCCACCTCACAAAATATAGAAACAAAACTTCCTTAAACTTGATAAACTGTGATTTTTCAGCATGAGCATCAGTTTTTTGAAAAGGAACATCTGCTTCAATAATCAGAACAAAATCTTTGGCAACCGAAGAATGTTTACAAGACATAATCATGTAAAATTATGTGTAAAAATTACTTGTTTCCAAGAACTGAGTGGAGGTCCATAATCAGCTTCTACCACTTGCAACCCAGAGCTTCTCCTAGGCCTTAGAAAAAGTCCCTCTTTTGATATCAGGATGCAAATGATCAGTCCATCGATATCTGCAACTATGTCCATACTAGTTTAACCCAGCAAGTTTCAGCAACTGTTTCCAGCATCCAACACCATTTTTCCTTGTATAACTCTTTAGCATCACATCATCCTATCTTGATCATATGGCCCTGTAGACATACTTATATTATCATCATACCTTGATGATGTATCGTTATCAAAAAGACATTAAAAAGGATTATACATCTTCATATCAATAAAATGCTGAGAAAACTAGGGAGTATCTACTGCTCGCAATGCATTTAACTTTTCGTTCATCCAATCAGAAAACAAAAAAAAATGCCCTATTTCTGAAATCACCAAAAAAAAAAGCGAAGTTTAGGTGACAAGTTTATGCTAAGTATCAATAGCGTATTTCTGGAAATTCATATCTGAAATCTGATTTCTTAGAGGCAAATACTGATAAGAATTTACCGATTGAGATGCCCAATTAAAGATCCCACCATGGAATAAGAAATTCTAATCTGTCGTTCATTTTCTGACACACTTGCTATTGTAATAATCTCAAATTGCCATGAACTGTCTTTCCTCCTCCTACCCAAACAAAATTTTCAAAAAAAATAAGTCAGCCAATAAGTCAACAAAGTTTACAAAAATAAGTAACATTAATCCAAATAAAACAACATTTCGAGAGTAATTTGTATTTACCAATAAAACAACAAAGTTTATAAAAGTAATCCAAACGTTAAGTAGCATACTATTGATTAGTACTAGGGCATCAAATAAGTCAAACAAAGTTTACAAAAAATTCCACTTTTTTGGTGATTTAATTTTGGCTGTAAGTTAGCAAATCAATGAGTTGGATGAATTTATCAAACACTGATCATAATTCATCATGCTTAATGGATTGTATTTATCTAACTACCTATAGACAGAACTTGTCTCTACTTCATAAAGGAGATATATAATGCAGATGTTAAATAAAAAATTAAGCTATCAAAGTTTAAGAATTGAGGCAACCTACCTGTTGTTTGTTGGTTATGTATCAAATGTCAAAGTAGCACAAATTACTGAAAGTTTACAAATACATTTACTCCATGATGATTTACTGAAAGTTTGCAGGTATTGTAGTTTAAGTTTTTGCCACAGCAACCATTTACGTGATGATTTACTCATAAAGTTCTTGCCACAGCAACTCATGTTAATTTACTCATTAAATCAGAGCAACCAACATTGAATTTCTCTTGCATTGAACAGCTCTGAACAAGCCATTTTCTTAAGTTTTCTGCCATATGTTAAACTTATGTTCCTTAACCTTAAATCCGTGCATGGATGGGTTAAACTACAGTCAAAATTTATTGCTACCAGTGTAGCTGATGTTCCAGTAATATTCTCATATGAAACTCCGCTTATCTTAATGCCTGAACTCTGAAATAACATAATGATACCAACGAGCACTCTAACTTAAAAAAAATGTAAGGAAAAAAATGGGAAATGAAATTAAATTAGCCTTTATGCATTACCTTTTTGGGGCACTTATCATAGGGGCAGTAAGTTTGATCAATAATTACTGGGTTATCGACGTTTTTCATGACTGCATGCTGAAAATTAACTCCATATACAAACCCATCGCTTGGTCTTGCCCATGTCTTGATTCTGAAGCCATTCATGGTGGTATCAAACACAACATTCCTCACTGTAATATTCTGAACTCCTGCCTCATGCTTCCTTTCAGCTAAACTCCCAATGCTTCGTTACAGAATCCAAATACATTAGATATATGCAAGTCGTATATGTTTCATAACATATATATACTTATAGTTATCGAATATAAACTTACCTAATGCCATGTCCAGGTCCACAATATACGTGTTTGACCAAGACATTAGTCGATCCCGGACCCATAGATATACAATCATCTCCAGTTCCTATAGAACTACTTGTTATGTTAACTCGATCAGACTTCTCCGCATGAATTCCATCAGTGTTGGGACTATCATAAGGAGCTTCAATATTGGAACCTTCAACTTTCACATTGTTGCTTCCAAATATCAACATGTGAAACAACTCGCTGTTCTGCAACGTAACATCGCTTACACGTACATTCTTGCATATGCTGAACGCTAAAGACTGTGATAAAAATAATCAGCACAGATTTGATCAGCCCTAACAGTGATGTAATAATTTAAGATATACATTATTATGATACGAGAACTCACGGTAGCACCAATGGGGAAGTTTCGTCTAGCAGCCTTACAGTTCCAAAACCTTTGCCCTCGGCCGTCGAACAGTCCACCATTAATAGATATTCCATCCACGTACATAAAACCAATCCAACTAAATTTGGAGTTATAATCCAAGGGAGCGATTAGGGTACCTTTTTTGTATGTAGTGATGCCTTTATTATTGCATGGTCCTCTGAATATAACTGATGATACGTAAAATGTTCCATTTGGAATGTAAATGGAGGATGGATTTGCTGACCCGCATGCTTTGGTCCATGCATTTGCTAGTGGGCCGGATGTGTCAGTCTTCCCATCGGGTTTTGCCAAGTTTGTAGTGCCTAGTATTATAGGTACCATTGCGTTTTATCATTGTTGAAAGAACACTAGGTTCCGAATGTCACAGTAAAAAAAAAAAAAAAAAAACTATGACCTTGACCATTATAAGTACAAAAACTAAAAGTAAGGGAAATAATAAACCAGAATAGCATGATTTTTAAGCATAGGATGATCAACATCAGGCTGACTGTAAATATCAACACAATAAAACATACATATTTTTTACACAGAGAAAGACTTGATATTGATCAAAACAATTCAGCATTAATTACTTGTATAGAATTGCACTGAGTATCCCACAGTGTAATTCAAGGAAAGCTGCCCTTGAAAGTTCTATGCAGGCATTCCACTCAGGCATGATTCAGTGTTACCGGTCAATGGAAGAAGATGTATACCCCCTATTCCACCTCAGCAAGAACTTGAAAACTCCATATCTAAAACTTTAGCGGTATTTATTGTATCATGTCATAAGAAGTGTAATAAAAAATTTTATACAACTGTTGGCTAATACCATGGTTATGGAGCATGAGGAAAAAAAGTACTTATTCAAATAATTGTTTAGCCATTCAGTGGCGGTAGTTGTTAAAAAATAATACTTACATAGGGAATACACATCAACTTTGATTGTAGAGAGGTTTTTGTAAGATGAACTGATTGTCATTTGTAGTTTAAGTGTAATTAAGCAAGTAAGATCAGTTGTCCTTCTTGTGCCTTTTATCATGAATCCCAGAGGTTTTTATCTCTGAGTTGATGTCGACTTCCTCATCATCCTAGAAGCAGCAAATAAATAGAATTACGGTTGTTACGGTGCCGAATGCACATAATTAAGTTAAAAGTTATAACAGGTATTTGGTTGGTATCAGAATGTAGGTTAAAATTTTGAATTTTAAGATTTTTATTGTGTACTTGCAGAATGAAATGAAGTAGGAACATAAACTCACATTGATCACAGCTTCTGTGGGTAATCCCTTCCTAGCTAGTGAGGAGGCATTGCAAGATACAACTTTGCCACTGGTAGTGACTACTTATTTAGAAGCATTAACTCTGAGGTTGAACATGCATGGTGTTAAGATATTACAACTTCACACACATACATGTAGTGGTTTATTAAAATATTAATAAAAAAAATGATGTTTAAAAACCATTGATATATAATCGTTCAGTTAATATAATTGGAATGCATAGTTAACCATGGCTGCCATAATCATATTGTAATTTATAATTAGTGGGTAGTAGTCTATATTCACACAAATCAAAAGGCAATATCAACCAAAATATTGGTGCATGCAACGACGAATAATGATTGTAAATCAAATATAGCACAGCTAATTTCAATTTGTGATATAGCAGATTATTATGCCGTCTAATCAAGTAAAACACAACCAAAATGTTAATAATATTCTTTACAAAGAAGAACATGCCAGAGTTAGATGGAAAGGACGATAAAGTACCAGGCATAGTGCTGCAACCAAAAAAACATTAACCATGCATAGCATGACCAATTTGATTGTCGTTAGCATGTTCTGCAATTACATATGTTACACATGGATTTAGTAACACTATAACTCTGTCCATAATTACATGAGCAAACATGCATTAACTAATACTCAGCTTTAAATTACACCCTATGTTGTAGACGTTCAAGCAAACGCAACTAACTACAACCATTTCATTTCACAGCTTTTAAGAAATCCAAAATAGACTACCAGTAGCTTTCTTTTGTTTGGAAACGGTTCAATTTGATATAACATACTATAGTAATGTACGATCCCAAAAAATAGTCTTAGCACAAGGAATTTAACATTTGTCCTTATGCAGGAGTGCAAAAATAGGTAGTAAACTAATGGTTTAAAAAATAAAACGTCATAACAGTTTAAATAAAGTTTATCGAAACTTAATATAGTAAGAAAAACTTTTGGGATTTTCAACAGCCACAATGTAGTAAGAAAAACTGATGGTTTATAAACCCATTTTATAACCAAATTTTAAGATGATTAAATGTAGACGAATTCACTTGCTTTGATGCTACCATTCGTAGTGCAAAACTTATAGGGATTAGTTATAAGGAAAAAATTAACTTGATATTGTTAACAGTGTCAAAACATTGAGAACCATAAGCTTGTAATAATCAACCTATTACTCTGCCAGAAAATGATATAGGCGATAAATTGAAAACTATCTTCTAACGAATATAATCCGTAGTCTCCTAAAATATCGTAAACGCATAAGAATAAAAATAATGATAAAGCATGGTAAGTACTCTTCCATATAATAATAAAAATTAGTGAAGAACGAGTAAAATAATTGATTGATGAGCAACAATCAAGTTCAGATGGGTGTCAACACAGTTAATACTCGATCTTATAGTAAAAACTAAATGCTTAACCAAACCTTAAACTGGTGTGAAATATATCATTCAGTTAGAAAGTTGTATATCCTTATATCTAATCTCAGCATATTCTTAAAAGATATTAAAATCCTCCCACTTCATGTCGATACCGCTTGTATATAATCTGCAGTGTTGAAGTTATAACTTTAGATACTTACATTTTGATTGAATTAGCAGGAAAATAACATATTCCATGTAGTACAGCTCAATGCATGATGTATGTTATAGATTATGCAAATATTTATTTAAAGCAACATTGTAAAAATAAGTTTAGACTTTAGACATAAAGCAGATACAAAAGGTACTGCAGTGATAGTACTTAATATGCAATTCACTTCTACATGGTTCTAAATAGAGTCAAATATTGTTTATAAATTAGATGTGAACATGGATCTAAAATAGAAAATACTTTCCTAAATTAAGAAAAAACCTACAAATAACATTAAAGAAATAATTATATAATTATAAGTACATTAATTAATTGGTGTGCATGTCTCAAGATAATTATAAGTGATTTTCACTCTGCAAGAGGTTACCAAACAATTGTACATGATGCCTAATTAAGTTAAAAGAGGATGAAATTATGATAATAAAGCACAAAACGATGATGTAAGTACAAAAGAGGTTACCAAACATGTGTCCGTGTAAGCTGCTTTCTCTGATGATGCAAATCAACATGAGTTTTCCATGCATCTTCCCTCATTTCTTCTGCAATTTTCAAAACACTCGTTCACTATCTTCGTAGTTACTTCTGCTTTATGCATAGCATATAGCCTTCTAGTTCTTGCTCAGGTTGGCATCTCTCTAAGCAAAATAAGTAAAATCTTATTGTATTTCCATTTGAACTCTATAATCATGTAAAAATCTGAACTGAACCTGGAGCAGTTCCCAACCAGCACCAGCACTTAAATCCAAAAAAATGACAACTTCTAATAAGCGATCATCTGCCAAACAATATCTGATGTAGATTACTTGAAAAGAAAGTTGATTTACTCCAAAAGGTTTAGGTTGGCAATAAAGTACAAGCATATGCATTAAGAATAGCATGAAGCGAAAAAAAGTATAAGCATATGCATTTAAGAATTCGGTTTCAAACCCACAGAAATTAAAGGTTGATCGACTATATGGAAATACAAATTTATAAGCTTCATAACCTTTAAAAACTCTATCGAATTCTGGTGCAATTTTACGTATTTTTCTTAAATAGATTATACTACTTGGATTACTACTGCAAAATGAACATAATGATATGCTTATTTCATAAGCTTTCTTAAAGACCACCTTCTTACGACTGTATGAAAAACAATATCTAACCATGAGACTATTCATTTCTAAAATAATAATTAATATATTTGGTTAACTGCATCACTTAACATATCTCCAATTACTAATTTGATTCTGAACTTGGCTGGAAAATATCATGTTTTATCAGTGACGCTAGAAGAATGGTCCGATGAGGAAGTTGAATCCATGATCCAAGTTGAGGGAAATTTATGTGCAAACAAGGTTTATGAGGCTTATCTTCCTAAGGGAGTTTCAAAACAGAAGCCAGATTCAAGTAACGAGGAAAGAAAAAGTTTATCAAGTAAACGTATCGACTTTGCATCTGAACTAATCTTAAGATTTTATTTTTTAAAGTTAAATGTATTGTTTTTTATAGGTCCAAGTGCGAAACACAAGGGTTTTTAAGCCAAATTTGTGTATGGTCTCTTCCAAAATGCCTTTCAACTCTTCTGATTTAGCAAAGAGTCTGGACAGTAATTTTGCTTCATACGGCTTCAAGAGACAAGTGAGTTATCCATCTATATCATTGATCTTATTTATAGATTATGTGAATGTGAATTCGTATGAAAAGTCATTGGAAATTTGAAGGTGAGAGTAATAAGAGGAACAGATTTAGTAATCATACCTGATGCAAATAGCTTGATTAATTAAAGATCTGTAATTTTTCCATTACCAATAGATCTGATATTACGAACATATTAATCGCTGCCTGCACTTGGACTCCAATTTATCGATGCCTGCGATCCTTGTCTATTGTCCCGCAGAAACCGGGAGAGCCGATAGCGCTTTCACCTCCAGAACTTATCGACTTTGATATCCTCACGAGTAGTCATATATAAAGTAATCTTTATCTCGATAGCATCTCAGAATAAAAACAATGTTAAACACTCCGAACAAATGGAACAAGCATGGTTAGCGGCTTCATCTCACTTCCAAGCGAATTCGATTTTCAAGCAACTTGAGATCCAGAACTGTTGTGACTCCTCAATTTTTGATAACTTTTCTCAGAAGATGATTTTGGGAAAGATGAAAAGGGGGAGAGGGATTTAGGGTTTTCGAAAGGATGAAAAGAAGAGTTCGCGGTGAAAAATGAGAGGGAGCCGAAACAATTTATCGCTAACTTTTTTTCAACGTGGGAATAATATTTTTGCATCTGTTGTAAATAAAACTGATGCAACTAACATTATTTGCATCGGTATATTTTCTTCGGTTGTCGATGATAACCGATGCAAATTGTATTTTTTTACTATCTACTGCTTTCCACATACCAAATGCATCGGTTGTTAAAGCGTAATCGATGCAAATACTTCTATTTGCATCAGTTGTTGTAACAACAAATGCAAATGAGGCAAACCAACATGCGTATTTTGTAGTAGTGTCTCTTTTTCTTAAGTTATATTGCTTTGTAATTCAGATGAATTTCTATAATTATTAGGTTGTCAAAATGTTCTAATGTATTCACTTAATATTTTACATAATTTATTAATATGTTGTTTCCTTTTGTAAGAGCTCATACTTATCTTATATTTTTTTTTATATTAATTGTTTTCTTTCTTTTGTTTCTTGTTTTGTTTCTACAAACTTATAGTTTTATTTATTTTGGCCTTGTTACTTTGAAACAAAAATGAATATCCATAATTAATATATTGTAAGAATTGTTGCCAATGTATTTACTTTATACTTGAGTGTATTTGTATCTTTTATTTTCTTGTTTGTACTTAACATTCATTTATTTATTAAATACAAATTCAATATTCAAATTCAATTTCTAAGGTCAAATTTAAATTAATTCAAAATTTATTCCAAAAATTTACATTAATTATTAATTTAAATTTGATTCAGAATTCGAGATCGTTACAAATTCCCCTCCTTAAAGAAATTTCGTCCTCGAAATTTTCCAGGCACGAAACACAAAGATAGATGAAGAATGTTTCCTCCAATCAGACTGAATATCTATTCTGCATTTGGCTTACCAAATCAGAATATCAATAACAGATATAAGAACGCATCTATTTAACACTTCACAAGATACTCGGGTTATCCGGATCTACGAAATATGCAGGGCACTTGTTAGTTCGATGGACATCTAACCATTCGTAAAATATATCTGGACCCAAAAATAGAAAGATATATGGATACAATTTCAAAACTTTTAGTTTAGAACTGAAGTATACCTATTAACCATAGCAATCAAAGCAACTAATTCATCCAAACAAACAATTCTGGCCTATTTGGAGTTTAAGCCCCATGCAAATATATCAAATTTTCTTCCTGGATCTATCAGGAACCGTCAAAGAATTGAAAAGAGATGCTGAACAAAAGAGATTGGTAAGTGGATTCAATCTTCTACAATTTTTCAAACACAAGATATGGATTCCAAACTCAAGTCGGAATGTCCCAAAGAGTGTGTGTGTGTGTGTAGATATATATATATATATATATATAATTTGTCCCTCTTCAGACTTCGATATTCCAAAGAAATTACAACAGAATTTCAAATTTGGTTTTAACCGATATCGTTTTATCGATACAATTCAAATTTATCCTTCATATTCTATTAATCAATTTAATTCAAATTAAAATTTCCAATTTATTTAAATTTTCAATTTCAAATTTCAAATTCATATTCATTAAGGTTTAAATCAAAAACTGATAAGAAACCGATGAAATACGAAGTAAGGATTTTCTACAATGATTCGTAGGGTCACCATCACACTGAAATGTCTCCTTGCAGCTGCCACGAAGCAATCAGAAGAATTTGGAAAGACAGATCAAAGGAAATTGATAGAGAAAGATTGTTTCCACTGTAGCAGGGTATTGACCATTTATAGTCGTATTCCTCTGTCCCCTATCTCGTTCTCTTCTTGTACTCATACTCACCATCAGCAGATAGTAAGAGAATTTACTGAGACATTCAAATGGATATCTTAGGGATTACCCATTCTAGGGTTTACTTCACCCTATCTCTAATGAGCTACTTAATGGGTTATACTCCTGAGCTAAAGTTTCACCTTAGCTCTGATACCACTTGTAGCGATCCGAACTCGACCTTCGAAAATCGGCACCGAATATGCTACCCATATTCAAATGCCGCAAATCCAAACGTCGAACCTGGTTCGCCGAAGCTTCTAACACCATTAAGTAAACAATACAGCGGAAGAAAAGAATAATACATTGATATACAGCATTGATACAATATCTGATACAACAGATGATACAATAGATATCAATATACATCAGAGATATGATACAATAAAATAGCAGCGGAAAGAAAATAGACAACACCAGTAGCGAAACAAATAACTCTAAGATAGTCTTCAAGGAAGAACTCCAGCAGCAGCTCGAACCAACATCACGTTTCACTAAGACAAGCAAGACTGGTGTGCATCCAAAAACTGAACTAGCTCCAGATAATCTACCAAACCTAACTATCTGAAAAACCCAACTCTAAACTGCTCGTGTGGAAAATAGTGAGCACTCAGAGTTTAGGAAAGGAACAATAAACACCGGATCAGTCATGGGACTGGTATGAGAAACAAAAACAGTTTATCTTTAAAACAAACAGCAAAAGAATTTTAAAGTCAATTCGCAATGCTTTTCGAAAATGAAACTACCATAAGACCTCCCGCCACACACACAATGCAAACGCAGAATTGAAGTAGATTTCTTCTTATGATAGTCAAACATGCTTGATATGAGAAAATTTGTGATATTATTATAATAAGTGCACAGTGGAAAATATTTCGAAAGTAGATTATAAATCTTAGCCAGCATAGGTACCATCATATTATACCTGCTATAACTACCATTTTAAATGGCAGGTTCTACAACTAAAACCGTACAGGGCTCGTATTGTTTTGATTGGATTTCCAACAAATGGTCAGGCTAAGGAACTTCCTACTGCCACATGGGATCGCCTCTGGCGGGACGTCCCGAGAACTTAACCAGCTCTCCGCCAACACAAGGCCGGGTTACCTCTGTAACTAGGTAACTACTACACGAGCATGCCATCCGCCGGTCCTTTGGGACCTTTATCTGAGGTACCTCTAATCCAACAACATCACACAGTAATAAATGTGTGGTGTCCACATGAGTAAGTATCTGGCTCCATACCATGATACCACCCTTTTCCAGAAGGGAATGACACACCTTAAAGGGAGCGACCCTCATAACCTTGCCGCACCTTTCCTGTTTTGACCATTTCCGGGCTGTGAGGTCCTGATGCAGTCTCGTCCACAAAGCTACGCTTCATACAGAAGCCATGCTCTGATCATAAATGATCCACAAACGATCATCAACAAACAGCAGCACTCAGCACGTCACACTACAAAATTGGGAATATATCGCTGATAACCTTCAACTACATAACCTCTGAGCTCGTACGTCTCAGAGAAGGGTGTTGAGCTAAGAGGATAAATTCTCCTCCACCACAGATATGTATTTGAAAGAAATCTGCTAAATATCTCAAAGTCTAGTGTCAGACATACAACCATACAAGTCTATTTCGGGTTCGAACAGAATCGAAGGCACTTCCAAAGAAGCCCTTGCAATCCGGGTATTCATAATCCCGATCGGACTTTCCATCACTTAGGGAATCTCTATACCGGAGCAACTCAGTGCAGAGACAATCGACAGGTCATCCTATCGTTCTCGCAAATACACGGTCTTCACCACCGGTCTTCAAATGCTATCCATAACGATGAATGACATATTCGGAATGGGTTATACGACACAGAGGTCCTCTCTCTGCTAAACCGAATAGTGAGCGCAACATTTAAAACATATGGACATGGGATTTCAATTAAGTCACAACTTAATAAATCAAAAAATTCTTTCAAATGGTTTAAACAAATTACCATTTTCAAATCTTTTAAACAAAAGATTTATTTCGCTAAGTTCACCCATTTTCACAAAGATCCATTTACGGATTTCAAGACAATTTCCATTTCAATTGGATTAACTCGTTAAATCTTTAAATCAAAGATTTAACTCATAGCTTTCAAAATTCGATTAACTCGTTGTCTCTTTAAATCAAAGATTCAACTTATAGCTTTCAAAATCGTTTCCAAAGATTCATTCATAGCCTTTCAAAAACAATTCCAATTCAAGTTGGATTAACTTGTACAGTCTTTGAATCAAAGACTCATTTCATAGCTTTTAAAACATTTCAATTCCATTTCAAACTTGAAACCTTTTCAACACAATTTGGAAATCCTTTCTTTAAATGAAAGCTATTTTTGTATTTGAAAACAAGTAGTTTTCGTTTCGGATTCGATCTCATTTATACAAGTTAAAACTTTGGGTTAATTCAAATTCCCAAAAACAACACTTTAAAAATGGTTTAAAACCCATGTAATCTTGTATACCATTTAATATCATAAATACTGAATATAAAATTCAATTTCAGATATTGAATTCCAATTTAAATCAAATTATTCAAATTTCAAAACTTAATCAAGTTGTTCCAAATAAATTTCATCTTTGAAATTCCATTTCAAAAGCTTTTCACTTTAATCCCAAAACATTTCCAAAACCATTTGGATTTAAATATTCAACTTTTAAACTATTTCAAAATCCGTGACTTAATCGATTTCCCCGTGAAATCCATATTTGTGTGTGCATAAGTGTGGTCCAGGGGTTTAACACAATAGTGCATCATCATTCAATCATTACAGATTAAAACACATATATATAGTTGATAAGCGATATAAACTATAACGCTTATCGCTCATTCACAGATTCACAGATAATATACAAATGTAAATAAACGAATAATTTATACACAGCTCAATCCACAGAACAAAATATCACAAATCAGATAGGATAATCAATTCAAGACATCTCATATAATACAATCATTCATAAGTAAGGTCAAGCGTTCAATAATCATTTATAAGTAGGATTAATTAATCGTTTAATCCTAATTAATTCAATTTATTTTCAATTAAATTAATTACTTATGAATAATTATCCAATCTTGATTTATTAATTACAAATTATTTGATATAAATTTATTAAATCAATCACCTTAATTAATTGAATTATTCTTAATTAATCATATTAATTAAGTTAACCTTCAAACCAATTACATAATTAATTTACCCCCTAATAAATTATTTTAAGAAATTAACCCTTTAATTACTTATTATGAAACGATCATCTCATAACAATTAATCATAATTTCCCAATTAATCTTTATCGATAATTTAATCAAAACATCCCATTTTAATTACAATTAGTAATTAATCCCTTAATTACTTTCATTAAGTAATTACATTTTTAAACAATTTAAAAATTTATTATCTAGATTAATTAATCCAATTAATTATTAAAATTAATCACCTAAATTAATATTTAATAATCCTTAGTTAATCGTCTTTATTAACTAATAACATTTCTTTAATTACTTACTTAAGGAAATTTCTTAGACTAAGATCATTATTAATCATTTCTAATTAATTTAATTTATCAATTTATAAATAAAATAAATCATTCTTTAATTACTTTATTAGTTAAATCATTTTAATTACCTTAATTATCTCTAAGATAATTAATTTCTTTATTAATGACTTCATTAATATTTAAGTGTATTTTTATAATTACACTTTAAATTTTAAATTCAATTTAATTTAAAAATACACTTAATCATTCATGTTATTTAGAACAATTTAAAATTCAAAAACTTCTTTTATTACAAAACTAAGATTCAAATTTAGATTGAATTCCAGATTTAAACTTTGATTAAATCTTTGTTAGAATTCACTTTTTTTATAATTTTCAAATTCCATTTTAAATTCAAATTCTTTAAAACATACTAATTGCTTAAACTCTTTTATTTAAAACAATTTTAAATTTAATTTTATAAACTAAGTTTCAAACTGAACTTGAATTTACATTTTAACTTGAATTTAAACTTAGTTTAAACGTGGATTTATAGATTCAAATTTTAGTTTTATTTAAATTTCCAAAACAATTTCTGTCTAAACCAGAAAAACAGGTTATACCCGAGCCTCTTAAAATTTGCTTCGAGCAAATCAACCATATTCCTGAGCATGGCTTCGAGCCTCCCCTTTCAAATCTAGCTTCGAGTCAACACCTATCTCCTTCGAGTCGCACACGATAGTTACTTCGAGTCACGCGATATTTTCGAGGCGAGCTGCTATCTTCATCTTTCCATCCAGCTGACACACCAAAATGCACATGAACGTGCATAGAGGATCGAAGCTCCTTCGATCATCGCCTCCACCTCCCACCAGTCACCACTGACCCTCTCGACCCAAACCACCATCCAGATAGCTTCAACTTGCTTTAATTCGAAATTTGAACAACTCAAAAACTTGGGAACCCAAACTGAACCAACAAAACTCCCCGCCCCGACAATCGTAACCACCTGCAACCCCACCACCTTGACCGGAGAAGCTTCGTTCACCAATGCTTCGATTTTCCTCGGTGCGACAACACTCGATCCACCCAAGACACCGAACGCGTCACGTTTCCATCCTCAACCAAATTAAGCTGCTAAACCCTAAATCTTCGCCTTATCATTTACATGGTGAATAATAAATTCACACATGATTTTTCCAGTAATCTCTAGTTCTACAGCGAGCCTTAGTTAGCATCCCGAAGCCATTCAATGATGCGATCATCCGAAATCGAATAAATGTTCCAATTTGATCAACTCCCAATATCTTGTGATTTACTTAGTTAAAAATCCTGATATTCATTTTAAAAATCATGGTTTTTGATGTTGAACACGGTGATGTGGAAGAATCAAAAGAATATGATACTTGAATTTCGACAAGATTCCTGAATTTCATTGTAAATCTCATTCCAGACAAATTATCCTAATTTTTTTAAACTTAAAATATTTTTAAAATTTAAATTATAAGGTACAAAAAAATTTCATTTAGGCATCATGATTTAAATCTTATTATTCGAAGAGGTATGAAATTTTTCTTTCTTCCTTCCCTGGTGGTTTAAACCTGTTGTTCTACAGAGTATCTACATCTACATACAGGCATGCATTCAAATCTCTACATATTCAAACATGCACTCAACTTCATAAACAACCATTCAACACAGATCACATGCAACGGTGTCAATAGATTTAAAGGTTGAGAGTTTACTCACTTGGAGTTGAAGTGGAGAAGAACAGAGAATACTTCTGTAGTGTTGACACTGGCTTGTGAAACTTGCAAGCTGAAGGTCTTTTTCTTTAATCCTCTAAGTTGCAGTGATATGTATTATTGTTTAAATCGTAATGATGTCTTAAGTTTAAATAAAACTTTCTTCATATTTTCTTAGTTTTGAAGGAATAAAACTGGGATGAGAAAATGGATATATAGGAAGAAGTGATAGGGATGTATAATATTTGTACAGGGTAATTAAGATTTGGTTTTGTACAACATAAGATCAATGATCTTATATTTTTTTCTCTTGCTTGAGTAGCCAAGATTTCGGCTGATAGATATTATATTGTGTACTAAGGTAATGGCATTAAATGCCTAAGTCCTTTATGCTTTCTTTTTTTATTATATATACATACATATATATATATATATATATATATATATCTCTGTGTGTGTGTGTGTGTGTGTGGTGGATGAGGTGATATAGGGTAAGTACAATGTTTCTACTTCAGCTTACATGAATCAAGATGATAATAGTTAGTATATTTCATTTCTTTTAAAGTTTACATATATCAGTTTACATATATCATGTTATGTTTGACTAAAGATTTTTTCTTGTTTTTGGCTGAAATGATTTCTAGTAAGTACATATGTTTCTTATTTGGTTTACATGCTCATTATCTTACTTGATTTTTTTGTTTGAACATACCAGAATGTATTTGCTCTTTTTCTTAAGTTATATTACTTTGTAACTAAGATGAATTTCTATAATTATTAGGTTGTTAAAATTTTCTAATGTATTCACTTAATATTTTACATAATTTATTAATATGTTGTTTCCTTTTGTAAGAGCTCATACTTATCTTATATATATTTTTTATATTAATTGTTTTCTTTCTTTTGTTTCTACATACTTATAGTTTTATTTATTTTGGCCTTGTTACTTTGAAACAAAAATGAATATCCATAATTAATATATTGTAAGAATTGTTGCCAATGTATTTACTTTATACTTGAGTGTATTTGTATCTTTTATTTTCCTGTTTGTACTTAACATTCATTTATTTATTAAATACAAATTCAATATTCAAATTCAATTTCTAAGGTCAAATTTAAATTAATTCAAAATTTATTCCAAAAATTTACATTAATTATTAATTTAAATTTGATTCAAAATTCGAGATCGTTACAATTTTTGCATTAATTTCATTATTAAATTACAAATTTTTTATTTCTTTCCATATTAAATTACCAAATTTTAACAATTTAAATAGTCGAAAATTTACGGGTCGTTACACTCTCCCCCACTCAAAACTTTTCGTCCCAGAAAAGGAAAAGAAGGGGAAAGAAAGAATTTAGAAATCAATATATCTTATTCAAAATATTAAATTTATAAACAATTAATTTACGTAATAAAATAATTTTAAATAAAATATATAAATTTATAATTATTAAATCCTTTTATACTTAAAGTAATAAAGTTTGGAAAATATTTCACAAAACTTTCTAAGTCCAAAATTTACGATAAATTTCGACAGAGACTCCTTTGTACTGAGAGGCTCAGGAGAAATAATAATAATATAAATAAAATAATATATATCATAACTTTTCAAAATAATATATCCCAATAGCGGGAAAAACAGCATAATATCGCCACAAAACCGTAATCCGAAACGTACCTATTTGTCGAGCAAACAAACGCTTAATTATGAAACCAAAAGCAGTAGAAATTCCTTTCAAAATTTGTATTTCACTTATATAATCCAAAAAGAGTTAATAATTATATAAATGGAATATTTAAAGTTGTTTCAACTACTAACAAACAAATCAAATAAAAACAACAATCACCTGCAACCACAGCATACAATCATCATATGAAATCACTATAATCAACCATCTATCCATAGCAAACAAACAAATGGTTTGTTCGGGTTCAGAAATTTTTAACCGTCTAAGATGACAAATAAACTACTAAGTGCACCCTTTACTCAATATTCTTAGGTGAACTCGACAGAATATTTATACATCTTAAACAATTAGAAGTATCCTATCCCAAACAACCCATAAGCCAAATAACAATAATTTACAATGTATTTGAGTTATTCTTATTAAATCTCTTTCACAACATTTATAGTTTTTATTTATTTTATTTTTTCATTCATACAAGGCTTATTTCCTTAACTTACATTTATCTCTTACAAAATTCTATTCCCATTCATTCAGTGTTTATTTCATTTATTACTCACAAAAATTCATTTTCATTTATTCATATCATGTCAATTTATTGCATTATATTCGTTCATTCATTACCGAATTTCATTTATTTATACTCATTTATTAATAGGGTTCATGTTCCATTCAATTGTTTAGCATTTCAATTCATTTACTTAAGTTTTAATTGCTTATTGACAATACTCACTTTCTATCTCATTTTATTACAGTAACATTTCAATTATAACTTAAGTTTATAACACTATAACATCAATTCTTATTTATTAAAGAATTTCATTGAATACTTTCATTACTTTAAGTTTTACTTGTATAATATCCTATTACATTTTCTTATTAAACATTACAACTTTTAATATTTGGTAAGTTATATATATATATATATATATATATATATATATGCTTTTAAGAATGCAATTGAAAGTTACACAAGTTTACTTTATTTCTTTTTAGTAAATAAATGTTCAATGATTTTCATTTCTTATTTTCATATCCTTTTTAATTTACAGGTTACAAATTTCAAATTTCTTATATACTTCAGTTATAATTTAACATTTGGTTTCTTATTTTCATTTAGAAGTTTCTATTATTAAATAGTTATTCCATTACAATAATTGAAATCTCTAATTTATAGAAATTCAAGAACTAACTTTCGGGTTCCGTTTTAAAACATTCAAAATAATATATACATATATGCATATACTCGTAACTATTATATCCAATCATATTTAAACTTTAAAAAATTTATTATTTTATCGAAATATATCTACAATACTACAATGGCCTTCCCATTTTGAAACTTGAAAATGAATGTCGATGATGCATGCACTCATCACCGAAATTATTTTTCAACGATAGTGAGGGGAGTACATAACTTGTTTCATTCCAAAATTTCTTTAAAACAATTCTTTCAAATTATATTCAAATATTTGTATTAGAAAATACTTCTAAATAATATTATTACATTCCAAAATCATTCGAAAGAAATTTTCAAAAACCCTGGAATATAAGTTCTAAAATCTCCAATTTATATTTATTTTATTTTCAGATCTTATTTCCAATCAATATTTATAAATTTCAATACCTAAAAGACAATATTACAACCAATTATATCCTTTATAAAATTTATTATTTAATATACGAAAATATTATAGGCAAAATTATTTCATTTACCTATATTTCAAAAACAAATATTGTGTCGGTCTGTCCTATCAATTGTTCAGAAATCCCTATCGATGTCACAGCGTCCTATGCACCAACTAGAATTTATAAATACAAAACGGAAAAAATTAACACAATATAAAAACTTTTTTATAACACTAATAAATACGCTCTCTCATATATATACACTCATCGACTCATGTTTTAGGGTATTACAACCCTATTAATAAAGAGTCAGACCCCACAAAGCTACGGTTTATTGCTAAACCAAAGCCCTGATACCAACTGTAACATCCCGCCTTTTTGAACGCTTTAAGCAGACACACGTGCAAACTCAAACCATACAAAAGGGCAGATTATTATTAAGGTAAATAACAAAAACAGAGAAAGAAGAAAAAAAACAGAATCTCGCAGCAGAGTAATAAAACATAATAATCAAATAACAGTTCATGAAGTTGTTTACAGAACTGATTGTACTTATACAACACAGAATCAGAGTTACACATATCAGAGATAAATAGATAACAATGCAGCGGAACAGTGTGATGCAGTGGAATAATATAGTAAATAATAATAATACAATCTTCGTCTTTGTCCTCCAGAAATAAGCTCTTCAAATCCTGAAATACTCATGCTGACCCGAGTCAATTGAAAAGACGAAACACTCAACTCAGAACCCAAAAAAAATATTATGTAAGTTAAATCAACGGAAATAAATATGAGTGAAACGACATCAAAGATGTTTACGGGGTTTGACATCTCCTATCCAGTGTCAAACGTGAGTGCAGTAACTTAAAAGATGCTCGAGATTCACATCTCCTAAGGATCCGTTAGACTATCTACTATGTAGTAAAATACGCTATTATAATATGTCTATAGTAAAGTAAAAGTATTAAAATAGCGTTAAGGCGTTACTCATATCCCCTTAACGCATTTTATATATTCTTATAGTCTAGACAGTATAGTAATCTCCCCCGTAGTAGGCATCGTCAGAAGGCACTCCATAGCTGTGTAGTTAATGCCCCGTTATTACCCCGCTATAACCCCGCTATATCTCATTGCGGATTTCTACCGCTACGATTTTTCCATGTAGCCCTAAAATATAGCCTTTCTGCTTTAATCCCTGCTATTTCCGCTATATCCCGTTATTTCCGCTATATTCCGCTATTTCCACTATATCTTCTTTAATAAAATGAATTGAAAAATTGCATTTATACATTATAAAAATTATGAAACTAATTTATTTAATTTAATTTTTAATATATTTTCAGAAATAAAAATACTCTAATATTCTACTAAATTTAATTATGTTATATATAACTGTTTTACGTTTATTTAAAGTATATTCGCACATGTTCTATTTAAAACTATTTATGTATTAATTATAATTCAATTAAACGATAATTTTCTGTTTAATTACCATTTATATATTTGTAAAAACATTAAGTACGACTTTTACATGCTATTTTAGAGCTATCCGCTATATCCCACTATATCCACGCTGTATCCCCGCTTTGACTTTTTGCACCTCCACCGCTTTGAATCTGCCGAGCGCATTAACTGCACAGCTCCATAGGTATGGTATAAAACAAACTCGTAGAACGTGCGCTAAGGTATGTGACACGGCACAACTAGGCAATGCTAGGGTAGATATACCAATTACACTTCTGGAATGTTGGTAACGCATAGCCACAACTACCACGCTACTCGAAACACACTTCCGAGAAAAATTGAAGTGTGGCCACAAAAAAAATAAAAAGTCAGATTATAACATCGATGGGGTGTGTCCGATCGGAGGAATGACCTCACTTAGCCCGTCAATTGCTCTTGTTTTAACCATCTTAAGCCAACTCATGGGAGCTGGGTCCATGTAAATATACCTTTAGGATCTTTGCTAGCATCGTACTTCATTCTGGAATCTCCACCGCATACATAGTTGACAAAGTGGTTTTTGGTATTGGCAGAGAGTATGACAACACCCGATCCTGGTCTTTTTGACAACCAATCGCTTATTACACACCGAATGGTTCTTTTACATTTCCAAAATCATTTCATAATTGATATCAAAATATCATATTCAATTCAAACAAGACCACTTTCGAAATCATATTCGCCTTTGAATTCATAGTTCGAATTTTTATTTCCTTTAAAATCATTCACAAATTATATCAAATATCGTGTTCTCAAAACCTATACCACTTTCAAATCATATTTCTTCCAAAATCATATTTCCAAAATAGGTTAAGTCCTTGCTTCAAAATCATCATTTCGATTTATTATAACATTCAAAATTCCAACTTAGGTTATACCGTCATTTAACCTTATTCTCTTTTTAAACCAATTGAAATGAACATTAACTCTTCCATGTACTTAGTTTGGAAACATAGAAATTAGTTTAAATAGTTCTAAATAGTTAAAATGCTCTAAACAGTTTAATTATAGTAAATACTTTTAAATTATTTTAAGATAGTTAAATAGATTTAATTTAGATTAAATATAATTAAAATAGATTAAATAGCTTAAAATAGATTAATTAGATTTAAAATAAATTAAAATGGTTTAACTAGTTTAAAATAAGTTAAAATGGTTTAAAATAGATCAAAATAATTTATATAGTTAATATTAGTAAAATAGTTTAATAAACTTGAAAATCTTAATAATTTGAAAATTTAAAATGATATATTTTAAAACAATTTACTTAAAAATATGAGTTTGAAATTAATACCAAATTAAACTATTCATTTCATTTCAACATATTTAGACCATTTCCACTTTTCAAATCGACAAACCAACTTTCAGTAAGCTATCGAATTTCATATCATTTAAATCCATGTTCAAATACCAATTCGGATTACTCCAATTTCAAAATATTTCAAAGTTATTTTCAAACAAATTTAATAACTCAATTTCAATAGAATTTCATTTATATATAAAATTTTAACTTTAAACTTCCAATTTAATTTCTTAAAGAAATTCCCTTTTTAGACCAATTCACATTTCAATGCAAAAATTGATTTTTAAATAATACTTCAATTTATATAAATTAAATTTCATTTGAAAATATCATTTAATTATGTTCAAAAATTGAGGATTTTAAAATCAATTAATTTGAACCAATCCAGTGTCCGTATATAATTTTCTACCCTAGGGTCAAGCGATATGGATATTTATCATTTCAATCCGCAATTTAAACATTTTATGGTTGTATAACATTTTAAACTGCAATCCCGAAATAAATAAAAATCCATAAAGAACTTGCAGTTTATAACGGTATAAAATACAACATCCCTTCAACCAACACAACAATCAACATCCATCACAATTATCATCCAAAACAATCAATAAATATCAATATAGAACTAATAATCAATAATAGGTATTTAACTGGCAATTTATATCTATTACTTAAATAGGAAAAGAGAAACCAGGTCATTTATACGATGATACGTGTCTTTTCTGCATTCATGGTATTTTCGGAACTATATCTGTAGTTGGCAACCGATCTATTTTTTCTACAACGGTTACATCCCAAACTGTATCCTGTGTTGTACGCCCCATTTCTTCCTTCACGCTCAACAAACCTACACTCCTCTTTCTTTCTTTCCAAAGACGAATCTTACTACCCAAAACAATCCACAGGAGATGTCATACGGTAGTAAAATTACGAAGTCAAATTGGATATTAAGTCGAATTAGGTCAGCAATTTGTTGATATTTATTGCTTAAATTGGGGATTTTTTTTTATATTCGAATAGATAGTAGATAGAATTTGTAGTACAAATTGATTTGATTAGTTGTTATTCCAAATCAACGCTACATCCCTTTAATTTATTTCAAATAAGGCTTTTAGGTCACCAATTTGTTAATTCTATCTGGTCGAGTTCGGTATTATGCGTATAACTGACCACCCAGTCGATTGGTTGTGTCATAAAACCCGATTTGATGATATAATGTTCCTACTCTATGGTAGATACCCCCTTTTTTCTTTCTTTCTATATACCGTTTTCTAATTTTAATAGTGGGTAAATCTTAAAATTTTGTAGTAACTGTTTGTTTGGCCTGAAATGTATTTAGTGCATAATCTGGTGAATGCATTTAGTTTTATTTTTGAAAGCGGTCGTTTCAAATTTTCCATCATTATTGTTTTATTCCTTAACTCTTAACTTGTATTTCATATGCTTTCTGAAGATTCATTATCAAGAATTTCTATATTGTTTTTAACCAGAGTCAGAGCAACCACTCATTATGTTTTTTTCTAACATTTCCCAAATTAAGTCAACTACACCAGATTCACACTAACTGTATTATACATGTTTGGGGAGTTGGCATCATAATGGCTAGGCATTATTTGTTAACTGTGTTTCAAAAAATTAATTCATTTTTAACTGATTATAGGTTCTATAAAACCATGCTTTTTTAGTACTTGAGATACTGAGCAGTTGAATGTTAATTACTTTATGTGTTTCGTTGGTAGATATAATTTGATTATCTATTGTACCTATATTTCCTTCACAATTGCTGATAAATATGAAACTTCCCATGTTTGGGTTTGTTTTTCCCAACATGAGAACGGTCTACTGTAGCCTTAAGCTAGAGCCTTGAAAAAAATAATTGATACGGATGTCATATGTCTCATAACTCTATTTTTGATCATATATTTACATCTATTTTTCTAATTTGGGTGTTTCAATTGGTTAACTTTGGTTTTTTAAATCCCTATCTCCTGACAATTGTTTACATACTCATGAATGTTGCATTGGCTTGATTTTTCCTATTATACTAAATCGCATTCAACTGTGTGTTTTTCGCTATCACTGGCCAATACAAGCCTCCCACACGAGCTTTCAAATAATCGATGTAGGCATGTTTACTGAAATCATAGGTTGCTTGCTGGCTATTTTTTCTTAAAACTATATCCATTTACTAATTCATGCTTAATTGGTTGTTGGTTCCATAACAGTTTTCATACCTTTAAATACACCATCGCTAGGTTGTGTGGTAAAACATGATATGATGATAAGTTGTTCCTACGATATGCCACATACCCTTTTTAAAATTTGACAACGGTGGATGAATCTTAAAATTATTCAGTAACTGTTTGCTTGGCCCGAAATGTTGTTTGGTCTATAATCTGCAAAAAGTTTGTAGTTTTCTTTTAGGAAGTGGTTGTTCCAAAAGGTTATTGTTCAATATAATCTGATCATCGGCTGCACCTACTCTCTCCGACACGCCATTTTTCCTCCATCTGATAATTGTGGACAAATATGAAACAAACTATAGTTATTGGGTTTCTTTTTTCAGTACTGGACAATGGTCCGATGTAGCTTTAAATTCTACCCCTGAAAAATATTGCTTTGCATGTCATGTCTCATTATTATCTTTTTCACACATTTATTGTACTCTGTTTTTAAATTTGGATGTCTAGGAGATGAGTTAAAAAGCTTAATAGGTATATCTGCTTCAACCACAATAGATTGAACAACTAATCAGTTGTAGATTTCAAGGATTTTCTCATTTAGCTATCATATTTTCTCATAATAATTTTATATGTTTTGAAATTAATGATCAGAATTAGATACCTTTTTTGATTAACTTGAGAAGTAATGGTTAATCCACTATTATAATCTTGGCTATGTTTTTGTACTGTAAATGGATCTACTTATTAAAAAACATATACTGTTCTATGAAGTATTATCTAGGAAAACCAAATTATGAGTAACAAATACATGTTGTATGTTACATAAATAAATTCATCCGATGCTATTAGAAAAAAAAGTCAGTATCGATTAATCGGGGTCACAACATAGTAATATTATCGTATTAGCTGCTACTAGAAGCAATTATTCATTCACATCAATCATGTGATGATTCAAGAATTCAATAAAAATAGCCTCTGAATCATATCAACAGGAATAAGAAAATTTGATATAGGTTATCCACTAGAAAATGTTCATGTATCATTACGTTCAACCAAAGTGCTTAACCTTTTAATTAACTGAAAATGTGTAAAAAAAACTTTTTGAATACGTGACAATGTAAATGGCTTAAGTGGAGATACTTTTTTATATATTATATAAATGAAGTTATTTCAATTGTATGATAAGATATATTAAAAACAAAATTTCCTTAAAATCCATCAATTTCCAACTATGAAGGGCAATTTGATAATTTTATATGCGATGGTATACCATAGTTTGTGGTAAATACCTTACATAATCAGTTGATACATTTTATTCTATTTTTAATACATATACATACATACATACATATATATATATATATATATATATATTATAACTATGGTTTTATTATGTAGAACAACGGTTTTAGCCATGTGGACACCAGTTGAGTGAAAATCAAAACCATAATTGGCTTTTAACATCGATTTAATCTTACCTATAGAATTCTTATTGAATCTACATGATTTTGGTATTCGTGCACTCTTAAATAATGCAACGTTTATTATAAAGTAACGCTTGAAATTCATTGACTTATTGTATTAATTTTCCATAAATTCGCATGTAACCACAATTTGTTTGGGTATGACTTGGCCTGATTATATAACAAAGAATAATGAAAACAGAGTCATGGTCAATTTGTCCGCGGGGGGCGGCGCAGTTGAAAGGAGGCTTGAGTTCTGGTAAAAAGACGCAGGTTCGATTCCTACCATGCGCTTCCCTATCCTATATAAATTTACCCGAGGGTATGGGGCTTGGATCAGCGGACGACTTTACTATACCCTCCTCAGGAGTTTACCGGTCCGCCGGGTTCTCTTGGGTTTTCAAAAAAAAAGAGTCATGGTCAATTTATGGGGTTTTTTGGTTGAAGATATATCATTTCTTACCAGGTTTTGCATTGTTCAAAAATTGCAAAAACTGTGTTTGCATTGCAACACAAGGGTAACCTAACTCGATCACTCATACACACAACTACAAATAACTTTTTATCCATACGATCATATTTTGCTAAATGTTTGTTTTATTGCATAGGCTACTGTAAGCACTTCAAATTTTAAACTGTCGTACACAAATTTAAGTTAGACTGATGAATTTTTTTTCCTTTGAAGCCAAGAGTAGTATAATAAGATTCTTTCTTATTGTACATAATGAATATGCTTTAACTCATGATATTGAATGCCCACACAAAAGTGATGTTTTATTTTGTCATAAATGTATGCAAACGAACAATTTGTATTTCTCGGTTTAATAGTATGAGTGCCTAAAAAATATTGTAACTTTCTAATTTGTTCTAAAACGATACTCCAACAAATTACTAAATTGTTATGTAGTTTTTCTAAAACTTATCTTAATGGAGATTACTATGAATTCTTCTTTTCTTTCAACAGTAAAAAATTCTAAATATTATTGTTTTTGTAACCATAAAAAGACAAATAGCATTTCAGTCCATTGTTCATATGATTTGAAATTTAGTTGTAAAAGAAATGTATGAGTACAAACTTAGTATTAATCACCTTTATCCTACAAATAAATTTTATTATTACACCAATTTCCATTTTCATCATTATTCATTTTCCAAACCAATTATGATTAGAGGAGGACTTTCAACAACAATAACTAAAAGCTTTAAGCTCAAAATACACTATAGAGCAATATTACGATATATTCGGCAGTAAAAAGTGATGATTTTTCTTCTTCGAATCGTTCATATTATTTGTTTGCTGACTAACTATATTCTTTAGGATGTGTACTACCAATTAAAAATAGTCAAACAAGTTTGTTTCTCAAAGCAAAGTAGAATGGATGAATAGCTCCTAAAATTGGAGGTTTGATATAAAGATGATAATTATGTTTTATTCCATTTTTTATACATGTTCCTACTGTTCAGTATAGTTAGATAGTAACTTTTTAATTTAAGCAAAAAGTATTTGTCAAGTTTAAGGAAAAACATATCTCTATGGTTTGTAAATTTGGTAGACTACTAGTTTTCATCATACTTGAATCTGGCACAAAGTAACAATTACTGGTGCAAGCGAAATAGTTGAACATTATTTTGATTCTTAAATCACATGTAATTTTCATTTGCAAAGTTACTCCTTTAAATTTGAACTTAAAATCCATGAGCATCGAAAGGTCTAGGTAAACTTATACGATCTTAAATATGATATTTTTCATTACCACGTTTCTTTTCTTAATCACCTAGAATACATATAATTCATCGGGTTAATATTCATTTAAGGATAAAATGATTATGCTGTTCTTATTTTAGTTGTTGTTGGTTGTGGTTCAATAGATAAAGGAATTTAATTTTAAATTATGTTATCGTGATGTCATTTTTAGAACCTTGATACCACTAGCTGTTGCCAATTTTGCATTGTATTAATTCTATTATTTTTTGTATTATTTAATAGTTCAAAAAGTATTTTTTTTGGAATAACTAACTGTGCAAAAATTAGTTATCCTTAATATGATATATGTGACTGTCTGCATACATTATGACTGTGACTATCTTAAACAGCATGCCGTAAAGAACAGCATAATCACTGTGAATGTAACGACCCGTAAATTTTCGATAAATAAAATAGCTAATTTAATAAGATTTCATGATTTAGTATTAGAAAAAAATTGTAAGTCGTTTGGAATAATAATAACTGGAATGAATTGCAACAATAATTATCCAAGTAATGAAAATGAATGTTACTTAGGGAATGCCTTTGAAATCAATAGTTGAATAGGATAATAAATGTTGAAATTCATTGGGTATAATAGAGAAATTTATTGATAAGTAAAATCTATTTAAAATCAAATATTGAATATTGAACAGGTAAATTGTTTAAATTAAATATTTAAAACTTATTGAATGATTGAATAACTGTAAAATGAAAATAGTGTTCTAAATTGTGAATTGGTTTTAAAAGGTTGAATCTTATAAGTTTAATTTCAATATTTCAAAAGATAATGAATTATTGGATAATCGAAATCGTTTAAATTAAATATTAGGAATTTATTGAATAATTTAATAATGGGAATTGAATAACCGTATAACGTAAAGAGTTGTTTTATAATTTTAATTCGTTTCAAAAGTTAAATTTTATAAGTTCGTTTGAATATTTCAAAAGATAGTGATTTAAGAATAATCAAATTTGTTAAATTTAATATTACGAATGTTTGAATAAATTAAATTTCAAATTTGATATGATTAATTTGATATGATTAATTTGATATTGAAATTTAATATATGAAAATAGAGTGAATATTTGAAATTTGATTTAATATGATTCAAATTGGTTTCCAAAGTGAATGTAAGTTATATTTGGATTTTAATAGAGTTAATAAGATTTTAAAATTGGAATTTATTAAATAATTGAATAACGGGTTTAATATGATTAAAAATGATTTGCAAATTTTATTTTATCATATTGGAGTTATAGTGATGTTATAGAACTTTTAAAACTGAATTTACAATTTATTTGTGAAAAGTGAATATTTTAATATTTAATTATCGATTGAAAATAGCCAATTTTTGAACAGTCTCAGAATTGGGCGAAACTAGTTCCATTGGATCCGTAATAGTTAGTTATTATCAGATTTCAATTTTCGTAGCAACCGGAGTTGTCGTTTGACCGTGGCAGCTCGAAACGCGTTGAAATTGTTTTAATATTAATTTGGCGAGTTAAAATAGCCATTTTTCAAACGGTCTTGGATTTCGACGAAACCAGTTTCATCGCATCCGTAATGTGATATTATTGTATGGTTTCAAATTTCGTGTCAATCGGATTTACCGCTTGTCCGGTGCAAGCTAAAACGCCTAAAAAAGCGTTTAATCGGTTTAATTTTTAAATCAATCGTTTAATTCCATATCTCGCACAGATGTTCGAATTAGCTCTCAAAACCTGTTCCATTGTGTCCGAAACGCGGGATAAACCCTAGGAACGTCAGTTACTGCGCGAAATTCGGAGTTTGGAAAAGCCGGATAAAAAAATATTCGCCGTTTCCTATAAATAGCCCCCCTTTTATTCACAAAAAAAAGAAAAAAAATAAAAAAAGAAAACCCTAGCCGCCTACTCTACAACCAATGGCCGAAAATGTCAGATCTTCTCCCCTCTGTTTCTTCAAATCCGTAAAGCGATTCAACAAATTTCCAACTGCAACATTGAAGAGCGTATTGAGTTCTACGAGTTCAACGGTGGAGATCGAGTTTGGGCGAACGATTCTACGGCAATTGGGGCTGGAACTTTGGCCGTTCGGCCTCGAATTACGTGCAGCAAGGAGGGCTGAGCTCGACGCTATTCTCGGTGATGGTGGAGCACGTGACGAGCTTCATCGTGGTGGTGTTTGATCGGCTTCGAAGTGATGGTGTGGGTCGCGACCTGGGGGAAATCCATGCGTGCCATGGGTTTTCTTTCTTGCGTGCGTTCTGGAGAGAAAGGGAAGGGAAGGAGTAACGAACGGCTGGATCTCGGGGTTTCAGATGTGCGGCCTGCATTGCATGGGTATATATTATAAAGGAAATTGGTTTAATTATTATAATAATTCGTTTAAAACTTTAAAACATTGTATCTCTTTCGTACGAGGTCGAAATTCGACGAAACTTTTTGCGTTGGAATCGTTTTGTCGAGCACTACGCAATGGAGCTGAATTGGAATCGTTTGGAGCTAGAGAAAATTTTGGGTTAAATCGAACGTCGTTCGATTTGATTTGAAATCGTAAAATCAAGGTGAGTGTTTTATAACGCTCACATCGTACTAAATATCTTTATACTAGTTAAATTGACATTATGAAGTGATAGGAATTTTATTTGTCGTTGTTTGATATAAATTTAATTGTCGTATAGCTTGTTATTCGAATTAACCGTTGAAAAATTAAATTGACAGTTAAATTGAAATTAAAATTGAATTGCGATTAAATTACCTGACATTGATAACTATAAAACTGCCATGAATTGTATTGTCTATTGGATGAAGTATTTTGATGGATGCTATTGGTTGGTAATTGAATGTTTGGATGTTTATTTGCTTATATAGATCCTGTTATGCATACATATGATACTGTGATTTAATTTAAGTAATATATACTCATCCCTGGCATTTAATTGAAATAAATAATTACTTGGCTATAGGATAGAAAATTATATACAGACACCGAATTGGCTAAATTAATAATTTTTGAAATCGTCGATTTGAAATTTATTTAAATGTTTTGATTTAAAGTTATAAATAGAAATCGATTTATAGAAATTGAATTCATCGAAAAATTGAGTTCGAATGTTGAAATAAAATTTGGTTAAAGGAATTTTGTTAAATAATTAAGTTAAGACTTTGGGATTTAAAATTTGGTTATGACTGAAGTTCGAAAATTTATTTGTTTAAAGAATTGAACCTTAAATTGAGCTTTAAATATTATTAAGTAAAAGCGATATAAAATGATATTTGAAATCGAGCTTGGAATTGAATCATATTTGTAATTGGATTTAAACTTGAATATTATTGGAAAATTTTGTTAAGTATTATAAATTAATATTTGGAAAAATCAAGCTCCAAATCGGTATAAATTGGAATTGAATTAATTGAAAGTGAATATAAAATTGAATAAATTTGAAGTCAAAGTTGACATTGATTTGAATTGAAATCGAAATTGAATCGGTAGAATGAAAACTGAAATTGATTTGAATTAGGAAGTTATAAATTGAAATGGATTGGTTTTGAAGCTATTTTATTTTGTTTTCCAAATTTCTCAGTTTTATAAACTATTTTTGAATACTAAACTATTTTAATCTATTTTAAATCTAGTTAACCCAATTTACATTTCTTTAAACTAGTTTATCTATCTTAAATCCATTTTAAAGATTTTAAGTATTTTTAACTATTTTAATTATTTAAACTACTTTTAAACTGCTTAAACTATTTTCTAAATATTTCAAGCTGGTTAATAAGGTGAAATGTTTATATTTAAACCTTGAATTTAAATACGAATTCAGTTAAATGAAGTTGCAACCTAAATTGAAATTCGAAATGATTTTGAAAACCGAAATGAGATATTGATGCGAAAAACGATTTTTGAAACGAAATCTTATATTTGAAAAGATACGACGATATTTGAAATGGATTTGATTTTTGAAGCGAACATGATATTTTGATATCAATTACGAATCGATTTGAAATGTAAAAGAGCCAACGGTGTAATAATACGTAGTTATTAAAGAGATCGGGATCGGATATGGACATACTCTCTGTCAATACCGAACACCACTTTAATAACTATTATACGCGGAGTGTTGATCCAGAATGAAGTGGATGGTTTGATGAACGCGTTGACTTAAGAAAGAGAACGATATTGGATGACCCCTGACATGACTAAAACAGGAGCCGCGCCGGGCCATTGAGGTTCGCCACCTCTAGGGGACACACTTCTTCGATACCATATTTATTACATTTGTGATTCGATTTGGGTGCACTCCTTGATTTCGGAGTGTTGTTTCGCGGTGTTGGGGTAGCTGCTGGCTATGCCCAACATCAGTCCGGATCACGCAACTACTAGTATCCTAGTTGGTATCGCCTCATGTACCTTGTCATACTGATTATTCTATTCGCGACCACTACGTTTTGATTTGTACCTTGAGTATATGGATTGCCCTCTGGTGACTTCCGGTTTTGGGGAAACTACGGTCTTGTATATGCTTTTGGGAATATAAAATGTGTTAAGGGGGATTATGGTAACGCCTTAACGCTATTTTGATACTTTATATTACTGATAGGAATTATCTACTTAGCGTATATTACTACATAGTAGATAGTTTCACGGATCCTTGAGAGATGGAAAATCCCGTAACATCTCTTGAGTTATTGCACACACGTTGACACTGGATAGGAGGTGTCAAACCCCGTAAACATCTCCGACGCCGTTACACTCATATTTATTTACGATTGATTTAACTTACATGAGGATATTTAGTCCTGACTCGAGTGTTTTGTCTTTCCATTACGCTCGGGTCAGTCCTGAGTTTTCAGATTTTTGAAGATCTATTCTGGAGGATGAAGACGAAGATTTGGTATATTATTACTATTATTACCCTTGCATCATGCTATCTGCTGCATTATTTTAATTGTTCTGTTGTATATGTATAACTCTGATAAATGTTGTATAAATAATTGTCAAAGTATAGTAGACAGCTTCATGAACTGTTTATTTGACTATTATATTTTATCGTTCCGCTGCGAGATTCTGTGTTGTTTCATTTCCTTTATTTCTTTTCCTTTCTTTTCTTATTTACCCCAATAACTATCTGCCATTTTGAACGGTTTGGAATCGACATGTGTTTTGCCTATGCACTTGGAGGGTGCAGCATGATAGGGGGTTCTCGCATTTGGTTTGGTAGCGAGCGGATGACTCTTACTCCTACATGTCCCGCGGGGTTGGTTCAGTCGTGAGGCTGGCCGTAAAGGCAGAACACAGGTACAGCTGTATGCTACGGTGGGCGTTACCCCACTGACGCGTTCCTTTACAGTTGGTATCAGAGCTTTGGTTTAGCGATAAACCTTGGCTCTAGTGGGGAATAACTCATTGAAATAGAGGTAAACTATATGAATGAGTTGAGTGTATATGAGAGAGCGTATTTGTTAGTGGTATAAAATGTTTTATATTGTGTCGGTTGATTTGATGAGTGGCTTATGGATTCTGGTCAATACGAGTAATTAACGTCATTGACAGGGATCTCTAAACACTTAAACAGAACAATTCGACATAGTATTGTTTTGAAATTGGGTAAATGAAATAATTTTGCCCTAATTATATTTTGTATATAAAGAATTTATTTCAAAATTTATTGTGATCAATCTAGCTTATTTGGTTGTTGGAAATGAAATATTGGCTATTAACATTAATCGGATATTGTAATTTAAATAAATAAGGTGAACTACAAAATGAACTATGATATAACACTTGTGGGATGTTTTAAGAAAGAAAATCCTATAAGAATATTTTATAAAGGTGACTTATGAATTAAAATAGAATTAGATTGAATTTTTTTTTTTTTTGAATTTGAGACCCGGAGATTTTGAAAATGGTTCTCAAAGTTTTGAAGAAATATATAGTAATATTAGTTGGAAATTGTTTGTGGAAATATTTTGAAAGGATTTTTAAAGGAAGGAAGGAATTCAGTACTCCTCTCTTATGTCGCTGGGAAATAATTTCGGTGATGACTGCGCAGCATCATCGATGTTCATTTTCGAGTCTCAAAGTGGGGGAGACTTCTAAGAAGCTTTGCTTATCTTCAAAATTATTTTGGGTAAATGGGTTTTGGTTTAAACTCCAAAGGTATGATTTAATATATTAAAGATATAAGTGTATATATTTATTTCAAACGATTTGAAAAGAACCGGGCATTTAAATTTCTAAGTTCTGTTTATTAATAATTTTCAAATTATTTGAATAAATTGTGAATAACCAGAATTTATAAAATAAGAGGATTAAGATATCTAAGCTATTGTTTTGGGAAAACTTTAAAGTTGAAAGGTAAAGAGGATTTAAACAAATTAAATTTGTGAACATTCTAATTAAGTAAAATGAAATTCTATAAATTTGTATAATACCAAAATTACATTCTGATAACATATAACAAGACTTACCAAATGTTAAAAGTTAAAATGATGTTTTGGATATGTAATGAGATATTGTATAAATAAACAGAACCCGAAGTAATTGAAGTATACAAGTAAGGAAAGCTCAAAATGAATTAAAATGTATGTAAATGAAAATTTTGGTTGTGAAAAAATTGTTATATACTTAAATATAGCATGAAATGATAAATGGATAAATGAAACAAGTAAGTGAACTTAAGAAATGAATCGTATTATATCTTTATAAATTGGTTATAGAAAATAAATATAGATTGCATAGAAAATTTTGAATTTGTAACCTTTAAGATATCTGTAAACTAAGAGAAGTCATATATGAGAAGTTAGACTTTTATGAAATGACTATAAACTAAAGTGTTGATTAATAAAATGATCCACAAATGAATTCGTTATTAACTAAAATTATGAAATTGAAATAAATGTAAACAAAAGAATTTGGTATAGTTAAGAATCAATTGGAAAATGAAATTGAACTTAATTAAATTATATAGAAAGTTTAAAATGAACTTGAGTAAGCAAATTCTATGATATGATGTTTAAGGAAAGATAATGTCAAAGAATATGCTATGTAAAAAAAAAATAGATATATTAACTGAATAATGGATTGTGAATAATTAATTGTAAATAAAATGAAAGTTAATAAAATAATTTAATATAGATAAATTGTATAGAAATCTATTGGAAGGTAATACGTGAGATTGTACGTATATTATTTTATTCGCATAACGATTTGATCCAAATTCGAGCACAAAATTTCGAGATGATTTATATCAATCCAAGTAAGGATTTTTCACTCGATTTTCGACGGCGAACCCTAGATATGGATTTTTAATTTGATTCTGGAATTTTCTATCATAGTATATGGCTATGCAAGGAGAGTAACAGTTTCCAATCAAGGAACCAAATCTGAGTCCGCACTAGAGAGTCGGGTGAACGATACTAGTTCGGAAGTGAAATTGTGTGATCGAATAAGGGAATAGATTGATATTGCTCACGGATGATATATGTACGGCTTACAGAATTAATTAAGCTAATATTGAAAATTTAAGATGCCAAATATAAAATGATTCTTTTAAATTGTATAATTGGAATTGAAGGAGATAAACCAAATTGAATGTAAAATTAATAATTTGGTTATGTTGGGTATGATTTGGTTGTTATATGATTGTTAGCTGATTGTATATAATTCATTAATTGTTATTGAAATTGGAAGCTATAAATCATTGAAATCAAATTGGAAGTTAAATGAATTTAAATAGAATTCAATTTGATTCAAATTGGAAGTAAACTAATGTAAATATAAATTAGTGAATGTTAACTAATTGAATTGAGAATGAATGTTAATAAAATCCAACGTTATGAATCAACTGTGATTAAAATTGAAAACCAAGTGAATAAATATTGATGAGAAGTGACTTTATATTGATTGGTTATAGATTCGTTGGATGATAGTTGATTGATGGTTGCATTTGTTGTTTTGTTGCATTTGCTATGTTGGCACATGTAGTTGTTATGTTGCAATATTGTGTATATTGATATTATTTTCATATATGCATGATTCTCATTGTTTGTTGAGTGTTTAGTAGGTGCGGATTGCGCTTGCTTCGCATTTGGAGCTCGCTTTCGTGCTATATTATTCGTATATGCTCGCTAATAAAAATATAAGGTACATGTTTATTTTATCATTGGATTTGGTGATTTTTGATGAGCCACTTGGCTTTTGGATTTTCTTTTGTTGGTTTGGGGCCCGTAGAGGCGTTTTGTAGTCGTACCGATCGAGCCGCGCAAAGGAGACTCTGCCGAAATTTTCCGTAAAATCCGGGTGTTAGAAAATTTTTCAAGTTTTAAATTTTTTTATAACGTGTTTTGATAACTAACTTTTAAGTTTAGAAAGCCGTTCGGAGTAAGTTAGTGGAAGTGTAGTAACGATTTATGAATGGAATTTCATTGTTTTATAAGTTGATAACTTTAAATAAAATATAGCTAGTGTTGAATTCTATACTTAGTGTCTTTTCCCTTCTTTTTCCTTTTCGGGGACGAAAAATTTTGAGTGGGGGAGAGTGTAACGACCCGTAAATTTTTGATAAATAAAATAGCTAATTTAATAAGATTTCGTGATTTAGTACTAGAGATTAATTGTAAGTCGTTTGGAATAATAATAACTGAAATGAATTGCAACAATAATTATCCAAGTAATGAAAATGAATGCTACTTAGGGAATGCCTTTGAAATCAATAGTTGAATAGGATAATAAATGTTGAAATTCATTGGGTATAATAGAGAAATTGATTGATAAGTAAAATCTATTTAAAATCAAATATTGAATATTGAACAGGTAAATTGTTTAAATTAAATATTTAAAACTTATTGAATGATTGAATAACTGTAAAATGAAAATAGTGTTCTAAATTTTGAATTGGTTTTAAAAGGTTGAATCTTATAAGTTTAATTTCAATATTTCAAAAGATAATGAATTATTGGATAATCGAAATCGTTTAAATTAAATATTAGGAATTTATTGAATAATTTAATAATGGGAATTGAATAACCGTATAATGTAAAGAGTTGTTTTATAATTTTAATTCGTTTCAAAAGTTAAATTTTATAAGTTCGTTTGAATATTTCAAAAGATAGTGATTTAGGAATAATCAAATTTGTTAAATTTAATATTACGAATGTTTGAATAAATTAAATTTCAAATTTGATATGATTAATTTGATATTGAAATTTAATATATGAAAATAGAGTGAATATTTGAAATTTGATTTAATATGATTCAAATTGGTTTCCAAAGTGAATGTAAGTTATATTTGGATTTTAATAGAGTTAATAAGATTTTAAAATTAGAATTTATTGAATAATTGAATAACGGGTTTAATATGATTAAAAATGATTTGCAAATTTTATTTTATCATATTGGAGTTATAGTGATGTTATAGAACTTTTAAAACTGAATTTACAATTTATTTGTGAAAAGTGAATATTTTAATATTTAATTATCGATTGAAAATAGCCAATTTTTGAACAGTCTAAGAATTGGGCGAAACTAGTTCCATTGGATCCGTAATAGTTAGTTATTATCAGATTTCAATTTTCGTAGCAACCGGAGTTGTCGTTTGACCGTGGCAGCTCGAAACGCGTTGAAATTGTTTTAATATTAATTTGGCGAGTTAAAATAGCCATTTTTCAAACGGTCTCGCATTTCGACGAAACTAGTTTCATCGCATCCGTAATGTGATATTATTGTATGGTTTCAAATTTCGTGTCAATCGGATTTACCGCTTGTCCGGTGCAAGCTAAAACGCCTAGAAAATCGTTTAATCGGTTTAATTTTTAAATCAATCGTTTAATTCCATATCTCGCACAGATGTTCGAATTAGCTCCAGAAACCTGTTCCATTGTGTCCGGAACGCGGGATAAACCTTAGGAACGTCAGTTACTGCGCGAAATTCGGAGTTTGGAAAAGCCGGATAAAAAAATATTCGTCGTTTCCTATAAATAGCCCCCCTTTTATTCACAAAAAAAAAGAAAAAAAGAAAAAAAGAAAACCCTAGCCGCCTACTCTACAACCAATGGCCGAAAATGTCAGATCTTCTCCCCTCAGTTTCTTCAAATCCGTAAAGCGATTCAACAAATTTCCAACTGCAACATTGAAGAGCGTATTGAGTTCTACGAGTTCAACGGTGGAGATCGAGTTTGGGCGAACGATTCTACGGCAATTGGGGCTGGAACCTTGGCCGTTCGGCCTCGAATTACGTGCAGCAAGGAGGGCTGAGCTCGACGCTATTCTCGGTGATGGTGGAGCACGTGACGAGCTTCATCGTGGTGGTGTTTGATCGGCTTCGAAGTGATGGTGTGGGTCGCGACTTGGGGGAAATCCATGCGTGCCGTGGGTTTTCTTTCTTGCGTGCATTCTGGAGCGAAAGGGAAGGGAAGGAGTAACGAACGGCTGGATCTCGGGGTTTCAGATGTGCGGCCTGGATTGCATGGGTATATATTATAAAGGAAATTGGTTTAATTATTATATTAATTCGTTTAAAACTTTAAAACATTGTATCTCTTACGTACGAGGTCGAAATTCGACGAAACTTTTTGCGTTGGAATCGTTTTGTCGAGCACTACGCAATGGAGCTGAATTGGAATCGTTTGGAGCTAGAGAAAATTTTGGGTTAAATCGAACGTCGTTCGATTTGATTTGAAATCGTAAAATCAAGGTGAGTGTTTTATAACGCTCACATCGTACTAAATATCTTTATACTAGTTAAATTGACATTATGAAGTGATAGGAATTTTATTTGTCGTTGTTTGATATAAATTTAATTGTCATATAGCTTGTTATTCGAATTAACCGTTGAAAAATTAAATTGACAGTTAAATTGAAATTAAAATTGAATTGCGATTAAATTACCTGACATTGATAACTATAAAACTGCCATGAATTGTATTGTCTATTGGATGAAGTATTTTGATGGATGCTATTGGTTGGTAATTGAATGTTTGGATGTTTATTTGCTTATATAGATCCTGTTATACATACATATGATACTGTGATTTAATTTAAGTAATATATACGCATCCCTGACATTTAATTGAAATAAATAATTACTTGGCCATAGGATAGAAAATTATATACAGACACCGAATTGGCTAAATTAATAATTTTTGAAATCGTCGATTTGAAATTTATTTAAATGTTTTGATTTAAAGTTATAAATAGAAATCGATTTATAGAAATTGAATTCATCGAAAAATTTAGTTGGAATGTTGAAATAAAATTTGGTTAAAGGAATTTTGTTAAATAATTAAGTTGAGACTTTGGGATTTAAAATTTGGTTATGACAGAAGTTCGAAAATTTATTTGTTTAAAGAATTGAACCTTAAATTGAGCTTTAAATATTATTAAGTAAAAGCGATATAAAATGATATTTGAAATCGAGCTTGGAATTGAATCATATTTGTAATTGGATTTAAACTTGAATATTATTGGAAAATTTTGTTAAGTATTATAAATTGATATTTGGAAAAATCAAGCTCCAAATCGATATAAATTGAAATTGAATTAATTGAAAGTGAATATAAAATTGAATAAATTTGAAGTCAAAGTTGACATTGATTTGAATTGAAATCGAAATTGAATCGGTAGAATGAAAACTGAAATTGATTTGAATTGGGAAGTTATAAATTGAAATGGATTGGTTTTGAAGCTATTTTATTTTGTTTTCCAAATTTCTCAGTTTTATAAACTATTTTTGAATACTAAACTATTTTAATCTATTTTAAATCTAGTTAACCCAATTTACATTTCTTTAAACTAGTTTATCTATCTTAAATCCATTTTAAAGATTTTAAGTATTTTTAACTATTTTAATTATTTAAACTACTTTTAAACTGCTTAAACTATTTTCTAAATATTTCAAGCTGGTTAATAAGGTGAAATGTTTATATTTAAACCTTGAATTTAAATACGAATTGAGTTAAATGAAGTTGCAACCTAAATTGAAATTCGAAATGATTTTGAAAACCGAAATGAGATATTGATGCGAAAAACGATTTTTGAAACGAAATCTTATATTTGAAAAGATACGACGATATTTGAAATGGATTTGATTTTGAAGCGAACATGATATTTTGATATCAATTATGAATCGATTTGAAATGTAAAAGAGCCAATGGTGTAATAATACGTAGTTATTAAAGAGACCGGGATCGGATATGGACATACTCTCTGTCAATACCGAACACCACTTTAATAACTATTATACGCGGAGTGTTGATCCAGAATGAAGTGGATGGTTTGGTGAACGCGTCGACTGAAGAAAGAGAACGATATTGGATGACCCCTGACATGACTAAAACAGGAGCCGCGCCGGGCCATTGAGGTTCGCCACCTCTAGCGGACACACTTCTTCGATACCATATCTATTACATTTGTGATTCGATTTGGGTGCACCCCTTGATTTCGAAGTGTTGTTTCGCGGTGTTGGGGTAGCTGCTGGCTATGCCCAACATCAGTCCGGATCACGCAACTACTAGTATCCTAGTTGGTATCGCCTCATGTACCTTGTCATACTGATTATCCTACTCGCGACCACTACGTTTTGATTTGTACCTTGAGTATATGGATTGCCCTCTGGTGACTTCCGGTTTTGGGGAAACTACGGTCTTGTATATGCTTTTGGGAATATAAAATGTGTTAAGGGGGATTATGGTAACGCCTTAACGCTATTTTGATACTTTATATTACTGATAGGCATTATCTACTTAGCGTATATTACTACATAGTAGATAGTTTCACAGATCCTTGAGAGATGGAAAATCCCGTAACATCTCTTAAGTTATTGCACACACGTTGACACTGGATAGGAGGTGTCAAACCCCGTAAACATCTCCGACGCCGTTACACTCATATTTATTTACGATTGATTTAACTTACATGAGGATATTTAGTCCTAACTCGAGTGTTTTGTCTTTCCATTTTGCTCGGGTCAGTCCTGAGTTTTCAGATTTTTGAAGATCTATTTTGGAGGGTGAAGACGAAGATTTGGTATATTATTACTATTATTACCCTTGCATCATGCTATCTGCTGCATTATTTTAATTGTTCTGTTGTATATGTATAACTCTGATAAATGTTGTATAAATAATTGTCAAAGTATAGTAGACAGCTTCATGAACTGTTTATTTGACTATTATATTTTATCGTTCCGCTGCGAGATTCTGTGTTGTTTCATTTCCTTTATTTCTTTTCCTTTCTTTTCTTATTTACCCCAATAACTATCTGCCATTTTGAATGGTTTGGAATCGACATGTGTATTTGATCGTCGGTTTAAACTGTCCAAAAAGGCGGGTCGTTACAGTGACTGTCTGCATACATTGATGAATTCTTCCATGCTGTTTATGTGACAATAAGCAAACAAATATCTGTTCGTTCGCATACATTTATGTTGTTCGCATACATTTATCCTGTTCGCATACATTTATGTGACATACATTTATGCATACTAAATATTTGTTCGTTTGCATACATTTATGCTATGACAATAACTAACATTTATGAATTGTTCCCTGCTGACAGTATGCAAACAATTCTGAATACAAATCCTTAATATGATATATAGGACTGTCTGCATACATTTATGACTGTGACTGTCTGCAAACAAACATCTCATAAATGTATGCAAACGAATAATTTGTCATTTCTACAAATTAGATATTTTTCTAAAACAGCATGGTATGAATCATATTTGTGTTCGCATACAAATATTTGTTCGTTTGCAGACAATTCACTGTGACATAAATGTATGCATGGAACAATTCATAAATGTCAGCATGGAACAATTCATAAATGTATGCAGACTGTCAGCATATTCAGTGCATACATTTATGCATACTAAATATTTGTTCGTTTGCATAAATTTATGTTGTGACAATAACTAACATTTATGAATTGTTCCATGCTGACAGTATGCAAACAATTATGCATACAAATCCTTAATATGATATATGTGACTGTCTGCATACATTTATGACTGTGATTGTCTGCAAACGAACATGTCATAAATGTATGCAAACGAACAGTTTGTCATATCTACAAATTAGATATTTTTCTAAAACAGCATGGTATGAATCATATTTGTGTTCATCCAATTATCTTAGGTTTTTTTAATCGCATATCATCAATAATTTACTATCGACCGTGACTGTCTGCTCTGAAGAATTTGTGAATACCATGTTGTTTTTCGTATAATCATTAACATGTGTACTTAGATATTTGTCTTTGTTATTGTTCCTTAATCCTCAGTTCGATTTAACTCAGATGCCTTTTATGTCATTTGCAATCTTTCTATATGCACTGATCCGACAGCTCTTTATTATCACAGTGCTGCTTTTAAATGGTGTGGACATTTGTGGTGAGAGGGCATGAGTAAACTGAACCAGGAAAGCTTGCGCACTAGGTCGTGCTTCAAATTAGGGATTTGACTTTTTAGATCGTGCATATCATGTGCATGCAGTTGTGCAGTAAGAGAAGCAGTGATTATGAATTAACAAAGCCGGGGGTGCACATCGGATTGCACTTGTTCATGGTCAGGAGAGGTTTAGAGAGACAAATAAAGAAGTATAACTATTGGCAGGTAAAAGGTAAGAAAGGAATGTAGCGGTGTTTGTTCCGTGCTACAAAGGTTAAGAATCAGAGGAGTGATTATTAAATGTGAGGTGTGTGATATGGAATAGTCTTTTTTATTAATATTGAATGAATCTATTATACTGTATTATATTAATAAAGCGCGGCGAATAGGTTAGAAAGACAGAAGATCACGAGAAGCCTGGGAGTTTTTATTTATGAGGCTGTTATTGATTTATTTTCATGTATCTTTTTTCTATATTATAGTTATTTTCTTAAGCTTTTGGGCCGAGGTTCATTACAATTCTATATACCCAGAAGGAGGTAATGATGTAACACTTTCCTTACGTTAACACTGCATATGATCTTTTTTTTGAATTTGATATTCGGATTTTCCAAAAATGGAAACAAAAAAGAAGAAAAATGTGGCATTTTGGAAAATAATTACCATTACTTCAGAAGACTTCATAACTTCTTAGAATATTAAATGATTTGGCAACTTTTGTATAGAGGAAGTATTACATAAGCTCGGTGCTACTAAGTAGAATAGCTTTTCTTTTTGTATGTACGGCATCTGCTTATGACAGTTAGTTACATTCTTTTATTACTTTATATACATTGGTTTTTAATGTGCATATGCAGTTTTGTATATACTAAAGTTCATTTATTCGTTAGGAGCTTTTTGTTATATGTATTAGTAGCTTAATCCTTGCTTTGCTAATTACTTTTGGGTTCAAAATTGTTCAGTGATATGCAGGAGTTGGTATTCGAATTTATTTTGATTTTCTTTTCCATGCAATACGCACTCCACTTTTTACTACTGTGTTTATTATACTCCAGAATTGAATTGAAAGAGCAGCAATAGGGGAAGTTATCATTGCACATAATTAAGCATGTTGTGCATGTACACCACATGCATGAATTGATGAATGAGAAAGTTTATAAGTATGGAAGCAACGATATGTAAGGGATCAGGGAGGAAACACAGCATATCCACATATGCCTAGTAGGAAACGTGCTGATCAAGAAACTCAACTGGCTGAGCATGGACTTGCAATAGTGCACAGGCCAACCCATCAGATTGAAGCAAACTAGAGGATAATGCTGGAAAACCCAAGCATTTGTAGTGTTTTTTTGATAAGACTACGAGAAAGAATATTGGTCATGCATACAAGGTGCACTAGATAACACACGTAGGTTCAAAACTCGGTCAAAGATGATATCTGCTGAAGAATTCGATGATGAAGAAGTCGCGTATGAATGTGCAGCAGATAGAGGCTACACTTGGACAAGAAGATGCACATCAAACTGAAATGGTTAGGCATAAGCCTGGACCATTGCAACATCTTGAACTTATGGAGCAGCTAAAGCGTCATCATGCGAACAGAGACAAAGTGTGTTTGATAACATAGCGGTTCAACGCCAGTTGTTGGATGTGCTGAGTGTGCGCATTCACAGTGTATAACAAGAGCTTCAGGAACAATTCGTTAATGATCAGGCACATGCAATGCCATAACATTTTATGTGTTAGTGGCAGACTGTTCGACTTGGACTGCATCTTAAGCATGATTAGGCTGATCACTGATAGATGGCCGAAGATAGCTTGACTGGGGAAATTTGTTGGAAAGTGCATTTGTCTGAGATGTACGGACTTTTGCATTTGATTGCAGCGACTAGTGGTAGTTGAATGAGCTTCAACCAGGGAACAAGGAGTAAAAGCATGGATAAGGGGATCAAGTCTTGCTTGCAATATCTGTCATTTGATTGCATAAATATTGATATACCTGGCAGACTATCGTTTGTTTCCATAAAAGTGATATATTTTCTTGCAATAAAATAGTACATCATCATGCCTTGACAGACCACCGCTTTTCATAAATATTGATATAATTGCTTGCAGCAAATTAACATATAACAAATTATGATTAGGTTGATAAAATCTGGCAGTTTAGCCTGAGACAACAAATATAATGTATTGATACATGACCGATCTAAAATTTTAGAATCCCGTCACTGATTCAATTGTGTCTTAGCTTAGCTTCTGATAGCAAATCTGTATTTCATTTTAAATTTAAGTTAAACTGCATTCAATATGAATCATTACTGTTCATATTAATTGTTTTTTACATTACTGGCTCTGTTTTATGGATAATTTTCTATTTAATTCCTTGATAATGAGTAATCATACAACTATATCTATATACTATGAGTAATTTGTAATTAACCATTATTAGAAGCATATGTTTACTCTAAATTTGCAATTAATAGTTGTTCATATATATATATGTGTGTATGTATGTACATATGAAGCAATAGAAACTACAGCCAACTGTTGTATCATCTACGTTTTCCCTTGGAAATTGAGTGTCCTAACTACTAACTTATGCTAGAAGGGTTCAATCCCAGTATCTTTAGATCGACCATCTATAGGCATATCCCTTTTCCTCAGAGAACAAGGTATCATTTATGATTACATGTAAAGAATGCATCATGCACAATAGTTTCTGATATTTATTATATTACTATCAAAATGTTATGTATTATGTTATTACTTAGAAAGTTCGAAAACAAACAATATTTCATGATTTGATAATGTTTTTTCACTGAATGATCTGGTGATGGATGATTTAAACCACGACAACGGATTAGGTACTACTGGAATAAAATTAATGTGAGGATTCCTATTCAGCTTATCAACACAAAGCCACGTAGTAAAGAGGGAGGACATAATAAATCCAAAGAAGTTTAAATAGATAATTGCTTACAAATTTATGTACTACTTGACATGTACTTGGAAGTGATACCATGTAATGATTATGATTTGGGATTCTTTAACAAATTAATCAAAGTTGTTTCTATTTCTATTCAAAATTATACGGTATTACAACATTCGATTTTAGGTACCAAACAGGGGAACTTCGAACCTATGGTTGGCTACTGTGACTCATCCATAGAAGGTGCATCCATGACTTCAATGCTTCCCATCAAGGTAGCATGGATCACACTTGCATTCTTTGTTTGACAAAAAAGTTTATTCAATACATGGCTTTATATCATTTGCACTTCAATTATACAAGTGAAAAGCAGAGCTCTGAGGAAGATCTATATTGTTTTGCTATGTTTATGTGTAATTATATTTTAATTTTCTCATTGTAAGAATGTTTCGTTTATTTTTTGTAAACTATATATGCAGCATTAGTACTCTGTTCAATGTTTGTTTTGTTACAATCGAACAATTTGTACATGTGTGCATCTGATGTTCTTTGCCCTTTGCTTTTACAATAGAATAATTTGTACATGATTGCATCTGATGTTCAATTTGTTCTTTTCTTTTTCAAGTAAGTAATTTGGTGGTGGGATGCATGTTCACCTTTTCTCTTTTGTTTGAGGAAGTGTATGAAATCATATTAGAAATAAACATAAAATAATTTTAACCCAGTTTGATGTTCATTTGGACAATTGAATATTTGGGTGTTATTTTAATGGTATTCAATGTATTGAAAGAGGGAAGACCACCTCGACTAAATATCTTATCGTAAGACTATAAACCTTAAAATTATTAATAGTAAGAATCACTTGAAATGGACTCACTACTCATTTGAATCTTGAATAGTAGTACTGCGAACCCATAGGCTTGGCTAGGTCAGCCAATAGATACTTTCAGATAAGAATAGCATCATAACTGCTATTTTTGGACATCAGATATTTGTGTTTACAGACATGGATGGAAACAAACTGTTTATCATATTTGTTTATGCCGATAAATCTAAAAATATACATTGGAAATTTTAGGTTAACCTTAAAAAATTCAGTCTTATTGTTTACAAAAATACAAAAAATAACAAACATGATGCTAATAAATAGTGTTGAGAAGCTTACGTGCATTAGATGTATATAATATAAACCATTACCTAATAAATAATAAATGCATATCCTTCAGTATGATAAATTAAAATATATAAACTATAAACTTGACTAAAACAAATGGTTAATTTTGGGATACGAATGCCTTCATATTCATACAAACATTTGTCTTCCAAACTAACATATATGTATTCGTTTTTCATATTCAGGTGCAAATGGATTTGGGAATCCATTAATAGACTTAAGCACGGTTGATCCTAATTGACCAGTGTACTAAAATTCAATAATTTATAGTAACATTGTCACAAACGTTAAAATAATTTGGGTAAGTATTATATGAACACAACATACCTTCAAATACATACAAACACTTTAGATAAAATATCCCACATGAATCATAACAATATATGAACATGAATATTTAAGAATATAATCTTTCTTCAATAAAAGTAATTGCAGAAAACATCATATATTCAATTTGCATTAGTGGTCAATAAAAATACACCAATGTAAGCAAAACTCATCCACGCATTACAAATATAATATGACCATCTCAGTATAATTATGGTGTTGCCCGTGTGCGTAGCACGGGCCACGCACTAGTTTAATAATAAATTAAATAACGATTTAATTCAAATAAATTCAAATTAACTGAGATGATGATTAAAATATACCAAACAATCATAAATAAATTCCTAATCGCATTATAAATTAAATTTAACAAACATAAGAAATTTTAGAAGTTGTGAGTGGGTTAAAACAATCGCCTTTGAATTTAAATTGAACTTAAATCCAATTTAAACCCAAAAGTTAAACATCCTGAAAATCCATCCAAATCAGCGTCAAAGTGCCTGAAATTTCAATACGATCCCAACGCGGCAAACCGCATGCAAATCCGATGATGTATGCAAAAGATATGATAATTAAAATGTTTGAAATCAAAATTTAAATAAAATGAAATTAAAGTTAATCACCCAAGTGGAAACAGACACGTCAGCATAATACGCGTGAATCAGGCCACGCTTCATCGTTCCAGAACCCTCTCGTGGGAAACTCGACGCCGCCAAAAAAAATACGGCATCACCTTCGGCCGTAATTCGATCATCGGTCCACTACTGCCCTGCCCCGACTTCGCCGAGGCCACCTTCTCAAAGCCGATCGACCACCCAATGAACAACAGCCGCCATTTATTTGAAACCCTAGCCGAATTTTACAACACGATCTAGCTGTCGATTCCACCTGCGAACACCACCGATGAACAACGCTCGCTTCCCTCTACAAAACCCCTCAGACGATTTGACGATCGGTCACAGTTCATCACGACGCGATGAATGGCCGAAATATGTTGTTTAATTAGTGGACAAACAATGGTTCAAATTGGAAAACAAATTACAGATCTGAGATGCGCTCGTCGAGAGCTTCATATTGATATATAATTCGATATTATTTGAGGAGTCTAAATTTTTGGTTTTGAATTTGATTTGAAATTGCAATTGGGAATTAGGTTTTTGTCTTCCATTGAAATGAGCAGGAGCAAATGGAATTGTACGTACAGAATTGAGGAATAAAAAATGACTAGGTTTTATAATGATATATATATATATATATATATATATATATGCAGAACAAAATAGAAATGAAGGGCTCGATTGTTTTGGATAGTTGAACGATAAACGACCCAAAAAGCCCGTTCTGTCTACGGAACGAAAATGGGTCGACCCATATATCAAAATGGATGTTTTTCAAATATTTTAAATTCAATGGAATAGGTTTCAAGTCCTTATTCCATCATATGAAGAAGTTATGATAAAATCATCTTATTTCAAATTGATTTCAATTGATTTCAATTAAATTGATTTCTAGGCGTTTCGAGTCCCTACGATTGAACGGCGAGCCCAATCGTTACGAAACTTGAAATCCTATAATAATTCATCGTTACGAATTCGATGAAACTCGTTTCGTCGAACTCCGATTCAGTGGCCAAAATGGCTATTTTCACATTAATTTAATTAATAATTAATTAATTAAATCACTTTTCAGTTTAAATTTTAATAATTTACAACTTATATCATTTTTGATTTCTTAATCATTTACAATAATTTAAACAAATTTTGATGTCAATTTAACATTGATTAATTCGTCAATTTCAGCGTTAAATTTCAATTTTATTAAATTCAGAAATTATAAATTTAAATTCCAAAATCCATTTATTAAATTTCAAACCTTTTTATTCAAATCTTTATTATGATAAGGATATAAAAAACATTGGTTTATATCTAAGTACATTAATATTTCCCAATTTCATCTTAACTTTCATTTACTGTAACGATCCTAAATTTTGAACAATTTAATTTGTAAATATTTAATTTAATTTAAATATTTAAATGATAATTTGACTTAAATTTCAAATTATCAGAATGATTTTTTTTTTTATTTATTTATTTACTTTATTTTTTTTTCTCTTTTATTTTAAATTCAATTAGTTTTGTTTTAAAAATTATCTTGTTAAAATTATGTTGTTAAAAATTTCATCTAGTATATTCTTTATTTATTCTTATATATATATATATATATATTTTTTTTTTATATTATATTTTCATTCTTATTTCAAATCCAATTTATTTTTCTAAATCATTAATTCGAATTTAAAATATAAGTTCAATATTAAATTTCAACTTCAAAGTCAAAATTCAAATTTGTATTCTACTTTAAATAGATTAAATTCTAAATTTTAATCACCAATTCATTCTGATAATTTGAAATTTAAGTCAAATTATCATTTAAATATTTAAATTAAATTAAATATTTACAAATTAAATTGTTCAAAATTTAGGATCGTTACAATCTCCCCTACTTAAAAGAATTTCGTCCCGAAATTATAAGTTAGGAAAACAATTGCTAAAATCTCGCCGATATTTATATCCTACATAATTTCACTCAGTTTCAAACTCATAAAGAAATATAGTATTCATTCCATTTATTTCATTTCACTAGTTTTATTCATCGATTTCAATAATCAAGACACAAAAGTCTTTTACTAAAATTTTTGGTTTACAAAACTCAGATTTTTAAACTTGGAATCTTTCATGCTAAATATTTGCATAATATATCTTATCCAAAACTGTGGACTTTCAAGATATTTAAAATGATCTTCTTCCTTAATTCATTAAGTTAGAATTATGAAATTCTAATTTCAGATTATTGATTTTCTATTCAAAGTTTTGAAAATACTTGATAACTCAAAGTTTAACAAGTCCATCGTCGTTCTCACAGACTTTAGGCATACGCTGATCAGACGCAAGACTAAAAATCTCCAAGTACTAAACATACTTGCTTCAACTCCCAGTGAAAATACTTTTAAAAATTCTTTTAAAAATTCTTTTAAAAATGGATATGGAAAGCCCGTTCCCCCATGGATCACAGTCACCCGACGGTTCCGCTACTATCTCAGTAGAATCGCTTGTAACTTAGATTTCTCATCACTCCTGAATTTCGCCATGGTTGTCGCCTTAGATCGCGGTCCACACGGCGGTTACGCTACTATCTCAGTAGAATCGCTCGTAGCCTTAGGCATCACGCCCCTCGAATTACGCTTCGGTTCCCAGATCGCAGTTTACTCGGCGGTTGCGCCACTATCTCAATGGAATCGCTTGTAACTTTAGGTATCACACCCCTCGAATTACGCCAGCATCAATCACATAATCCCAACACAATGGGATATCAAATCAGTCCCATTGGACATTCCACTAAGGGAATTCTACGTAGCTACGATTTACACTGGACACTCCACCGAGTTCCAATCACCTTCACATATAATAATTGGAAGGTACATTTCCATATCCTCAGTTTTTAGAAAACATATGTCATATACATATAGTACTTCATTTCACATTTCGTACATATCATATCTATGTAACCCTACACCGGATTTTCATAATAATGACTTTCCAAACTGATTAGTTTTCGATTATATTCACATATATAAGTTACGAAAACTCATTTCACATTCACAACAAATAGAGGATTCAAAATTTTCTATCACGTTTAAAATTTTCCTCTCAATCGATTTGAAAATTTAAGGTTATCTCAAACCAAATTCACATTCACAATCCAATTCATTATCGATTTCACATTCGATTTGGATTTCACGTTACATCGTCAATTCTCAACACATAATTGATGTCTATCGATATATAACCTCTAAGCTCGTACGTCTCAGAGAAGGGTGTTAAGCTAAAAGAATAAATTCTCCGCCACCACAGATATATATTTAATAGAGATCAAATGATATGTCATCAATTCACAATGCTAGACATACAATCCCAATCGACTATCCAAAATTCAAAGCTGAACTTATATTGTTTTTGGTGTCAAAGTTAAACTCAATTTAACTGAAAATTCAATCCTTTGAAAAATTTCCAAGTTGAACTAATTGTTCAAATTTCTCAAAATAATATCTTTACAAGATATATAATTTTCACACTTAATCATTTGAAACTAATTTCAAATATTCATTTTTCAATTTATCTTTAAAAGATAAAATTTCAAACCTTTCATTTCACATTGGAAAATATTTCCATACTTATTCAATAATAAGTAATTCACAAATTCTTTCATTTTCAACACTTTGAAAATATTCAATATACTTGAATCAAAATTAAGTATATATTTCACTCTTTAAGGAAATCATTCTTTTAAACACATTTATTTGAGTTAAAACGAATGTTACGTAAAACACCGTTACGACAACTCAAAATCACCAGTATAGGGATTCGGATTTAAGATAGATATATAAATCCCAATACTATAAACAACATTTCCTTCCGGAAACCATTTACTATAACAATAGTGTTATAGTCTACCATTTCCTTGATTTTCTCGAAAACGTCTATTTCAACAATGAGTGTTGAAATCTATGTATTCGATAGTTAATGCATTTTAAAACATCTTTAAAACTATTAACTTTTTCAACTTCACTTGACTCAATAGTTTGAATTCTGTATACACTTCACAATATCAGTTTTAAACCGATCTCAAACTTTTCAATATTAAGTTTTTCACTTAATTTAATTCTCTGCCCATTCAAATTCAAATTCACCACTGAATTTATTAAACCTATTATAGATTATCATGTTGACAACTTCAAATTTGAAATCTAAATTCTATTTGAACTTTGCATTTACTTTCTATTTCAAAAATAGTCAACTAGTTCTTTAGTAAATTGTTCATCAATTTAGCTCCATTAAATTCATATTTCCACATTAACCATTTTAGACAATAGTCTAAACTTGAAATATAAACTTCACATCGAAATTAGTTTGATTTCTACAGTTAAATCAACAATTAAATTTCATTCCATAATATCCTTTCCCTAAAACATATCTGTTTTATTCAATAATATATTCACTGTCCAAAATCGTGAATATAATTTGTCAACCAATTTCATCATTTCTACAACTTATTTTTATTTTTAAAGGATTACCCACTGTCCAAAATCGTGGATATATCTCCTTTAATAAGCTATAACAAATTACTCATCAAATTCAATTGGTTTCGAATTTATAAACAATCTTTACACATTCCATTTCTATTTATAAAATTTCGATTTATAAATCTTCTTATTGATTCTATTCAATTCAATTTATATAACTCAGTTATATACCCAAAAGTTCATATTATAAGTTAAATACTTATAATCCATTCATTTACCAATTCGTTCTTCACTTTTAAAAACAATTCCTCCAAATAATTCAGAATCAAATTCCCAAGTTATAGTTCAATAATCCGCTTGATTATAACTAAATTAACATGTCATTTTATTTCACAATTATTACTCGAAATATTCAAGTTATTCGATTTAAACCAATTTAAACCAATTCACTAATTTATTAGTTCACTTAACTCATATTTCATTTTTCATAATCTCAATAATTCGATAATGAGTTTCTGAACGATCGAAACTCAAATCTAACGAGACCTCACCGAATATAAACTATCGCAAACTCATATTTAGAGAGGGGAATTTTCAAAATAATTTTAATTTCCAAAATACCTTTTATTTTAAAGAAAACAATTTTTATACTTCTTTAAATTTGAAAAACACTTTCTTTATAGTGGTTCTAGTAACTATTCATATTAAACATCATAAACTGAGCTTTGAGTAAACCAAAGCTCCGATACCACTTTTGTAACGACCCGCCGCTCTGACCGCCTCTAGTCGGTAATTAAACCAACTAGAAACGTTCAAAGTGACGAATTGTTAGTCAGTTTATAAAGTTTAAACAGAATCAGCCACAGAATCACAGAATAATCATGATATTATAAATGAATTTTTCTTACATACATATATTAGAGTTTGTACAATGCATTAATTTTTTTTTTATACAGCGGAATATATCTTTTATTAAATACAAGAAAAAAAAATTTACTGAAAACTTTAGTAGAGCTTTAATCCCCCTCTCTCTAACTTCGCGGCCTGAAAATCTTCAAGCTGTAAAAATACTCGGTCTGACCCGAGCGTTAATTGCAAAACACAAAAACACTCGAGTCAGGATTAATCTTAACTCAAGTAAATAAATTTGCAATGAACTGAATAAATGTATCACATGAATCAATTCAAAATCTATTATGGATTTTCATATTAACAACTTTAACTTTTAAAATCTGTCAATCTCGTGTGGCTGCAGTACACACGTGTACTTTGCACACATGTGCACTGCCTCGCCAACACATGTACACCAAACGCAAATCGGACAATCACTGCAAAGAAAAGGCTCAAGGCAAAACCAGTGCCAACTTAAACAAAAACAGTATGCAAACAAACATGCAACAGCAGCAAGAATGCAACACGGATCGTGCACAGGCAGTGAAGCAAGTACAGTGAAACAAATGCAGCCGACACAGCAGCACAAAGGCAACACAGAGGTAACACAGAGGCAACACAGAGGTAACACAGAGGCAAGTGCATAAAATATTAGCAGATGGAATATGCCACTTAAATCCCAAAATGAAATCATTGGAGATGAACATATAAAAATTAATATGGCAAGGCAGCAGCGTCCTGCACTGTTGGTTCTGACTAAAATTGTGTTACATCTTTCAATTATTTGTTAAGTCTATAAAATGAGGCAAAAATGATTTGCCTGTAGAAACATAAAATTACTTCGTGCATGCTAGCACAGACCTTTTGGTTTGGACTTCAAGTTTTGTGTTTTTGCATTTTCAGTATGTATTTTAAAAAAGCATGGAAGAGGAACAGAAAGTGGAAAAATCATAGCCATTACAACAAAAAGGGGAAAATAGTAAAGGGGAGAGATCTTTATGTTTCCCAAAATGCAGAAAATAAGAATAAGTGATATTCAATTTTAAATGACAGCACTGTAACTAAAAAAAACTCAAATGCATGGAGCATGACAGCAAGTACAAGGTACAGGCCGCAGTTTTCCTAAATGACATAGTGCAAACAGCACTGTCGAAGCAGACTATCAAAGGAAGTGGCTCAGAAATGCCAAAGCCATGAAAATATAAACAACAACAAGTGCAAGACCCACTGCACAAATGACACAGCAGAAGTAATCAAGGACATCTGCAAAATTTGATACAACAAATCAAACTGCAGTCATCATAAAGGCACAAAGGCACAAAGGCCATACTCAAACCAAAAGAAAACTCGGTGACAATCAAATGCAATGTAACAATGTCTTGCATACATATGAATCAATTTCATATGTACAACAAACATCCAAACAATGCAACCTGAACCCGCAACTCAAAAATGCAAGTCGAAGCTGCAAAACAAATCCAACTACAAGTAGACACTGCATAAACATGTATACATAAACATGTATGACAGCAAAAACTCAAACCAGGCCTATAAAATGACCAGAGCAGGTTTCATAAAAAAATCATAGTTCAGTGAAACTCAAATGCAAAATAATTAAATGGTCTAATGGTTACCAGGCATGGGACAAACATGCCAATTTAAATTCATAATGCAATTGTTTGCAAACAGTTTCCAAGCAAGATATTCAGTAGCATCTGTACTTATCAATTTAATAAAAATTAACTTCAATAGTATTTGTCCTCATTAGTTTTAAAACAAAATTATAGTGTCTGTTTTATCAACTTAAAACAAAACCAATAGCATAGCACCTGTGCTTAACAGTTTTTAAAAAACAAAACTAATAGCATCTGTTCTTATTAGTTTTAATTCAAGCAATCGAGCAAGAGGCAGTAAATAGCATCTGTTTTTCATCAGTGAAAATTCAAGCAAGTGACAGCAAATTAACAGTTTTAAATATAACATCTGTTATTATCAATTTAAATCAACATTTCCAGTAGCATCTGTTCTTAACAGTTTAAAATAAATAATAGCATTTGTTCTAAAAAAAACAAGTTTTGGGTAAAATCTGTTCTCAACAGTTTAAAATCGAATTATCAGAGCAACAATGGTAAATAACCCCAACAACCATACATGCAACTTAACCGAGCAAATAGAAGCAAAATAACACCAATTCATAGCATGCAAATCAAGCACGTATCTGTTCTTATCAATTTTAAAGTTCAAGAAATCGAGCAAATGATAACCAATAACCCTCATGCAACCAAAATTCAATGCAAACAAATTTAAATACTTGCATTAAGATAATCGTGAGCCAAAAGACTCACCTTTCAAACGAATCGAAATGGAGCCGAAGCCCTAATTTCTCAGATCGAAGAGCACGCGATTCAATATTGAAGCCGAAGCCCTAGCTGATGAAGGCGAAGAGATGACGAATTGAAGAATCAAAGCTCCAATTTGCAAAGCCCTAATTTTTGAAGGTCGGCGAAGAAGATTTACACGGCCGCCATTTTTTTTTTCCTTTTTTTTTTTCTTTCGTATGAATGAATAATGGGGAGAGGGCCGGGTATAAAATAGAAAAGGGGGCGACGTGCAATTGCGTGATGAAAGGCATGGAACACGGCATGTATCATGGGTATGGAGGAATGCTCAAAGTAAGGTAAGGTTTGCTTTTTTTTTTTTTTTATTTATTTACTTTATTTTTTTTTTCTCTTTTATTTTAAATTCAATTAGTTTTGTTTTAAAAATTATCTTGTTAAAATTATGTTGTTAAAAATTTCATCTAGTATATTCTTTATTTATTCTTATATATATATATATATATATATATATATTTTATATTATATTTTCATTCTTATTTCAAATCCAATTTATTTTTCTAAATCATTAATTCGAATTTAAAATATAAGTTCAATATTAAATTTCAACTTCAAAGTCAAAATTCAAATTTGTATTCTACTTTAAATAGATTAAATTCTAAATTTTAATCACCAATTCATTCTGATAATTTGAAATTTAAGTCAAATTATCATTTAAATATTTAAATTAGATTAAATATTTACAAATTAAATTGTTCAAAATTTAGGATCGTTACATTTACGTACTATTTAATTTCATTTACTTACGATAACTCCCTTTATTATAAACTGAATTTCAATTATTTATTATTAATTCTAATAGATTGATTTGGTTCAATCCCAATATTTTTATTAAGTCCATTATTACTCTATAAACCTAGTTAACCTTTGTTTTACCTTTCATTAAATTAATATACTCCAATTTAACAACTTCTAAACATTGTATTACATTTCACATTAATGTAACATGTATTTACATTTATTTAAAATTTATTTCCAATTTCAATTCAACTAACTAAATAAACATGTAACTTATAATAATTGTTGCTATTTAATTACCATTAACTCTCTATTTCATACAACAATTAAATATTTGCATTTGTTTCTTATATTTAATCTTATAACCCAGTTATAACAATTTACATTATTTCATCATTGGAATTTCATTTCAATTGTTAATAATTAGTTTTAATTACCATTGCTACATTTCATTTTAGCATTCATTTCATTATTAAATTACAAATTTTTTATTTCTTTCCATATTAAATTACCAAAACTTATTAATTTAACAATTTAAATAGTCGAAAATTTACGGGTCATTACAACGAGGATCTGCTGAAAATTGAGCGAGATAACATGGCATGACTGTAACAACTCGCACCTTAATAGGCTTGAATTTCGACTAAATCAAAACCTAAGTCCATTAAGATATGGATCGTTGGTTTTGATGACCTATAATAAACATAAGTATATCAGAGATAAATCGATATAAACTCATAGAGAATGGAAAATATAATAGAGCACAAATACTGACTGAGCCTGCTACTTTGGAATCAGTAAAATTCCTTAGATACCCAACTACCTTGTCATCACCAAGCATGAATAAAAAGACATCTCCATCCACCGTTCCCATCTTGCACCAATAGCATGTCCCTCTAAATCTATATAGCTCTAGGTTGTAATGAGGATGATGTTAGAACAACATTTTGATGATTAGAAAATTACATAGTTTAACCATAACATTAATCTATGGCGATTGATTCCATTTAAGCATTATGTCTATTATTTACGGCTAATCCATTAAACCCCACATGCACGTACGATATGCCTAACCTCCTTCGAGGTATAACTATATATATACATACATATATATATATATATATATATATGCATATATACATATATAAATATCTAAACACGTGCTACCCAAAACCACCGGCCACTTAATACTTCTTAAATAGGAAGGAGGTAGAGCCAACGGCCATTTCATGCCTCAATCCTCGAAGTAGGCCCTCCACAACGTAAATGCTACTCGAATGGTTCTAGCTATAAAAACCGATGACCCATATTTATGGCTTTATAATTTGTCATTTAACTGTCGTATCACTAACACATCTCAAAGACTCATTCAAGGGTTAATTAGCCCACCACCGACAAAGAAATAACTAACCAACTAACTTTGAGTTCAATGTGTATCCCATATGGATTCTACACTAATAGGAAGCGAAATCCATCAACGCATAACCCGAGCTTTTTCTATTGACCACTCGAGACCGCTAGTGATCATAGCCTATATGCCAGCTCTACTCCAAAACATCGATCCAACAAGAATACTAACATAGCCCGTCGATCTTCCTCAGTTGACATCCGTTTAGATTAACCTAATGTAAGTCAAGGAAAATGCCCATTTTGTTTACTTAATACCTCTTATTAGAAATAAGGCAGACCCTATTTCCTTAAAAATAATGGGCCATTTAATACTTCAAATCTGAGGCGAACCCTTGGAATATTTTCCCCTATCTATCCGCAACGCATATCTTCTTCCCACGCGTCCTACAGTTGGGGATGTCCCACATTAGTAGTAAGTATACACAATTGCTGGCAGCCTCTAACTGAAGGAAAAACCTTTTGTTATGTAATTCTACCGACCACACATCCCAATCCACCAACTAAACTAACCATCCTAGGCTTAAATGTTAGGCTCGGCCCATTAATTCACGCTTGTTCCAATCGTATAATTAAGGCTATATAGTTTCCTGCTATGAAAATAATATTGCCTTCTAGCATTTAATTCCTACCTTATACATTTATTTACTATATTCCATAAATGTTAATTGTACGTAATAAATGGTAATTATTATTCTAATTGGATAATCACTAATAACATTTGTTATTCATTCTATTCAACATATCACGCCTATTTCACTTAAATACTATATTAAATCCTTTAATCGGTCCTACTAACCATAATTATGTCCCTATTTAATTCTTATAACTTTCTATTAACTGCACATCTATCGCCCTACTAATTTTGGAATTGTCTTCTTTTCCATTTACACGCCCTAATCGTATAATTTATTATGTTATTAATAACTAAATCAAATATCATCGTAAATACATTATATAGACTTATTTATATATTAATTTTTAATTGATAAACGCAATTATACGTGTCCGTGTACTCTTCTTTATAACTATTAATTCCTAAACTAAAACATTCATTTTCACATTTTAACTTATCAAAGCTATCCACCTAAAAGGATTACCATTATAAATTTCCATAAATTACCCAAAAATGAGACTTTTCTTAGTTTGAAATTGCAAGAAATTATTTTTTCTTTTACACTGAAATAGACAGTGCAAACTACAGTGGAGAACTTCCATACTTTGAGCATCCCTTTCATTTTCGGTATATTCCTTATTATTTCAAATGACGCACTTTTATACATATTTTTGAAATTGGATAATTTATGGAAATTACATGAAAATAGATATAATTAAATTATACCCCACTCTCGGTAAATTGAAACATAGAAATTCACATTACAAGTCAAATTAGAGCAATCTAACCTAATACTTACAGTTTACAACCCAATTATAAATCTAGAATTACTTTACAAATTTATCGACATTCAACTTTAACAAATTTAGGAACTGATTTCCAATTTTTCAGAATATGATGTAATTAACAATCATGTTCCAATTACCTGTTTTACAGAATATGTTGACGATATTCCTATACGTTCGTTTCAAACCTACAACTCATCAGATCTTATATAGGCACAATAATTAAAGCATTCAATGATATATATTTCAATGTTATTAACAAATTATATAATTTTTCATTCATCTTTCAAACTTTCCAAATCTCCCAAATCTGAATTTATTCCTTTAATTTAACTCCTTCTCCCTTTTCTAATCCAAAAGAATATGTATAATAAGGTATATACATACTGTTCAAATAACAGATCTAAGAAGAAATTTAGGTTTAAGGGGAATATTGATTTATAATAACGAAATTTACCTTTTTTCTGTAGTAATGAATCGCTCCTTCTCCTCTTCTCTTTTATTTTCTGCCTTTCCTCGATTTGTGCACGCGCGCGCGCGCGCGCACACACACACACATATATAATATTTTACAATTTTCAGAAATAGTGGAAAAGGGAAAAATGGCAGAGCTTCACTGCTTTGATCAAAAAATATGATAATAGAAGTGAGGGTTAGGCTTGTATTTATAGGCGCTCAGATCAATCGTATCACTTAGATTAAAATAATTAAATGAGAGCTGTTTTGCCAAGGCTCAAAACTAGTCGCCGCCGCTAGCCATCGACTGGCTGAAGAAGGAGGTCGACTGGTAGTGTTTGCATTTAATATTATTTATTTCATATTTCATTTTTAATTATTTTTATTCGAAAACTTCAAATGCTGATAACTTTTTCGTTTGACCTCTGAACGTTAAACTCTAAAAATGAAAGTTACTTAAAAAATAGCCATGAACACAATGGAGTAATTTTCATGGCTAAATTTTTATATTTTACTAAATTCCATTTTTTAGCCTTAATAATTATTTATTAATTCTTGTTAATTTTTACGGTATGTTACATTTTTCGCCAGAAAGAATTCCAACCCCAAAATTCCCCAAAGGTTGAATAATGCAACATAGCAGCCAACTAAACTAGGCTACCTAACCGATTAGTGTATAACCAATTTTGCAGCCAAACGTATTCAAGTGCATAGTGTATCACAATATATAAGACCTGCATATATGATGCAAATAAACTATATATATTGGTAGTGCTATATGTACGCAAATTTTCAAAAATCAAAAATCCATTTTCACATAATGTAACAACCCACCTTTTCGACCCTTAAAGTCAACACTAATACATCCACGACATTCACCTACTGAACATCTAAGCATCAGGAAGACAGATTATTAGGGAGAAAAATTGGAATAGAAAAAATAGAATCTCACATCATGATGAGTAATATATAATATCCAAATTGTCTTTACAAAATAAAACTTTAATATACATATAGTAATCAGAGTAAACTAACATATCATCAGGTTGAACAGTTATAACAACCTATCCTTCCAAATGCTGATAAATTAGAAATACAGTGGCAAATAAAATACATTAGGTCATGGAAGCATCTATTTCACCTCTTGAAGCTCCAAAGTGTCCATCGCTAAATATAAAAAAGTACTCAGGTCTGACCTAAGTATTATATGAAAATAACATTCAGATTAGTCGAGTAAGACAGCGTGAGAAACTTAAAATCATTTGGATTTCTTTTATGTTTATAAAACTCTTCAAAAATAAAATTATCTCGTAAGACCATACCGCACATAAATACGGATGAGTTTTTACCTTACAATAAGCAAATCATTTGTTAGGAAATCTTCTGACATTATAATAATGTCTAGGGTTTAAAATAAATAAAGAATCATAGCCCGAATGGTTACATTAATTACATTCAACAACATATTTAGTATATAACTAAGTCCACAAAGGTAGGTATTGGAAAACGGTTTTCATCAACGTCATAGCTACTGGGGTACTGTCTGCCACAGTATATCTTAAAAAATGTACCGAGAGCCTTAACTGACTCCCTGCAAATTATGGACTAGCATACCCATTCATGGATAGTATCAAGTACGTCATCACCCTGTTTATCAACTTGGCAAACCATTTCCATGGCACAAGCATAATAAATTCATTTATATTGATCTAGATACAAGTGATAACCATACCCTAATGGGAGCAGCCCACATAGCCCTGAAGCATATCCTATGTTTTAGTCATTCTTGGATGTGAGGCTTGAGGCTACATTTTATCATTTTATCAATTCCCACTTGGAATGTTGATTTGCCCTCTAGGCAACAATGCAATGCCAGCATCCATCCATATAAGTTTTTAGGACATGAACAAATCAAATGTACTACTTCTACTACATCATTTTTGAATCAACCTTAGGATTAGAAGCAATTAGCCTTTTAAATTTAAACAACTTTTTCTTCGATTCCCATCATCTTCAATATCTTCCCAATTCTAATGCTTATGTCGGTTGGAAGAAATTTTTGGATATCTCATGCTTATCCGATCTCGTTTTCTGCGAACCAACAATTGATACTCGGTTGACTCAATCCTGGTTCTTTCCAAAGTAAGCGAACGATATAAGAGTTCCAAGAGGATCTCAAATATCTACCCTTAATGCGAGAGATGTTTCATTGGAATGAGTTCTCCTAAGGGAATCTCAATCCATAAGAACACAAGAAGCTTTAATATACTTCCTGAGCCAAAATAGGTTAAATTAGACATTATATACTTATCACCATGTTTTGATTTCAACCCTATGCTATCCCTCGATTAACAATGAAGCCGGACAAGTTGGAGTACTATCTTTGTCTTAACATACATTCTTAAACTCTCTCAAAGAGAAACAGGCTTCCGTACCTCGAAATTTAGTGTTGCATTTAAGATGAAGTACCTTCCATATTATTAATTAATCATGACCTATTTATAAAAATTAACCCTCTTATACCTATCACGTTTTTGACATTTCAACTTCTCTATCCCTCGCCCAAAATCAAAGCTAAGGTAAGTCAGGACACTGGTTGCTCCTAGCCTTGCCTAGACACTTCGATTCTAATATCTTATAGACAGAGAAAAGTCTACTCATTGGTTCAGTGCTAAATATAAGATGACTTACTTTCCATAAAATGTCAACATTTTAGCACTGCTTATCATATTTGTATTATGTTACTTAATGGCATCTACAAAGAAATCACTTGCATAAAGCAAAGTCCTTTTTTTACAACCTGAAAACCAACACCATAAACTAGTTACTAATCATCTATTTCAAACCAGTACTTTTCATCGATTAAAAATGAAGCCGTTCAAGTTGGGGTATTATTACCTCTTAAACCTTGACTCGAAATTCACTTCTAACTTTCAAAATAGAAACAAGTTTCCATACCTCAAAGTCTAGAAATTAAAATAGGATCCGAGAGTTCCAATATACTTGGTATCAAAAATATTTTCCAAAATCATATATTTAAACCAAAATTTGATTTAAAAAGGCAACATCTTTCCTTTTTATAAAGTAAACAAATTATTTAATAATAGTAAAGTGTTATAAACCAAACTTCCCGAAACCGTTTACTATAACAAAAACGTTGTAGTCCATGATCTATTTCAACATTTATTACAACAATAGTGCTGGAATCCATGCTTCCTTCCTCTTTTAAAATTAAATTTTAAAACTATTTAAAATATAGTTTGAAACATACATTCGAAACATCCCTTAAAGATGGTCGCTTTTTTAATAAAACTTGACTTTTGAAACAAAGCATTTTCCTTTATAAAATTTAAACTTCTTGTTTAAATAACTCAAATAAATTCTTAAAAATATATTTAAATCTTCAATCTCCATTTTAAATACCTAAAAACCTTTATAAAATACATTTGAAAAAGAATTTACAAAATATCTAAAGTAGAAAACCTTTTGTGCTTTACTAAAAACATAGATTCCCAAACTGCATCCATAGCGATTGTTGCTATATGGACCGTAACTTTTAAAACTTTGTTTTGTAAATCAAATGACTTTTAAACTCCACTTCATTCTATATTTTAAAACTCTTTATATCTTTGCAAAAAGATTTAAAAACAAAAGTCAAGTATGAAAACTAATTAAAACACTTTAAGAAAACTAGTGGTAAATCGCTTAAAAGCAACATAGGATTTTAATGTCACAATAAAACCAACAAGCAATTTTACCATCACTAAGCAATATTCACTTTCCATATATACAAGCATTTACATAACCAAGAATGTATGTAAATAATAATCAACAAGGTTAGGAATCATTTAGGATCTCTCTATAAAATTTCCATTCTTCGAAGTGCTTACATAGCACCCTGTTCGCTTCGGAAAACTTTTATTTTCTTTTTCTTTTGTCCCCTACAAAACAATGATTATATATGTCATTCGCTTCCAAGTGGAAATCAAATCCAAATAACAACATATAAGTAATACACGATAACCAAAGTAAACAATAATTTATACAACCATTGTTCAAAATAAAGTGTGATTCCTAAAGTAAGTTTCTCACTTTTGAATGCGATTAAACTTCGAAACAAGCTACTGTGACCACCCTCAACCTAGAAACAACACAAGATCCTTCCGTTCACCTTGCTTGGCCCTTGAAACTCCTTCCTCTCCTCCCCTAATGCTCGCCCACTCCCTAGGTCCCTTAAAGGCTCATGACCCTCGGTCATCTTGGGATTTTGGGTTCGACTTTGATAATTTTATGATGGTGAGATTATGAATTATATTATTCTAGGCTTGTAGCAAGAATTCAAAGAAGAAAAAGGTGGGTTTTGAGGTGATTTTTTTTATGGAAGAAGTGAAAATGAAGAAGACAAAAGAAGAGAGGAGAAGATGAAGAAGAGAGCAAAAGTGGAGAATGAATTTAAGTGAATAAAACGCCATAAGGAGGTCCTTGCATAGAAATGGAAAACGTAGCAAATGACCACAAATACCCCTTAGCCAAATTACCTGAATAACCTCCCAAAAGGGCTTCTTCCATATGCTTCCCTAAATACCAACTCATGCACCATACCACCTTTACATGGCCTTGTACTTTTAGTATGATAGCATATACTAGTTAGTACTAATGCAATTTAAAATAAGAAGGAAAAGTCTACTCATTACATTATTAGCTTTTAATTTTAATTAAAAAGCACTTAAGGATTTTTGACTTTAATTAATCCGTTCTTGTACTTTAAAACACTTTATTATATGTATAAGTATGTGTACAAATGTAACTGTGTGTGTACAACAAGCATTCATAGCTATTTTGTCTATTGCCTTGACCTTTACCTCGTCTTACCTAGACAGTCATCCCTATCTACTCCATGTCAAAAATTGGTTTATTTTTCACCACTCTTTAAAAAAAACCCTAAACTTCACGGTCATGAAGTACCTAATTCAAAATCTTTATCTTTGAAAACATAAACTTAGAAATCATTTTTATCAAATTCAAAAGTGCTTGGTTCCATAAAAGGGACATGAAAAATTTCCCTTTTCAATGACTTTCTAATACAAAGAATAACTTCCTCAAAACCAGGACTTTTAACTCAAAACATGTTCAAAAACCCAATTACCACACCAAATCATTTTTTTCAAAGACATCTTTTATAACTTTGAAAAATGAAACCTAGAGTAGACAAGGACAACTTCTGTCCTATTATTTTCCTACTATTCATGCCATATCCAATTTCAAATTTGGTGGAGATTTTAGTAGTGTATGAAGTGGACTTCTAAAAGATACGTGCAATTACTGCATCTATCTATGCACTTATCTAAAGCATATGCGCAATTACTACACATATAGAATTTATCAATTCTTCCTACAATATTCCTATTGTTTTACTCCTATAATATTTCTAACTAGATTACAAATTCTATTTTTATATAAATTCCAAATGTTATTTCTATTCAAATTTTTTAATAATGCTACTATTAAAATTTCAGTTACCTAAATGGCTTCCACTACATAGTTCTTTTCGTCTTTTATTGTTTTCCCCATTGACTCATTGTAGTTTGTTTGCCTTCTATTTTAGCCATTGCACTTTTCTTTATTAACATGAAAAAAGATATATATAAATCTTTTTAGTTGTTATTCTCTATATTTCCTTATACGAGAATGTTCCTCCTACCATCATTATCGGGCATTCTTACCATTCTATTCTCTTTACCTTATTTCAATCAAGTACCATTTCCATTAATCAACCCATCAGAAACAATTTTTAAAAAGGAACCTCCAAAGTTTACAAAAAATAGGAAAAATCATCAAGCCCAAAATACGCTCTCTTTTTCATTTTTAAATCGAAAACTTTCGGCCTAAATTTTTTAAACTAAGAAACTCATATTTTCCTTATTTTCAAAACAACTACTTCCCAATAAATTATCTGAAAACCCCATTCCAAAAGGTTCAAGGAATCAAAATCTTTTTGCCAAATTCTTTCACACAGTGTTAGACTCAAAAATGGACTTTAATTCTCCCTTCATTTGGACTCTGCTTCTTTTCCACTCATCCTTAACTCATCTTCATAAAAAATCTAACCTATCACGTCTTGCTTTCGGATGCTTGCAGCATATAGGTTCTTACTTTCCAATCTATCTAGATGAAATGTTCATCTTCAATCGGCAATCCATCGAAATCCATGGTCATAAGGTAGCCTTAGGCCCAACAAAGGAGTCAAGTATCATCCAGCCTTGGGGATCCTTCTATATGTCATGCTCATGCCCTTCTTGGTCTATTCCTTGCGTATGACCTACACTCTATGGGGTAACTGAAGCAGGTGTATAAATTTAACTATTGACCCAACATATAGTTACCTCGTCCATTCTTTCGAAATACGGTCTGTGTCATATTTTATAGAGGTTGGTGTATAATATATGTAATTGTAGGTAAAATAAAAATACGTTCTCTTTACGTATCCTAATTCCTATGATTGACTAACCTAAGCTCTAATATCAAATGTAACAACACATACCTTAGTGGGGCCGATTTTTGACTAAATTGAAACACAAGTCCATTAAGATACAAATCGTTGGTTTTGGTAACCTATAATGAACATAACTATATTAGAGATCAATCACTATAAAGTCACAGTGGAATGGAAAATATAATATAACATAAATACTGACTGAGACTGCTATCTTGGAATTAATAGAATTCCATGGATATCCGACTGCCTTGTCAGCACCAAGCATGAATAAGAAGATTTCCTCATCTACAGTTTCCTTCTTGCACCAATAGTCTATCCCACTAAACATATCATTTGGATATGTCCCTCTAAACCTATCATGTGGGTTGCATTGAGAAGGGGATCGAAACAATGTTCTAGGGCCAGAAAATTACTTACTTTACCCGTAGCACTAATTTATATCAATTGATTTCCATTCAAGCATTATGTCTATTATTTACAGTTAATCGATTCAACCTTATGTTCACATATGATATGCCCAACCTCCTCTGAGGTATAACTATACATATATGTGATTATATTTATATATATCTAAATGATGTATGACCCAAAACCACTGGCCACTTAATACTTTTGGAAGGAGGCAAACACAGTGACTATTTAATACCTCTGTCCCCGAAGCTGGCCTTTCGCAAGTAAACCTTAGTCGAGCGGTTCTAGTTACAGAACCGATGAACCTAACCTATGACTTTATAATTTATAATTTTATTGTCGTACCACTAATGCATTTCAAAGACTAATTTAAGGATTAACTAGCCCACATCTGATAAACAAACAACTAACCAACTAACTTTGATGTTTGTGCGTAGCCCATATGGATTATACACTAGTAGGAAGCAAATCCATCAGGGCATAACTTGAGCCTTTGCTATCGACCAGTTGGGACCATTGGTGGACAAATCCTATAAGCTGGCCCTACTGCAAAATATCGGTCCAACTAAAATACCGACATAGTTTACCGACCTTCCTCAACAGACATCCCGTTCAGACTAACCTAATGTAAGTCAAGGAAAATGCCCCTTCCAGTTACATCATTCCTCTTATTAGAAATGAAGCGAACCCCATTTCCTTAAAAGTACTGGGCCATTTGATACTTCAACTCCGAGGAGAACCCTTGGTATATTATCCACTGCCAATCCGCAATGCATACCCCTTCCCATGGGTCCGATGATTGAAGATGTCCCATCAGTATTAAGTATATGCAACTGCTGGTACCCTCTAGGTGAAGGGATGACTTATGTTGTGTAACTTTACTGGCCTCACATCTCAATCCACTAAATCAAACAAACCATCCTAGGCCTAATGTTGGGCTAGTCCCACTAATTCCCGCTTGTCATAATCTTATAATTAAGGTTATATAATTTCCTGCTATGAAAATTATATTGCCTTCTAGCATTTAATTCCTACCTCATACACTTATTTACTACAATCCATAAACATTAATTATCTGTGATAAATGATCGTTATTATTCTAATTGGACAATCTCTAATAACAATTATCTATTCATTTTAATTCAACCTATTATGCTTATTTCATTTTCCCATAAATGCCATATTAAATCTTTAATCAGTCCTATTAACCGCATTTATATCCCATTTAATTCTTGTTACTACTTAAGCACTGCACATTTATTGCCCTACCAATTTTGAAATTACTATCTCTTTTCCATCGATACCTCTTAATCATATAATAAATACGTTATTAATAACTAATACGAATATCGTCGTGAATATGCTACATATATATAATTGATAAGCATGGTTATACATAAATACATGTATATATACATATATTTCTATTTTTAACTATTAATTCCTAAAGTAGAACATTCCTTTTCACATTTTAATTTATCAGAGCCATCCTTTCTAAAAGGATTACCATTATAACTTTCCATAAATTAGCCAAAAATGAGATTCTACTTCGTTTGAAATTGCAAGGAATTTTTTTTCTTTTATATTGAAATAGCCATTGCAAACTATGGAAAAGAACTTCTGCGCATCCCTTTCATTTTTGTTACATTCCTTATTATTTCAAATGATGCATTTTTATACATACTTTTAGAATTGGATAATCTATGGAAATTATTTGGAAATAGATGTAGTTAAATTATACCCCACTCCTAGTAAATTATATACTGAAATTTGCATTCTAAATCAAATTAGGGTAATTTAAACTAATATTAATATTTTACAATCCAATTAGAAATCTGGAATAACTTTACAATTTTACCAATGTTTGCACCAAAATTGGTAACAAGTACCCAAGGGGTCACAAATACCCAAGGGTAGATTTGTGTAGAGAAGTAAGTGAATAAAATAAAATTAAAACTGAGGAATAGATTAAACTATCGACAAATAGAAAGCAATAATAAAAAAACAGAGATTTATAGTGGTTCGCCGTTCTAAGCCTATGTCCACTATGAAGATTAACATTATTAACCACTTATGAATCTGATTGCAACAGCAGGGGATAGAGAAAACTTGATTACAATAAGGACTACAGTAACCAGTAGCGTAAAACATCCCCAAAATGAATCATGGGGCCTATATTTATAGGGAGAGATGATGATAAATTTTGCAAAGATTTTGAAAGAAGACTCTCATAGAGGCCCACCACAACGATCGGTGGACTTAACTCGACTATTAGGAACGATCAACTAAAGGTTCACTGATCCCCCGCATGCCTCTTGATATTGCTTCTGGAATACGGAATCATTCCGACTTCTAACTTGGGAGATATGGATCGATCTTTGTTAAACTTGGATCATGCACTGAAATATGCCGATTGTTTTAAGACTTGGCAAAAACCATTGGCCAATAATGATCGGCTAAACTCTAATTGCAACTTCATGACCTACGATCGTCTTTATAAGCTTCAATTTTCATTTTGTTGGTGCCCTAAGTTTCAAATGAATTGGCCTTATGGATCTCGAGATATTGATCATTCTTTGATGATTTGAACAGTTTTATTGGATCGTTCTCGATCGATCCATGCAAATCCTATCTTCGTCCGTAACTCGAGCAGACGAACTTCAATCGACTCCAAATTTGAAATATAACTTCATGGGGGCTATGCTAGTCACTTCATGCTGACTGCACCTCAATTGGGATCTGGTCCGAATCTGTCCAACCATCGTCTATAGTACTGTACATAATCAATTTCCAAGGCTAATGACCATTCGTTTCTAGCCATGTTGATGATATCGTGACTTTGCCAAAAGGCGGAATGACAATTAACACCAAACTTTAACAAATTAAGGAATTGATTTTCAAATTTCCAGATTATGGTGTGATTAACATTTCTATTACAATTACCTATTTTAAAGAATATGTTGGCGATATTGCTATACGTTCGTTTTAAGCCTACGACTCATTAGATATTTTATAGGCATAATAATTAAATAAAATTCAACGATATAAATTTTAATGTTATAAATAAATTATATGATTTCTCACTCGCCTTTCAAGCTTTCTAAATCTTTTTAAAATGAATATGTTCTTTTGATTTGACTCCTTCTTCGTTTTCCAATCCAAAAGCATATGTATAACAAGTTATATACATATTATTAGAATTACAGATCTGAAAAGAGATTTGGAGTTAAGGAAATATAGATTGATAATAATGAAATTTACCTTTTTTCATAGTATTGATTTGCTCCTTCTCTTCTTCTTTTTTATTTTGTGCCCTTTTCCAATTTGTACAAACATATATATAATATTTTATAATTTTCAAAAATAGTGGAAAAGGGAAAAATGGTGGAGCTTCGCTGCTTTGATCAAAAAATATGCGAAGAAAAGTGAGGGGTTAAGCTTGTATTTATAGGCGCTTGAATCAATTGTAACTGTTCGATTAAAATTATTAAATCAGGGTCATTTGGTCAAGGTACAACCCTAGTCACCACCGCCTTGATCGATCGACCGCTAATTTATAGGCGTTCAACCGGTCCAAGGAGGGGGTCGACCAGTAGGGTGCGCATTTAATATTATTCATTTCCTATTTCGTTCGCTTCGGAAACTTCAAACGTTGATAACTTCTTTGTTTGAACTCCGATCGCAAAACTCCAAATATGACACTTGCTTCGAAAATCGTCACAAAAATAATGGTGTAAATTTCAAGGTCAAATTCCAAAGTTTTCTCAAATTCTATTTTTGTGCCTTAATATTATTAACTATCATTAGTTTTTACAAGATATTACAATGACAATGGGTCTTTCACTATATTTCAAGGACTCTTGAAAGCATAGGCTCATGATCGAGCTACCATGTGATGAACAATGCTATGAAGGTACGATTTTTGTATGTTTAAATACAATAATGACTATGACTGTGTAAATTTTATGTTATGTTCATGATCAAGTAGATTACAATGGGAATAGGTTACTGGTACACACCAAGAAGTTAGTCGCCCACATCCTAATAGGAAGCAACACCACTACACCCAACTCCAATGAATAACATGTAATGGCATCTATATTTTTGATATGATTAAAACCTCATAAATGACTAAGTGGAAAGACACACAATAAAACACATGTGTATATTTCATACAAATCGACCGAGTCGAAGTATGCTTACAATGTACAAACCCAAACAACATGCCTTTTATGTTACACTTAGCGATGGTTGTGTATAACTCGACTATCGGATATTGTCGGTATGATATACCTATTAAGTTTATCTTAATAGACTCGTTAGAAAATGTCTTAACACTTATCACATTAACGTGTGGTTGAAAAATTCTTAAATATATGAGTTTACAAGAATAACATATACCATGGTGCAATTAAGACAGCTGATGTAGAGCGTTTGCGGTTTGTGAGGAATAAAAGCTTTGTTATTTTCGAAATTTTAATCATATTCATAAATAAATACTAACTAGATTACCAGGCCTTGGGCAAAATAAACTGTGTGCATATATAGTAGATATTCTTTGTTGGCCCCTATGCTTTTTAACATCCTAGGCTATTGCCTTGCTTGCCACAAACCCACTATAACAAAACGATCATAGTACAACTTTTTGTTTACAACGTTCACTCAGTGAAAGTTGCAAAAAAAAATTTAAAAACTATTTTTTTGTTATTGGAAAGCTGCAATAAAGATTTTTTTAACAATAGTTTGCATTTTGTAGTTGTAATAAAGGTCTTAACAACTTTAAACTCTTAAGCGATGGAAATAATAATTTATAACAACTCTTATTTGTGATTGTCTTACTCATAGATCATACATGATCGCTTAACCACTTTTAAGAGAACATTGCTGGCAACAAACAAAAATTTTAAGTAGACACAAATGTACCCGCTCGGAGAATTTAATGTTTTTGTTAACCAAACGTGCAAAAAACTACAGAAGCATAACAAAGTACAAAATAGAGAATTCAGAAATTTAGAATGATCCGTAAAAATATGGAGATTTTCTAAAAATTTATTGGCTCCAATTTTTTTTAATAAATAAAGTATTGACCAGTTCATAGAATTCCATTTAATCAGCAAACAAACTTTAAAATAAGGATGGAAAATTAACTTATCGAATTGACGTAACTGACATAAACAACATTCGTCATATCGACTTAACAGCCGCCACGAAAGGTTAGCCTAACAACTAATTTGTCGGACAATTTCAACCGATCGACTTTGGTTTTGTTCGTGGTTTAAGGGTTTAATCACAAATCCATCAAACGCTATTTTTCTTTTTGAGAAACAAATATTTAGAACCATATTTCATCCACATATACAATAGAGGGATGTTTGGTTTTAATGGCACGTTTTTAAAAAAAAAATCCATGGATAAAAAACTTTAGTGATTAGATTAAGGAACGAAGATCCTGCCAAACTATATAAACCTCAAGTTCATTTTAATTACCCATCTTCACTAACTTAATAAAAAATAAATAATGATGCTCAAAATTGCAGGGAAAAGTAGATTTTAAAAACATTTTAATTGATTAATGTTAGCATAAAAATGTAGAAGTAAACTGCTTGAAAAATTAAATGAATATAGTTTTATAACTTGGAAAATGACGTTATAATATATTAATTATAATATAGAACTAAGCAATTTGAAAGCTATTCACTTTTAACATTTGAAAATTGGTAGTAGTAAATAGCAAAGCCACATACATTTAGCTTTTTATATTGTTTTTTCGTATATTTATCTCTCACATTTACAAAAAAAATGTTTTCATGGCTAATTTTATTTTTTTTATATTCTTTTTCCTAACATTCATAAAAGAATATTTTCGTAAATAATTTTTGTTATTTGTGAAATGTAGATTTTTTATCCTATGAATAATGAAGCTGGTTATCCTTTAGAAAAAAACAATTTCGTCTTAGACCAATATCCACTAAAATAAAATCACTGTGCACTTAGGTGGGTAAAATTTAGTTGCTTCTGTTACTAACCCCCAAACAGAATATTCCCTTTATAAATCAAAGTTTTCTATTTAACGGAGTTTTATATAATCCTCAAATTCAATTTTGTTCAGCTCAATATTGCTTGTATCATCGCCCCTTACCTATACCGCTTACCCTCCCTTCGCCCAGCTTGCCGTCGCTCCCTCGTACACTCTTGCGCTAGTTGCTTTAGGCTCACCGTGGAAGTTCGTCCTACACCCAATTGATCGTCGTGAAATCCGTCCTTAAATCTCGCTTCCCACTTGTGCATGTCGGTTGCTATCGGGACTTATAAAATCTCACTTGTGTTCCTCAAACCTTGCTTTCAGCTGATGCTAGTTTGCTGTCGAGACTTCAGTTGAAACATATTGACCATTCCCTTTTGCATTTTCATGTTTCATTTTCATAGGGATGAAGCTTTCACAACAATCGATACGGTTGAAATTCATAATTGAAATCTTATTAGATACAAGGTTGGAACGTGCGCTTCATACACGGGTACGTGGTGGATATGCACTGCTGGTGGTTAGTCTCTGATGGATATAATTTGTATAACTGCTCAGATGTTGTATCGTATGTATTATTTTAGTTGTTTACCTTTGAAAGATTAACGTGGTGTGACATTATTTAATTTGTAGTGTTTTGCTAGATTGTAGTATCACTTGGGGTAAAATAGTGTAGTTAAGTGTCAAAGACAGAATACACTAACATCGGGAGTAATGTTTGTAGAGCAAATGAGAGCATGTTGTACCTCGGGTGTGTAGGAACAATTGAAAATTGTTGTCATATTTCTTTAAGTGTGGATACAATTTTGTTTGGCTATATGATTAATAAATGATATGTTCTAATTTTTAAATTGAGCATTTCAATGTTCAATTGGATTTCTAGTAGGTTAATTATGTTATTCAATTATACCTAAGGCTGTTGAGAAGCTCTAATCAATGAATTGAAACTGTAGACACAATTCAATACACAAGCTTAACAGATCTGGATAAGTGGTGATATTTTTATTGAACAAACTCGGTTGTATATATAACCTTGCAGATAAAACAAAAACACCGCTGAAATAAAGTTTCACGTTTAGCACTAGATCTGCTAACGTGATTAAGCTTAACTAGCCTAAAGACTAGGTCTTATTAACAGAAAACAAGGACAATAAACTCCTAAAAACAAGTAACAGCCTTTCAATCCCTCCCCTAAACTAACTATGATACATAATTAGTTTAGTTCAACTGCTTTACCCATCTGACTTCTGAGCTTCAGAAAGAACTCTAACTTCAATGGCTTTGTTATCACATCTGCAATCTGCTCCTCCGTTTTGCAATGCAGCAGCTCAATAATTCCATCCTTAGCAAGTTCTCTTAAGAAGTGAAAACGTACATCAATATGTTTACTTCTCCCATGCATAACTGGATTCTTTGACAATTTGATAGTGGAGCTGTTGTCGCACATGATTATGGTACCTGAGACGACCCGACTTTCTTACCACAGAAAATCGCATCATCTTTAAGAAAGAAATGGATAGAAAAGAGAAAAGACAGAGAAGAAGAAAGAAACAACATCAGAATCTAAACAGCGGAACGAATAAATTATATTACTCACATAATATATTACATAGTATCATATACATCAGAGATACACAGCTAAACAACACATACTAGACAGTTATAAACACCTGTCTAGTTATACAACTCAAAGACAATAACTCAGAGAACCCACCTCCGTGCAACCTGCACCGGTGTCGGATCCATTCCGACCAACGTCAACACCTTCGACACTTCACTCCTTCATCCTACAAGCGTCCACGACCAACAGATCATCATCTCCTACCTCGATTCGAAATCGAGTACCCAGGTTGATCTGAACCCAAAAACCATCATCAGCAAACCACAAATTTCCACGCCTCCGATCAACGTTAAGCACCACAACTCCGGCCAAAGATCACTGACCCACCATGCTTCCTTCATACAAGATTCCACCCAACTCGATGCAGAGAAGAAAGTGCAGTAGCTCAATTTCCAACAAGAACCCAAAACTAGGTTAAAAATGAATCTCTGGCAAAATCAAACTATTTAGTGATTTATAAATTCTTCAACTATTTTTGCTATACTCTCTGATGCCTCATCTAGCTCCATCAACAATCACGTGCAACCCAGATCTTGGGATCATCAAAGATTTGCAGAAACCCAATATGCAGAAAACCCCCAATTCCTCCCTCACTAAAATTTTAAAAATTGAGATACTTGCTTCAAAAATCCTAATTTTCCTAACTGATCTAAGATATAAGCTTGAATTAATAAAAATTAACATTTGATTTTATTGTATTTTGAAAATTCCCACTGTTCTTTACTGTTAATTTCAAATGCAGGCATATTTTATCACTTACATACTTATTAATATTTTTAGTTTCTATTTTATGCCAATCTACTCTATTTTGTTTTCTGGATCCAAGTATCATCAGTGAATAAATAAAAGATATAAATTTAACTTTATTTGTTAATACTGCAACCTGGAACAGAGTCATATCATCATGCACAATCTAAAACTAACATCACTAAAGTGTTCATACACATATATTCACATGCAAAGATAGTTTGTCACAGAAATCATATGAAAGCAAAAATCTAAAACTACTTAAGCTTTAATTAGAATCTTTACTCACCATTATTAAGGAATACAGAGCCTTAAACAGAAATGCCCACAGCCCCTTTAAAATTGCTTTTCTGACTGCATTTTGAAAAACTTGGAAACACTTGAGCTTGAAGCTTTTTTAAAACTGGAGCTTTGAAACTTGCATACACTTGAAAAAAATTGAGGTAGACAAGGATATGCAGAACTGGGTTGATAACTTGCATCAAGCTCTTAAAAACATTTTGCTGATTTGGTTTTAAACTGGGATACTTTCAGATTTTGGGTAAACAGAGATTAATGTTTCAGGTTTTTGATTTTGAGCATTTGTTTGAATTGAGGAGTAGATGCAGGCTTGGAAAAATTTTACAAGAAAACAAAATTTGCAGATTTTTGAATCACATAAATGTTTTAGGTTTTGGGGTGTTTAATTTGAGCATGAATTTCCAGATTTTTGTTAAGGAAGATTTCAGATTTTCATTTTTAGGAATTGTTTTGAAGATCTCAGGATTTTGTTTGAGGAGCTTCAGATTTTCATGCATATTCAAGTTTCTCTTTTCAAAATGCACAAAAGTTTTTAAAGAAAAAGAAAGATGAAGAGATGGTGTTTTAAATAGAATTTTCAGATTTTATTAACTTAAAAAGAAAATTAAAAAGAACATGGACACTTGTCCCTAATTACATTAATGTTGTAACACTTGTTATCAAAGTGTTTTAGAATTAAACATTTGTCAAAATTGAGTTTATTCTAATTCTAAAGAAATTTAAAACCTTTTTTTTAAAAAAAATTCCTAATTACTAATATGCTTTCTATATTTTAAAAATACTTTTCTAATTAAAATTCTAATAAACAAATACATTTTTACATTTATAAATGTATGCTAAATTTATATAAGTACAATCTTTGAAAAGAATGAACCAAATATAATTTAAATAAAATTATAAAACATTGCAAACTCATTTGAAAAAAATGTTATTTCAAAAGCCTTGTATTTATTTTATTAAATAAACACAAATCAAATTTCTATAGATAAATTTCTATAAAAAGAAATAAAACAAATCTTATTTTTAATTAAAATATTATCTATATATTTTAAAATCAAACTATATTATTATTATTTTAATTTAAGATGCATGTATTTCCTTTGAATTCTAATTTATATTCAAATTAAAGTCAAATTTAAAAATCCAAATCTAAAAAAATCAATTTAAATAAATAAATATCAATTTTTAAATAAGCACATTATTATTTACAAATAATTTATCCTATTTTAAAAGAAATTTAAAATGCACAGATATAAATATTTTTAAACACAATAAATCTATTTAGAATTTATTTACATAAATAAAATAATTAATCTTATTATAAAACTAATTTATAACCAAAATTAAAACATTATATTATCATTACATGGTTAATTATCTTTGAAAATAACAATTTTATCAATTTCAAATAATTAAATAAGAGATTGTCAACATTTTAAACTCCTGGAAATTCCGGGATATTACAATCCTCCCCCCTTAATAGAATTTCATGCTCAAAATTTAAAACAAAGATAATCCACAGTTTTATTTTATTTTAACCAATTCAAACATTCATATCAGCCATAAACTATCAATCAAACAAACAATCTCATCCAAACAACCAATTTAAATAAATAACACCAGATATCCGGACACAGATCCAGATAAACTTCCTAAAATTATCTCGAGCTTCCCCAGTACAGACACAGGGATACTCGCTCTACTAAACCCAAACTAGCTATACTTATAAGCTACTGAGTTCCTACTCAGCTAGATCTAAAATCTACACAAGATACCAGACCAAAGACAAGTCTGATCAACCACTAAAATCTTCACAGAACTACTGGTCTCAAAACCAGTGATGAACCAAAACACGTACTCCCTCAGAGACACATGAAATATTTTGAATTCCAGTCTTCCAAACTGGCAATTCATCTCTTCAGACCAAAACACCGATCTTTACAAAACTCAAAAGAATCCAATATACTTCGGAGGTCACCAAATCTTATTGCTTCCTTTACTAGAGAAAACTTCAACAACTTCGAAGCCTCCAACTTCGAATTCCAAATTCTTCTATTACTTAACCTCAAAACTTCTCGAATGATCCGGGCTGCCTACAGATCCTTCCTGATCAGCTCAACTTTCGCTAATGCTTCTACAAACTGACTGGATCAACTCACAAACTGATCCTCACAAGGTCAATCCAAAGTCAAAACCAAACTCTACTATCAACAGAAGAAAACAACTTCTCCCATCTGGAAAAGACAGAACAGAATCACTTGCTAACTTGTCTCAGATTCTGAAAAATAAATTCAGTAGAAACTCCCTAATCCAAAATACTGTAACTTCCAATTACTTCTACTTAAGAACAACAGCCACCCTGCTTCCGCTGCACAACTCTGATCTGGAGCAGATGAAAATGCTGTCGAATGAACACATGCACAAACTAAACATCACATCTCAGAAATAAGGTTCAACAGAAATTCCAAGAAATACAGAGCTGCTTCACCAAACAATCAACTTAGAAGACGGCCTTCTACCTAGCTGAATCACCGGTATCATTCCTATCAAGTCGATTCAGAACTTCAACTCCAATGTGGGCAAATCTCTAACTTCCCTAAAGATATATCCATAAAAATCTTCAGCAATCCCATAACTCCTACATCCTCTAGAGATGCCACAAATCTAAGCAAAGGCTATCTAAGATAATCATCCAACTATCGCAAGTCACTTTTGCGATCAACCAATCCAATATCCAAGATACTGTTTTCTCTCCACAAATCAGAACAGTTTATCCTTGACCAACTAATCCATCGAAGAAACAGATCCTCACTGCTGCTTCTGAATTCCACCTCCAGGAAATGCTAAGCCAAAAAGATCTTCTTACTAAAACACAGAACATTCCCGAGTTACATCGCTAACTTAGAAGCCAAAGACTTCTTATCCAAAGTTCTTTGAGAAAGTCGGACCTCCAACTAAACACAAACATCTTGCTGAACTTAGCTACAATTCTGAAGCAGACACACTTCCTTAAACTTGCTTCGAAAGAAAACATCTTCGAAGACATCCATAGTCACTGCATCTCATCACGCAGCTACTACTTCCTGAGGTTTCAAAATTCGATCACTTGCTTCTGCCTAACCGACAGATTCAAATTCACTCACACGAGCGAAATCAAACTTACACTTCAAAGATGAACTCCGAACCTTAACAGGTTTCCTTCAGAGATCGATGAAATCCTGACACCAAACTACAAAGATTACTCGAGACGGTATTAGGTCTACAGTCTCGACAAATACACTTCCAACCTCAAACATTTAAACTCCAACCATTGGTAGTCGTGTTACACACACCACTACCTCATATACCTTTATAACTTATATTTGAATACCCGAACAAGTAACTTAACAGATATCTAGATATATATATATATATAGTTACATATAAAAATTACAAGTACACTCTCTCAAGAAAGACACCACTACAGAGCCTAGGTATTCACTCAACCTAATGTTCTGATACCAAATGAGACGACCCGACTTTCTTACCACAGAAAATCGCATCATCTTTAAGAAAGAAAGGGATAGAAAAGAGAAAAGACAGAGAAGAAGAAAGAAACAACATCAGAATCTAAACAGCGGAACGAATAAATTATATTACTCACATAATACATTACATAGTATCATATACATCAGAGATACATAGCTAAACAACACATACTAGACAGTTATAAACACCTGTCTAGTTATACAACTCAAAGACAATAACTCAGAGAACACACAGCGGAATACTCTATAGCCATACGCAGAAGCCTCCTGCTCCATTTGCTCCTCCCGAATTCGTCCAGCCAACCTAAAATCCTCTAGCTACTTGTAAAAATTTGAGTACCCAAGAGTTTAAGAAAAACAGAATAAACTTCGGGTCAGACATGGGTCTGGTGTGAGTAAACGGTTAAAGTTGCTTAACTTTAAAAACCTTTTGAAAGAAAAGGTATCACGTAAGACTTTCCACACATAAACATGGAAAAGTTTTTACCTTACGCTAACCAAATCATTTGGTAGGAAATCCGATGATATTATAATAGGGTCTAGGGTTTTCAAATAAATATGAAGTAGCCGAAATTGTTACATGATTAAATTCCCGCTACTAGCCACAAAAGTGGGTAATACAATCAAAACCGTTGGCACTTATTGGATTTGGATTCCATACAATGGCAGGGCTACTGGGGTACCGCCCGTCACAGTACGTGGCCTAGATCACCGTACCGAGGAGCCACCCTGACTCCCCTGCAACACAAAGCCGGACCCATTCCTTACTGAACAGTTCCAAATAAGACAACACCGGCGATTCTAGCTATCAATCGCCCACACAGCCGAATAAAAGGGACCTCTAGACAGGGGTAAATCTTACTTTCAAGTGGGGGCTACCCACGAAGCCTTGCTGCACCTCCCCTGTTTTAGCCATGCCGGTTGATGAGGCTTGAGGCTACGATTACCTTTAATGAACACATCACTTAGAATGCTCATCATCCACCTGACGATGTTCTGAAAGCATTCAATCCATACAAGTTCGTTCCGGATTCGAACGAAACCGAAGGCATTATCTCGTTACACTCATTTTGGAATCATCCTCAGAGTTAACGACAATAACCCTTGCACTCTGAATCACCATCTCGAACCTATAAGAACTACTTCCGTCAAACTCATTACGGAATCACCCACAGAGTTATACTGACGTATAGTCCTTACACCTCGAGTCTTCACAAAGCTCCACTTTGATTCACGACCTAACGTTTAATTGGAATCGATGTGGTTTTCGGATATCCAAATATGGAAACCCGATCCCGGTCTCATCGAAATCCAAAGCGTGTCTTTTAGGTCCAAGTTGTTTTAAAGTTTTTAAAACAATTCAATACAGTATCTATATACACACAGATAGATAACTCACAAGTCACAATTGACAATCATATTATCAAATAACAGGTAATCCACATTATCAATATCATAATAGATAATCTATTTATCAACATCCCAATTGATAATCTACGTAATCATCACAATGCAACCAAGCATTCATATCACATAACCATACTTATCTCATTACTGAGATCATAAAGCATTCAAGATAACCAATGTCATCCATTCATACATAAGCAATGATTTACTCATACCACAATATAATTAATTTAAAATGAATTAAATTAACTATCTCTATCTCTAATTAATTTAAAGTGAATTAAATTAATTACTTCATCTATAATTAATTTAAAATAAATTAAATTAATTACTTCATCCAAATATATCTTGCTTACTTATTCTTCAATTAAATAAATTAATTAACCATCATCCTAATTAATCAACCTTGATTAATTAACTCTTAATCAAGTAATTAATCCTTAATTATTCTCATTAATCATATCAATTAACGAACCTTAATTAATTACTTCCATTAATTAATTAACTTTAATTAATTTCATTATTGCTTAATTAATTACATTAATTAATCATGTTAAATTAATTACTTTCAAATAAATATAAACAGTAGTGAATTTTTCTTAATTACTTCTTAATTACTTTAAATTACTTATAAATTCATTGATTTATTACACCAAGTAATAAACTCTTAATTACTTTAACAAGTAATTATTCATTTAAAATTGCTTCCAAATCAGTAATTTTACTTATCTCAATTACCTCTGTAATTTATCAATTACTTATCTTAAGTAATTGCCTTATCAAATTTATTAAGTAATCGTACTTAATACTTTATCAAGTGACTATATTTAATTAATCAACAAATTAATTAACTTACTTGATTTCACTCATCTCATAAAACATAATCGAGTAATTCATCCCTTAATTACTCGTTAACCAAATTAATCTTCAAATAATAGATTAACTATCATCAACTATTAATTAATAAACCTTAATTATTAATCAATCATTTAATACAAAGTAATTAATCATTAATTACCTTTATAATTAATTCATTAAACTTAATTAACAATTTAATTATCTCTTAATCATTAATTAATAAACTTAATTATTAATTAACAATCTTAATTACAAATTAATTAATCCATAAATAAAATTAATTAATACTTAATTACAATTAATTAATCTTTAATAATATTTAATTAATTTCTAATTAATTTGCATTTTAGATTAATAACCCTTTTAATTATAAATTAAGAAAACCAAATTAAAAACTTAATTACTTAATAAAACCTTTATTAAGTATTAATTAATTACTATTTTAATTAACCCTTAATTACTTAATTAATAAGTAATTACAATTTACTTAATCATTAGGCCTTAATAATTGAATTAATTATTAGTTACTTAATTTAATAATTATATTTAATTAATCACCTAATTAATCCTTTAGAATAATTAATTAAATTAACTAACTAAACTTAAAATTCTTAATCAACTCAATTAATTACAAATCATTAATACTTAATTAATGTTTAAGATAAAATATTATCTTAAATTAACTTTGAAATCTTTACTTAACTGAATGCATTAATTAAATTAAATTATAAAGAAATCATTAATTACATTCTTTAATTATTAATTAACAATTCTAATTCCAAGTTAATAAATTACCTTAAACTTTAATTGTTAATTTTAAATCATTTTCCACTAATTAATTTAAATAAAACATTTACTTAAAATTCTCTTTTATATTTCAAAATAAGATTGAAATATAACATTAACTCCTGTGCTGTTTTTTTTTTTACTTTACTTACCTCTTAGTAGTTAAGGTACTTCTACCTTACTCCTGTACTACAACTTTATTACGTGGTAATAAAAGTGGTCGGTCCACTATAAAACCGTCGGCCTTGCCAAAAAAAAAAAAATATAACATTAACTTAAAACATTTAAACCATTCATACAAATCCAATTATAAAAACAAATCAATTTAAAAAAAACAAGAATTTAACTTAGCTTAAATTATTTAAAGTTTAAACTTACCTTATTTTAAATTGAAAATATGTTTAAGCATTTCTATTTGGATTCAACCCATATACATGAATCCAAGAAAACAAGGTACATCTTCCTTTTCTTTTTTATTTAATTTTTTTTAAAACAAATTTGATTTTAAAATTTAAAAACTGTTTAAATTTAAAACTGAAAACTGTTAACATAACAGTTTTAAACCCCTGCACACAACCCAGAACCCCTCGAGTACCTTCCTGAGCTATCTCTCCAACTACCCGAGTTCTCCTTCGAGGAAACAAACAACCTCAAACCAAACACATCCACTGACATCAAACCACCTCCGTGCAACCTGCACCGGTGCCGGATCCATTCCGACCAATGACAACACCTTCGACACTTCACTCCTTCATCCTACAAGCATCCACGACCAACAGATCATCATCTCCTACCTTGATTCGAATTCGAGTACCCAGGTTGATCTGAACCCAAAAACCATCATCAGCAAACCCCAAATTTCCACGCCTTCGATCAACGTTAAGCACCACAACTCCGGCTAAAGATCACTGACCCACCATGCTTCCTTCATCCAAGATTTCACCCAACTCGATGCAGAGAAGAAAGTGCAGTAGCTCAATTTCCAGAAAGAACCCAAAACTAAGTTAAAAATGAATCTCTGGCAAAATCAAACTATTTAGTGATTTTAAATTCTTCAACTATTTTTGTTATACTCTCTGATGCCTCATCTAGCTCCATCAACAATCACGTGCAACCCAGATCTTGGGATCATCAGAGATTTGCATAAACCCAATATGCAGAAAACCCCTAATTCCTCCCTCACTAAAATTTTAAATATTGAGATACTTGCTTCAAAAATCCTAATTTTCCTAACTGATCTAAGATATAAGCTTGAATTAATAAAAATTAACATTTGATTTTATTGTATTTTGAAAATTCCCACTGTTCTTTACTGTTAGTTTCAAATGCAGGCATATTTTATCACTTACATACTTATTAATATTTTTAGTTTCTATTTTATGCCAATCTACACTATTTTGTTTTTTGGATCCAAGTATCATCAGTGAATAAATAAAAGATATGAATTTAACTTTATTTGTTAATACTGCAACCTGGAACAGAGTCATATCATCATACACAATCTAAAACTAACATCACTAAAGTGTTCATACACATATATTCACATGCAAAGATAGTTTGTCACAGAAATCATATGAAAGCAAAAATCTAAAACTACTTAAGCTTAAATTAGAATGTTTACTCACCATTATTAAGGAATACAGAGCCTTAAACAGAAATGCCTACAGCCCCTTTAAAATTGCTTTTCAGACTGCATTTTGAAAAACTTGGAAACACTTGAGCTTGAAGCTTTTTTAAAATTGGAGCTTTGAAACTTGCATGCACTTGAAAAAAATTGAGGAAGACAAGGATATGCAGAACTGGGTTGATAACTTGCATCAAGCTCTTAAAAACATTTTGCAGATTTGGTTTTAAACTGGGATACTTTCAGATTTTGGGTAAACAAAGATCAATGTTTCAGGATTTTGATTTTGAGCATTTGTTTGAATTGAGGAGTAGATGCAGGCTTGGAAAATTTTTACAAGAAAACAAAATTTGCTGATTTTTGAATCACATAAATGTTTTAGGTTTTGGGGTGTTTAATTTGAGCATGAATTTCCAGATTTTTATTGAGGAAGATTTCAGATTTTCAATTTTAGGAATTGTTTTGAAGATCTCAGGATTTTGTTTGAGGAGCTTCAGATTTTCATGCATATTCAAGTTTCTCTTTTCAGAAATGCACAAAAGTTTTTAAAGAAAAAGAAAGATGAAGAGATGATGTTTTAAATAGAATTTTCAGATTTTATTAACTTAAAAAGAAAATTAAAAAGAACATGGACACTTGTCCCTAATTACATTAATGTTGTAACACTTGTTATCAAAGTGTTTTAGAATTAAACATTTGTCAAAATTGAGTTTATTCTAATTCTAAAGAAATTTAAAACCTTTTTTTTTAAATTCCTAATTACTAATATGCTTTCTATATTTTAAAATACTTTTCTAATTAAAATTCTAATAAACAAATACATTTTTACATTTATAAATGTATGCTAAATTTATATAAGTACAATCTTTGAAAAGAATGAACCAAATATAATTTAAATAAAATTATAAAACATTGCAAACTCATTTGAAAAACAATGTTATTTCAAAAGCCTTGTATTTATTTTATTAAATAAACACAAATCAAATTTCTATAGATAAATTTCTATAAAAAGAAATAAAACAAATCTTATTTTTAATTAAAATATTATCTATATATTTTAAAATCAAACTATATTATTATTTTAATTTAAGATGCATGTATTTCCTTTGAATTCTAATTTATATTCAAATTAAAGTCAAATTTAAAAATCCAAATCTAAAAAATCAATTTAAATAAATAAATATCAATTTTTAAATAAACACATTATTATTTACAAATAATTTATCCTATTTTAAAATAAATTTAAAACACATAGATATAAATATATTTAAACACAATAAATCTCTTTAGAATTTATTTACACAAATAAAATAATTAATCTTATTATAAGACTAATTTATAACCAAAATTAAAACATTATATTATTATTACTTGGTTAATTATCTTTGAAAATAACAATTTTATCAATTTCAAATAATTAAATAAGAGAATATCAACATTTTAAACTCCTGGAAATTCCGGGATATTGTAGTACCCTTCTCCTGAACATGACCAAGTTGCCTCAAAACCCCTTCTCATCCACACTGCTTGACTTGCACATCTAGCTGCTACCACAAACTCAGCCTCTGTGGCTGACAATGTAACAATCGGTTGTTTCTTCGAAAGCCAAGATACTGCTCCAGAACTTAAAAAGAAAACATAACCAGAAGTGCTTTTTCGATCATCTAAGTCACCGGCATAGTCACTATCTGTGTAACCCACCAAAGCATCTGAACTTTCCTTCTTGTACATGATTCCATAATCAAAAGTACCCTTCAAGTACCTCAATATCCTCTTTGCAACTTGCAAGTGAATCTCTGTAGGTTTAGCTATGTACCTACTGATCAAGCTTACACTGTACATTATGTCAGGACGAGTTGCCGTGAGATACATAAGACTCCCTACAATTTGTTTGTAGTATGATTCATCAATTGCAGCTCCTCCTTTATCCTTGTTTAACCTACATCATGGAACAATCGGACTACTGACCTCATGACTTTCCAGCATCCCAAATCACTTCAAAACCTCCAATGCATACTTCCTTTGCCTGATGAAGATTCCATCAGATTGTTGTGAAACTTCAATACCAGGAAAGAATTTCATTTTTCCCAAGTCAGTCATCTCAAAAGCTTGCATCATTGAGTACTTAAAACTGCTCATCACCTCTTCATCATTACTGGTATAAATTAGATCATTAACATAAACATTCACAATTAGTATTTTACTTTCTTTGCTTTGTTTAACGAAAAGAGTCTGTTCGTTTGGACATCTTTCGAATCCCTCACCGACAAAGTAAGATTCTATGCGGCTGAACTAAGCTCATGGAGCTTGTTTAAGCCCATATAACGCTTTCTTCAATTTGTACACTTTGAGTAGATCACTATCCTTCTCGTAGCCTCTTGGTTGATCGACATATACATCTTCCTTTAGCTCCCCATGTAAGAAGGCCCACTTTACGTCAAGATGGTAAATTTTCCATTCCTTTTGAGCTGCAAGTGCTACGATCATTCGTACTGTATCCATCCTTGACACTGGTGCAAATACTTCTGTATAGTCAACTCCATGCTTTTGTGTATAACCCTTTGCAACCAAACGTGCTTTGTACTTGTGTATCTCTCCATTCTCATTCAACTTTGTTTTGTAGATCCATTTAACACCAATTCTCTTTGCCCCAAGTGGCAAATCAGTTAACAACCAAGTATCATTTTTTTCTATAGCTTGTATTTCAGAATTCATGGCCTCTTTCCAGTTTGCAATCTTCACTGCATCTTCAGAGTACAATGGATCGCTTGACACCATCAATGCCAAGTTTCCTTCATCTTCAGATAACCCGAGACCCTCCCCACTAACAAAATCTCTCATCCATATTGGAGGCCCTCTCACTCTTCTACCAACTTCATTATCTTCATTACCTTCACTGTCCCCATTGTTTTGAGCTAAAATTTACTCATCATCATTTTCAACTCCATCAATATTGTCACCTCCCTCGTTATTATCACCTACTTCTGCTACATCATTATCTCCCCATTCTAGATTTACTAAAATATATTTTCTATAATTCACATCCCAATCCCATTGTTTGTCCTCTTCAAATTTCACATCCCTGCTTACTATTAAAAAAAATTCAATCAGATTAAATAATCTATAGCCTTTGGACTCATCACTGATGCCCAAAAATATGCAAATAGAACTTCTATTGTCAAGTTTAGTCCTTCGTACCTCTGGCACATGAACATGTGCAGTGCAACCAAAGACGCAGAATGATCAACATAAGGCTTCTTTCCACTCCATGCTTCTTCGGGGGTGATGTTTTTTACTGCCACTGTTGGACATCTGTTCAACACGTGATTGCTCCAATTCACCGCCTCTGCCCAAAAGATTTTTGGAATTTCTTTCTCAGAATGCATTGCACGAACCATATTCATTACGGTTCTATTCTTCCGTTCAGCCACGTCGTTTTCTTGAGGGGTGTAGGCAGTTGTCATTTGTTGTTTGATACCATTCTCCATGCAGTATTTGGTGAATTCAATGGACATGAACTCGCCTCCTCTGTCTGTACGCAGACACTTTATATTTGAACCTGTCTCGTTCTCCACCATCTTTTTAAAGTATTTGAAATGGTTCAATGCTTCTGACTTCTCACTCAATTACATTTAGGACTTTCTACTGTAGTCATCTATAAAACACAGAAAATACCTTTTACTGTTGTTGGATACAGGAGTGATAGGCCCACAAATATCAGCGTGAGTGAAATCCAAATTTGACTTGCTCTCCAAAAACTCTTCCTAGGTATAGGATCACGATGTTGCTCGCCGGCAATGCAATCTTTGCACAACTCATCTAAGGCAGTGAACTTTGGGAGACCATCCACCATTTTCTTGCTTTGTAAGGTTCACAAACCTTTGTAACTTAGATGTCCATACCTCCGATGCCAAAGTTGAGACAAATTCCGTGAGCTTGTGAGAAGACATTCATCATGTTGTGGTTGAGGCATCACTTGTGACTGAGCAAACAAAATAAACATCCTATTTGTGCTCATGCTGGCCTTAATGATCAAGCCCTTGTAAGGATGATAGATTTTGCATACCCCTCCCTCAATGAGAATTGCTAAGCCTCTTTCTTGAAGTTGTCCTATGCTCAAGAGATTATTTTTGAGCTCTGGGACATAGAACACTTCGGTAACAGTGTGATTAACACCATCAATCATCAGCTTCACATTGCCTTTTCCTGTTACCTTCATCCTGGTATTGTTGCCTAGCTTTACTGAATGTTGGAAACTTCTATCTAGCTCTGAAAACATGGCTTGATCCCCACACATGTGATTGGAGCGCCCTGAATCAAGAAACCAAGCATCCTTTTTCTTTACTTCATGTAGCTCTACATATGACATCAACAGCGTCTCATCCTCTCCTTCAAGCTCGGCATAATTTGCTTCCTTATTCCAGCTCGGACATTCATATTGAAAGTGTCCGAGTTGGTGACATTTGTAACACTCCACAGTAGCCTTTGTAAAAGCTTGTCGGCCTCTACCTCTTCCTCTTCCCCTAAAGCTACTTCTCCCTCGACCTCTGCCACCATTCCTTTCCTCGTAAGTAACTTTAAGAACCTGTTCTTCACTACTGTGCTTATTAAGTTTCTGCTCATGAACTATCAATGAACTCTGCCATCGATTGACATTTTTTCAATATCTTTAGACTCTTCAATAGCACAAACAACATAATTGAACTTATCTGTTAAAGACCTCAAAATCTTTTCAACTACAGTCACATCATTTATCACTTCTCCGTAAACACGCATCTTATTTACCACTGCCATAACCCTAAAAAGGTAAATTGTAATAGTTTCACCTAATTTAATTTCTAGGATTTCAAAATCTCTATGCAAACATTGAAGTGTTGACCTCTTAACTCTTGAATTCCCTTCATACTTCCTCCTCATGGCATCCCAAATGTCCTTCGTAGTATCTTTCTTCAAAATAGTCTCCATGATTGGCCTATCTATTGCTTGAAACAAGTAGTTCTTTACTTTCAAATCCTTCAGCCTCAATGCGTCATAGCTTGCCTGCTGCGCTTCTGTCAATACTGCTGTTGTTGGCCGCTCACACACCGTTTCCACAAGATTCCAATATTCTTTGGATCTTAAGAAATTCTCCATTAACATGCTCCAATGGTCATAGTGACCATCGAAGCATGGAATCGCTGGCTGTGCAAACCTCGTCTCGTCTGTCATTTCTCTTTTCCTGAAGATCACTCTAAAGTTGCGGCTTTACCTCTCTCTCAGGCTCTGATACCAGATGTTGAGAAGCTCTAATCAATGAATTGAAACTGTAGATACAATTCAATACACAAGCTTAACAGATCTGGATAAGTGTTGATATTTTTATTGAACAAACTTGGCTGTATATATATCCTTGCAGATAAAACAAAAACACTGCTGAAATAAAGTTTGACGTTTAGCACTACATCTGCTAACATGATTAAGCTTAACTAGCCTAAAGACTAGGTCTTATTAACAGAAAACAAGGATAATAAACTCCTAAAAACAAGTAACAGCCTTTCAAAGGTACCTTGCACAATTCAAGGTATCTTCCTCATAGAGTACTTTCATGCATTAATTGAATGTCTCATCCATTGTCGGATTAATGCCAATGAGTTTATGTGCAGTGGGTTGTAAATGGTATAGTTAAACCCTACATTGGGATTTTATATGTTAAGAAGACATAAAAATTTGGATATCTGCAATTATAAGGATGACAAACTTACTTCGTTTTGTAATCCAACCGAATTGATAATGTAACACGGTCTTCATTAAGTATAATTTGGGTAGAGCATAGTAATTGGAAGAGTACAATATATCGAAAAAATGAAAATATGTTTAGTAGGTAAATATTAGCATTTATACAGGTTAAGCCTTTATAGTAATAATGTGTTTATCATAAATGAGACATGAAAACATGTAACTACAAAAATGTGAACTATGATGCCAACAGCAAAAAAAATTGTTTTGGGCTTAGTCTTGTGCTCTTAATCTTCTACTCTCCTGCATGAATATGAAATGAAAAGACAATAGTGATAAGTTATAAAAATCTAAGGTGTGGCTATGCAATAATTTTTTGAAAATGATATACAAATCAATTGAACATTACAATATTATAAAGTGTGGAATGACCAGCTAAATATTTTAGGGTACCCATGATCAATAAGGTTTGACCATAAGAACATGGTCGTGTAAAATGGAAAGGGTTATGAAAAATATGTTGCATGATAACCATTGGGATAAAAGTAAGAAAATAACAATGAGGTTAACTTACTTTTAAAACGCTGAATGAGGACAAATATATATTATTGGAACGATGTTATCTATCACAATGTAGAAGCTGGAAACAAAAACATTAAAAAAATATTTAATTGAACTAAAACATATATAAAATAGATTTTTTTTTGAAAAAGTAAAAGGCCCAAGGCCTGCTTTATAATAAAAGAGATTCGGATACAAACCAACACCCGAAATAAAACAATTCCTTAACAACATAACCCTAGCCGCAAGCTTAAAGAAATAAAGGAAGAATGAAAATGGCGACCGACGCTTGCAAAACCAGCCACCACCAAACAAATAACCCCTCACGGGGGTTTCCAAACTCTATCCTGTGCATTACTATCCTCTTTAGCTAACCAAGATTGAAGCTTTTCACTGAAATTAGGAGATTTAATTAAGTTGAATCCCTTTCTCTTCCGGAGCTTGCTGCTATTCTCCAGATCCAAGCTTTTATCGTCAGAGAAATGACGATTGAAAAAGTGGGAAGCTTTGCCCTTCCAGATATCGTTGTTATTCTCTAGGTCGTCTGTTTAATAGCAGCGATTGGGGGGATTGAAGCCGATTTGAGTTGAATCTTCTGAGATCTTGCTACTTTCACCCTTGCTCTAGCAAGATATGTGATAAACTTTATCATTTAGCAAGCTTTTATAAAAAAAGATATCACTTTTATTGTCGCTGACATTAATATTGATATAATCTTCCTTGGACAACAACTTGATCTCCTTGGGAACGCTGCTGGATGTGCGGTAGCTCCTACGAGCTGTAACAGGTAAAAAACCAGCATTATTGTTCGTAATATAATAAGAATAAGAATTATTACTGATTATATTATGTTCACTTCCCTTGCAGTAATTAAAATTGTTATCAGCTCTGGAATGGCCGCCTCCAGTGAGATAGCTCTGGGAGTGATTGTCGTGACCGAGGAAAGATGTGGTTTTGGTATTATGGGAGCATAGATCTGACAATAACTATGTCTTCTTTGGGAAATATCAGTAGAGTGTTTCCCCCTAAGTAAGAAATCTTCCACTCCTGTTTCAAACATGTCCAGATTTTTTTTTCTTGATGTTTGATTGTTTTCGTGCTGAGAATTTGAAAGTCAGTGAAAATGTTGTTCCAGAGTTGATTACTGTTCCTCTCAGTGTTTTTATGAAGTCTGTGATTTCTTTCTCTCCATATATGATATATGATCGTGGTTAGCATGGTAGATGCAATTTTGAAGTCCTTTGATTTTGGTTTGTGTCTGCTCTGGATATAATGAATACTTTCTTCTATGTTTTGAATGGATTGATGTTGATTAAATCTTAAAAAATTCTTAGCATTGAACCATATATACCTTGAGTAGATACAATCAAAGAAGAGATGGTCTGCATTTTCAACACCATTATTACATAGCAAACATCTATTATCTGCATTTTTAGTCCATTTGGCACATCTTTCTTTTGTTGGAAGCCTGTTGAGAATGGCAAAGTAGGAACAGTGAGTCATTTTGGGACAATTTGATTTACACCAGATAAATTTGTGCCAACTAACTTCAGTGTCATCCCCGTTGACAAATTTCCAAGCTTTTTTAAAGGAGAATTTTTCTTTTGAGTTAAGTTTCCGAACCCAAGTGTCTCTTTGAAGATTTTGATCTATTGAGATATTGTTAATGGCAGCTCTAAAAATATTAGTAGCTTGATGCATTTTTGAATTCCATGCTTGATTTTGAATGATGCTTTGAACTTTTTCAGTAGCATTTCCAAGTAGATACATGTTATTCCATCCTAGAAGATCAATTAGAGATTTTCCAAAAATCCAAGGGTCGAACCATAAGCTAGTCATATTGCCATCTTTGAATTTCCTTTCTAGAAGAGTTTTGCCTTTCTCCCTACAATTAAGAATATTTTTCCAGGTGTAAGAATGATGGTTTTCAGCCCTTGTAGTCCAAAATTTTTTATTTTTAAGATATTTTTCTCTCATCCATCTAGCCCAAAGAGATTTGCCATCAATGAATTTCCAAAAAAGTTTGTAATCGGCTGCTTCACTCAAATCTTTGATTTTTCTAAGTCCCGGACCACCTACATTTTTGGGCATACAGACTTTATCCCACGCAACCTTGTGTTGTTTGCCCTGCCAAATAAAGTTAGCACACATTTTTTCAATTTTACAAATTGCTTTTGTGTGAATATTATGAGCTTGTATCCAATACATTACAATTGCAGTGATGACAGTATGGGTGAGTTCTAGTCTGCCAGCTAGAGATAGTAGCTTACCAGACCATCCATCAAGTTTATTTTGAATAATGTCATATAATCTTAGACATTCCCTTTCATTTAGCTGCTTTATACTTAAAGGCAGGCCTAAATATTTGACTGGCAAACTACCTTCTTTGAATTTGAGAATGTTTAAAATTTCCTCTTTACAATTGCATCCTTTACTGAAATAGATTTTGCTTTTACACTCATTAACTTTTAAGCCAGCAAAAATTTCTAATTTTTTAAAAATGCTAACAATAGTATTAGCACTTTTAACATCTGCATTAATGAACAGAAGCAGATCATCTACATATAACAGATGGGTAATGGAGGGTTTAATTCTATTTAAAGCTTTTAAATTACCCCTTTTAAATTCATAATTAATTAATAAGGAGAAGTACTCCATAACAATGGTGAATAGATAAGGAGAGAGGTGGTCTCCTTGTCTAATTCCTCTGTTGCTATGTATATATCCTTTAGGAGAGCCATTAATCATTACAGAGTATGTTACATTGTCAATGCATTTTTTTATTAGATCACAATTTTTTTTTATTGAAACCCATTTGAATCATCATGTGAATAATGAAGTGTCTATTAATTTTATCAAAGGCTTTGTGTAAGTCAATTTTAATACACATTGCATTTTTGTTTTTATTGTTGAAAATTTTAATTTGCTCATGTGCTAATAAAGTATTATCAGTTATGAGCCTTCCTGGGATGAAGCCACATTGATTTTCAGCAATTAGGAATTTTAAAAACATTTTAATTCTATTGCATAAAATTGAAGAAATAATTTTATAAATAAAATTGCAACATGAAATAGGTCTATAATCTTCCAATCCAATAGGATTACTAATTTTTAGGATAAGAGTAATGAAAGTGTGATTGAAAGATTTTAAAAGCTTACCAGTCTTAAAAAATTCAGAAATAACTTCCAAAATATTGTTTTTAATATCAGCTCAATGAATTTTATAAAATTTAGCATTAAAGCCATCTGGCCCTGGGCTTTTGTCATTATCAGCATTAAAAATTATATTTTTAATATCCAAGATATTTACAGGAGCTAATAGAATATCCTGACTACACTCTTTTAGTAAGTAGTTAGTATTAATATTAGGAACGGTAGTCAAATAATTCTCAGAGTTGAATAACTCTGTGAAATAATTAATGGCTTCCTCCTCAATATCAAATAATTTTTTTAAAACAATACCATTAGCATCAATAAGTTTGCCAATGACATTTCTGTTTTTCCTAACGGTCATTTTGGCATAAAAAAATTTGCTAGCTTCATCCCCATTAGTTAGCCAGTCAATTTTGGCATTTTGCCTAGTATTTACTGATTGAATAGTAGGGATGTACTAAGTTTATTTTGGGCCTGAAAAAACTGTTTATGGTATTTCTGTCTGAGCAATTACTATCAAGATCATTATGTAATTTCTCACAGTCTGCTCTTAATTGTTTCAGCTCATTTTTATTTTTGCTATTATTCCAGCTCTTAATATTCCCCTTTGCAATTTGAAGAAATTTAAAAAATTTGTACTGAGCAGATCCATGAATCTTGAATGATAAACATTTATTTATGATGTCTTTATAATTATCTTCAAGCACCCATCCATTCATGAATCTGAATGGAATATATATTTTTTATTGCATGTTGTTTGTGAGGAGAATTTGTAAAGGAGTGTGATCACTTGTAGCTTGGGGAAGAGTAAAACATTTGTAATGCGGGAAAATACTCAAAAAACTTTGATTAATTAAAAACTTATCAAGTTACAGTGAATATTCCTAAACTGACCTGATTTCCAAGTGAATTTATTACCAATAATGTTAGCCTCAATTAGGCATGTCCTAAGAAAAAAGTTATTAATAAAATCTAGCTTGCTAAAGGGGACAGGGAGACCTCCTCTTTTATCAGATGCATGCATTATGGTGTTAAAATCACCCATTAAAATCCAAGGATGAGAGATTTGTTTGTTCATTGTTTCTAGGTGTTTCCATAGAACAAGTCCATTTTCAGAATTTGATGCATAAATAAAAGTGATTTCCAAATTTAGACCCCCTTTATTTGCAAACAAACAATGAATATATTGGACATTTAGGGAGTGGCTAACTAAATTCCAAATGTTGTCATCCCATAATATTAAAATTCTGCCATTACCCCCCATTTGATAGTTGTGAATAATATTCCAATTGGAAAGATGTCTGGTATGATATTCAACTATTTTTAAATCATCTAATTTATGTTCTAAAAGACCTAAAATGCTAGACTTTTCAGTAAAAATCAAGTTGGAAATATCCAGTTTTCTGTTAGGGGAATTAAGCCCCCTTAACATTCCATGAAATGATAGACATAATTGAAATTATGCATAAAAAATAATAATAATAAAGGATACACAATGGATAAGAGTATAGTTACAGTGAATCATTGTAACTATCCTCATCTTCCATCACTTCAAGCTTCTTCCCTTTCTTTTTGTATGCTGAATCATTTTTTATTTTGAGAAGCTTTTCGCTTTTATCATTTTTAGAAATATACATATCTCTAAATTCTTTATCTGCAGCATCCTCCACAAATTCTGTAGAAGTGATATCATTTAAGCTTTTAATTCTTGGTCTAGCTTTTTTCTTCTTTTTCTTGTATTTGTCTGCAGATGAAATGGATGATACAGCATTGATTGTTGCTTGGATAGCTTTTTCAGATATTGACTTCTTATTAAGTGGAGTAAGTGAATCAGGGAGAAATGCTAATCCAGTGTTATCTGGAGGGATAAGCAGATCAGGAAGGACCATATTTTTTGGCTGGCGATGTTCAACCAACATAGAATCCTCTTGAATATTAACCAGAGCAGCATCCTTATTTTTTCCTGTCTCTTCCATGCTTGGGATTGAAGAAGTTTGAGCAACAGATTCAGTATTTTTATCTATGATACCTTGGGAAGCCTGAGGGAAGTAATTTTCTTTATTTAGCAAAAATGACTGAATGCTTGCAGTTTTGTTAATGTCCTTTGCATTTATGTGACTCTCTGGTATTTGAAGCTCATCGGCATCTTTTTGAATGTTTAAGTGATCCACTGCATTTTTCCCTATTGCATCATTATTCCCACTAGATTTTTCTTTCCAAACTTTCTTTGCAGTACAATTTTCATTCGTGTGACCAAAACACACACAAGCTTTGCATCTTGGCGGAATCCATTCATATTCGATTTTTTGCATTATAGTGTCTCCATCATACATAGAAATATAATCTTCCTCTGGTAAGTTTGCATCAGCATTTATTTCAACAAGTATTCTTGCATAACTCAGTCTAGTTTCTTTAGCAGTTGGTTCATCCAACTTAAGGGGCATACCCTCCAAACTTGCAATGGCACTAAATGCATCTTTATCCCATAATCTTAAGTTTAATTCAGGTAATCTGATCCATATTGGCATAGTGGAAAGAAGATCTTTGTTAAAGTTTATTTTTTTATTCCATTTTTTCAAAATGATTAACTTGCCATATATAAAGTATGGCCCTCCTTTAAGAATTTTTTCACAATCACCAAGATTTGTAAATCTGATAATGAAGAATCCATTATTTCTTGTATAAATTTCAAAATTACCTTTGGGGTTCCAAAATCTAGAGATGTAATTCTTGAAATGATGATATGGGGGACGAGGACCGAACACATAAGCGATAACTGAAAACTCCCATTTATTCTCTGTGCGCTTGTCGATATCCTCTTTTACAGTAACGGATTTTCTGTTGTTAATATTGATAGGAGCTACATAATGCAAATCAAAATCAGAGACTGCCCGACCCTTCTTTAAGAGATCGGCCCAGGAAGAAGCACTTTGAGTCTTCTGTGCAGCATTTGTGATAACTGTTGCATTAGAGAATTGACTTCTTGAATTCGACAGGGGCTTATTAACATTTCTTGAAGGTGGATTCAGAATTCTTCATTTAGAATTCCTTACTAAAATAGGGTTTTGATGTGAATTTCCTAGTTTTCTTTGAAAATTTCTCTGAAAATTAGGAATTCCATCCTTTCTGGTCACTTTTCTGCTGTAGGAGACCATCTGAAACCCATCTTCATTAATTTTCGAATTACTTGCGTTAGAAGGGCTATCTCTGATAATGGCTTGCTGTGAGAGAGGATTAGAGATAAGTGTTGGAGGAGTAGAGGAAAGGGGAGAAGAAGATTCCCCAATCTGATCAAGATCATCAAAAATAGGATTATTTTATATTTTAATAGAATCTGCCATTTTTGTTACATTTCTCTATATAAAATAGATTTGTTTATTGTAGTTGTTGGGAAAATAATACCATGAAAAACATTTGTAAAGGCGATAGTAGAAACACATCTTTTGATAGAAGCAATATACATACACCATGTTAGGTTGCATGGTCACATGTATTAGTATCATCAAATCTGCTCATTTATAAAATTAAACTTGCTAAAAATTGGAAAAAATTTAAAATTGTCAACAACTAAATGCATTTTTCCACAGTAGGTAGAAACATAGTAGTATAAATGTGGCACATCTATGTTTAGAAAGTATCTTCATCATCAAACCTTCATGTTCAATAAAATATTAGATGAACGTAGTTACCATCTGATCCAGAAATCCAAAAAAAGGACCGTGGGAAGAAAATGTCACTATATGTGTATGTATATGTCTTCTATCACTGTGCATAGCACGGGAAAATTACCAAGCACCCATAGTGGTATAGTGGTAAAGTAGATCATTTTGTTTCACTAAATTAACAAAGAAACACCACAGAATATAAATACACAATTTAGAATTGACATTCGAGAATTTAATATTCATATATATTGTCTTCAAAAAAAATCTCCTAGTTAACTTCACTGGAACTTACCAATCGTAAAGATTCTTTCCAAAAATACTTTTCCCAAATCCATATTCAGCTTCTCAAATATGTACTTCAGATATTCCAAATATATAGTTCATGAGAAAATAATGCATGAAACCATTAATGAATCCAAATTTATTTTATAATTCATACCATAATCGAGACTTTAAAAAAATGCAATTTGTTGAGAAACCTCTGATTTTTCCAGCCCAATATATACCATTAATGAATCTAGATATACATCTATATCATGAGTTATAGCAAAACCCAAGTTGAATTCATGACTTTTGTTTACAGAAAACAATGATAAATTTTCTAAGCGAATATGGAAGTAATAAGAGAATATTGATAGGTATTTGTAATTGACATGCAAATATATTTTTGAAATCAAATATAGAGCTGTTATATTTTCTACTATTTCAAAAGTAGATTATATTGAAAACCAAAAAAATATCTTACAAATGTATAAGATCTAAAGTCAATATGTACTACGATTGTTTTCTTCACAAACATATTAAGGTTGCTAATCAGTTTGTGTATCCAAAAATTATACACCGCCTAAAAAAAGATGGTTCGTTATGATAATAATTATTTAAATAAATTAAAACTTTAGTAAAAAGAAGTACTGGCTTGATTGCACTTATGTATGTGATAAAATGTTCCAGCTATGCATACTGTATATATTCTCAATGAATACATGCTGCTCGAAATATCTGAATTAACAAAATAAATCATATGAAAGTCTGGGAGGCAAATTACAGTTTCCATGTGCATCGAGATTCAAAATCTCTTTTCAATTCTTGCCCGCCATTAATAAGAAATATATATGGAATATCAAAATGCATGGAATAATAAAGCAAGAAACCATATATTGGATACTATTTTGAAGCAAACAAACTGTTATTACCACTTTCACTGACACTTATCCGGAGTATAAGTTACCCTAATTCTTAGGGAAAAGCATTAGAATGTTTTGCATTAATAAGCTAAAGTTGTACTAAGAAACATGAGATGTAATACCAAATATATTGGTACGCTGTTTATAGGCAAATTTATCCCTCGAATTTCTATCTAATATGGATTAAAGTGTACCAAAATTTACTGTCAAATCAAATTGATTTTAAATTCACGAAGAGAAGATTTAGAGGGAAAAAAAACATTTTAACAGTAATACAAAGTTATAATCTTATACACAGTTGCAAATTGAAAATATCGCTAGTCTTTAAATTTAGTGATATACGAAAATTATGATAGGAAAACATTAAAGAGTTTTGCAATTATTCAAACTTTGGATGAGGCATGGCATATATTTTTACACACCAGAACAAAAGTATAAATAAAAAATAAATTAAATTATAGTAAGATAAGGAATTGGACTGAATAGATCATTACCTGCAATTAATTGGAGAGTAGATTCAAATTTAAAGGAAATTCTGCATATTTAAACGATAACTGAATTTGCATTAGCAACGTACCAGTATGTTTATTAAACTACATATCATTTATAAGCAAATTAAAGCTGAAAATAAGTGAACTTGGAAACCACCACTGTAGTATTTATTAAGTGGGTAAAAGGATTCTTTCATTGTAAAAATAAGGCAAATGATGAAAAGAGAATAAATACATTAAATGGTTTTTATTAACCAACAATATATAAAATTATAAAATCGAGTAATAAAAAAGGGCGTTCACAATATTCAGTGATAGTAAATAAAAATTCTTCAAAGTTAACAATATCAAAAGAATACCTGATGCAATCAAATTGATTCGTGATGCTAGAATACCTGATGCAATCAAATTGATTCGTGAAGCTTGTTTGTACCAAAATTGGACACAACACTCTTCGGATGTGTTTGAAGAGATAAAATGAAGAAAATAAATGTAAAATAAGATAGATCTAACAAACACACCAATCAACGGATAAGAAAATGCACAGAAGCACACGAATTTATAGTGTTTCGGGTATTACCTACATCCACTATGAAATGGTTGATGTTTATTGAATTTCACTCGCTGATTACAAGAGGCTAAAATAGTACAACTGAAGTATAGTGCCGATTTTGGCAGAGTATCAGCATAGAGAAGCCAAAAAGGTTCATTTCCTGTAGGTCCAAGGTCACTATTTATAGGTGTAGATAGCAAATATCTCACTCAGATCTCGAAAGACTTCTTCTCTCACGTGAGTGGGGACATGGGACCGAGTTCAAGTGATTTTGACTCGATCTAGGAGCGATATGAATTGAGTTCGTATCGATCTATAAATGGTCCTTTTAGGCTGAAATTGGTTAGGTATATTTTTGAGGTAGTACGCAAGCTCTTGTGAAAATTTGATGGCATTTGGACTCGTAAATCTCGAGTTATGATCGATGCAAGTTTGGATTTGCAGGGCCTTGCCGAGTACGTATCGATAGTATTCGTATTGATGGTGTTTGTTTCGAAGGTAGCACGTGTCAATCAGATGACGTGGAGCTATATTTTAGGATCGATCCACTTTTCATGCCGAGAAAACGAGTCTTTCTCTTGATTGTGGCTCGTTCGTATCGACCGACATGACTGTATTCGTATCCATCAATCATACTCCATCTCGTATCGGTCTCTTCGTATCGTTAGTTTCATATTGCTTCGACTTGATCACTTCATAATGGTGGGAGAGGGCTGCTTCGTATCGCTCGAGGGATGTGTAGGTCGTATCGATCTTCGACCGATCGATATGAATTGTGGAGGAACCAAGTGATACGAATCGTGCACTGGTGGGAACGATAGGAATCGTTTCTAGGTGATGGATACGAGTGGGAGCATGCATGATGGATTCGAACTAATGGACGGTCGGTGGATACGAATGATGTTTGTTTGATGGAATGGATGTGAAAACAATGCTTCCCTCTATGGATACGAACTGGCCACGTTTTTCTTGAGGTTTGATGGATACAAAGAAATGCACCTATGATGGATACGAAGCAGGTTAGGTCATGCTAGATATAGAGTGAGGCTAGTGATGGATAAGAACCATTATTCACGTTGATGGATATGAATTGTAGTTGTTTTCTTTGACTTGCAACGATCATATCTTGAGCATACGAACTCCAATTGACTTGAAATTTCGAACGTTGGCTTTAATAGTTTTGCTTGTCATATCATATCGATTGTAACTCAATCCAAACTCGGTCAGAATTCACTAGTATTCATAGTGAACATGTGCATAACCGATCTTTGGGATGAACTATCCTTGGTTTACAGTTAAGTTCTTGGTGTTACGGCCTTGCCAAAAGGCGGAATAACATCTGCCTCCAATAGTACGTATTGTGAGAATATTACGCGCTTTGAAACTCTGCAATTTCTATTTCGAAAAAGTTCCTTCCGATTTGCTGAATAGTCATTGTCTTTTCGTCAAAAGATGTGACCTTTGATTGATCTCCAGTAGTATAAATACTGAATCTTTGATTGCCAATGATTGTACTGTGCACCATTGTAATAGAGTGTCGAGAGTTAGAGACCTATTGCTCATCATTGTGATTGTTGCTAGGTGAGCGCTTAATTCCTGTTAATTTTACAACACTAAATGTTAATTCATCACATACATAAATGCGTGTTAACCTAACTCCCGTTAACATTCATACGTTCATGGGTCATTGTCAGTTTTCTTGTATGGAATTCCATATCGATCCTTTCCTGAATCGATGTGAAATTAGAGTTGTACAACAATTGACGGTTGTTTTGGAGTTTCTTTCCGTATCGATCCTCTCCTGGATCGAGTTTAAATGTTTGAATGCAACTTCGTATCGATGGCTATCGATACAAACTTGATGGTTTCTTTGGGGAGTCTACCGATGGATATGAAGCTTTTATGGTGTTTGAATAGATGGATATGAATCTGAAACTTTGGATTGATGGAGTTGAGTAGTCCAAGTGCAATCTCGCTTCAATTTTCGTATCGATATACAAATGGATACGAACTGGCTGAATATAATTGTGTTGATGGATACTAAGCTTTGCCTTCGTATCAATGAAGGTAACCAGTTTTCTTGATTCAACAACCGAGATAAGAAACGTCTCTTTTGCTTGGCAAATCCATATAAAAGGATTTTCTACTTAGCTAAATTTATCACTTGCCTTCATTCTCTTATATGCTTTCGTATTGGTCGAGAACCCAAGAAGAAAGAATTGCCTTCATCCCTAAATCACTTAAATTAGTAATCCTTCAACCTGAATCTTTAAATCAGGTAACTAACCGACTAATTTGACTTTAAAACGATGGGATTCGGGTCTTAAAGCTATTTCATCCAAACTCGTAGCCAATTTCGATGTTGGTGATGTCGGAATGTGGTCAGAGTGAGGTCGAGGAAGGAGCAATCAAGTTTTAGCAGCTTGGGAAAGAAGAAGGGTTATTGGATATCAAGTAGCCATTCGTATCAATGGTGGATGGAAGAGGCAGTTTTGCATCGATATGGAAATAATTGTTGGAGGGAGAAAACTTCATACCGATCAAGGAGGGTGGGAGTTCGTATTAATCTAGAGCGATTAATACGAAGTCAAGGTTGTGTGATCGATAAGAATTCTTGGTTTTGAGATCGATATGAAGTCTCGGGCGGCGTTCGATACGAAGTCTCGGGCGGCGATCGATATGAAACCAGGCTTTTGGAGGAGCGATCCATGCTGAACATTGATGGATATGAAATTCTTACATATTCGAACATTTGACTCCAACGAGCTTCAGCCCTGCATATCTGGATATAACTATTTCGTTGTACACTTGACTACCCTTCGAAGCTCGTCGATGGCACTATTGTTGAATATGCGATTATATGATTTTTGTTTGATGATAATAAACATATATATATTCATTTAAATGTATTTGTTAATGTACTATTTTATTTTTCATAGATTAAATAAATATTTGCTGAATAAAAATAAATAACACAGAATTTGAATTCAAACAAAATTTTTATTCAAACAAATGTTTATTACAATTTTTGAATAGTACAAATTTCAAGCTCTCACTATATATATACAATTTCAGTTACAGTACAATTTTGATTACATCTTGATTCACATTTACATTTGACCTCACTACATATCACTCATTCACTCAACTCGTATTTTATCTTCAACTTCATTCCAATGTGAATCCAGCATCTAAGCAATCTGCAAAAATATATATTGAAGCGGTAAAATTGAAAATAAAATATTTTTGCAGTATAAAATTAATTGTGGATTTTTGAAAATAATATTTGCCTCAGTTATTTGGGTTGTTCGTCATCTTTAAATTTTGAATTCATCATGCACGAACAGCTTGTGACATACACAGTGCACACCGGTGTATACACTTGATAGAATTACAGGGACAGGTGAGCACAGGTCAAACCCAAAACGCTAGGTTCAACTCAAGTGAAATAAAAAATAATGTCACAATATTCAGCACAAGGTCAAACCCGAGCTACAAGCTGGATTCAACTCAGGTGTAATTCGAAAAACAAATCCAAATGCAATAAAATGGTCGGGGGCAACCTCAATGCACAACAAGTATACATGAAGGCCTGAGTGTGCAATATACTCAGACTTCAAGTGCAGAACAAAGTAAAGCTCCAACCAAGTGAATATGCAATATGTACACGAGTGAATGCAATGCAGTACTCAATGCAATCAAATAACTCGAATACAACAAATGGAGATGCAACTTAAATCAAAATGAACCAGATGGAACTGCAACAGCAGGAATGGCAACATGCATGCCACAGGTCTGCAACAAATGAAATATATGCACCAGCATTTCATATCACAAAACCAAGCACCAAAAATACAACATGCAGTATGCAGTGATGCACAGGAACCAAGGCCAAGACTAGTGAACTTCAAGTGTCGACCAGGTAGCAAGCAAGATCAACACAGCAGCCAACATATACAACATACATATATACATGTATAATCACACATGTATATACACAATGCACATCAAACCAGAAGTATGCTCGAAGCAAAAATCCAAACCAAGTTCAAGTTATACGAGCAAAACTCAAACCAAAGGCAACTGGCATCAACTACAACAATGAACCAGAAATTACAAAACCAAAACATCAACTAAGTTCAAATGAATATAGACAGCAAGCTCCGGATGGATAATGCAAGTGCAGACTCAAGTGATACAAGTACGAACAAAGCTCAACACCACAAAGCAATATCAAGTTGAACAAGACAGAGAAGAAGTAAATAACAAGCACAATGAAAAATCACAAACAAGTCATGTATGCTACAGGTTGCAAATAACCAATGGTAATAAACACAAGTGACCGAAGTCAAAGTGCCAAAAAAAATTCAGAGCCAAGATCGCAACTTCAAAGTTGTTTAAATCAATGTAATAGTTTTGAACAAGTCATAAGAAACAAATTCAAATCACTGGCCGAGATAAATCAAAATCGTCAAACCAGAATCAATGCCGTGATGACCAAGAAATCAAACGAGTCAGAATCGAAGCCGTGTGAATCAAGCTACCAGAAACTATACGAAGTTGAACAAGTCAGTGCAAGTCATCAACATTCAAGTTGAATCGAACGGCAAGCCAAAAAATTATCAGACGAATTCAATGAGTACATACGAACGAAAATCAAGGGTTCCAAACTCTATATAAAAACCCAATCATCATCGTCTTTCAATCAATCGAGTTCAAGCAAGCATAACAGAAAAGCAAAAGTAATAAGTCACATACCAAATTACCGAACTCGATTGAGAAGCAACAGCCGTGTTCAAAGCACAATCGATCGACAAGCAATCACGAAGAACAATCCACCTGATCGAACTAATCAAAGTCGGCAGCTTCGAAAAATCACGAAGCCCTAATTTGGAACGAAGAAGAATAAAAAGGAATGAGCCATTTTTTCACAGAGCAAAGTCGGCCTTATAATAGAAAGAAAAAGGAATTAAATTTATCACTTGTGTGGGCCGGCCGTGTTTTATTTTAAAGGCTATAGTTTTTAGGGTTTTGGGTTCTTTTGTTTTTAAATTGTTTTTAAATTTGTATTTCTCTTTTAAACGTTGTAATTACTAGTCGTGTTACTAGGGGACAAAGTACGTGGCATAGTTTGAGAATTCGCAACTCAGTGGCTGAGTTGTAGCACGGTTTTGAGCGTAGAGTAAGTTTAGTCAGTAGCGGGTGTCGCGAGTTTATGTGTGTAAGCGTGTGACTACTTAATTTCTAGTAGAAACCTTGGGAGCAACACATAGGCAGGGTTTTGCCGAAGCTGAGTAAATTCCGTGTCGTTCTATTTCTGCATTTATTATTATGCCATTATTGTGCTGCTATAATTTTGATTTATCTGTGTTGAAATAATTTTAAGCTTCCACGATTAATTTTTATAATTAACAGTATCGCCCTATTCACCCCCTCTAGGGTGAAATTGATCCTATAAGTGGTATCAGAGCTAGGAATAGAAGTCAACTTTTGTTTTAAAAAATTCGTTTTTCAAGAACCAATTTTTGTTTTAAAAATTTGAATTTTTAAAATGGCTTCTTTTAATAATGCTTTTGCTGAGGGTCAGTCCATAGTCAGACCACCAATGTTCAATGGTGAATACGCCTACTGGAAAAATAGAATGAAATTTTTTCTAAAAACCATTGACGCTTGGAATATTGTTGAGACATGTTATAGAGCACCAACTATAACAGTAGATAATCAGGAAATAGATAAACCGATGGATCAATGGACAGAACTAGAAAATAAATTACAAAATGCTAATGCCGAAGCTATGAATTCTATTATCTGTTCATTAGATCAGTTTGAATTTAATCGTGTTTCAAATTGTCTAACTGCACAGGAAATATGGCACACACTAGAAGTGACTCATGAAGGAACATCTCAAGTCAAAGAATCTCGCCTTGCCATGCTAAGCAGCGAATACGAGAACTTCACAATGGCGAAGGAAGAAAATGTCAAAGAGATGTATGGATGACTTTCCAATATCGTATATAAATCAAAAGCTCCCGGAAAATCATACACGGAGTTGGAGATAGTCCCAAAAATCCTCAGAGTCCTTCCACGAAAATTTGAAGCAAAAGTGACTTCCATTCAAGAGTCAAAAGATTTAAAACAGATGAAAGTTGAAGAACTCAACGGAAATCTCACCACTTATGAGCTAGAAATGAAATTCAAGGAAGAGCATGAAGGAGGTGACACTCGAAAGAAATCAATAGCTCTTAAAGGAACAACAGAAAGTGATGATGATGATGATGATGGAGCAGCAGAATTGGAGCTGATAATAAAGAAATTCAAAAGGTGGAATTGCAAATACGGAAATCCAGCTCGAAATTGCAAATTGAAAAGCATAATAGCCAAAGCACTAGACTACTCAGACGAACAGAAGATCATTTGTCACAAGTGCAATGAACCCGGACATATCCAGCCCAATTGTCCTCAAAATTGACGCGACTTTGAAAAGAAATCAAAAAGGAGAAGTTTTGCAGCCACATGGAATACAAGTGATGAAAATAATCAAAGTACTAGCAGTGAGAGTGAGAAAGTGGATATGTGCCTTCAAGGTAATATAACTGATAGCGACGATGACGAGCCAAGCGAGGTATCAAAACTCATTCACTCAGAATTACTTATATATTTCCACGAAGTAAATGGCTGTTTTGAAAGACTTAGGGAGAAATATGCTAAAATTGAATCACAAAGAGATAGTTTGATTGAACTAAATGAACAGCTTGAACAATTAGTTAAAAACTATCAAAATAAGTGCCCTAAGTGTGACAAGTGTCCATTATTTAAAGAAGAAATTAAAAAATCAGAAATTAGTATAAAATCACTTGAAAATGAAATTCTGATTTTGAAAGAGAGTGAAAATACTAGGAGAGAAAATTCTATTAAAAAGTGCACACAATTGTTAAACGAAAATGAATCTCTCAAAACACAAGTCCAACAATTGTCAACGACTTTAGATAAATTTTCAAAAAGTGAAAAATTGTTGAATATGCTATTAGGAAAACAAACTGTTAATCCAGTTAGACAAGGACTTGGGTATAATCAATCTAAAAATGTTAGAAATGAGATTAATCAAGTAAATTCAATGTGCACAATTTGTAGAAAATTTGGACACAATCAAAATAGTTGTTGGTATAGACCCAAACACGTAAAAACCATTCCAATTTGGGTTCCAAAAGGCACAAATACAAAATCTCTCAAAGTAAAACAAATCTGGGTGCCAAAAGGAACATATATAAATAGTTATGGGTCTTCACAAAATTATTTTTCAAAATATTCTGCCACCAACAATCATGGACCTATAAAAACAAATAGGTCACAAAAATCTTTCAACGTGTAGGTGTGGTGGTAGGCTAAGGAATAACATTAGTGTTACTTGGATTCTGGTTGTTCCATGGACACAACGAGCGACAAACCAAAGTTCATTGGCCTAGTATAAAGGTGATAGAATCACAATGGACAATAACGACAAATATCGTAAAGGTAAAACAGGTATTGGTATATTTGAACAATATATTAAATGTGATAATCTGCACCGTAATCTGAGTTAAATCAGCCAATATTCTGATGATGAAATAATGATGATTTTGATTCTGACTTATTCAAAATTGTTGGCCAATTATATTCTTACGCTAAGAACACTATAAACATCTCTAGAGTCTTTGAATTACTTCATATATATTAATTTGGATTAATAATAGTGTTTTATTGGATGATAATACATTTGGTTATTTTACGGCTAACTCTATATTCATGGTTTTTGATTATTTACACGGTTTCAATTCAAATTCAAGAGAATGTCATTTAAAAAGCTGTTAAAATTGATTTTAAATTTTTTTTGTTGTTGCAATCTTCATGGTCTGGACTATCAAATTCAATTAATAATAATTTTGAGTGAAAGAGAAATTCAGATGCGGATTACACCGGTAATCTAGTTGATAGAAAAATTACTGGTTAAAAGTGATTGTTGTTGAGACATTTAGTAACTACATCGTTTTTCAAAGAAAATATCTGCATATTCTTCATTTCAAATAATTTTCGAATAGCAAAAATTTTTCACATATAACCCCTTCTAGAAAATCATTTTTGACCTTGTTTTCAGATCAGTCATTTTGAAAAAATTATTTTATAATTATTTTTGAATTTGATTTTAAATGGCTATTTTGACTAATCTGACTCCCTAATAATTATCGAAAAGATAAATAGTAATTGAAAAAGTGATGAGTGTTGATATTTATCATATATTATGACTCGAGACGGTATAATTAGTAAATTTCTTTAGAAATTTAAACAAGAGTTATAAAACTTTTGTTGGTAAAAATTCCATGACCATCTCTATTTCTATCATATTTCTAACGACCATCACTCATCAAAATTCTATATAGTTTGTCAATATGTGGTACTTTAAACAGGAATCATTCGTTTTTCATTTTACATTTTTTTTAATAAAAAAATAATAATAAAATAAATTAAAATAAAATAAAATCCAAAGTATTCACTCTCATTTAAAGCTCCTCACGATTATGCATGGGTGAATTACTTGGAATTTGTTATGTGCTTCCATGCTCATTTAAAAATCCTCACGGTTACGCATGTATGGAACGCATATCAAAATTGATTTTTTTAATAATAAACAAGTTGATTCTAATCTCATTTAAAAGTCCTCACGGTTATGCGTGGTTAGAAGATACTTGAAATCATTTTAAAACAAAAATTGGAATACTACTAATCTCATTTAAAAGTCCTAACGGTTATGCATGGTTAGTAGATATTCAAATTCCTGATATAAATATACCACAAATAGACACAACTGTATGGTTTTATATGATGACATCATTCCCATCATTCTAAAAGTGGAATATGCGCCTAACAAAGTATTTATGATTTTTATTTGATTTTTTATTGAAATTTAATATTTATATTCAATTGAGTCTTAATGTTGGATTAATATCTATCACTTTATCTCCATTTTTCTAACATTATTATTCATTTGCTGATAACAAAAGGGGGAGAGAAAAGTTAAGGTTTTGTCAAATAAAATCAGGCAAAGGTCAAATATTTTCTATTTGCATCTAGGCTCATTTGCATATTTTTAATGGTATGAATATATGAAGGGGGGCTTTGTGTAGAGAGGAAGCATTTAAACAGGGGGAGCAATTAGACTATATCAATGATCACATACATTTAACATATTCAAAATCTTAAGTATATGTTTGTTATCATCAAAAGGGGGAGATTGTTGAATATGTGATTATATGATTTTTGTTTGATGATAATAAACATATATATATATATTCATTTAAATGTATTTGTTAAAGTACTATTTTATTTTTCATAGATTAAATAAATATTTGCTGAATAAAAATAAATGACACAGAATTTGAATTCAAACAAAATTTTTATTCAAACAAATGTTTATTACAGTTTTTGAATAGTACAAATTTCAAGCTCTCGCTATATATATACAATTTCAATTACAGTACAATTTTGATTACATCACGATTCACATTTACATTTGACCTCACTACATATCAGTCATTCACTCAACTCGTATTTTATCTTCAACTTCATTCCAATGTGAATCCAGCATCTGAGCAATGTGCAAAAATATACATTGTAGCGGTAAAATTGAAAATAAAATATTTTTGCAGTATAAAATAAAATGTGGATTTTTGAAAATAATATTTGTCTCAGTTATTTGGGTTGTTCGTTATCATTTAATTTTGAATTCATCATACACGAACAGCTTGTGACATACACAGTGTATCACTGTATATGCCACAAGGCCGTGCACACCAATATATACACTTGATAGAATTACAGGGACAGGTGAGAACAGGTCAAACCCAAAACATCGGGTTCAACTCAAGTGCAAAAAAAAATAATGTCACAATATTCATCACAAGGTCAAACCAGAGCTACATGCTGGATTCAACTCAGGTGTAATTCGAAAAACAAATCCAAATGCAATAAAATAGTCGGGAGCAACCTCAATGCAAAGCAAGTACACATGAAGGCCAGAGTGTGCAATATACTCAGACTTCAAGTGCAAAACAAAGTAAAGCTCCAACCAAGTGAATATGCAATATGTACACGAGTGAATGCAATACAATACTCAATGCAATCAAATAACTCGAGTACAACAAATGGAGATGCAACCCAAATCAAAATGAACCAGATGGAACTGCAACAGCAGGAATGGAAACATGCATGCCACAGGTCTGCAACAAATGAAATATATGCACCAGCATTTCATATCACAAAACCAAGCACCAAAAATACAACATGCAGTATGCAGTGATGCACAGGAACCAAGGCCAAGACTAGTGAACTTCAAGTGTCGACCAGGTAGCAAGCAAGATCAACACAGCAGCCAACATATACAACATACATATATACATGTATAATCACACATGTATATACACAGTGCACATCTAACCAGAAGTATGCTCGAAGCAAAAATCCAAACCAAGTTCAAGTTATACAAGCAAAACTCAAACCAGAGGCAACTGGCATCAACTACAACAATGAACCAGAAATTACAAAACCAAAACATCAACTAATTTCAAATGAGTATAGACAGCAAGCTCCAGATGGATAATGCAAGTGCAGACTCAAGTGATACAAGTTCGAACAAAGCTAAATAGCACAAAGCAACGTCAAGCTGAACAAGACAGAGAAGCAGTAGTTAACAAGCCTAATGAAAATTCACAAACAAGTCAAGTATGCTACAGGTTGCAAATAACCAGATGTAATAAACACAAGGGACTGAAGTCAAAGCACCAAAAAAATCCAAAGCCAAGAAATCGCAACTTCAAAGCCTTTTAAATCAATGTAACAGTTTTGAACAAGTCATAAGAAACAAATTCAAATCACTGGCCGAGATAAATCAAAATCGTCAAACCAGAATCAATGCCGTGATGACCAAGAAATCAAACGAGTCAGAATCGAAGCCGTGTGAATCAAGCTACCAGAAACTATACGAAGTTGAACAAGTCAGTGCAAGTCATCAACATTCAAGTTGAATCGAACGGCAAGCCAAAAAATTATCAGACGAATTCAATGAGTACATACGAACGAAAATCAAGGGTTTCAAACTCTATATAAAAACCCAATCATCATCGGCTTTCAATCAATCGAGTTCAAGCAAGCATAACAGAAAAGCAAAAGTAATAAATCACATACCAAATCACCAAATTCGATCGAGAAGGAGCAGCTGTGCGTAAAGTACAATCGATCGTCAAGCAATCACGAAGAACAATCCACCTGATCAAACTAATCAAAGTCGGCAACTTAGAAAAATCAAGAAGCCCTAATTTGGAACAAAGAAGAATAAAAAGGAACGACCCATTTTTTCACAGAGCAAAGTCGGCCGTATAATAGAAAGAAAAAGGAACTAAATTTATCACTTATGTGGGCCGACCGTGTTTATTTTAAAGGCTATAGTTATTAGGGTTTTGGGTTCTTTTGTTTTTAAATTGTTTTTAAATTTGTATTTCTCTTTTAAACATTGTAAGTACTAGTCGTGTGACTAGGGGACAAACTACGTGGCGTAGTTTGAGAATTCGCAACTCAATGGCTGAGTTGTGGCAGGGTTTTGAGCGTAGAGTAAGGTTAGTCAGTAGTGGGTGTCACGAGTTTACGTGTGTAAGCATGTGACTACTTAATTTCTAGTAGAAACCTTGGAGGCAGCACGTAGGCAGGGTTTTGCCGAAGCTGGGTAAATTCTGTGTCGTTCTATTTCTGCATTTATTATTCTGCTATTATTGTGATGCTATAATTTTGATTTATCTATGTTGGAATAATTTTAAGCTTCCGCAATTAATTTTTATAATTAACAAGTATCGTCCTATTCATCCCCCTCTAGGGTGAATCGATCCTACAACTATAACTTGACAACATCTAATTAACCACAATTTCAATCGATCTCTAAAGTCTGGATGGCATGATTGTGACGGTCAGCGATGACGTCACTCCGGTTGAATTCCAAAGTCTAGTTGTTCAAATATCTTTCAAATTCCGTAGAATTCTAAATATTATGCAGCACTGCACTGCACAACACATTCAATCACTTCACACTCAGGGAAACATGGGTTTATTGTTGTTTAATGATGGTTTTTGATGAGTTGATTAGTTATGGAACCCGGGAGTTCACAACAACAGGAGGCACAAAGTCCAACTCCTTTGGTAATAGAGATGCCGGCCATCGTGCCCAAAGTCATAAGTCCTGCCCCGGATGAGTTACTAGGAGCGACCTTCATTGGGAACCCACAAGATTCCATTTCATACAATGTTTCCGAAGGTATGTTGGGGAGAATTTCTTTGAGGCACGGGCTATCGTTGAAAGATGTCCTGCTACCAGGGCCGAACGATAGGCTACATACTCCTTCGGGAGGGTACACCACTTTCAATCGATTTTCCTGCACTGCCGGGATGCTCCCACCATTCAATGAATATATCCGGGAGGTGTTGTCTTATTTAAGGATTTCCCCATCACATTTATACCCGAGTGGGTATGCTCTTCTGAACAGCTTATTCATCATCTTCATGGAGCACCTTTTTCGGCCCCCGACTCTAGAGGAAGTCAGATTCTTGTTCAATGCAAAGAGTTGGGGAGATAATCCTTCTTTCACATTCTCAGAGGGAGCCAGAAACTGTCAAATAATGATTGAAACTTGGACCAAACTTAGCTACTTCAAAACCGAGTGGTTCTACGTTCGGTGTCCGCTAGGATTTGCTAGACGGTGGTTTGTTAGACGTAAGTGCTGTGATTTCTCCGGCAACTAATGGGACAGTTGTAATCAATGTCAGGTCTAACATCTTCTTTCTTTTACAGCCGCAATTCCACGACCCAAAGGTGCTCACTTTAAGGAAATAGTGCGAATTCTTCATGAGGTGCCGGGCAAGATTAGAAGATCGACTCGGTGCTTATGCATTAAAATTTGAGGGCCGTTGGGCTAATTGACGGAGACAGAGCATAGGGCTTAAAGGATCTCTTAGGGAAGCTCTGGCAAGACGGGCTGGGCATAGGGTGTCTAGGATTGCAATAACTGAATAGGGTGGTGAAGAGGATATGCCCACCGAAAATGTACCCGTGGCCAAGCCCTCAGATAGTCCTCGACATCCAGAGGAAAAAAGAAAAGGCAAGGCGGTTGCCCATAAGCTTCGCAAGCCTATAAGATGGAAATCCGTGGTTATGTCCCTATCTGCACGCCATTCGTCTAGTTCACATCATGAGTCTCGCATACGGGAAGCTGATAGAGACCGCGATCATGGCTACTCTAGTTAAGAGAGGGAGCGTAATGAAACGGAAAAGGAAAGAGAGAGAGAGAGAGAGAGAGCAAAGGCGTCGCTCTCAATCACGCTCTCTGCCACCTTGAGGTCCAACACAACCCCCTGGTTTTGGTAAACAACTCCTGGATCCTTCGCGTCAAATACCACCATCTCAAGCACCAAGGCCCGACTCGCAGCATCGGATGACTGAAACCGAGACTCCCATCGTCACCGAGCAAGCCATCACAGAGTCCGCTGGGAAGGGAGCAGCTAGAATCGCTAAGTTGAGAAAATATTTTCCAAATATCTGCTTTGATGGCTTGATCTTTCCCCCACACTTAAAGTGAATTTCCATCGAGGAAGATGATGTTTATGACCAATATCAGGAATGGATGAAGACAGTGGACAAAGCATCAGCGGTGGCCTTTGAACAGGCGAAGACAATCAAAAAATTAGGAACTCATCTCGCTCAAAAGGACTGCATAATTCAGATGCTTATTAATAATAAAAGCAAGTCGTGAGAAATTCAAAAACAGAGGCCAGTAAAAGAGCTGATGATGCAACCAAGAGGATGGAAGAGATGATGCGAACACACTTAGCCCTGGTTGAGGAAATGGGACACGGGACGACCAAAGTTATGGCCGAAAGAGATGGGGCACTTAAAGAGCTTTAGGAGCTTAAAGCCAAACTTGCTGAAATCGTCAAAGAGAAAGATGATGCAAATAAAGCCACTCGGGAAGCATGCGAGCGGGCTATGGTGCTCAGGGATGAGTAGGACGCGGCAACGCTTAAGGTTTAGGAAGCCGAAGCCAGGGTTGAAAATGAAGTGAGAGCAGCGGAAACCAGGTTGGAGGGTGACATTGAAGATCTCCTTATTAGATATAATGCCAATGTTCTGAAGTATCGAAATATAAGCTGGCTCGAAAATTATCCATCACATTTATACAATGCCTGGTGCCGCTTGGTTGAGGATGAAAAAGCAGAGCACCATACTGAATCCATTGATGAGTTTGAAGTAGAGAACCGGGGAATGGGGATGAGAGAAGAGTTCTCCATAACATCACTATCACATTTGAGAAAGAGAGACTCAGTACTCAGCAACTGAAAGCTGGAGAGGGTTCTGGTGTTGAGCATCATGAGGTGGGCCCAGAAATTCCTATGCCAACCCTGCCCGAATCTACTCCTACGGTTGATCCTCAATCCATGCTCGCATACAATCCCGAGCAACTGTAGTTGTCTCCAGCTCATGAGCATGTTACTAAAGCTGTTCCAACTCCATCTGCAAGCCATTCTGAGAAAATTATTCTGAACATTTCTTGCACTTATTCAAAGTTGGGAGTGTTATTTGAAGTAGTTACTAACACTTTGTTTTTATCTCTATCTCGCGATAGGAGTTGCATTGGTTGTGCCCCCTACGACTCAAGAGCTGCATCACGAGCAGGAGGCCCTTATAACAGAGGCGATTACCATAACGGCCACTACATCAGCCGGTAGAGCACAGGGAAAGAATTTCACTTTTGATGAGCAGACGGTAGAGGAACTTCTTGGTCACCAAAGAGACCCTTTTGCCGACCTTCCATTTGTCATGGGCGGAGGCGCACCCATGGTCGGCTCCTCGGGCCCAACTGCCAGCATCCCCATGGATGCCTAAACAATCCATGAAGAAGAGATAATATATGAGATCAATGCTAAGATAGAAGCAGCCGCGCGGGCCAGTGGTATTGGAGGTGGGATGGCAAGCCCTGGTCCCACTCCTCTGTGAATGATTTCTTCCTATGTTACGATTGTCGAACCGTGTGCCTCCCTCATCTTCTAACGTCGATCCTATTCCTCCGACTCTACTTCTAGAAAGTATTCCAATTCATGTGAGTTCGAAGGAAGAGGTTACCATAATTACCCCGGATGGAGATCAACCACCAAAAAGTAAGGGCTTGAAGAGGCATCTTAGCGGTAGTTCCAGTGGGTCGACGACGAAAACGAAGAAGAAGAAAATGAGAGAATAAACATGTCTTCTTGCCTCATTTTTGGTAGACAGATAGGAATTTCTTTCTATTTTTTGTCGGTCGTATATAGATGCGGGTTCGGCCCCTGCTAGTAGGATTTCATAGGATACTTTTGTACTTATCCTTCTTTTCCAAAGAATAATTGAAATAAAATTCCATTTTGTCTTCAGCACATTTTTTCTTTATTTGCGCAAGTATTTCAACACTCGAACTTCCATTCAATGTACTTGTGAAGTTTTAGTTTTTGAATCGGACCTGAGTTTAGTTGTCAAGTACTGAAGCCACGACTACGAATCATGACGGAACGTTAAGTCGAGTTCCAATACTGCGTTGTCTTGATCAGTAGCTGGTACTTAAGTTTTGTCCTCGGTCCTGGGGATGAATTGAAAAGATCAATCGACGGTTGCTTTTCGCCTTTAATATATCGAGCTTAACTTTGTTGAAATGAAGCTGAAACAAGACGAGTTTGGGTGGTCGAATCACACTCGCTCATCAATTGGTTATTGATCCACACTCTGGGGATTGCATTTGTACGTTGGCGGTTGGTCACGTCCACTAAAGGCTTAGAGATATATATGCACTCTGGGGACTTAAGTTATTTGACGGGCGGTCGGTTATACCCGTTTGATATTTATAATTTCGTCCACACTATGGGGACGTACATTATTTCGTGGGTGGTCAGTCACACTCAATTTGAGTCTATACTCTGGCGCTCACTCCGAGGACTCGGAGTTGTTTCATGGGTAGTCGTTTCACACTCGGTTTGTATTTATACTCCAATCCGCGCTATGGGACTTAGAGTTAGCCGATGGCTGCTCGGTTACACCCATTTTGATGTTTATGCTCCAGTTCACACTTTGGGAATCTAGAGTTAGTTGATGTTTATATTCCAGTTCGCGCTCTGGGAATTTGGAGTCAGTTAACAGATGGTCGATCACATTTGTTATGAGCTTTAGTATTTCGTTCGCATGACGGAAATGGCAAATTTAACAGGATCGTGGACGGTCGATTCACATCTACCCTTAGTTAACAAGCGGGGTCATTAGATGGATGGGTCCATCCTCCCCGGACTTGGTTTAAAGACGGGTGAAGTCGTTAGGTGGACGGATCCACCCACTTTGAACTCACATTAGCAAGTTTAAGCTCCGGCTCATACTCTGAGAACTGGAGTTAGTTAGAGGATTGCCGTGTATCAATCCTTTTCTGGCTTTAGTGTGATGGCTTGGCCCGAGCTCAGGTTTCACTGAGCCAGTGACCGGTCGGGTCACAGTCACTCTCTGTTTGAATGAGTCCCATGTATGGTGGAACTCAGCTCTCCATGCATGGTGATAGACGTATGACGCATTTTAAAAATCACTGCTGTGGCTCGAAGATATTGCATTTTATTGCCGAAATAAGAAAGTATGGCAAAGTCAGTTGCCTTATTACAAATTCAAATTTAAAAATGCATAAACAAATTTCAAATGAAAAGCAGATTGAATGAATAAATAAAGCCTGTTATGTGCAGTAGCAACGAAGGCTCTCGCTGTTCTAGGCTCTCGGCAAAGTGAGACCATCAATGGTTGAAAACTTAAAGGTTCCTTCTCCGAGTCTTCGTTCCTTTCCCATGTTGGTTTTATATGTGAAGGGACCAGGTTAATTCTCTCTTAAGTACGAGATCGCCGAGTTCAAAGGTCCGGGGTCGTACCTCGGCATTGTACAACCGAACGACTCGACCTCGGTACACGGCTGCCTTGAAATCGGCCTCTTCTTGCTTCTCATCCAATAAGTCCAGAGATTCAGTAAGTAATATAGCATTTGTCTTCGGATCATAATATGTCACACGATGAGAAGGTACTTCCAACTCAACTGGAATAACGGCTTATGAGCCGTAGGAAAGCGAAAACAAAGTGTGGCCGGTTGCGAACTTGTGGGTTGTTCGATAAGTCGATAGGGCCAAAGGAAGTCCATTGACTCATTTTCCCCCATCCTTTTCTAGTTGTTTCTTTAGAATGGACTTTATAAATTTATTAACAGCTTCAACCTATCCATTCGCTTGACGGTGTGCAACGGCAGAGAACTTCTTCTGGAAGTGGAACTTGTTAACGGAAATTCTCAAATTCAACACTGTCGAATTTGGCTCTGTTATCATTGATGATGGTATGTGGGAGACCGAATCGACATATAATGTTGCTACAACAAAGTTGATAACTTTCTTTGTTGTGATAGTAGCAAGGGGCTCAACTTCCGTTCATTTGGTAAAGTAATCAACTGCAACGACGGCGTACTTCGCACCACCTTTAGCTAGAGGTAGACAACCAATAATATCGATGCCACATACTACGAATGGCTAGGGACTGACCATCTGAGTTATTTCAGTAGGTGGGGCCCCTGGAATCCCTTTTTTACATCTGCCACACTTCCTAGCATAATCAGATGCGTCCCGATTTACAGTCAGCCAATAGTATCCATACCGAAGCACTTTCTTGGCAAGAGCTTGCCTCCCGGTGTGATTTCCACATTCTCCCTCATGTATATCATGTAGTACTCGAGTGATTTCGTCATGGGCGATATACCGGAGTAAAGGAATAGAGTATCCTCTTCTATACATGACTCCATTTTGAATGGTGAAATGCGAAGCCTTTCGAAGAACTTTTCTCTTTCTCTCCTACTCTCTAGCAGGGTCCTATGCTCGAGATAGTTTCTAAACGGAGTCAACCATGACTCCTTATCGGGAATGACCTCAAATACCCAATCGGTTTCCATTTGATCAATTCTTGGGGAAGATAATGTCTCAATGGGAACGAGACCCATTTGCTGTGCTCTGCCGGTACTGGCTAACTTTGCCAAGGAACCGGCCTTCTGATTGTGTTCTTGGGATATGCAATAGATAGCATAATAATCGAACCGGTTCAATATTTCCTAGACCCGAGCGAGATAAGCGGCCAGTCTTCGGTGTTTAGCTTGGTACTCTCCCCGAACTTGGCACATGACCAGTTGCGAATCACAATAAATCTCCATAGCAATAATTCTTAAATTTCGGGCAAGCCTTAGTCCGACGAGCAGGGCTTTGCATTCTACCTTGTTGTTAGTCGCGCGGAAATCGAACTTTAAAGCATAACATATAGATCGGCCTTTAGGAGTTTCAAGTACAACCCCGGCGCCTGAGCAGCGGTCATTTGACGCACCATTAGTATCACTACAAGAAAACATATTATTTACAACACCAATTTACAGCGTTTTGAAGTAAATGCTGATAAAGGTGGATGAAAAAATATTAATATAATATCAAATGTTATGTAACGTATTGGCGGGTTATCCCAAATTTTCCCACTACTTAGGCGGTGAAAGCCACGTGATCCCCACTCGCCCCACTTCTCCTCATTTCCCATCTTATCTTCGTTTCCCCCTATCCTTTCAACAACAAAATAGCCTGACCACTTCACAAAATCTCCACCGGATCTTAAATATTTTCCATCACATCTTGAGCAGTCCTTATCCCAACAAGCCTAAATTCTAATTCCGACCAAGTTACCATGTGTGTTGAACCCTAAATTCACAATTCATTTACAGTACTAGGTAATTAAATTACACTCATATTTTGTTTACTTTTCTCTGTTTGTCTCAAGTTTCTTATTATAAATTATTACTTTGATCCATAGAGCAAGATGACTAAATTTGCTAATGGAGAAAATGGCTGCATTTGCTAAATTAGAATGGGGTTTTAGAGCAAGATGGTGTGATCATAGATAGGTGCTTCAAGTTTAGATGCACATAACAAGCATTCCACAAGTAAGCAGTAGTGGCAACCTCAGATGCCAACTGTCAATTGAGCTCCAACAGGTTAGAGCATACATAATCTTAGGTACCGACAGGCAAATTCAATGTTCTTGCACTGTGTTCAAATTATTTATATTCAGATTATAACTATTTTTCTTTATTGATTATAATTAGCTACATGTTCCTGCTATGCTTGAGCAAGTTAACGTGATATTATACATGCTTGATCAAGGTTTCATTAGATTGTATAGAATTAGCATTAAAATTGTTTGTCATATTTGACTTAGTTACTGAGTTGGATTTGGGCATTTAATATTATTTAATTTGATGTTATATTAGTTAGTTCCATTTATTCTTATTTTTAAAGCCATATACTGGTTTTGTTGCTTAAGATGAATGTTTATTTTATCTTACTTGAGAATGCTATATGGTTTCATGGTATTATCACAAACTTTGTGATTTTAAGATAATCCAGTGAGTTTCAAGGTATATTAGCTTGATTATTATGTCTTAAATAATTATTCATTGATTTCATATTTATTTGACCTTAATCTCTAATCCAGTGAGCTTCAAATGTTCGGTAAAACCAAGGTGGCGTGAGTTGTGATTGTCAATATATGTGCAATAAAAAAGTTAAATAGTCATAACAAAACAAGATCAATTGTGTTATTAGTAAAAAATTACTCAAAAGGAAAAAAAATATTATTTCTCTTTATTTTCTATTTATCGAGTAATTTTTTGCGACCAGTAGAACTTTTTTTTTGCAGATTCAAATACAAATATGAAAGTAAGATCCTCCGTGGGAATGATAAGCATGCTATTAACCAGGAAAATATGTTGGATTTACGCTTGCAAAGGTTTTCTCTTAAACTTGAATTTCATGGTGAATTATATATGTAGCCTAGCTAACCTTTGTGCCAGGTTAGTTGCAATCCAAGTTTAGTTGTATTACAATATTTAGAGTTCTATTTTGTAGAAAGTCTCAAAACACGCTAGGCATTAATATGCCAGATTTCACTCAAATATTCATCAAGGTCACGGTTTTTGTTGAAACTAGAGTGTAGAATTTGTAACTCGATATAGCAGAGTTTGCATATTAATGGAAATCTTTTACATTTATTTTTTGCTTAGTTTGTGTTACTGCAAAAAAAATATTCGCCAAAATTTTCGTTCTAGGTTGGTTGCAGTGGAGATTTAGTTAGATAATAAGATGCTATGGTATTACCGAGGAATTTGCAACCCTTTCTTTCATATGGTTATTTTTGTTGGAAGAAGATTGTAATTTTTTGTCTAAACTGTTTCATTTAGTATTTTTCTTTTTAGAGTTTGCTAAGGAACATTATATGCTTCAGATTCACTTTGTTAGTCACACCTACTTAAGTATCATCTGGAATAATAAAGAAAACTAAAGCAACACCAATAAAATTGCTCTGTTTAACCAATAGTCCATTGTCTTTGATATGGCTAATATTTTTAATCTTTTGCATCAGTGATAATTTACCCCTATTGCTCTTTTAATGTTATCATAAATAAATTACACCTATAGCTCCATTGGTAGACAATGCGATGACTTTGTTTTTATTGTGGGAGTTATAAGAGCACATAAAGCCATATTTCTTGTAGCATTTAAAGAGTGAGGTGTTTGGTGAAGATGATTCACATAACGTTAAACTGTCAAAAAAGAATGATTTGATTATCTGGCCGAGGTTAACCAAGTCTCAGGTATTTCTTGTCTTGATTGTCATTTATTGTGATATTGCACTTATGCAGTATATTATTCTAAATTGAATTTAAAAAGGCAACTTTTTTGGCTTTGGATACAGAGACAACTTTATAAAGCTTTTTTGAAAAGTGATTGGGTCCGTCACACTCTGGATGGTGGCTCGCCATTCGCTGCAACAGAATGTTTCGTTCAAAGTTCAAACGTTAAAATATATAGGCTGATAGCCTGAACGGTATTTTTATTCATAACTTATTAATTTTAATGGTAGTAATATGGCATGAAAACTTGACTTCTTTCCTTTAAGGTTAAATTACTAATTTGTTATTTTCTAGCTACATCATTATTTGTCTTTGGAATTAGTGCAATTTGATCATTAAATATTCTATTTCTCATTTGTTTTATTTATGAGATTAAATTTACCAAACATTCTCCATTCCTGAAGATATACTTAACTGTCATTTTAGAGTTTTCCTATTCAAACGTAAATGGTATACTAGACCCTTTTTTTAACTTTTATCCTTGTTCACATTTATACTTCATCGCAACTGTGAATTTGTGTTGTATTACAGCTGTGAAATGCATGTTCATCATAGTAAATATGGTTCACTCCTCGAGGGAGATACTTATTACTTCATACTAAACTTTTAGATATTGAAGAAAATTTGTGACCATTTGCTTCTTCTAACTAATAAGCTGATGAAGGTGTTTTGGAAGGAATGGATTTAATGTCAAATCATGAGGAACGTGGTTTGGTTGAAGCAATGGCACAAAATAATAATAGCAACGAGCTTCAACAATTGGATCATAACGAGTCTTGCAAAATATGATTCATAATGACTTTACTTGTCGTATTACTATTCTTATTTTTCATAAGCAGCATGAAAGTCTAAAATTCAAATGCTATTCCTTTTCTATAAACAAGATAATTTGATCGTCAAGGGGCACACTGTATTAATCTTCTCTCAAACATGGAAAATGTTAAATCTTATCCAGGTACTATTGTTCCTCAATATACATGCTTGTTACATATTCATGTAAAGAAAAAAAATCAGTTATTAACTAATTGGTTAAGCATTGTTCTATCAGTATAACTTTTTTATCATGGTTATAAATGAACCAAGAACTCCTTTTATCTAACTACAAGACTGGATACAGATCAAAATCTGATCCATTAACGCGCCTCTGCGTTGAGGTACTTGCATATTAAATCATGAATTAAAAATACAATGGATAGCTAAACTAGACAAGCTTGAACTTGGTTGAGTATACTATAGGGGTATGGAATTTTTCGTTATTTGCATCGGGTCAACAACTTGACAAAGGTTATGGCTATTTTTGTTATGTTAGAATTTGAAGTTTGATGGATCTTTCTTTATACGTTTCATTTTGGGTTTTGTAATTTCTGTTAATTTACTACTGGTACACACATTTTATTTCTAGTTGAATGGCATTAGCATGAATAAATCAAGTTCATCTCCATGGATTACCACATCAAAACAGTAGATTACTTTGCTATTTGTTGTTCACTCTCTAACATGGAGGAATTTTTTTTCATAACCATAGGTTAATGTGTCATTTTATACATACCTGAAAGGTCTATCTTGACTTAAAGCTGAATTCTGGTTGCCACATGTGTACACAATTGTATAAAATAACTGCTGCATTCACACACATAATTTTTTTTGAAATAGCCTCCTTGACTAAAATATGTACATTTCTACAATCTTTGTACATGCTTTTCGGAAGCCAAGCTCACCAATATGGATTCTCGTTGTGTCTAGGACGAAGAAACATATTTGATTAATCCAAATAAACACCATCGAATCCTTGTATTAGTATTATTCAACAGAACCAAAAGCCTTCTCATATACTTGGTTTACCGGATATTCATTTTGTTATATTCTATTAGTTTTTACATCTATTCTGTAGGAAGCAATCATTGCTGTAGGATATAGGTTTTTGCAGATTGATGGCACAACAAAAATTGTAGATAGAGAAAGCACAATGAAGGTCCATATTATTTGTAATCTTATATTTCAATCAATTAAGATGATTTAATCAATATTGTACCAATTGTATTTTCTTTTCACGATTTTCAAGAGAGACGTGGAGCTCCTATATTTTATTGACCTCACAAGTTGGTGGACTTGGTCTTACTCTAACAAAAGTAGATTGCGTCATTGCGGTTGATCCAGCACGGAACCCAAGGTTAGAGGAATTAAAAAAAATGATATGTGGCATTTAGATAGCTCAGTCACATAGCTGCAAATATTTTTTAACCTAATGCAAATAAACGCATGCTAACATTTATTACTGTTGAATATTAATGGGGAATCCCTTTAGTTTATTGATTCGATTATTGAATTACTTATTTTGTTTCAATTGGACAGCTGAAGGCAAGTACAGATAGTATATTCGGTTTACATGATAATGATTGTACAAATGAGGAACCCCTTTTGTGATTATGTTTATAGTTTGTGTACATGATAATGAAAATATTTAGTTTCTTTACAACAGTCAGTGTAGGTCTTTCGGCTTACTGTGTAAATCTTACAGATTCACATGTTCTTACTGGATTTCATGTTTATAGTATATTCTCATATGTGTGAGTGCATGCTTCAATTCTTGACCAAAAAAATATCATGACTGCTAGTCTGGTTCACCATCCTATAGGATAATTTTACTCTGCGAAATTCTCCAGTACAACCTCTTAATTTGTTTGTGTGTTATCACTACCATTAAAAGAAACTAAGGGATTTATCCAAATGTTTGTTTGTGTGTTATCACTACCATTAAGAGAAACTGAGGGATTTATCCAAATGTTAAGTAATCATTGGATATTATCTTTAAACTTTGTGTTTTTCACCATAGCGGCATTGCTGTATTCCCATATGGCATCCTTTATCCATCATAAATCAATACATGTATCTAGTTTAGCATCATAGGTTATCACCTTCAGAGTACCATAACATTGAATTAATAATTGTTTTGTGAATATTATGGTAAGATATCAGTATTCAAAGTGCACCTTGCTGATTGAGTCTAAAATTATGGTTAATTTCCAACCTTTGACGTGATACAAAATTAAACATGGTATATACAAATATTGATTTTTTGGGTAGGGTTTTGTAGATAGAGAAAAGAGATCATTGCTACCATATATGGACAATTACGTAACTGTGTTTCTGTAGACAGATAGACCAATTTATTCTTTATAATAAAAACTTTGCCTTATGTATTCCACTCTTATCTCTTCGCCAGTGTATATTGTTGCTTATCGTTTCTTTTTTGATGTTTTAATAGGTTTGTTTTTTTAATGTGCTGAAGTAGTATGTGCCAGAACTAAAGGTTGAATGGATAAAAAGTTTTTCATTTATGATTAATGGATCATGCACTATGTTTGATGTACTAGCTGAGGGCGTGAGCTTGTTTACTAATGGTATGTTATGAATATCTACAAAACAATTTAAATTTGGATATATACAGACTTCATGATGACAAAATTGATGACTAAATATGTGTCTTCTACCATATGTTAGTCTAAAGTATCTGTAATTGCATTTGTTGCCTTGGTTGCCTATGCGGATATTGTGCTTTTGTCCATTGTTGAAGGATACTGGTTTATAAATATTATCGTTGTTTACGAATTTACGTAAACTCTGTTTATGGATATTGTATTCAACTTAATTTATTGAAATAGTTAATTGTTGTGTTTTTATGTTATTTATATTATCCAATTGAAATATAATAAAATGTTATTTAGATTAATGATACATGTGTGTAAATATTGTAATGGTGCAACGCTGTAAAAATAGTACGAACAAACAACAACGTTCAAACCGTGTTGTCAATTCTATGAAAAGATAATGCACAGTGCTCCAACAACATAATAAAAATGCTGTGAAAAATTAACAACGGCGTTTATTAACTACTGATAAAAACCACTATTAACGTCTTTGAAAGTAAATAACAAACGCTGTAGAAAATTATATACAGCGGTAAAAGAAACATGTCTAATACAGTTTTTAACAGCGTTTATTTTTTGCTATTATTAATTTCGTATACACAACAGCTTGTCGTTATACAGGGTTTTTAACAACGCTATTATATCCAATTACAACGTTTTTAAAACACTGTTAAAAGCTTCTTTTGGTGTAGTGTATGCAGCTTCCAGACATATTTAGGAGATTCACTAGTTTCGGGCAAGTCCTCTGAGATAGTGAATTCAATGATGAAGTCTGCTAGGACTTGTCCTTTAATAGCTCGCTTTGGTCGCAAATGATGTCGAACTGACTCAGCTCGATATTCCACTTGAGTAACCTACTAGACGTCTCAGGCCATGTAAGGGCCTATCGTAACGGCTAGTCGGTGTATACAGTGATAAGATGAAACTGAAAATATGGACGGAGCTTTCTCGATGCAATGACAAAACAGTAAGCTAACTTCTCCAACTTCGGATAATTTCTTTTGGCTCCGCTCAGTCGTTTGCTGATGTAATAGACTGGCCGTCGTATCCAGTCCTTCTCCCAAACTAAAGCAGCATTGATTGCATTTTCTGACACTGCTAAGCAAATAAACAATCTCTCATGATCAATAGGCTTTGGGAGAATGGGGGTGTGGACAGATGTTGAACCAACGCTCAGAATGCGCCCTCGCACTCTGTAGTCCATTCAAAGTTCTGTTTACCTTTTCGGATCAGATCGAAGAAGGTAATGCATTTGTAGGTGGATTTTGAAATGAACCTGCTCAGTGCTACAACCTTCCCGTTGAGGCTTTGAACTTGCTTTATAGTCATTGGAGTCTCGAGGTTTCTAATTGCCCAGATTTTCTTGGGATTGGCTTCGATTCCCGAGCATTAACGATGAATCCAAGGAATTTTACAAACGTGGCCCCCAAGTGACATTTCAACGGGTTGACTTTGTTTCTGTACTCTCGTAGGATGTTGAACATTATTTCCAGGTCTTTGATATGATTAGTGGAGAATTGTGATTTTACAAGCATGTCAACCACATGTACCACCATGGTCTTTCCGATCTAGTTAGCGAACATTCAGTTGATGAGTCTCCGATAAGTTTCCCTTGCGTTCTTAAGTACGAACGACACATTTTATAACAACATAATTCCAAATCGATGATAAAGCTGGTATGCTCCTGATTAGGCAAATGTATCAGTTTCTGATTGTAGCCAGAATATGCATCCATGAAGGATAATAGTTCATGTCAGGCCGTTGAGTCTACGAGCTGATCAATCTGGGGGGGTGGAAAACTGTCTTTAGAGCGAGATTTATTCCAGTCTGAGTAGTTAACATAAGTTCTCCACTTTCCATTAGGTTTTCTGATAAGTATAAGGTTGGACACCCATTCTATATATAACGCATCTCGAATAAACCCGTTCAACTTGAGTTTATCCACCTCTTCGTTAAGGGCGGCAGATCTCTATGGATCCATACAATGCCTTTTTTGCTTTTGGACATGCCGTAGGTCAATATTCAATGTGTGGCTCGCGGTATCTGATGAGATCCCACACATATCGGAGTGCGTCCAAACAAACACGTCGAGGTTTGTCTGGAGAAATTCAACCAATTCCTCTTTCATCTGTTGGCTTAGCTAAATTCAATCTTTACCATTTTAGACCTATCATCGTTATCAATCACAATATCGACCATCAGCTCTGCCGGAGAAGCCTGACTATCCTTGACTTCGTCTTCACTTTCGGTATTTCTCGAGTCAAGATCTCTTGGGAATCGATTATGGTGCCCGGGCCTTGGCCCAAGAATTAGCTATCAATTCTCCACAAAGCGGACGTAGAGAGATTACTCTATGCCCTTTCGTTTCTCTTTTCACTATGCTTCCCAGAGCTCAGCAACATAATAGGCTCGTCCAGAAGCTTGGTCTCCCTGAACAACTCCGACTCCATTGTCGATAGGGAATTTCAAAGTTAGACACCAAGGGGCAATAGCAGCCCTGAACTCAGCTTGGGCCGGTCGGCCCGAGAAAGCGTTGTAATCTATATCCAATACAATAACTGTAATATTCGGACTCTCCGGCGCTCTCCAACTCCCAATTCCACTGGTTGTTCCACCTTCCTAGCGGATAAATTCACACTTCCATTGAAGCCAGGAATACGAGACTGACAAGGCTTCAAATCTTTCACTTCCATCTTCATCTGATTATAGGATCGCTTAAAGAGTATGTTCACTGAACTTCCACTGTCCACCAAGATCCTCTTCATCCAAGCAGGACCTATACGAGCTAAAATGACCAATGGATCAATGGTTGGGGCTTCGAAACTGTCGGCATCCCTGTCTCGAAATACGATGTCATATGTCATCATTTTTTGTTGTTTCACCGGAACCCCATCTTCCAAATTACTACAACATTTGAAGCTCGCATGCCTAACAAAGCTGGCATACGACTCCATTTCCCTCCAGCTGCGTTCTGCTGAATAAGGACCACTACTGACAGTATTAATCACCAACCTCCCGCTGGTACGAGCGGGTTCCTTCGGTCTAACCTGATTTAGTATTTGGTTTTGATTTGATGGGCCCGCACCTCCAGACTATGGCGCCCGAACAAACTGCTCCAACTTTCTTTCTCGTATCAAATTCTCGATAATATCCTATAAATGATGGCACTCAATAGTATTATGGCCATAACTATCGTGAAACCTGCAAAACTTCCCCGTTTGAATCTGTTTTTCTGACGACTGTTTTGGAGCAGGTTTCTTATATTGGATAGTATTACAAGTTTGTAAGTACACGTTTTCAAGAGACGTATTTAGAGGGGTATAAGTGTCAAACATGAAAGCCTTGCATCGCACCCCGCGATTTTGATCCCGTTTTCTTCCCTGTTTCCATTGCCTTTCTATTGATTCTGTTTATTTTGTATGTTTAACTGCACCTATCCGGAGCTCTTCCCGGTTTGTTTTATACCGACATTGCTTTGGATTCCATCCATACTAGGCCCGGCGTCATCCTTTTTCCTTGACTGTTTCGCATCCTCTCTTCTCAAAAACTGAGTTGCCTGGGAATAGAAACGGTCCAATGACGTAAGGGGTTTTCCGGCCAACCAGTTGCCGAATTCGGAATCGAGATTGATCCCCTTAATTATTGCCATCAGAACTGAGTTGTCGTTAGGATTACTAATCTCAGCGCATGCAGCATAAACCTCTTTAGATAACGTCTGAGTGCCTCTCCAGGAGCTTGAGTGGCACTGGATAAGGTATTAACATCCTTGGGCCTTGTGACATGCATGCGAAACTGTTCAACATACTTCATTCCCAACTGATCGAAACATGAAATAGATTGGGGTGGTAAGCGAGTAAACCACATAGTCGTGATGCAACCTAGGGATATTGGGAAACATTGGCATTTGACTGCATCATCAGCACGTGCAACGTTCATCAAACTCCCAACTCGACGGTTGCAGTCCATATCTCGCCTCCTTGGTTCTAGGTCTTTAGGACCATAAGCCTCAGGAGTATACTCATGTTGGGGATGGTTTGGATCCGTTCATTTTCGGGCGTCAGCTCCCAACTCGGTAGCAGCGGCGGTGGTGCGGTTGTCAGTAGTATGATAAGGAGCCATCCCTCCTCGGGATGAGGGTCCGGTCTGATGGCTGATGGATGGACCAACTCTCGGTTTCCCAAGATTTAGAGTGCACTGATGTCCGATAGCATGTGTATATCTTCCATCCAGTCGTAGTCGTGTAGATCTGTGATTGTAATCAGAGGAGGTTGAACTTTCGGTAGATAAGTAGGAAGCCTGATCCCTTTTGGATCTCCTTCGTCTTTCATGGTTCAGCCGATTGGTTAACTCTACATGGCACAGAGCTATTGGGTAAGCTGTTGGCGACTTCTAGTCAGCTCTTGCATTAGCAGTTGGAACTCTTCCCTGGTGATAGGGCCTTGTGGATTCAAAGGTCCGACAGCATTTTGGTCTGTAGAGGATAGTTGTGCGGGGTTCTACCTATCTCGTCCAGAAGGATCTGCAGCTATTGAGGTAGTCCTAGTGTTGACCATGGTGGATATCAAAGTTCTCTGCTAGACTAGGTACAAATATGAATAAGATGGAAGAACTTCTAGGCTTAAAATTTGGATCTCCTCCTTAGATTCTTGCAATCTGATATTGACAGTTGATCCAATGAGCAGGAGAAAAGCTGGGTACTCACAATGAAAGCACCAAAGTATTTGTACCAAAATTGGGCACAACACTCTTCGGATGTGTTTGAAGAGATAAAATAAAGAAAATAAATATAAAATAAGGTAGATCTAACAAACATACCAATCAACAGATAAGAAAATGCACAGAAACACACGAATTTAGAGTGGTTCGGCGTATTGCCTACGTCCACTATTGACTGATGTTTACTGAATTTCACTCGTTGATTACAAGAGGTTACAATAGTAAAACTATAGTGATGATTTTGACAGAGTATCAATGTAGAGAAGCCAAAAAGGTCCATTTTATGTAGGTCTAGGGTCACTATTTATAGGTGTAGACAGCAAATATCTCGTCCAGATCTCGGAAGACTTCTTCCCTCGCGTGAGTGGGCCTATGTGATCAAGTTTAGGTGATTTCAACTCAATTCGAGAGTGATACAAATTGAGTACGTATCGATCCATAAATGTTCATTTTGGGATGAAATTGGTCAAGTAAATTCTTGAGGTAGTATGCAAGCTCCTGTGAAAATTTGGTGGCATTTGGACTCGTAGATCTGGAGTTATGATCGATGCAAGTTTGGATTTGTATCGCATTACCAAGTTCGTATCGATGGTATTCGTATTGATGGTGTTCGTATCGATGGTGGCATGTGCCAATCTGGTATGTGGCGCTATATTTTAGGATCGATCCACTTTTCATGCTGAGTAACTTAGTATTTCTCTTGATCGTGCCTTATTCGTATCGACCAATGTCACTTTATTCGTATCCATCAATTATACCCCATCTCGTACCGGTCTCTTCATATCATTAGTTTCAGATTGCTTCAACTCGATCACTTTGTAACGGTGGGAGAGTGCCGCTTCATATGCTCGAGGGATGCATGGGTCATATCAATCTTCGGCCGATCGATATGAATTATGGAGGAACCGAGCGATACGAATTATGCACTGGTAAGAACGATACAAAGCGCTTCTAGGTCATGGTTACGAGTTGGAGCATGCATGATGGATTCGAACTAATGGATGGTTGGTGGATACGAATGAGGTTTGTTTGATGGAATGGATGCGAACACAATGCTTCCTCCATAGATACAAACTGGCAACTTTTTGCTTAAGGTTTGATGGACAAGAATCCATGCACCTGTGATGAATACGAAGTAGGTTGGTTCGTGTTGGATACAGAGTGAGGCTAATGATGGATTCGAACCACTATTCACATTGATGGATACGAATTGTAGTTGTTGTCCTTGACTTGCAACGATCGTATCTTTAGCATACGTACTTCGATTGATTTGAACTTTGAAACGTTGGCTTTTGTAGCTTTGCTTGTCATATCATATCATTATACCTTGATCCGGACTCGGTCAGAATTCACTAGTATCCATAGTGAATGTGTGCATAACTGATCTTTAGGACGGACTATCCTTGGTTCCCAGTTAAGTTCTTAGTGTCACGGCCTAGCCAAAAGGCGGGATAACAAAGCAAATCAATGTTGTTTCTGCATATAGAATAAGAATTAGATAGAAATTTGGTGCAAGTAAATCCTGAAATTAGAGTAAATTACTATCAACAGAAGAATTAAGTTAGAATTAAGTTGTAAATTAAACATTCATTCAATAATGATTAATTTGGAAAGATAATACCGTAGGCCATTCAATGGAAATCCATAGACGCAAGCAGAAGATCGACGGTGGATTGAGATGGAGATCTATCTGTATTGACGTAGTTAGAAATTAGGTCATTGGGTGTTGATCAATGCTGAAAGAAGTGAAAATGGTTTAGATTGTTAGAGCGGAAGGGAAAAAAATTATGGGAAGATAGTGGGAGTTAAAAAGATAGTGGCGAGATAATAGGGCTTGGTTCATTTTTGGTTTGCTAAACAATAGCATAGGATGGAATAGAAATCTTTTATTTTTAAATTCAGAAATGACAGGTATGCCATATATGTAGTGTCTAGTTTGTGCTTTTATGCTTAAGTAATAGATTAAAGTATGAGGCTCGTACTTCGCACGTGGGCCGATGGTATCTCTTCGGCTTAAGCACCTGTTAAATTTGTAGATTTAATATTGCAAATCTAGAGTGACAGTATTCATTTGCATTACAACCATTTCCCACTGTGTTAGGTAATGATGTTTGAAATACATCAGAAATTTAGACATTGAATTTATATTTCATAAACTGATTCTTCTTTGAAATAGCTTTGAAATTGACGAAGAATGTATAACACAACCAAAATTTTGGTTTCCCTATAACATGGCATGGTTCGATTTGATAAGAGAGAAATTAAGTTTAGCTGGCATGTAGTAGTATTTCACATCGTGATTTCTTAATTGCACATATTTGGGTAAACAGCAATTTTAACCTTAAAATATAAAGAACAAAAATATTACTTCATGATCGAGGAGCTGCAAGTTAAGTGGATATGGCTTATTTGTACTCTGGCCAAAATCCATAGTCTGGCCCCTAACTCTGATGGTGGTCTAGTTAGTTACGTAGACAAGTTTGACAACAGCTGAAAATTCTGGTTCATTTTGTTTGCATCATTAGTAAAGCAATCACTTTCACCATCTTATAAACTACGAAATAGTAGTCATATGAACAAAGATAAAAGATATTTAACTAACAGAGGTTGCCTTTGTTCTTTTTCCTTTTGATGAAAATAATGTGTTGTGTATAATTTAGATTATATGGCAACGTAATTTTACTGAAAATGGTTTATATAATTTACGAAATTCTGCTAATAATTTATGTCAGGGAAAGTGTAACACCCCCTATTTTTAGTGACATTATTTAGGAAATTTAACTAGATAAATTAAATTAAACAATGTGAGATTGATTAATGGATTAAGATTTGTGATTAATAGGGGTAGTCGTGCCATGTTAATAAGTAAATCAAAATGAGATAACATGAAATAGATACAGGGTTAGGAAGTAGGCAAGGGAAAATGGTAACAAGGAAAATCCTTATACCCTAAATCTAAAACACTTGGTTGTGTTTTCCTTTATTAAATCTCACTTGCAAATTAAAAATATAAGAGGCCGATCGCCATTTTAGAGAACAAGAAGAAAAGGCTAAGAAAGAAGATTAATCAAATGAAAAGCTACTCAAATCTCAAATCCTTAATCTCAAGCTAAGGTGAATAATGACTACATCTCATTTTTCCTAATGATTTCAGGTTTTAAGGTAAAATCTGAATTAATTGCATGATTATACCATGTTTTTGAATGATTAAATGATTATATATGTTTATTGATGATTTATTCTTATTCATGTAGATTCTATGATATGTTTTGATGTTAAAACCCTATTTAATGACATCCGAATGCGTTGCGAATTTAGATTTAGATCAGAAATGGGTTTCAGTTTTCATAATTTTTTGAATTAATATGGATTTTATATTAATTTTCTAGTGAAAAAATGATTTATTGGGTTATAAATTATTTACAGCTAAATAATTAATTATTTGCATTTGAAATTTATATATGTTAGAAAACATACTGAAAATAACTTTCTGGAATTATTGTAGAATTTTCCAAAGTATTTTGATGAGTATATAAAATTATTTAAGGTATGGGACTTAAATGTTTTATATATTTATAAAAGGAGAAGGGTTGTTAATTTCTAAAAATTATGCAGTGCTTTTAAGAAAAGAAAATTAAGCAACCTATAAGATTTCAAAAACATAGCAGGTTAGTCAAAAAGTGTTTCTCTTTTTACTTAAAGACAAAATTTACTTGTTTTTAGCCTATTTCGTCACTTTCGACACCATGACTCCGACACAAATGGTTTTTGTCTTAGTTCCTCCGCCTCCATCATTAACGAAACCAATGCGCCTTTTATTTTAAATTTGAAAATGAGCCTACTTTGTTTTCCGAAGGGGTTGAAGCGTGCCTTTGTTTTAAAGTGGAAAATGCACCTGCTTTTTTTTCGACTTGATTGGCTTCCGATTGGGTCAAATGGTTCAAAGAAATGTTTTTAAGGAGGTTGCGCCTTTGTTATTAAATATAGGATTTTGACTAAGTCGAAGCCTTTTAGCTTCCACTTTTCTCAAGTATGGACACAATTGCTATCAGCATTCTTATTGATGTTATTCTAGTTACTGGATGGATGTGTCCCAAAATAGTCCAGGTCTTCTTTTTGTCTGAATCCTTGAACCACAACTCGAAATTTATACTTGCCTATTAAACCATCGAGTTTCAATTTCCTCTTAAATATCCATTTATTACCTAAGATCTTGCATCCTTGAGGTAAATCAACTAACCGCGATGTATGGTTTGCCAAAATGGATTCGATCTCATTGTTAATGACCTCCTTCCAATAAGGGAAATCGGTAGAGGACGTAGCTTGTTTGCATGTTAATGGATCGTCTTCTAACATAAATATGTAGAAGTCTGCTCTAAAGGTTTTTGATGTCCTTGACCATTTACTTCTCTATGGTTCCTCTACTTGTTGATTATCACTACTTTGCTGATCATTATCAATATTTTGTTCAGTATCCTCAAGATAATTGGAGATTTCAGTTTCCCTTGGTCTCATTTGCGTATAATTTTCAATACACTGTTTTAAAGGGTATACATGTTCGAAAAATCTAGCATTTCTCGACTCAATGATGGTATTTACGTGAGTATCATCAGTTTTGGATATGTCTACCAAAAACCGATAAGTGGCATTGTGCATATCTTATGAATACACAGTCAATCGTTTTTGGTCAAATTTTGACTTTCTTTGGTTTAGGTACCTCCACTTTTGCAAGACACCCCCACACTTTCAAGATTGTGTAGAAGTGTTCTTTCATGAGACATTGTCGTCTACAGAAACAGCCAATGATAAATAATTATTGTTTCAAGATTGTTAACAGAACGTTACAAAGGTGTTACAAAACTGTTACGATTATGTAAACTGTTAAAACTTCAGAACTGTTACAAATACAGAACTGTTACAATTATGTTGCAAAAGTTTTACGAATACATTGCAAACTGTTACAACAAAAGAATTATTGATTGACCGAGTCCAGCGAAAAATTGTTTCCTTAAAACAATATTGCTCTCTCTATGGCGTTTAAGGATATCGAGCAATTGCTTTGCAAGATGAAATAGACATGTCTATGTGATGCTGCCCAACAATCCCAGAGCAATGACGAACTCAAGAGAATTTACGTAAGAACAGAGTTTTGTGGGAAAGGAAGAAATGTAGAAAAAACTTAGTATATTTTCATGTTTTCCTTCTACCTATATATAGGCATGGGGGAGAGGGTGCCTATTTGGTAATAGGTGCATGTCCAAGCGGTTGCGACGGTTCGAAAGCTTACGACCCTTTACATGACAGTGCGACCGTTTGAGTTTGAATGGACAAAAACACACTGTTCGATCTAAACACCCAAGCCAAGCCTACTATCGACTGCAAACTGCTAAGTGCCTCTAATATGCCACAAACTCCTATCACCCGCGTCGTGGAAGCAGGCGTGGGCGCACGAGTGTGGGGTAGTGTGTTGCACGACCTGCCAAGACGACTATCCTTTCTTGCTTCTCTTTGTCTCATAATATGTAACGATCCATATTTTCAACCATTTAGAAGTATTAAATTCAATATAATTGTTGATTAAAAATGGTTAGAAATAAAGATTTTATGATTTATTAATGTAAAAATTTGTTAGAATGTAAAACATGATCTTAAATAAATGCTAAAACAACTAATTTTAATGAGGTAGAAGGTTATAATGCATAGTAGTATACAATTTAGTGATATTGATTTGAATATGATTTATTCAATAATTGTTTGAATGTAAGTTCCCTTGATTGTAATAATAGATGCTAATATAAGAATGGAATAATTTAACAAGTAAATGTTGGAATATATGAAATGAACAAAAAAAAGTTGTAATATTAATGTAAATTCGTTTGAAATCTAATATTGAACATAAACTGCAAGAGACTAATAAGTTGTCATTAATAAGTTTAACAAAAGAACTTACATTTTAAACTAAATTAAAATGAACATTTGAATGGAATTTAAGCTTTGACTTGTAAAGAATAACTTGAATGTTTATCTCTAATTAGAATATGATTTTGAAGTTTAATTTGGATATAATTGTAAAGTTTAATAAGTAATTAAATAAATGATGTGTCAAATGGTGAAATTATATGTTATTTAGTTGAAATTGGTTTAGCATAAGAAGGAAATCAATTATTTAGTACGTAAGTTTATTAACCCTTGTTGTAAACAATAAATTTTTAAATATGGTTAAGTTACTTAGATACAACAATTATTTTATTTCTTATCTTACTGTTTAATCCATTTTGAAATTAATTTTGTAATCAACGGAATTAAATGTAATTGGAATATTTCACCTAATAAGAGAGAAGTCACTAATTACAGAATAATGAGTGTAATAAAATGGAAACTTATGTTTAATTAACACTAAAGGTATTTCTTGATTTAATAATTAGGATTTAAAACAAAATAAAAGAATTTGTTGGAAATTTAAAATGTAACGACCTAGGAATTTATTATAGTTGTAATTAAATGTGGAAATTAATTTAATATTTAAATCTTGGGTTTAACATGAAAACTATATTTCAAAGGATTACTAAAATTCTGTTTAATAAAAAAATTGATTATAGAAAACTTTAGTTTAGAATTTAAAAGTGATTAAATCAGTTTATTAACAATTCGTTTCAATTAACTTACAAAAATAAATATAATTTGATTTTTAAAACTAACTTCTATATCAATAAAATTAGGGTTTGAAATTAGTTTCATTGAATTTAAAAATATTGAAAAGCTATATGCCGATATATAGGATGACCTACTTCTGTTTCGGAAACGAAATGGGATCTTCAGGCCTTTTGTTATCACTTTGGCCCAATCGATATCTGTTCCATCTATTCCTATTCCATCTTTGTATATATATGTACTATTCTGTATCCCTAACAGATTTCTTTTCTATTTTTCTATATGTACTTTCCAATCCATCTGCTCCTTCCTAATGGTGAATATCGCAAAACCCTAAATTTTGCTTTCAATCCAAAAATTCAAACTGCACCAATCCTATATAATATATCATCGCGAAGCTCTCGATGAATGGAGTCAACACCTGGAATTGATTTTTGCAATTGAATATATTTTTTACCAAAGATCGACGAAACATTCTCGGCCGGTCAAATTAGGGTTTGTGTTTAACGGTGGATCGTACGGTGGATCGTCGACCAATCGACGATCAAAAGATGCTGCATGGGATAGGACGGTTAAACGGAGAAGATCTATTGGGTTAGGCCGTGTTGTTGGTGCATGAAATCGCTAGAAACAGTGATGGAAGGTGGCGACGGTGGAGCATTGCTAGCGGCGCCTTGATGTCGCGCGTGAGGCCAGGTAGGGCAGCAAGAAATGGCAAACACGGCGGTGTTGTCAGATCTCGGTGGATGTGTGTGTTGTGGTAGTGGCATTGACATGAAGGAGGCGGCATGGGTTCTGTACATGTTGAGTGAGGTCTTCAAGAGAGATGGTACATTACATTTCTACCCTTTGTTTATTTTTATTAAATTTAAAATTCCAATCTTCTAGCTCATATAACTTTTGCATACGAACTCCGATGATGCGCGGTTTCTTTCGTTATATTCGTATAGAAATTCCGAAAAGTCTGAAACTAGTTTGGTTGTATTTGGAGACTGTTGAGATTTTGGACTTTTATTGGATTTTTAATAGGCATTTATTGAGTTTTTAATGGGCTTCAAATGAAAGGTGGGTGATTAAACCCACTCACGCAATACTAAAATTTCCATTGCAAGTTAAATCAAAATTTATGATGTGATATAAACTTTTGATTGTTGTTTGTTGATTTAAATTCACATTTGAATAGATTTTGAAGCTGAGTTGACATTAAATTAAATTGACATTCAAATTTATATTGAAATTTAATTGCCAATTAAACCCTTGACATTGATAACTATTAACTATTGTGACATATTGGTTGATTTGGATGTTGTTTGAAATTGATGCTTATTGATTGATATGTTGGATGTATGGTTGTTTATTTATTTTAATATGTCCATGTTATCCCCTTGTATATTATTGACATCATTTAAATGGTCATTTGAATCATTTTAAAAATTGGATAACTATGACATTTAAATTATGGATTGAAATGACACACACCCATACAATTTCTTGAATTTGGATTGGTTTGAATGACATTGTTCTAAAGAAAATAATAATTTGGATTTATTTTAATTTAAGTGGTTTAGATTGGTATTTCGAATTTCGATTAGGAGATGGAAAATCCTATAACATCTCTAAAGCTATTACGCTCATATTTTACGTGTTATTTATTTGGCTTACATAGGAATTTTTATTTCCGACTCGAGTGTATTGTTTTTCATTATGCTCGGGTCAGCCTGAGTATTTCAATGTTTTGAAGACGTTATTCCTTAAAGATGAAGATTGGCGATCGTATTTATTATTATTTTTCCGCTGCATTATTTGCCATGTTTGTTTATTGTACTCTGATTGATGTTGTAAAATGTGCAACAAAATGTATATTGTAAAACAGATTCATGAACTATTCTATTTGATTATTATATTTCCTCATTCTGCTATGAGATTATGTGTATTACATTCCTTATTTTCTCTTGTTTTCTTTATTAAACCTCATTGATAACTCATTCTTTTGAATGGTTTTTGTTGGACATGTGTGGTTTATTATCAACTTAAATTTTCCAAAAATGTGCGTTGTCACAGTTGGTATCAAAGCATTGGTTTAGCGTATACCTAAACCTATAGGATAAGCTCACTGAATGTATATACGGATATAGAGAGCGTATTTGTTAGTGATATAATTTTTTTTGAGATTAATAAATGAAATGATTTTAACCAGGATTGTATTTAGAATACAAAGACTAATTCTATAAACTGATAAAATCATTCGTGACTGTTCGCTGATGATGGGATGTTATCTCTTGCTAGTTGATTGACCGATTGATATGACTATGCATATTATCTTTTACTGATTAGTTAGTTGCGCTCTACCTGTTTATCGGCATTTGACTTTTGTTGTTGACTTTTGAATAGTGCATAACCAGTTGAAGTAATTTACCGTTTTTGCGTAGGAAGTCTAGAAATTGTAATCTTATGGGAATGTTGAAGAGAACACCTTGTGACTTAAGTTTCACAATTTGAGGATAAGGCATTAGGCGAAAATGTTGGGTTAAAATTGATTGTCAAACTAAAATTATTTATGTTAATCCAAACGAAGAATTACGAGAAATGAATACTATAAGGTAATGACTCGTACGAATATGATTTATGACAAAAAAAAGAAATTCAAACTGGAAATTTGAGAGTTTGAATTCTAGGAGTTTTGAATTTGGGTTTAAGATTCTGGAATATAAAATAGCATAATTTGAAAGTATTTTACGAAAAGAAATGTTACAAATGATTCCAAAATGTTTTGAAAAGGGGATTTTCAAAAGATTTAAAAGAAATGAAAGTCTGGAACTCAACTCTATCGCTGGAAAATAAATTTTGGTGATGACAGCAGCATCATTGACGTTCGTTTTCGAGTTTCAAAGTATGAAAGGCCACACTTTAGTAGCTTTGCTACTTGATTGCTTAATGAAACTGATTTGATTCAAATCCCTAAAGTATGAATTGATATTCTAAAGATATATATATCTGTGTGTGTGTGTGTGTGTATTTCAAATGATTTGAAATAAAACACAGGGTTTAGTTCTTGATTTAATATTGGATAATATTATGGACACATGTATCATATGCATTAGGATTGACTGATCGATTGATTGTGCATCTTGTTGAGATGATTGATTGTTGATTTCTACTTTTGAATTGGAATTTGATCTTTCTGACTATTCTTAATACTCAAACACTTCCAAACTGAGAATTAATTTTCAAAGCTAAGTATTATGAAAAGTATATAAAGTTTAGTTTTGAAAATTTTAAAGTGAAGATTAATAGAAGTTGAACAAGTTTTAAAATGTTAATTGGTTTGATAAGAAAATTATATAAGATTATTTTGAATTATACAAGTATGAAATTTAGTTGTGGGTTGTTTCAAATGAAAAGAATTTTAAGCAATGTTTTGAACATAGTAAATATTTAAAAAAACTTATTATTCGCAAATTGATTTTAAAGCAATTATGGCTTTGTACAAATACAGATAATAGTTTGAAAGGTTTATAATGGAACTTGTTTTAAGAAACATTTTGAACCTAGTAAATGTTTTATAATAAAAGATTTTGAAAAGTATTTGATTTGGAAAGAAATTTCATTTTATCTGAATTTGATATAAATATAAAACTGAAGTTGAGGAAACCTATTGATTCGAAATTTGGAAAATTCAAAATTCGAATTATACATGATTGAAGAAAAAAATTGATTGTAGAGATCATACATGGATTTGAGACTGAACTGATATTTGAAAATGGATTGATTTCGAAGACCTTTGACTCTATATAACTATCTGATTTGAAAGTTTTCGATTTTTATATGAAAATGCTTTGGATAAGTATGAAGTTATTTCTAAAACTATTGATTTTGGAAGGTATTTGATCTAAAAAGCGATAATCTTATATATAACAGAATTTATATAAGAATGATATGATATATTCGAGACTATTGATCTTGGAAAGTACTCAATTGAAAAATGAAATCTTATATATATGGAATTTATATAAGTGTGATATTTGAAGTTATGATTTTGAAAAGGGTACTATGTATGTTATGATACATTTTCAAATTGAGGATATAGGAAGTACCCTCCATGAAGAAGTATAGTATGATATGCTACGAACCCTAATGGACTTGGGTGAATCCAGGAATGGATTCGACTGATCACTCTAATGGACATGGGTGAATCTAAAAATGTATTCGAACCGATATAGGTTGTCCGGACTTAAAATCATGAGTTCCTCGATTTTTTTCAAGGTAGATGGTTCTTTAGTTTACCCAATGGATACGCTTTTAATCCCGGGATCTATTGTTTATGGATCTTCCGAGAAGGAAGTGCAACTATTGTGTAAATCATTGAAGCAGCTTACCACTGCGGCAGGGGTCGATGGTCCCATATTTATGAAATGGTTGTTAGTCCTTGAGATGATGGTTTTGATGACAACAACCTTAGGACTTGTTATAAAATATAAATACTAACGTTGGGGTTTAGATATATATGCATATGCAGAATATAAACATGCAAGTACCATGAATGACGACTGTACAGTATAAAGATACAAGACTGACGAATTTAAAGATCTAAGATATCAAGATTGAAGACTCATGAGTATCAAGAAATCAAGTTATCAAGAGTTCAAAATTTCAACCAGTACAAGATAATGTAGTTAGTCTAGAATTATGTTAAAACTTCTTGAAAACACTTATATCTTTATTCGTGGAATGGAATCCACTTCGAGCCTGTTAAAGGGATGGAACCCTAGTGGGATGGACCCCATGACAATATCTAGTGGAACATATAGTGGTCCTATTTTGATACCCAATAATTTTATAAATATGTTTTTCAAAAATATATCTCTTATTTTCAAAAAAATTGTTTTCAAAACTTTCGTTTCAAAAAGACATCTCTCTTGTTTTTAAATATTTTAGCCTCAAGACTATTTTTATCATTTTTAATATTTTGATTTCAAAATTGTCCTTTTTTAAAACCATCTCTTGTTTTAAATATTTAGATTTAAAATATTTATATACTCAGATTTTAAATCAATTCATAGATTAAGATTATATATATATTAAAAATTACTTTCTAAATTCTTTTATATGTTTAAACTATATTCAAATATATTTACAAAGTTTAGAAACTGTTTTGACAAACTATAGAAACCAATTTTAATAAGTAAATCAAAACATAAATTTTGCCTTGAGCATGTCAACATCCCTCAACCCCCCATGTTGACATAGTGTCCATTATTTTTAAATTTCATATTTGCCAAAGAAGTGTCTATTCGTCGTATCCTTTCATGAATAGATATGGTTGTTGCTCTACTATAAATACCAGTAAGTTCTAAATGAATTTTTTACCAAATTTCATTTATTTTCTCTTCTCCTCACTTACGCATTTATTCTAAAGAATCATAAACTATACTCTGCCGAAATACCAAGTGACTCAAACTTGATTATTTCTTATTTGATTCTCTGCCACTCTCTCCATAAGATATCAATGCTATTTAGAGTTATAGAATCTTTTGTAAATCAAATTATTGAGTAAAAGGTGCGGTTGAGTCTTGAAATCAATTGGGTGTAATTGTAGCCCCGGAAATCAATTAAGTGATCTTATAGCATGGTTAAATCAAGAGAGTTTTCCCTAAACTCGAATACAGAAGGATGTACCTCGTAGCTTTGAGACCAAGGGTGTAATCTGGGAGATTATTATTTGATAAATAGTCCGTACGATTGTACGGGACTGGATGTAGGGTAACTTCGAACTAGTATGAAATCCCAGTGTGTTCTTTCCTTTACTGCTTTTATTTAGTATTTGTATCTGTGTCTGATTCTGTGATAATATATGTGTCTGTGAATTATATTTGTTGGTGATTAAATTACATAAGTTCAAAAAGATTTAGAAAATCCATAAAACACTATTCACCCCTCCTCTAGTGTTATTCCAGCCGTAAGATCCGAATCCACATTTTCATAATGGCTATGATATTCTTTTGGAATTCGAAAGATGGATGGATCTTCTGGAAGGTTCTGTGTCCATTGCGTAAACAATAGAATGTGTAGCGGACCACTGCTATCGTAACAACATCATTTGACATTAGATTTTTGAGCGGTACTTTTCATATTTGTTTTTAAGTATTTTCACTAGGTGTAACAACTCGTGTATTTTACGATTATATATTTAAATATTTTATTTAAATATAGCATTGATAATTTATTTAAATTCCGAAATGTGACTTTCTGTAAATAGTCGAATCCGGACTCATGACCACTTTCATTGAGTTCAGATCGACATTTACCACTTGTTTAAGTATAAATATTGTTATGTTTGGAGTTGATTAGGATTTTGGTATTTTCCTTTGGGCTTTGGGTTGTGTTCAAGCCAATTAACCTAACAAGATAACCCAAGCTCTTTTACCAATACCCACAACTCCTCTTCCCTCCTTCATTCCTTTCATTATTTCCTAACACTCTCAAGCTAAATGAAAAATGGGGGAAAAGAAGGGAAATTAAAATTCTTAAGCCCTAGATTTTCTTAGGAATTCAAATTCAAGTTATAAATCGTAGAGAAGTTAGGTAAGCATCCTCTTCATCTTTTCCATCTCAATCTCTCTCCAATTTTCAAAAATTCCTATAACCTAATCTAGGAAATCTTTGCATGTGATACTAGATTGGAGATTCTAGAGGTATAGTTGAGGAGGAATTGATCTTAGCTTGTTTTGGAGCTTATCTTTTCTATTTTTCATTCAAAAGGTGAGTTCTTGAACTCACGTTTATGTCTATAGCTTTGATTGTTGTTAGGTATGAATTTCCAACATCTATTTCTTATTCAATTGCTTTTGAATTGAATTGGTTTGGTGAATTTTCCTAATTTTGGTATTTGATTATCCAAATAGTTATTTTCATTCAATATCAACTTTGATGATCTCTTTTCTAGATTTTTGGTTCCTTTCGATGGATTTGATATCGATTTCCATTGTTTTAATTCACATTATTGAAATGTGGATTTTTGTGATAGATTATTTTTACAATCGTTTGTATGATTTGTCACTTTTAAATACGAAGGTTTTATACCAGTAGTAAATATTAAAACTCTTTCACAAAAATGATTCCAACTCTACTTTTAATACAAAGCTCGATTTTGAAATTGTTTTTCAATCTACTAGTATATACAAACTTTTACCTCATTTGTATGAGAAATCAAACTAAACGATTTAGCAAAAAAAGTGGTATGAAACGTCTGCGTTTACTTTGTCGGTTAATTCTTGGACTTGTTCGATTGAAATTTTGTGACAATTTTCAAGCGGTAATCTACAATTTATTCGTAAGTATTTAAGTTAAGCCAATGATTATGGGACACGAAACTAAACTCATTTATTTACTAGCATAGTGTTATTTACACTTATTGATCAATGATGATCATTTTGTGATTTAGACTTGCGGTGCAATGTCACTTTGTCCGCATGAGGGAGTATACCCCGTTCTATGGAGCTTCTGCTCAATTTGATGGGGTAGCGATCCATGGTCTTTTGATCGTTTGTGGAGCTTCGGCTAATTTGTCCACAAGGGGGGACTATACCCTGTTCTGTGGAGCTTCAACTCATTTTTAATGGTTAGCGACCCATGGGATAGTCCCGTTTGTGATACACATATTGGTGAGTTTTCATGCTCCCTTTTGTGTTAGGCCTCCCCCTTTATGCTTTCTGAATTTCTAAATATTGATTTTTGGAATTTATGTTTCACCAATTTTTGTGATTTCCGTTGATAAGCTTTATCAATATTTGTGATTTGGTGAATAAAATTAAAGAATGTGATATTCTTTTTAGGTATTTGAGAAAACTTGAGATATTGTATGATTTTTATTGTTATCATATATATATATTGTCGTGCATGATAATTATAGTTAGATGATCCGTTTATTATTTTTCTTCGTCAATAGTACTCGGGTCAAACCGAGATGTTTCAGGTGCTCCCATTTAACTTCTTAGCAAGGACTAGCTTTTGACTTTAGGCTAACTACATTAACTTAATAATTTTATCTTTCATGTATACGAGATAGACTCTTTGATGTATACATATTATTTTGTGTGATACATGTACCTAGTCTTTTGTGATGTAATGGATCTTGTATGACCACTACTATGATGTTCACTTCTAAGTATTATATTCATATCTGTTTCCACCTTGGTGATATGAATATTTGTGGCCTTAGTGACATGAATATTTGTGCCTGATTTTATATTATGATTATTTTATAATGATCCCATAAGGCATTTAGCCACTGTGTAGTAGCGTTAGGTTTTTATTGAATACGTTGGATTTCCCCTTGAAATGAAATGCGTGATATAATATCTGATATATCGTACTCGCTCAAAGCAATTATACAGTAGGTCGCTTCTTAACAGCCTTATACTTCGCGCAAATCGATGGCATTACCCAGTAATGTCCTTGGTCAGTGAGAGTATAAAGGTGGGGCGTCACAGCATAGTATCAGAGCCAAACTTTGGAACAATATAGGATATTATGATGAGGATCATCGTCCTAAGTCTCTCTTAGGAATCATGCCTTATGATTTAATTCGAGTCTTAAGATTCGTCATTTCCTATCTTATTTTATGATGCCTTGTTTTATCAGTCAAGCTTATTTAAATTTACTCTTGAGAATAACCTTTTTCGTCTTCTTTCTTTTTGTTTAAGAATAGAAATGGTTAGAGCAGGTCGTCCTGGTGTTGGTTAATCCGGTGGTCCTCTACAAGATGGCGTATTCATGTGTACTCAACAGTTTTGGATCTTGTAAAGAATGCCCAAGCTGTCGGTCCCATTCCTGAGCCTACTCATCCTAAATCTGGGTTTGCATGCTTGTGCAGTGATTACACCAATTTAGGTGGAAAGCCATTCAAAGGTTTCGAAAGCGTTATAGAAGTCCAAGCTTGGCTTAGAACATGTGATCGCATCTTTTCTCACATGAATATTTTGGATTTACATCGAGTCCAAGTGGCTTCTATCATGCTCCAGAAGAGAGCATCAGATTGGTATGAGCTTTCAATTTCAAAAATTGTTGAAGTGGATCTTACTTGGGAGCAATTCCGAGAAAGTTTCGAGTTAAAGTTTGTACCTAAAGCGGAAAAGGTAACTTTAGCTCGATGCTTCATTGATCTTATTCAGGGTGAATCTTCTATGACAAGTTATGTCGCATCTTTTAGATCCCTATCTAAATATGGGGTCGAGTATATTAATACCCCATTGAAGAAGAATCAAAGGTTTATCTATGCTCTGAATAAGAATCTCAAAAAGGCTTTACTTTTGAAACTAAAAGTGCCTTTCGACCAGCTTGTAGATATCGCTCTTCGACTTGAAGAGACCGATAAGGAGAGTGATGGTGATGTTGGGAGTGCCAAGAAGAACTTCAATAACAACAACAAGAGGCATCCCGATAATAAGTTCAAGAGCCCTAATCCCAACAAGAAAGGGAAGCAAGCAACTTCGGTAGCGAAGACTCCTGCCCCTGGTCGTGGAGAATGCTACAATTGTGGTTCTAAGGTCCACTATGCCAATAAGTGTCCAAGGCCTCTTACTTGTCGCTATTGCAAAAGCTTGGGTCATCCTATATGTTCACTTCCCAAACTTCAAAACAAGAAAGAGGGAATGCTAAATGTTGTGCAAGCATCTAGTAAACCTTCTCTTAGTCAAGGTATTTCACATTCTGTCATTGATGGCATTATTGTGTTTCGTGGCCATCCTATTCGAATTCTTTTTGATACGGGTGCATCTCACTCTTTTATATCAAAATAACTTGTGGATACTTTGTCTTTAAATGTTACGGGCTTGATGATCTCACTGAAAATTGCAAGTCTGGTTGGTGGATCTGCAACACATAGTCTATTTTATAAGGATGTTGAGATTATTTTATGTGATTATGCTTTCCGTGCCGATTTTCATGTTATGCATTATTTATGTTTCAAAATGATATTGGGAATGGATTAGCTTAATCGTTATGAAGCCCACATCCTATGTCCCGAGAGGACCATCCATCTTCGATATCCTCAATATATTAAGTAGATTTCTATCATTCTTAATGATTCCAATGCCAATTCGATGGAATCCTTATATTCTTTAAACCCACATTATGACGACAATGATGATGAGGAGATGTTATTTCCCTCATTCATGTTGTCCATGAATTTTCCAATGTCTTTGAGCCTGTTTTAGGATTACCACATAAGCAAGAAATTGAGTTCAAAATTAATCTACCTAGAGGTCTACCTACCACTCATCCTCCTTATCGTATGTCCAATAAGGAAAATATGGAGATGCATAAACAATTATCTGAATTGGAAGCAAAATATTTTATTCGATCTAGTTCCTCTCCCTGTGGAACTTCAGATATCTTTGTGAAGAAATCCGATGGTACACTCAGATTTTTTGTTGACTACCATAAGCTTAATGATCTTACCATTAAGAATAAATATCCCTTACCTAGGAATGATGATCTATTGGATCTATTTTGCGGTGCTAGAGTCTTTCATAGTTAGACTTAGCAATGGTTTCCATCAGCTTTAAATTGCAAAGGATGGTATTCCTTTAACATCATTCCATAGTCATTATGGATCTTATGAATTTGTTATGCCATTTGGTTTGACGAATGCTCCAGCTTATATTATCGACCTTATGAATCAAGGTTTCAAAGACTTCCTCAATCGATTTGTTCTTATCTTTATTGATTATATTCTTGTTTTTTTTCTAGAACGGAGGAAGAGCATGAAAAACATCTTCGAATTGTGTTGGAAACTCTTAGGAGAAATCAATTGAAAGCAAAATATTCTAAGTGCCATTTTTGGCAATCTCATGTGAAATTTTTATGACATATTATTTATGAATCCAGGATTTCTGTGGATCCTTCAAAGTTTGAGGCGATTCAAAACTAGAAGAGACCGGAGAGTGTAACGAAAATTCGTAGTTTTCTTGGATTGGCGGGCTATTACCGTCGATTCATAAAAGAATTTCCTAAAATTTCCTTACCTCTTACGAGTTTGACAAAGAAGGGAGTCAAGTACATTTGGTCAGACAAATGTGAGGCTGCTTTTTAGAAATAAAAAGAACTCCTTTTCGATGCTCCTATTCTTGTGATTCCCGAAGGGAACTAAGACTTAATTATTTGTACCGATTCTAGTCGTATTGGTTTAGGAGCCGTTCTCATGCAAGGAGAACGTGTTATCGCTTATGCTTCTAGGAAGTTAAAGCCTGCCAAGACTAGATATGCCATTCATAATTTAGAGTTCGCAGCCATTATTTTCGCTCTTACAGTTTGGCACCATTATCTTATGGGAGAGAAATTTGTTCCCTACACCGATCATAGATCTTTAAAGTATTTATCCTCTTAAAAAAAATTTGCATCAACAACGTTGGCTTGAATTCCTAGCATCTTATGATCTTGATATTCTGTATACTCCAAAAAAAGGAAATCGTGTTGCCGATGCCCTTATTCGTAAGCAAAAAGCTGATGTTTTCATGATGATATCTGAATGGAGTGATCTCAAGACTTTATCCGCTTTTGAGATTCGAGATTGTAAATCCAATTCATGTTCATCTCTTGTTTTATGTAGCCTTAAGGCTGATCCTTCTCTTTTAGAATGCGTCCTTGAAGCTCAAAATCATGACTCCGAATTGGCTCATCTTAGCCAAAGTTATAGAGATAACAATAATATTGATGGTTCGAAAGACTTTTAAATCGATGCTCGTGGAGGCGTTCGAAAGTTTGGTAGACTTATTGTGCTAAATATTAGTGGTCTCTGTAAAGATATTTTAGAAGAATATCATCATTCTAAATTTACAATTCATCCCGATAGTAGTAAAATGTACGCGGACATGAAGCGTCTTTATTATTGGGATGGAATGAAATCTGATATTGCTAACTTTATTAAGCATTGCATGACTTGCCAACTCATAAAGGCCAAGCATCAGAGGCCCCTTGGGTTATTGCAAACTCTAGACATTCCCGTTTGGAAGTGGGATCAAGTTTCCATGGAATTTATTAATGGTCTTCCCCGTTTTCGTTCAGGTCATGACAATTTATGGGTGATTATAGATAGGCTTACAAAATCCACCCATTTTCTTCCCTTTCGGTCCAGTCGAACCGTACCACTTTTGGCTAAACTCTGTGTTAAATAAACTATTAAATTGCATGGAGTTCCTACTCTTATTGTTAACGATCGTGATCCATTATTTATTAGTGGATTTTGAAAAAGTCTTCAAAAAACTTTAGGAACGAAACTTAATTTTAGTGCCGCTTAACATCCTCAGTCCATTGAACAAATGGAGCGTGTGAATCGAACTCTTGAAGATCTCCTTCGTGCATGTGTTCTTGATTTTGGTGCAAGTTGGGAAGATCATATTTCCCTTGTTGAGTTTTCTTACAATAAAAGCTTCCAATCTATTATTGGTATGACACCTTTTGAGGTGCTCTACGGAAGGCCATGATGATCTCCTTCGTGTTGGCTTAAAACCAGAGAAAAGCTGGTTTTAGGTCCCGATTTTATTCATGATGCCATAGAAAGGATTGATCTTATTTGTCCTAGGATGAAAGAAGCTCAGAGTAGACAAAAATCCTATGCTGATAACCGAAGAAGGAATTTGGAATTTTCTGTGGGAGATTTGGTATTCATTCGTATTTCACCTATGAAGGGTGTAGTGCGTTTCAGTCGATCGGAAAATTAGCACCTCAGTATATTGGCCCATTTCACATCACCGAACACAGTAGTTCCGTGGCTTATCTCCTTTCGTTACCGGATCAATTTTTCGCTATTCATGATGTGTTTCATGTTTCTTAGTTACGGAAATGCCTTAGAAATTCTAATTCTATTCTTGTGCCTGGTGTTATTGAAGAAAGTGGAGTTTGACCTAATTTGGCTTATGAGCAACATCATATTCATGTCATTCCTATGGAAGTTAAACGCCATCGTAACAAAGACATTTCGCTTATGAAAGTTCAATGGTCCGCAGATCCTAAGGCTTGTTCCTGGAAATCCAGAGGATTCATCGAGCGAACACATCCTGATTTACCCTCTAGTGCTCCTTAAGGTGAACTTCTCATTTTAATTTTTCTTTTTGTGTTGTTATGTCACTGAATGGTTGTTACTTTATATTTCCTTCTTTAATATTGTAGGGACGCAATTTCTTTAAGGAGGGGAGTCTGTAACAATCCGTGTATTTTACATATATATTTAAATGTTTTGTTTAAATATAGCATCGATAATTTAATTAAACTCCGAAATGTGACTTTCTGTAAATAGTCGAATCCAGACTCAAAACCATTTTCATTGAGTTCAAATTGATGTTTACAACTTGTTTAAGTATAAACATTATTGTGTTTGGAGTTGATTAGGATTTTGGAATTTCCTTTAGGCTTTAGGTTGTGTTCAAGCCCATTAACCCAGCAAGGTGACCAAAACTCTTCTACCAATACCCCCAATTCCTCTTCCCTTCCTTTATTCCTTTCATAATTTCCTATCACTCTCAATCTAAAGGAAAAATGGGGGAAAAGAAGGAAAATTAAAATTCCTAAGCCCTAGCTTTTCTGAGGAATTCAAATAAATCAAAGAGAAGCTTAGATATGCATCCTCTTCATCTTCTCCATCTCAATCTCTCTCCAATTTTTAGAAATTCCTATAACCTAATCTAGGAAATCTTTGCATGTGATACTAGATTGGATATTCTAGAGGTGTAATTGAGGAGGAATTAATCTTAGCTTGTTTTGGAGCTTATCTTTTCTGTTTCTGAGTTTAAAGGTAAGTTCTTAAACTCACATCTATGTCTATAGCTTTGATTGTTGTTAGGAATGAATTCCTAACATCTATTTCTTATTTAATTGTTTTTTAATTGAATTGGTTTGGTGAATTTTTCTAATTTTGGTATTTTGAAGTCGAAATTTATGAGAACCATAGTATGGGTGTTTAGATATGTTGTTTTGGGTGAATTGAAGAGCCATTAGGGTTGGGTTGTCGCTTGGCATAAATCCCTAGTAGTAGTTGCTCATTCAATCGCTTCCGAATCCAAGAAGTTGTGTAGGCTTGCCCATTTAAGGACCTTGCAAATTCTGTCCCGCTACAAGCAATCGGCGTTTGTGGATTATCCATAGATGTCTGTGACCTCGGGGTTATAATCCCAAAACAGGGGACAGACTTCAAAATGCGTGATATAGAGGTGGGGCGTCACGCTAGGTCACACTAGGTACTCGCTCAAAGCAATTATACACTAGGTACTCGCTAAAAGCAAAATATTTCCCGAAATGCGTGATATACTATCCGACATATTGGTACTCACTCAAAGCAATTATACGGTTGGTTGCCCCTTAACAGCCTTATTCTTCACGCTAATCGATGGCACTAACCAGTAGTCTCCTTGGTTAGTGAGAGTATATAGGTAGGGCGCCACACTAGGTGTTGAAATAGGTCTACTAAGTACTTGGAGAGTTCTAGTCTTGCTCCTGATCAACCTATGGCAAGAGTCTTTAAGAACGAGGATAAACTTGTTAAGACATCGAGTTATAAAAGTATAATGATAAAGTATTATATAAAGGATATTTTAATTATTTTTCTTTCTTTCCTAAATACTTTAGAATGTTTAAAAGGTTGTTTATTTATGTATGACATGGTTATAGGTTAATTATCAATGTTGTAAATATTGTGAGAAGTTATTAATTCAACAAAACATATTTGAAGTTAATGATTATTGATTTATTACTGATGTTTGAAAAGTATTTTGAGATTAAAACTAATAATGCTATAAATAATGGATTTAAGGTTTTTAATAGCTCCTTTCTAAATATAAGTAATGATGTAAATAATTTTTTTGGGAACAATGTGTGATCCTCTAGAAATAGAGGAGAGCACACATGCAACTATATATATATATATATATATATATATATATATATATATATATAACACAAAGCAAGACGCTCCCAACATGCCTGGTAGGTACCTAGTCTAATACAAATATCAAAGGATAAAAACTCAGATACCCCTATAATGAGCTCCGACAAGACCACCGCCCATTACACCCCAATATTGAAGTCCGGCTTGGCTACTGCTCGACATTAAGGTGTTAGGAGTACCTGAAAAACTAAAGAATAACACAAAACTAACACTACGGGAAGCCAACACTAAAGACTCGACTGAGGTGGAATGGCTAATGCTGATGACTCGGAAGGAATGAGGATGTGACTAAACAGAGGTGGAATGGCTAATGATCCTGAAAGGAAAACTCCACTCTAAAGACTCGACAAAAATGGTAGTAGCGCTTATTTGAAGAGTAAATCCCCTCATAAATATGCCGCAAATGAAGTTGAAGATGTACAGAGAAGTGTCCCTCGCTGCAATATGCAATCCTGTGTACCTGCAAAGAGAACCTAACGACTTATCTTGCCTAGACCTGTATCTGAAGAATGACTTAGAAAATAATTAGAATGATACACATATATGTATATAAATGAAATTTATATACATATATATGTATAAATGAGATAGGAGACAAAAATACAAAAGTAAGGCTAACATGACAAAATAAAGTACAGAGAAAAGAAAAACTAAAAATTAATAAAATAACCAATTAAGAAATGCTAATAGGATCCATAATCTAAAGGATTTATAAACTAATACAGACAATGACTATTACAGTAATTGAAACAAATCTAAAATTATCTTTATGGACCTTTGATCAAAAGTAAATTATGATACATAGTGAAATCATCATTTACGTTTGAAAAAATATTAATGCTACAATTATTAATGTCAAAAATATTATTGTTATGCTTAAATTGATTAATATTATTACCAAACTTATTAAGAAAATCTTTAAATAGGTTATTTTTAGCTAATTTAAATTTAGGATTAGAGATCCAATTAAAAAAATAGAAGAAATTATAAAAATCAATTTATTTAGCGACTATTATTATTATTTAAAATTCTCTAATTTCTTTCAAACCAAATATACCAACAAGTAATAATGAATAAAGTGTCAACTAACAATCTAATATCCTTTTTGAACCTAAATCTAAAAGTATTCCAATAGAATTCACAATCTGAAATTTTAGTTATTATATTAAAGTTAAAAAATTAAAGGGTATTATTTAGAATGAAATAAGTATCTATGCAATCATGGTATATATGTTTAATATCTTTAAAATGAAGAGTGCAAAAATAACATTTATTATCATTTTGAATATTTTTTTCTCTTTAAAAATTCTATAGTGTTAAATTTCCACGCAAAATTAACCATATATGAATTTTGGATTTAGAAGGAGCATTAGATTTCCAAATAAATTTAAAAGAGTTATTAGTTTCATCCGAAAAGTTAATAAATCTATAAAAAGAATTAGAAGTATATTTATTACTCTTATCACTTTCCCAACTAATATTATCATTATCAATATTATAAAGATTTAATCTAGCATAAAGCAAAGAAAGCTGCTTCAAGGTTGAACCTGCTAAAATTCTATTAAAACTAAAATTCCAAGGAGGGTCATTTCCGGGAGAGAAAAATTTCTATAATTAAAGCGTACTTAAAATTACAGATTTCATAAAGCTCTCTAAACTCTATCCTAAAAGGTACAATGGAAATCCAATGGTCATGCCAGAAAGGAGTACAATTACCATAATGAACTATTGTATTAGTACCAAAGTTGAAAATCACATGACATTTTAAAATGGATTTCCAAAAATTAGATATTTTACAAATGACTAGAGGAGTAATTTGATATAAATTGTTACTACCATTATAGTAATATTTTAAACGATCTCTTCCAAGTAGCATTATCATTTATATCCTTAAACTTCCACGACCATTTACCTAGTAAGGACAAATTCATATTACGCAAATCAGTGACTCCTAAACTACCATCCTTTTTAGATTTACAAATAGTTTTCCAATTTACTAAACATATATTTATTAATAATTATCATTTATAAAGTATTGATGTAAATAATTATTTTCAAATGGTTTACATATATTTATAAAGATGTTATTTAACATATTTAAATGGTATTTATAAATGAAGCATGAAATTTTACAAATGAATTTTTGTAAAGTACTAAAAGTATTAAAGATGATTGATTTGCAAATGAAGTTTTCAAATGAATGTTTCAAATAAAATTTATAAAATTTTCTTTGAATATATAATTTAGAGATCTTATATAAATGGACTATATATTAGAAAAAAATTTCTATTTTAAAAAAATTATAAAAAAATAAATGATTTGGGAAGCTTTATTTATAGTACTATGATTGAAATTAAATTTGAATCTCTATTTTTGAAAGTATGTTTGAAATATCTACTTAGTTTTTGAAGTAGTAATATGAAATTCATAGGTTTATTTACTATTTGAATTTTTTATTAAACCGAAATAAATATTTTCCATTATTTGAATATTCATTTTAAAACAAGTGTTTTAAAATTAATTATGAAGATATGAAATTTTATACTTTGACTTAAAAATTTAATGTAAGATTTGAGTGTACTATTAGTTTCAATTTAATAATCTTTGAGTTTATACTTAATTTTAAAATAATGAGTCTAATAAATTATCGGATTTAAAGAAATTTATTTTAAAGCTTGTTAAAATGTTTTGATATATTTTCTAAAAGTATTTTAAACCTTCGAAAATCTTATAATGCTAGAGTATAATTTAAATATGTCTTATATTTATACAAAGTGAATAAGGTTAAACGTTTTAGTGAATTTTAAGATATATTGAAATATTTCTTTCCTTTTCAAAGACGAATACCACATACTAAAATATTTATTCTATAATTGAATTAAGTTGTAATCTTAAGTAAATGAAGCAGAAGCTTAAGTAATATTTTATGAAATGATTCATTAATTAATTAAATATTTAATGGAAAATAAATTATGTAAGTGATTAATCTTTACATAAATAAATGAGTATTAAAAATGAATGACAAGTAAATGATGTGTTAAATTAACCAATAGAATAAAATATGTAAGTTGTACGTAGATCATTTTATTCGCATAATAGTTTTGATCCAGATCGAATACATAATTTATGGTAATTCACACCAGTCCGAATTAGGATTTTTTTCTCGGTTCTTGATGGCGAACGCTTGATACAGGTGCTTGTCATGAATTTGAAGTTTTCTATCCTAGTTTATGGCTATGTAAGGAGAATAGGGATTTCTAATCAAGAAATTGGATCCGTGCCCACAATAGAGCAGTCAAATACTAGTTCGAAAGTGAAACTTGTGTATTCAAGCAAGTGATCAGAATTGGTATTGTGTACAAATGATATATTCACATTGTACAAACTTTAATAATTAAATGGTATGCTATGATGGTTGCTTCTAATTGCTATACTATTTTGGTTGCATGTATGTGACGACCCAGAATTTCTGGATATTTGAAATTAGAATATTTAATTGATTTTAAATATTTGAAAGTTAGTTTAACTTGAATTTCAAATATCACTTTTTGTTTGGCAACTAAATTATTGAATTCAATAATATGAAATTGGGTAAAATATTGCATCTTTAGTTTTGAGCTTGTTAAAAATAATTTGAAGTCTTGTAAAATCTATATTAATAATACTGAAGATAAAAGAAGTGTTAAGATTGAATTTGGAAGTGTTTTGTTAATTTTTAAAAATATAGTGTTTAAATTGATATTTAATAACAGCCTTCGGAGGTACAGTCTTGGATTTCGATGAAACCAGTTCCATTGGATCCGTAATAGTGTATTGTTATCGGATTTCAATTTTTGTAGCATTTGGAGTTGTCGCGTGATCGTATGATATATAAATGCGTTGAAATCTATATTGAAAATTAAATATAATAACTGGGTCCGAAAGGCTCTCTTCTCCATACGATCATATTAGGACTCGAAACTTTTTCCATTGCGTTCGGAATAGGGGTATAACCTTATGAACGCCTGGCGGCATGCCTCGATAGGAGGTCAAGATTTTGAGTTGCGAATTCAAGACAATGTAAATTTAAATTTGAATTTAAATATAAAATATACTTTGTTTGAACTGGTCAAATTTCATCTCATATCAGCCTTTTTCCAAAGTACTGTAGACCACCCAACACGTTTCCTTCCTCATAACACGCGTCGCCTCAAAAAAATAAACAACGAACACGTTGATAGTAGAAACTTTTTATAACCGAATGTATAAAAAAAGGAAGAAAACGATTAGTTCAAAAACTAAATGGTGGAATGAGATTTTTAAATCGTTCGTCTTCAAAAAACCCATTGCAGTTTGAAATTCATCGTTTCTGTGGGCTTCGATCAGGGTCAGTTGGGAGGCATGACTGTTGTGGTTGGAAATTGAGTTCGAAGCCGATTCGAACTGAGGTTTGAGATTGGGGGGATTGCGACACGATCGAATTCGCGATCTCAAGGGGAAGTAGGCTCGAACCATCGATGCTCGATGTTGGGTGGTCTTGGATCTACGACCATCGAATCGGCGATGGATGGGAGGTCGATAGGGTTTCGCTATTGTGGTGGAGGCGTTCGATTGTGGGAGAAGCACAAGCTCGCGGGTGAAGTCAAATGGGTTTTTGGCGAAGGCAAGCGCGATGTCAGGTAGCAGCAGGGTTCGATGGGTATGCGAGCAGCGTGGAAGGCTGCGAGCTAGGGTTTCATAGGCTGTGAGGCATTTTGTGTATTCGATTTGTTAATTCTATTAAGAAAATTTATTTTTCTTTTAGGAAACTATATGCCGTTCTTTTTAACTTAAAAAAAATTAAATCACTTTATCCAAAATATATACTTAAAACACTTAAAATAAAAACTGTCTAAAACACTTTATTTAAAATACTAGTTATGAAATTTTAAAATAAGTTCTCATGTAAAACTTAAGCCAAAACAAATTTTAAAATAAAAGTTATGAAATTCTATACAAATTTTTCAAATAAAAACTTTAGCCAAACTACCTTTAAAATAAAACTACTTTATAAAATATAAATATTTAATAATTATCTTTTAAATCATAATACTAAAGAACCTTTTAAAATAATTATTACTATAATTAATTTAATATATATTTACCTTTAAAATTTTAACCAACTTAAATAATAAATTCCCAAAACATTCTTTTAAACAACTTTAAAACCTCTAACTTATACTTGGAAATCTTTCTTTCAAAATATACTTGGCTTTTCAGGAAAATACACTTTCCTTTCTATACCTTTGAAAATAAACCACTATTTATTTAAAAAAAATCACCCTTTCCTTAAAAATTCCCATCCTGAATTTATACTTCTAAATTATCCTCTCATAAATATTTCGCTCTATTTATCAACCCTGTTTATAAATTTAACAATCTCATTCTCCTCTATTCACAATTCCAACACTTAGTCGGTTTTCAAATCGATTTCCAAAACCAACTCCATTTTTAAATAAATTCCTTTACTTATCCAAATTTATTTCAATACCCATTTATCCCATATTCACAACTTTCTTATGATTTAAATTCTTATCTAAATCGAAAATTCCAATTTAATACTTTATTTCAAATTCTCTTTTTTTCAAACTCATTCCAAATCTTAAATTTTTAAAACATATTTCTTCGTAATTTGCAAAACAATATTGCTTAGGTCCTTATTTCAAATAAAAATCCTTTTCTCATTTATTCAAAATCCCAATTTTTTTCCATCCTTGAATTTATTGTATAGGTTTTTAAAAAAATCAAACCTTTATCCCTTTTCCAAATTCACTCCTTTAGATTATTTCGATTCACTATAATTATTTTACATAAAAATTTCCCTTTTCATTTCCTTTAAAAACCAAACTTTATATATTTCATTTTTCTCAACCAATATATTCAACCAATCCATAGCATTCAATAATTTCAATTCCCAATATAATCAATATAACCCATTATAGATTATCACATAAATCACATTACTGAATATAAAATAAATCCGACATTTTAAGGAATCCGGTTGGATCCCTCCAACCTGTTTCCCTGCATCCATAGATGTTAGCACAACAATTTAAAATACCAATCCCACTTCGAGGTGGAATATCGCGGTACATAGTGTCATCCGCTATTATGGGGGGCGCATAGGGTCTCATCCGCTATATAATACGGGAAATCAATCACTCCAATATATATACAACTGTATATAATATACCACATCCAACTGAAAATAATCATCAAATTCAATCCATTAGTCAATAATTAATTTCACTATTTAAAATTAATTGCATTCCAAGTTGCGTGAGATAAACTCACCTTTGATTTTTAGTTTGCAGATCCGATCCAAACCGGGTTGTCTTCCCTCGATTTAAGACCTTGTATATACATTTACAGTTTATTAACATTTTACTTGATCGAACAATTAATTACTATTTATTTACCTAACAATTTAATTTGACTAGTAACTTTCCTTTCAAAATTCTTTTAGTAAATAAAATAATTTAACAAGTTAATTAACCAAATAAATCACCCTAAACACATATTTTTAAAATAAACTAGTAAATTTTGAAATGAGCATTTGATATATATATATATATATATATATATATATATATATAATTTTTTTCCAAATTGAAAACTACATATGTACTTATAAAAATATATTATATATTTCAAAATCAAATTTTTATATAAACTTTCAACAATTCAAAATTTCTATTTATTTTTTCCAATACCTCACCTATATATATATATATATATATATATTTCTGCTTTTACTATATATATTCATATATATATACATATATATATTGTTAAATCTAAAATAAATAAACAATACATATATATACACCTTGTTGTAATTTATATTATTTATTTTTATTTTTATTTTTTTAGTTAAAGGGAACATTGTATAGTTTCCTAAAAGAAAAAAATTCTTAATAGAATTAACAAATCGAATAAACAAAATACCTTACAGCCCTAGCTCGCAGCCTTCCACCACTGCTCGTGTCCCCATCGAACACTGCAGCCACCTCACATCGCGCTTGCCTTCGCCAAAAAACCATTCGACTTCGCCCGCGAGATTGTGCTTCTCCCACAATCGAACGCCTCTACCACAACTAGTGAAACCCCATTGACCTCCTATCCATCGCCGATTCGACGGTCGGGGATCCAAGACTACCCAAACAAATTTTATTCTATATTTAAATTCAAATTTAAATTTACATTGTCTTGAATTCGCAACTCAAAATTTTGACCCTCTATCGAGGCATACCGCCAGGCGTTTATAAGGTTGTACATTTATTACGAACGAAATGGAAAAGGATTCGAGTCCTAATTCAATCGTATAGAGAAGATAGCTTTCCGGACTCAGTTATTATATTTAATTTTTGATATAGATTTCAGCGCATTTATATATCGTACGATCACATGACAACTCCAAATGCTACAAAAATTAAAATCCGATAATAATACACTATTACGGATCCAGTGGAACTAGTTTCGTCGAAATCCGACACTGTGCCTCGGAAGGCTATTTTTAAATATCGATTTAAACAGCATATTTTAAAATTTTAACAAAACACTCCCAAATTCAATTTTAACACCTCTATTATCTTCAGTGTTATTAACATAGATTTTACAAGACTTCAAATTATTTTTAACAAGCTCAAAACTGAAGATGCAATATTTTACCCAATTTCATATTATTAAATGCAATAATTTAATTGCCAAACAAACAGTGATAATTGAAATTCAAGTTAAACTAAATTTCAAATATTTAAAATTAATTAAATATTGTAATTTTATATATCCAAAAATACAGGGTCGTCACATTCCTCCCCCCAAAAAAGAATTTCGTCCTCGAAATTACGAGTTAAGAGGAATGTTCCACAACCCTTTAACTTTTCTCAAAATCAAACAGCTTCAAACAACTTTCCAAAGTAATCTTCTCTATTGAAGACACACAATCGTTCGTACTAACGTCCTAAACTTATCCATAGGTTTCAAACAATATTACTTACTAAACCATTCAAATTTAAATTTAAAACCAAATTTTAAATTATCAAAATTTTCTAACTCCCTAGATTTACAAAAAATTTCGCCAGCGTCTACTTTGCACGGCTAGACCTGTATAACTACAGAATGCCTCTACGGGCCCCCAAATTTCAAAAGAAAACAAAATGCCAGGTGACTAGATCAGAAAATCATCAAATTTCATACAGAAATTTAAATACATACCTTTTAGTTGGGCAATTCATATTTATCTTCAGAAATCAAAAACCCCAATTTTCTTTTGCTTTTAAAACACCTGTATATCCAACTTAGCAATCATATCCAGTCATAAAATCCAAATTCATTTTATTCGTTTCTTTACAAAATTTTCAACATTTGTGTTACTTAAGCCTATATGATGTACACATATCATTCGTACGCAATATCAATTTCGATTGCTCACTCGATCGCATAATTTCACTTCTGAACTAGTATCGTTCACCCGACTTCCTAGTGCGGATTTAGATCTGGTTTTTTGATAAGAAAACATCATTCTCCTTGCATAGTCCTAAATTATGATAGAGAATTTCAGAACCAATCAAAAAAAAGTCCATATCCAGGGTTCGCTTTCGCAAATCGATTGAAAAATCTCAACTCGGATCGATATAACTATCTTGAAATTCTGTGCTCGAATCTGTATCAAATCACTATGCGAATAACATAATATATGTACATCCTACGTATTTTCCCCAATTGATTATTTTCTGTATCAATTATCTTTTTTTTATTCACATCTGTTTTGATTTCTATCCACTTATCATTTCACACACCTTATTAAACCTTCATTCATTTCTAACTTAGAATTTCTAATACCAAATTTTACTTAATAATTTCACTATCTTTCTTCTAAATTCAATTTAAGTATTTTATACACTTCTTATATTTATTTTCACTTCACCACTTTGGTTTATATATCTACTTCCATTCGACTTAAAATTTCAACTGCTTTTTAACTTACTTTCTCTTCAATTTTAATTCATTTCTAAGTCAAATTTAATATTGAATTTTGTTCACCTCATCTTAAACATATTTAATTAACCATTCCTTTAATTAGTTCCACTTACTGAATTATTTTAAATTTCAAACAATTTTTATTTCCAAAGCTTATTTACTTTTAGTCTACCTCAAACCAATTCTTTAATTTTACTTAACCCAATTTAAATTGAATTTATGTATTCAGTTCAAGTTCCATTTACTTACAATTAAATCAAATATCATTCCACTTTTTCATTTTTAATTCATTCGTATACAAATGTAAATTAATCTGTTCATTCACAAATTAATTTCCTACTTAATAAATTTTTATTTCAACATCCATTCCATTTAGCTTACTTTCTTTCCTCAAGATTTACTTTATTTAACTTAATTCAATTATCTTCCAATTAAGTTCAAATTTTAAATTTCTATAAGTTTCCCAACTTATTTACATTTATCAACTTATTTTAATTTAACTCTTCTTCAAGTTAAATTTTATCCCAAACAATTTTTTTCAAATTTTTATAAATTATCAAACCCATTTATGTTCTATAAATATTTTTTAATTGAACTTCTAGAGTTTTAATCAATTGCTAAAACATTCAAAACATTTTTGAAATCATATATACCCAAACCAAATTATTCCTTGCATTCCAAAATCAAAACCAAATTTTGCAAACAAATACCAATTCGAAATCTTTAGGCAGCAATTCCTTTTTTGGAAACTCGAAAATGAACACCGATGATGCCGCGATCATCATCGAAATTATTTTTCAGCGACCAAAAAGAGCTCAGTGCTTTTATCCCTTTAAAAACCCTTTCGAATATTTTTAAATTTCAAATCTCATCAGATTTCATATCCAATTAGAAAAAAATATTTTCAAATTAATATCACCATTATTTCTCCAATCCTTCTAAAAATCATTCAAATGAAAGGTATTTAATTTCGAAAACTTCAAATTCCAAATCCTTTCAATTCATATTCAAATCCTACTCTGAAATTTTTATTTCATTTCCAATTATAAATCACATTTATGATTCACACTTACAAATCCCATTTTGTTATATAAATTTATTCCTTAACATTTGGTTATAATTTTAATTCCTAGCTCAATTTCCACACAACAATGATAATAATTTAATATTATCGCTTCCTAATAACCAAGAAACCATGTATAATTATAATAATTTATGGAAAATTATTTTTTTATATACAAAATAATTTGGGTGAAATCATTTCATTTACCCTATTTTAAAACAATACTGTGTCGGTTTATCTTATTTAAGAGTTTAGAAACTCCTATCGATGACATGGGGTCCCACATATCGACCAGAATCCATAAACACTCAACCGATAAGTCAACAAATACGCGCTCATATCTATTAATACACTTAAACTCATTCTAGAGTACTACGGACTCTATTTCTAATGAGTACTTTCCACCAGAGCCAAGGTTCTCACTTAACCTTCAGCTCTGATACCATAATATAACGACCAGATTTTTCGACGTCTGAAAATTGACATTAATATGTCCAATATTTCAAATGCCGGAAAACCGAATCATTAGGGTAAAGGAAAAAGGGGGTAGAAGAAGAAATAGAAACAATATCAGAATCTCACAATCGCAATGGAACAATATATAATAGATAAATGGCTAATCTTTAAACAAAAGAACTATACCTGCTTATACATTACAGCATCAGAGTTTAACAAAATTCATAGCACACAACTGGACAGTTATCATAACATGTCCTCACAAAACTGACTATGAAGTTAATCATACTCAGCGGAATATTCATCAAATACTTTTGACACGTCTCGCCATCCAACCCGTCTCTTGAGCTCCATAGCATCCATTCCTGTATCTATAATACTCGGTCTGACCCGAACATTATAGTTAAAGGACACCTAAATCAGTCTGGAAAACCAGCGTGAGAAAACACACTCAATTGGATTATTAAAGTCTCAAAATCCTATGAAATCAAAGGTATCTCGTAAGACCACGCCACAAATAAACATGCCAAGTTTTTACATTACGATAACCAAAACATTTTCTTATCAAATCCTCTGATATTATAGTAGTATCTATATACAAATACTTATTCAAATAGCTGAAATTGTTACATTCATTAAATTCTAGCATAATAGGTATACGAACAAGTCCGAAGGCACTTATTGGAGATTGGGTTTCCATCAATGGCAGAGCTACTGGGGTACCGCTCGGCACAGTACGTGGTCTAGGTCACCGTACCAAGGATCCACCCTGATCCCCTACATCACAAGATCGGAGCTACCCCTTACTGGATAGTCCGAATAAGATCACCCCGCAGTTGGAATCAGCAACCGCCTACACAGCCGAATAAAAAGGAACATCTAGACAGGGGTAACCTTACCCTAATTGGGTTCTAGCTACTTAGCCTTGCGTGCACCTCCCCTGGTTTAGCCATTCCTTATTGATGAGGCTCAAGGTTAAGCGTTACCTTTTTAGCACACATTCATTTAGAATGCTCATCGTCCTTTTGACGATGTTCTGAAAGCATTCATCCATACAAGTCCATTCCGGGTCCGAACGGAATCAAAGGCACTAATCCTACAACATCCATTTTGGAATCACCCTCAAGATTAGTAGCGATTAGCCCTTGCACTTCACTACTCCATCTTCGACTCCCAGCTCTTGTCTTCCTCATGAAAACGTTCAAACCGGATCGAAATGGTTTTGGGAAAATTAATCCCGATCTCGGTCTCTTCGAAACGATCAGCGCATTGGCCAATAATGATAGTCGGTTATTTAACTATCAAATAACATCAACAAACAACATCAAATTTAAATAATTTCCAAATTATTTATTTCAAAATATCTTCACAAGCTATTTTTTTCTATACTTCAACTCTTGAAAATAGTTTTCAAATCACTTTTCTCTTGCGGAATAAATTTCCAAATATTGTTTATTTCCTCTAAAATTCACCAAGTCTTAATACTTAGATTTTAAAAAAATTAAATCACTTTATCCAAAATATATACTTTAAAACACTTAAAATAAAAATTATTTAAAATACTTTATTTAAAATACTAGTTATAAAATTTTATAATAATTTCTCATGTAAAACTTAAGCCAACCAAATTTTAAAATAAAAGTTATAAAATTCTATACAAATTTTTCTAATAAAAACTTTAGCAAAACTACCTTTAAAATAAAACTACTTTATAAAATATAAATATTTAATAATTATCTTTTAAATCATAATACCAAATAACCTTTTAAAATAATTACTACTATAACTAATTTAATAAATATTTACCTTTGAAATTTTAACCAATTTAAATAATAAATTCTCAAAACATTCTTTTAAACAACTTTAAAACCTCTAACTTATACTTGGAAATCTTTCTTTGAAAATAGACTTTGCTTTTTAGGAAAATACACTTCCCAAAGTTAACGACTCGATTTTTCGACGCCCGAAAACATTACACTTGGTATCAGAGCAGCAAGTCAAATTGTTTCCAAGTTTTGAAATTAAGTTTCTCACCTTCCATATAATTGATTCCAGAAGTTTAAAGTTGAAGTTGAGAATCTTAAAATTGAATTCCTGAAACTGGCTTTTGAATCCCTGTGCTTGAATTTAAATAGAGAATGCTTCTTAGGTTACAGAGTTAACTTTCCTTCTTTATTTTTTTAGTTTTCCTATTTTTGCTTAAATTCTTGCTTACAGTTTGGAACAGAGGATATATTTTCTTAAGTTATAGGTTTGAATTAAAAAAAACAACTCAGATCCAAATGCCTATATTATTTATACATGCTTTCAATTCCAGCCTCCAAAAATCTCTTTTCGAAATATATATAAAGTTTGGTTTTTAAAGGAAATAAAAAGAAAAAAATTTTAAGTAAAATAATTGTAGTGAATCCAAATAATCTAAAGGAGTGAATTTGGAAAAGGGATAAAGGTTTGATTTTTTTTGAAACATATATAATAAATTCAAGGATGGAAAAAATAAGGATTTTGAATAAATGAGAAACGGATTTTTATTTGAAATAAGGACCTAAGCAATATTGTTTGGCAAAGTATGAAGAAATATATTTTTAAAATTTAAGATTTGAAATGAGATTGTAAAAAAAAGAGAATTTGAAATAAAGTATTAAATTGGAATTTCCGATTTAAATAAGAATTTAAATCATAAATAAAGGTGTGAATATGGGATAAATGGGTTTTGAAATAAATTTGGATAAGTAAAGGAATTTATTTAAGAATGGAGTTGGTTTTGGAAATCGATTTGAAAAGCGGCTAAGTGCAGGAAACGTGAATAGAGGAGAATGAGATTGTGAAATTTGTAAATAGGGTTTATAAATAAAGCGAAATATTTATCAGAGGATAATTTGGAAGTATAAATTCAGGATGGGAATTTTTAAGAAAATGGTGATTTGTTTAAAAATAAATAGTGGTTTATTTTTAAAGGTGTAGAAAGGAAAGTGTATTTTCCTAAAAAGCCACGTATATTTTCAAAGAAAGATTTCCAAGTATAAGTTAGAGGTTTTAAAGTTGTTTAAAAGAATGTTTTGAGAATTTATTATTTAAGTTGGTTAAAATTTTAAAGGCAAATAGTTATTAAATTAGTTAAAGTAGTAATTGTTTTAAAAGGTTATTTGGTATTATGATTTAAAAGATAATCATTAAATATTTATATTTTATAAAGTAGTTTTATTTTAAAGGTAGTTTGGCTAAAGTTTTTATTTGGAAAATTTTGATAGAATTTCATAACTTTTATTTTAAAATTTGTTTTGGCTTAAGTTTTACATGAGAATTGATTATAAATTTCATAACTAGTATTTTGAATAAAGTGTTTTAAATAGTTTTTATTTTAAGTGTTTTAAAGTATATATTTTGGATAAAGTGATTTGATTTTTTTTGAACATCTAAGCATTAAGAATTGGTGAATTTCAAAGGAAATAAACAATTTTCGAAAATTTATTCTGCAAGAAAAAAGTGATTTGAAAACTATTTTCAAGAGTTGAAGTGCGGAAAAAATAGCTTGCGAAGATATTTTGAAATACATAATTTGGAAATATTTAAATCTGATGGTTGTTTGTGGACGTTATTTGATAGTTAAATAACCGACTATCAATATTAGCCAATGCGTTGATCGTTTCGAAGAGACCAGGATCGGGATTAATTTCTCGAAAACTACTTTGATCTGGTTTGAATGTTTTTGTGAGGAAGACAAGAGCTGAGAGTCGAAGATGGAGTGCATGGGCTAACCGCTACTAATCCTGGGGGTGATTCCAAAATGGATGTAGTAGGAGTAGTGCCTTTATTTCTGTTCGGACCCGGAATGAACTAGTATGGATGAATACTTTCAGAACACCGTCAGGCGGACGATGAGCATTCTAAGTGAATGTGTGCTAAAAGGGTAACACTTAACCTCGAGCCTTATCAATCGAGAATGGCTAAAACAGGGGAGGTGCATGCAAGGCTAAGTGGCTAGCAACTAATTAGGATAAGGTCACCCCTATTAAGATGTCCATTTTTATTCGGCTGTGTGGGTGGTTGCTGATCCCAACCGCGGGGTGATCTTATTCAGACTATCCAGTAAGGGGTAGCCCCGGTCTTATGATGCAGGCGATCAAGATGGATCCTCGGTATGGTGATCGAGACCACGTACTGTGACGGATGGTACCCTAATATCCATGCCATTGATAGAAACCCAATCTCCAATAAGTGCCTTCGGACTTGTTTGTATACCTATGATGCTAGAATTTAACGAATGTAACAATTTCGGCTATTTAAATAAGAATTTGTATATAGACCCTACTATAATATCAAAGGATTTGATAAGAAAATGTTTTGGCTATCGTAAGTTAAAAATGCGGCATGTTTATTTGTGGCGTCGTCTTACGAGATACCTTTGGTTTCAAAGGATTTTGAAACTTTAATAATCTAATTGAGTGTGTTTTCTTACGTTGGTTTTCCAGACTGACTCGGGTGTTATTTAACTATAATGCTCAGGTCAGACCGAGTATTATAGATACAGGAAAGGATGTTGTGGAGCTCTGGAGACGAGTTGAATGTCGAGACGTATCACACGTATTTGATGAATATTCCGCTTAGTATGATTAACTGCATAGTCAGTTTTGTGAGGACATGTTATGATAACTGTCCAGTTGTGTGCTATGAATTTTGTTAAACTTTGATGTTGTAATGTATAAACAGATATAGCTCTTTTGTTTAAAGATTAGTCATTTATCTATTATACATTGTTCCTCTGTGATTGTGATATTCTGATATTGTTTCTATTTCTTCTTCTACCCCCTTCTTCTTTTACCCTAATGATTCAGTTTTCTGGCATTCGATTTTTTGGCATTTGATACAGTGGGCATATTAAAGTCGATTTTCGAGCGTCGAAAAATCAGATCGTTACAATGTAACTGTTACATTCCATTAGAATTGCATGTGGAGGTGCATCATACTTATCAGTTGCATTACATTGCTATGTTGCATATGATTGTTGTATTGTGCGTTGCGTATGATTGTTTTATTGTGTGTTGTTGGTATTTATGATAGAATAGTTAGTATATTGTCGTTTTATCATGTTTAATTCTCTTGAATTATGTAAGTAAGATACAGGTTTATGGAAGTAATAGCTGTCGCTTTTAGTTTCAAAAACAGAGTTCTGTTGCCCAACAAATGGGTACGTTTTCGAATTTCGGTTTTTGTAGCGGTTTTTATAGCGGTATTTTATGTTTTCCCATGGTTTTTTATTAAAATAAGATGTATACAATGTAATTACTAATATTATTATTCTTTCAAACCTATCCGCGCATAGGAGATGCTGCCGAAAATTTTCGTAAATTAACGACTAAGAATTTTTTTCGTGGAAGTTGAGTTATTTTCAAATTCATATTAAACTTACATATGCAAGTTAAATTGTTTATAAATTTAATATTTGAATAAAATATATCATGTCTCTTAATTCTTTCTTGTTCCCATCCGGGACAAAATGTTTTGAGTGGGGGAGATTGTGACGACCCGTACTTTCAACTATTTAGAAATATTAAATTTAATATAATTATTGGTTAAAAATGGTTAGAAATAAAGATTTTATGATTTCATAATGCAAAAATTTGTTAGAATATAAAACATGATCTTAAATAAATGCTAAAACAGCTAATTTTAATGGGGTAGAAGGTTGTAATGCATATTTGATTATAATTTAATGATACTGATTTGAATATGATTTATTTAATAATTGTTTGAATGTAAGTTCCACTAATTGTAATAATAGATGTTAATATAAGATTGGAATAATTTAAGAAGTAAATGTTGGAATATATGAAATGAACAGAAAATAGTTGTGATATTTATGTGAATTCGTTTGAAATCTAATATTGAATATAACTGCAAAAAGGGATGTTGGAATCCTTTAATTGAAAAGAAAAGACTAATAAGTTGTAATTAATAAGTTCAACATAAGAACTTACATTTTAAATTAAATTAAAACGAACATTTGAATGTAATTTAAACTTTGACTTGTAAATAATAAATTAAATGTTTATCTCTAATTGGAATACAATTGTAAAGTTAAATTTGATGTAATTATAAAGTTTAAGAAGGAATAAAATATATCACATGACGAAATTATATGTTATTTAGTTGAAATTGGTTTGGCATAAGAAATTAATCAATTATTTAGTACGTAAATTTATTAACCCTTGTGGTAAACGTCAATTTATAAATGTGGTTAAATTACTTAGATATAACAATTGTTTTATTTCTTATCTCATTATTTAATCCATTTTGAAATTAATTGCAACGACCCCGATTTTTAACTATTTTAAATTATTAAATTTAATATAATTATTGAATAAAAATGGATAGAAATAAAAATTTAATGATTTTTAATGTAGTTTATTAAATATGAACTTGAATAAAATTTCGAAATAACAATTTCGATAAGATTTAAGGAAATTATTTTTGTTAGAATGAAGTTCAATATATTTAATGTTTTGTAATCAATGGCTTGAATTGAATAATAGATGTTGAATGGTTTAGATGTAAATAAAATAATTATTTGATAACTAAAATTCATTTGGAATCTAATATTGGAATTCATGAAAATTGGATTATTGAAAATTATTTAAATAATTGAATCTTGAATTCCATATGAATGAAAATGATGTCAAAAGTTTATTTAAATTTTATTTAAAATGGAATGAAGATTGTTTGACTTTTAAAATTGAATTTAAAATGAATGGTTTGATTTTGGAAAAATAGCTTGTTTTAATTAACGAGTAAAAATAGTCTTTTTGGGCACTGTCTCGAATTTCGATGAAACTAGTTTCATCTGATCCGTAATGGTGAATTATTATAGGATTTCAAGTTTTGTAGCGATCGGAATTACCGTTTGGCAATGCGAGCTTGAAACGCATATAAATTAATTAAAGGAATTTAATAAAAATAATTTGATTTTAAAAAGCTATCTTCTAAATATGATGAAATTGGCTCCCGATACTTATTCCATTATGTTTTGAATATGGGTATAACATATACAACGGCATGCGGCACGTTTCCTTTGGAGTTCGAGAATTTCGGACGTTGAGAAGCTGGATATTTTCCAATTATAATAATATATATGTTTACCCTCCTCCAACACTTCGTAAGTCAACCCACCTTTCTGTTTGCCTCGTACATCCTCTCCCTTATTTCTATTTTCGTAGAATGAAAGATAAAAAAAAGAAAGAAAAAACAACAAAACAAATGCGTACGCGTGCGCGCATAGCGTTGTGGATGACGACGAACTGCTGACTAAGGGCGGAGGCGCATTTTCTAGGGTAGGTCGCGATTTCTGGATGTACGGCTTTGATTGGGGAGAAGTCTTGGTCGGTAGGTTAGGGCGTGGCTCGTTGGCCGTGGCAGGGAGGAGAGTCGCGTGAGGCGCCGCAGTGGAGGGCTGAGCAACGTTGGCGATCAAACGTTCTCATATAAAAAAAGGGAAGACGAGGTCGCGATTTCTGTCTAGAAGAAGAAGACGGGGCTTGTACGCTGAACAGGAGGTAGGGGGCAATGGTTTTACATTATTTTAAGTTTATGTTAATAATATTTTAATTTTATCGAATGTTTAAAAATTCATAAAAATTCATAACTTTTCTATACGAGGTCTAATTCGAGCGAAATGAGTTGCACTGGATTCATATCGACGAAGGCTACATCATGGAGTTGGTTTGAAATTTATTACAGCTGGAAAAAGTTTCATATTCAAATAAAGGTAACTGTTTTAAAACGCACATGAATGACAAAAATATTTTTATGCTTCTTAAATTAAAATCATGAAGGGATTTAATTTTGTTAACTTTTGTTTGGTAATTTAAACTGATATTATAGTGACATATGAATTTAACTATTAGGAATCTGAAACCAACGGCTAAATTTGAAATCGGAATTAAACTGCTAGTTAAATTCTCGATTTTTAATAACTAGTTATTTTTGTGATATTGGCTGCTTTGAATGTTGATTGTGACGGATGCTTATTGGTTGATATTTTGGATGATTGGATGTTTATTTATTTTTATATATTCATCTTATCACCCTGTAAATTATTTGACACTATATAAACTGTTATTTGAATTATATTCAAATAAATTAAGAAATAGGTTGAAATAATATATACCTATGGCATTTATTTTGGATTGAAATGATATATATCCATCCCTGGAATTAAATTGAAATAACTGATCACTTGGCCATAAGATAGAAAATTATATATGAACACCAGATTGGTTAAATTAAATGATTTTTAAAATTTTCATTTGAAATTTATTTAAATGATTTGAATTTAAGGAAATAAAAATCGAAATTATGGAAGTTGAATCATTTTCGAACTTAAGCTCGAAATATTGAAATGGAATTGAAATTTGTTAATCGAAATTGTTTAAATAATCGAATTTGAAATTTGAAGTTATAATTGAAATATGATTTAAATTATGGAAATTGATTTATTTAAAAGATTTGAACTTTTATTCGAACTTTGAAATAAATCCAAGCAAAAGTAATTTAAATGGATATTTCAAATATGAACTCGGAATTAAATTATTTTAAAAGATTTGAACATTGGATTTAACATTGAAGTTAAATTTAATTTAGATGATTTAAATCGATATTCTAAAATTGAACTCAAACTTTATATAAACTGAAATGATTTTGAAATTTAGAATTGATTTGAAATTTAAGCCACTGAATCGAATCATGAATGTGAAGTTAAACATAAAGTTTCGAAATTAAAATAAATTTGAACTGGAATTAAAATTAAAGTTAATTCGAATTGGAATTAGAATTGAATCGATTTGAATTGAATTGAGATTAAAGATGATTTTTTTGAGAAAAATGTGTGATCCTCTGAAATAGAGGAGAGCACACTTGTAAATATGTATATATCAAAGAAGGCAATATGCTGCCAACATGCCTGGTAGGTAGCTAATCAAAGTACAAATGCAATGAAAATAACTCAGGTACTCCTAGGATGAGCTCCGGCAAGGCCACCGCCCATAATATTCCAATATCGACCTCCGGCAAAGCCACCACCGGGTATTGAGGCGTTAGAAGTACCTACAGGACTAAGAAACATCTCGGCGCCAGTGATACTAGAAGCCAGCTCCATCTGAGAAGGAAACGCCATGCTGTAGAGTCGGAAGAAATAGAAATGCTAATGAACTGCACTAGAAAGCGCCACTCTTTAGACTCGATAAAACTAGAGAGAGCGCCTCGTTGAAAAGTGTATCAACCAGAGAGTAGAACGCCTCACTGCAAACAGCAATCCTGCCCTCGTCTATCTTGTGAGCCTGTAAAAAGAATCTAACACCGTTTCTGGTCAAAACCTGTATCTGTAATAAGAACTAGAAGAATATAAGAATGACGCACATATATGTATATAAATGAAATTTATGTACATACATATGTATTAATAAAATAAAAGTAAAGAAACAAAAGCTATGAAAAAAGGGCAGAATATAGTAAAAATTTGGAAAAGTAGATAAAAAGAATCCACGATCCAAAGAAGTTCAAGATCTACAAACTAAACTAAAACTAACTAAAACAAAAACAAAAACAAAACCTATAGCAAATCAAAACTTAACCTTATGGTTCATTTGATCAACAGGATATTATGATACTCGGTGAAATCATCATTTAAGTTTGAAAAAATATTAATACTAAAATTATTAACGTCGAAAATATTGTTTTTATGTTTAAATAACTTAATATTATTATAAACCTTATTGAGATATTCTTTGAAATGATTATTTTTAGCTAATTTATATTTTGAATTTGAAATCCAATTAAAGAAAAATGAGGAATTATAAAAATTAATTTGTTAAAATGATCATTATTATTATTTAAAATTCTCTGATTTCTCTCAAACCAAAAACAAATTATAATGAACAAAGTGTAAGTAAAAATCTGTTTTTCACTTTAAACTTAAATCTAAAATTATTTTAATAGTGACGACAATAGGAAATTTTAGTTGTAAGACTAAAGTTACAAATTTTGAGAGTATTATTCATAATGAGATAAGTATCTAAGCAATCATGATATACATATTTAATATCTTCAACATGCGTATTACAAAAATAACATTTATTTTCAGTTTGCATATTCTTTCTTTTTAAAAATTCCATAGTATTTAGTTTTCCATGCATGATTAACCACATATAAATTTTAGATTTAGAAGGAGCAGTTATTTACCAAATAAATTTCAAAAAGGGTTATTAACTACACCCAAGAAGTTAAGAAATTTATAAAAACAATTAGAAGTATATTTCTTACTCTTATCTCATTCCCAACTAATGTTATCATTTTCATTCTTGATTTTATAATGACTCAATCTTGTATAAAGTAAAGAAAGCTGCCTAAGAGTAGTACATAATAAAATTCTATTAAAACTAAAATTCCAAGAAGTGTAACGACCCGAAATTTTCGATCTCGAAAATTCCAGATAGTTAGAAAAGAAGAAAAGAGATAGAAGAAAAGAAGAACAGAAATACCAACATCACACAATCGCAGCGGATAAAATATAATATCAAATAATAATAGTTATACAAAGGAAAACTGTGCTTATCAAATTGCACTTTCAGACATTAGAGTTACACATAAACAAAATCATTGGACATATACAACCATGACTCAGATACTATAATATATCATAGCGGAAACCCTCCATACATTCCTACCATCCAGGTCGCCTCCTGAGCTCAGAATGTAATTACCTGAAAAGCTATAATACTCGGTCTGACCCGAGCATTACCTAAAAGTAACAGCCGAGTCAGGCTGGAAACCAGCGTGAGTAAACCCATCTAACATAGAATACAAACGCATACAACTTATATAAACCCGGGGTAACTTGTATCAATTTACAACTTCATAAGTCGTTATAGACATCACTTACATCACACGTCAATTTCTAAGTACCAAAACATAGATCAAATAGTCCAATTCGCTTAAATCATTCCATTACGGCCTATTGATTCCACATATCAATTTGTAAAGAATCGAAGTGGTTTTGGGTATTTACTAATACCCGTCTCCGGTCTCTTTGAATTCGATGCCATCTTAACCCAAGTTATTTAATTAAATACAATTCAACTTTGAATACAGGATGTAACTATTTACACAGCAATTCGTCATTGATAGATTACCACCTTCACTGTTCACCCAACATCATATCACAAACATTTCATATCAGAGATATTCAACCAATTTAAGGCATTTAACCATTAATCAATAATTCATAAGCAAGATTGATTACTTCCAAAATTAATTCAATTTATCTCTAATTAAATTAATTTCCAATCTGTATTCACTTAGATTACCTCTACCCAACATTAACTAATTACAAATCAATTAATTAATCTCCCTTGACTAATTATCCTTTAATTACAATGAGTAATTAACCCTTAATTAATTACACAAATAAATAAACATTCACCCATTCACATTAATCGTATTTATCCTTAATTAACTACTCAAATTAATTATTCTTTAATCAAAATTACACTTAAATTAATCACGTTTATTAATTTATTAACCCTTAATAAATTTTCTTAATTAATTAATCAACCCCTTTAATTAATTACACTAAGTAATTAAACTTTAATTACATCCCTTAAGTGATTTACCTTTAATCGCTTTTATCAAGTAATTATCCTAATTATCCCATTGGTTAATTTTCCTCAATTAATTAACCTTAATCATTAATTAATTTAAGCTTTAATTTTTGATTAAATTAATTAACCCTCAACAGATTAGTCCTTAATCGTTCAAGGTTTTAATTAACCTTAAGGTAACCCATTTATCGTTATTTGATTCCTTAATTATACTATTAAAACATTTATTTTCATAATTAACTTACTTAATTAAATCATTTAATTTAAGTTAAAATATAAATTAAGCATTTAACAAATTTAAGTTGACAAATCCTATGACTTCTTTTTTACCAAATAATTTTAAATCATTTACCTTTATTATTAAATCTTTGAACTTGATAAAAACTTGTTCAATAATTTGAATGAGAAACTTGGTTTAATAACCTCCTTGAAAACTTGTACATCTCATATTTGTTTGGTAAACTTAGTCTACCCCCTTATTAAACTAGTTAATCAAATTACCTTATTTCAATTTAACTATTACAAATGAAACCCGAGCACAAACCCACACAACCTTGGGTTAACAATCAAGCAAAGTCTTTCTCTTCCCCTTAATTCCTTATTTCAATTAATCAAATCTATAATCTCCCTGGCCCAAAATCTTTCCGGCCCAAAATTTGCTTCTTCCTTCATCTCTTCCTACCCAAACTCAATTGCACGCATTTGAGCCATCCACGAACCATATCTCTAGCCAAACTCCATTGTTCTCGAGTTCTTCTTCGAAAGCCTCATCCCACCCAGCAACGAGACCATAACCAAAAAATATATCGTACACGAAAAAACTTCGAGCCCCTCCTTCTTTTACCTGAGTTCTAACCCGAGATGACTACTTCTCTCCCATACGAAACTGTGCACTGATGCTGGTGCACGTGCACCAATCGCCGACGTCGCTCCGGCCAGCGCTGTGATCTCAGACAAGTCATCGACGACTAACATATCACAATCGGTCACACAGTTCATTCGAATCATCACGTAAACCAAAAACGACCCATCGAACAACTCCAGCTTCAGAACAAATGCCCAAAATTTCGCCCGCATCACCATCTCCGACCACCGGAGACATCTTACTTATGCCCGAACCTTCGCCTGTCCTCCGACGCTGCTTTTCCCCACCATGCGATCACTTCCAACACCCTCTCGGTAGCGAAATCATCAAATTTTCATCGTCGATCCAAAGTGGTGTTAAACCCTAAAATGATCTCGAACAGCTTCTCTGATCAACGGAAAATTTCCAGGCTAATTTTCCTGTGACTATCTACCCCTAAGCCACCTTCGACAGGAACCCCGACCACCCAAATTTTGCCAATCATCAGAAAACACTCGAAACCCAAATCACGTTTAACCCTCGATTTCTCGAGATTTACAATCTTAAAAATCATGATTTTGCTTTTAAAAATCCTAGATTTCGAAAACGAAGAAGATTTGTACAAGAAACCAGAATTCTTTTAAATCGAAATTTTGATATGAACTGAATTTCACTATTTATCTTCCTTTTTTTCAAAACTACCTTCAGATTCTTGCTAGAAATATTTTTAAATCAATTATCCTGTTGACATGAACAAGTTTTGTTTATACATCAAGGTTTAAAAATTAATCAGGAAAGAAATATTTAAATTTGATCAGGTTTTGAAAACTTATATAACCAGAACAGAGTATTCATATTTTTAGACATGCACACCCCATATAATCATATATATCTACATGCAATTCATATAAAAATCTTGCAAATGCAAATCATAATTTGTTCCAAGAAATTACTGCATGTCACAGTATTTTGAACAGATCAAAACTTGGGTTACTCACCTTTATATTTATGCAAACAGAGAACCTGGACCTGCTTTTGAAAACTAAGGATGATGATACTTTGATTGCTTAAAAATTGGATGATACTAGATGATCTTTGTTACAGGTTGTTGAAAAGGTTTTTGTTGCTTGAATCTAGTTTAATCTTACTTTAACTTTTGTTGAGTTGTAACTGAAACTAATCATCAGGTTTGAAAATGTTGTTGATGTTTTGAGATGCTTCAGTTTTGGAATTTTGGAAGAGGTTGTATTTATTCTTCTTCTGGTTTATAATACAGGCTTATGCTTTGAAAATGTGAAAGTGAAAGAAAATGATAGAGATAAGAGCAAAGATATTGCAGAGTTTCATTTTCTTTTTATTAGAAATAATTAAAATAAATGCCGCTTGTTCAAATGTATATTATATTTGTTACACTTGTCTATCTTTATGTTTAATGACTTACATTTGTTAATTTGTGTTTTTTTTTCAAAATCTTAACACTTGCCTTTTATATGAGAATTTTTATTATATAATGCATATATCTTTTATAGTATATTTATGTTATATATATATATGTTATAAATTTATATTTATACATCTTCTTTATTTGTATTTACATAACCTTTAAGAAAAAATTTTGAAACTAATTTATAACAAATAATCACATTCTCATATATATAGATCCAATTTCATTTTAAGAATCATCTTTTAGATTTCAAATTTAAATCTAAATTCAAATTCAATTTAAAATCAACACAAAAACAAATACAAATTCAATTTGAAATAATAATTCTATTTAAAATCTATTTAGCTCTATATATAAACAATCATTATTATTTGTTTTGAAATAAATAACAATTTTACTAAATTTAAATAATTTATAGAAGAGATTATTACATTTGAATTTTCTTGAAATTTTCTGGGATATCACAGATATCCTTTATTACCAAATTCATTTACATATCCAGATATCTTTTATTATCAAAATTCTTATCTATTCAATCATAAACCAGATAATTATTCAACTATCAGATATTCAAAAATCTGGGTTATCACATTCCTCCCCCCTTAGAATCTTTTCGTCCCCGAAAAGGAACGAAGCCAGAACTTATTTAAAATATTATTTATCAGAAAATTATTCTTTCATCATTTTTAAAACACTTTTAAAATCCATATGATATTATAAAATAGTTTTATAAAAATACTTTTTATAACTCGATGTTTCAACAAGTCCATCCTTATTCTCAAAGAAATTCGGTCATATGTTGATCAGGAGTACGACTGAAATTCTATAAGTACTTAGCAGACCCATTTTCAACACCCAGTGAAAATACTTTGAAAAATAATTTTATTGAAAATACAGAAAACTTTTTTGAAAATAGAGGAAATAGCTTTGGTGAGAATACTCTGGAAATCATCACCCCCATCCATGGTCGCAGTTAACCCGATGGTTACGTTGCCGTCCCAGCAAAATCCATAAATAACTGTAGGCCCTCGCACCTCTCGATTACGCCATGGAACCCGCTACAGAGCGCAGCTACAACTGGGGTTACGTTGCTATCACAGCAAAAACCTATATCACTGTAGGCATCAGTGCCCTCGAATTTCGCTGCCAAAAGAATGAAACTTCTCCACTCCCATAGGTCGCAGACTACATCAGTCAAGTCCCAATGTAGCCTTAGACTCTCACGGCCTCTCGACTTTCGCTATGTCTTCATAGATCGCAGTCTACCGATGTTACGTTTCTATCCTGCCAAAATCAAATGTAGACAATTGGCTCTCAGCAGCACACATGACTTTCGCTATGGTCCGTAGTAGATCGTAGTGACATCAAGCTACACTGTCGTCACATCATAACCCAATGCCTCTGTAGGCATCAGCGCCCTCGACTTTCTCTACCTACACACATATTCCTCAGGAACTAGTTTGTCCAGACTCCTCACAGGATCAACTTTAGAATCTCCCTCCCCCATAAGGTTCAAGGCAGTACCACCCTGTGGCACTCCTAAGAAGTTCATTCCAAGGGAGCGCCTTTTTCTCCAGAGCCATTTTCAAAACACTTTATACTATATACATATAGTATCTTCCAAACCATACACCTAGTATGAATCTCAAATAAATCTCCTTTTCACAAAATCGATTATCGCAAAATCAATAATTCTCAACAAGGCTTTCCAAATCTCCAAAATTGATTTTTGCAAAAAATCAAAAGCCTTTCCAAATTCATAGGTTCCAAAAACCTTTTCACAAAATCATTCTCACAAGATCCTTTATATATATAGATATATATATAACTTTAATAATCTTTGGATCACTTCAAACTTGTATAAATTCCCTTTTTGTACTTCAAATACTTTCAAAAACCCTTTTATCTCTAGCTAGATTCATCAAGGGAAGATTTATCTTATATAAGAGATATATATATATATATAACTTTAACAAATCAAATATTCAAAATTTGATTACTATTCCATAAAGTTATTAACCATATTCCCTTTCTACCATAGAAATCCTTATTTCATCATGTATTTCACAAAATATGCTTTTCATTTCAAAGAATATTTTTCAGTTCTTGTCCACAAATTTTCAAATATCAATTTCATTCAACCCGTACGATGTACCCATATCATCCGTACGCTATATCAATCTGATCGCTCACTCGATCACACAATTTCACTTCCGAACTAGCCTCGTCCACCCGACATCCTAGTGTGAACCCAGATCTAGTTTCTTAATCAGAAACCATCATTCTCCTTGCATACCTATAGCTATAATAGAGAATATCCAGAACCAATCAACAATCCATATCCAGGTTCGCCGTCGAAAATCGAGTGGAAAATCCCAACTCGGATCGGTATAACTATCTCAAAATTCTGTGCTTGAATCTGGATCAAATCACTATGCGAATAGAATAATATACGTACATCCTGTGTATTTAACTTCATTGATTATCAATTAAATCAATTTCTCCTTTCTATTCACATCCACTTGATTTCTATTTACTTATTCACATTTGCTTCAATTCCTTTTGCATTATCACTTTAATCCTTATCTTAAATGGATATTCAATAATATACAGTTCGAACTCTGTCCAGTTTAAATTTAGAAAATAGCTAGAAAAGTTTAAAAATAGATAAGTAGTTGAAAATAATTATTAATTTGTAAAATAGCTGTAAAATAGTTAAGTTATTGTAAAATCGTTGGAAAATATTTAAATAATTGCAAAATAGATTAGTTATAAGTAATTGAAAAATAGTAATTAATTTATAAAAGAGTTGCAAAAAAGTTAAATAATTCCAAGAGTAGTTGTAAAATAAATATAAGATAGTTTTGGATTTTAAAAAGAAAAGTTGTATAATAAATAGTTTAGGAAAAATAGATTTATATTAAAACAATTTATTTTTAAAAATAGTCCAGAGTCAAACTGTTCAATTTCCAATCTCCAATCCCAATTCCCATTTGAATTTGAACTCATTCAACTTCAATTTCATTTCAAATTAATCCAATTCAAATTTTTCATTTGAATTTTTAAACTTATCCATCTTCCATCAAAATTTCAATTACTTCAGATCAAATTCTATTTGAACTAATTCAATTCAAATTTCAAATTTAAACCATCCCGAATTATATAAATTCGAGTTAAATTTTTAGATGTTGATTTAATCCTTTAAATCAAATCAACTTATATCTTTAAACCATTTAATTCAGAATCCAAATTCCATTTTTAACCTATTTCAAAGTTCAAATAATAATTCAAATCCCTTTTAAATTTTGAAACCATACCTTTGAAGTTTTATCTTAAACGTTCAAACCTTATGTCCAAAGTGATTCCATATCATTGATTTCAAATTAAAGTTTAATTTCCCTTTTATCTCAATAACGATTATATTACCACAATCCATTTCTTCATTTATTTAAACAAATCCAATTTCAGCTTAAAGATTATTAATAACAACAGGATGGTACCATTCAAATTATTTTAAAACATCCATCCATTTCTAATTTTCAGATCTCAAACCCATTTTGAGATTACTCAAATTCCCAATTCAAATCAACCATTTAACTTCCTAAGTTAAATCTTAATTTCATCTTGAAATTTCCAAATTAGGATGATCATTCAAACTTATTTAACTTCTTCTAAGTTAAATTCAATTCAATCCCATTAACCTTACTCAAATTTGAATTCCCACTTCAAATTTCAAAATTCTTTCCCATTTATAAGTTCAAAATTTATATCACTTTGGGTTTTCCTCATCATATTCTATGTAAAAATTTAAAACTCTACTTAGAGTTTATTTCAAATTATCTTTGATATTATGAATATTTCTCATATATATATATATATATATATATATATATATATATATATATATATCCTTTGCACACCAAGTTATCCTTAAATTTTAGACCACCTTTGGTTTTTAATTCAAAACAAATTTCTTTAAATTTTCAAACAACTTTTATTTGAAATAGGACACTTCATTCAAATACATTAAATAACATTATTTTTTATTTCTATATCATTTTGAAATAATTTTCAAATTTCTGGACCTTCACAATTTAGATCTTCTTTAATTCCAATTTATAAGTCATGCTCACCTAAATGTTTTACTTCCCTAAAACATTTCATTTTGCCTACTCATTAATACACATTTTATTATTAAACATAACAATCATTTACGATAATAACCAAGATTATCATATCTGGAAACCAATTCATTATTATCTTATTTAGAAACTCTTCCCCAAATTCAAGATTTTAATTTCAGTTTGAATCCATTTCAAACTTATCTTTAATTAATTTCAATTTGGCTATATTTCTATTACCACTTAATTTAATTCCAATAATTTAACAGCCAATAACCTTAATATTTATTAGGAAGAATATTGCTTTGTATATCAAAATATATTCTTATATGAAATCATTTAAAATCTTTATATAAGAAAATAACAAGTACGCTCTCATATATATACACTCAACTCATTCTAGGGTACCATTGACCCTATTCTTAATGAGTACACCCACCAGAGCCAAGGTTCTCGCTTAACCTTGCTCTAATACCAAATGTAACGACCTGAAATTTTCCCAAAAATTCCAAATAGTTAGGAAAAGAAGAAAAGAGATAGAAGAAAAGAAGAACAGAAACACCCACATCACACAATCGCAGCGGATAAAATATAATATCAAATAATAACAGTTATACAAAGGAAAACTGTACTTATCAAATTACACTTTCATACATCAAAGTTACACATAAACACAAGCACTGGACAGATACAATCATGACTCAGATACTACAATATATCATAGCGGAAACCCTCCATACGTTCCTGCCATCCAGCTCGCTTCCTGAGCTCAGAATCTTACCTGAAAAGCTGTAATACTCGTCTAACCCGAGCATTACATAAAAGTAACACCCGGGTCAGGCTGGAAACCAGCGTGAGTAAACCCATCTAACATAGAATACAAAAGCATACAACTTATATAAACCCGGGTAACTTGTATCAATTGACAACTTCACAAGTCGTTATAGACATCACTTACATCACACATCAATTCTAAGTACCAAAACATAGATTAAATAGTCCAATTCACTTAAATCATTCCATTACAGCCTATTGATTCCACATATCAATTTATAAAGAATCGAAGTGGTTTCGGGTATTTACTATTACCCGACTCCGATCTCTTCGAATTTGATACCATCTTAACCTAAGTTATTAAATTAAATACAATTCAAAATTGAATACAGGATGTCACTTTTTACACAGCAATTCATCATTGATAGATTACCACCTTCACTGTTCACCCAACATCATATCACAAACATTTCATATCAGAGATATTCAACCAATTTAAGGCATTTAACCATTAATCAATCATTCATAACCAAGATTGATTACTTCCAAAATTAATTCATTTTATCTCTAATTAAATTAATTTCCAATCTTTATTCACTTAAATTACCTCTACCCAACATTAATTAATTACAAATCAATTAATTAATCTCCCTTGACTAATTATCCTTTAATTACAATGAGTAATTAGCCCTTAATTAATTACACAAATAAATAAACCTTCACCCATTCACATTAATCATATTTATCCTTAATTAATTACTCAAATTAATTATTATTAAATCAAAATTACCCTTAAATTAATCACATTTATTAATTTATTAACCCTTAATAAATTTCCTTAATTAATTAATCATCCCTTTTAATTAATTACACTAAGTAATTAAACCTTAATTACATCCCTTAAGTGATTTACCTTTAATCGCTTTTATTGAGTATTATCCTAATTATCCCATTGGTTAATTTTCCTCAATTAATTAAACTTAATCATTAATTTATTTAAGCTTTAATTTTTGATTAAATTAATTAACCCTCAACAGATTCGTCCTTAATCATTCAAGGTTTTAATTAACCTTAAGATAACCCATTTATCTTTATTTGATTCCTTAATTATCTTATTAAAACATTTATTTTCATAATTAACTTACTTAATTAAATCATTTAATTTAAGTTTAAATATAAATTAAGCATTTAACAAATTTAAGTTAACAAATCCTATGACTTTTTTTTACCAAATAATTTTAAATCATTTACCTTTAATATTAAATCTTTGAACTTGATAAAAACTTTCTCAATAATTTGAATGAGAAACTTGGTTTAATAACCTACTTGAAAACTTGTAATCTCATATTTGTTTGATAAACTTAGTCTACTCCCTTATTAAACTGGTTAATCAAATTAGCTTATTTTAACTTAACCATTACAAATGAAACCCGAGTACAAACCCACATAACCTCAAGTTAACATTCAAGCAAAATCTTTCTCTTCCCCTTAATTCCTTACTTCAATTAATCAAATCTATAATCTCCCTGGCCCAAAATCTTTCCGGCCCAAAATTTGCTTCAGCCTTCATCTCTTCCTACCCAAACTCAACTGCACGCACTCGAGCCCATCACAAACCTTATCTCGAGCCAAACTCCATCATTCTCGAGTTCTTCTTAGAAAGCCTCATCCCACCCAGCAACGAGACCACAACCCAAAAATATATCATACACGAAACAACTTCGAGCCCCTCGTTCTTTTACCCAAGCTCAAACCCAAGATGACTACTTCTCTCCCAAACGAAACTGTGCACTGATGCTGGTGCACGTGCACCAATCGCCGACGTCGCTCCAACCAGCGTTGTGATCTCAGATAAGTCATCGACGACTAACATATCATGATTGACGACACAGTTCATTCGAACCATCACGTAAACCCAAAATGACCCGTCGAACAACTCCAGCTTCAGAACCAATGCCCAAAATTTTGGCCGCAACACCATCTCCAACCACGGCGGCGAAATCATCAAATTTTCATCGTCGGCCCAAAGGGGTGTTAAACACTAAAATGATCTCGAACGGTTTCTCTGATCAACGGAAAATTTCTAGGCTAATTTTCCGGTGATTATCTACCCCTAAGCCACCTTCGACAAGAACCCCGACCACCCAAATTTTGTCAATCACCAGAAAACACTCGAAACCCAAATCATGTTTAACCCTCGATTTCTCGAGATTTGAATCTTAAAAATCATGGTTTTGTTTTTAAAAATCCTAGATTTCGGAAATGAAGAAGATTATATATAAGAAACCAGAATTTTTTTAAATCGAAATTTTGATATGAATTGAATTTCACTGTTATCTTCCTTTTTATCAAAACTGCCCTCAGATTCAAACTAGAAATATTTTTAAATCAATTATCCTATTGACATGAAAAAGTTTCGTTTATACACCAAGGTTTAAAAATGAACCAGGAAAGAAATATTTAAATTTGATCAGGTTTTGAAAACTTATATAACCAGAACAGAGTATTCATATTTTAAAACTTGCACGCTCCATATAATCATATAAATCTACATGCAATTCATATAAAAATCATGCAAATGCAAATCACACTTTGTTCCAAGAAATTACTGCATGTCACAGTATTTTGAAAAGATCAAAACTTGGGTTACTCGCCTTTATATTATGCAAACAGAGAACCTAGACCAGCTTCTGAAAGCTGAGGATGATGATACTTTGATTGCTTAAAAACTGGAAGATACTAGATGATCTTTGTTACAGGTTGTTGAAAAGGTTTTTGTTGCTTGAATCTAATTTAATCTTGCTTTAATTTTTGTTGAGTTGTAACTGAAACTAATCATCAGGTTTGAAAATGTTGTTGATGTTCTGAGATGCTTCAGTTTTGGAATTTTGGAAGAGGTTGTATTTATTATTCTTCTGGTTTATAATACAGGATTATGTTTTGAAAATGTGAAAGTGAATGAAAATGATAGATATAAGAGCAATGATATTATAAAGTTTCATTTTCTTTTTATTAGAAATAATTAAAATAAATGCCACTTGTTCAAATGTATATTATATTTGTTACACTTGTCTATCTTTATGTTTAATGACTTACATTTGTTAATTTGTGTTTTTTTTCAAAATCTTAACACTTGTCGTTTATATGAGAATTTTTATTATATAATGCGTATATATTTTATAGTATATTTATGTGTGTATATATATATATATATTATAAGTTTATATTTATACTTCTTCTTTATTTGTATTTATACAACCTTTAAGAGAAAATTTTGAAACTAATTTATACTTAAATAAATAATCACATTCTCATATATATATATATATATATATATTTAGATCCATTTTCATTTTAAGATAATTATCTTTTAGATTTCAAATTTAAATCCAAATTCAAATTCAATATAAAATCAACATAAAAGCAAATACAAATTCAATTTGAAATAATAATTCTATTTAAAATCTATTTATATATAAACAATCATTATTATTTATTTTGAAATAATTAACAATTTTACTAAATTTAAATAATTTATAGAAGATATTATTACATTTGAATTTGCTTGAAATTTTCTGGGATATCACAGATATCCTTTGTTTCCAAATTCATTTACATATGCAGATATCTTTTATTATCAAAATTCTTATCTTTTCAATCTATAAACTAGATAATTATTCAACTATCAGATGTTCAAAAATCCAAGTTATCACAAGAAGGGTCATTTTCAGAAGAATTAAAGATGATTTCAAATTGAGAGATTCGAAATTGAATCGATTTATTGGAAATTTGGAACTGGGTCCAAATTTTTTGAATTGGAATGAGATAGTTTGAGTTGAAACTATTTTCGAAATAAATTATTTTGTTATATATAAACTATTTAAAAGTCAATCTTTTTGAATATTCAAAATACTTCAGTTTTCCAAACTATTATATCATATAAATCATTTTCAATACTCAACCATTTTATATCAAATTATTCAAACTATTTTCTAAAATTCAAACTGTGCAAGGTTGAAATGTTTATATTTAAATCATTGATTTAAATGCGAATTGGGCTAAAATGAAGTTATAACCTAAATTGTAATTCGAATTGAATTATTTGAAGTAAATATGATATTTTGAAATAAATATGATGATTTTGAAATAAATTGATTGTGAAGCAAACATGAGATTTTGATATCAAGTATGAATTGTTTTCGAAATGTAAAATAACCAACCGGTATACAAAACGACTTTTGGTTGTTAAAGAGACCGGGGCCTCTTATTAGCATACCCTACGTCAATATTGGAACCACTTAAACAACTGTGTATGCGGAGCAGATTCCAGAAAAAAGTAGTTGGATCTGGCGTACGTTTGTTTGATTTGAAGAAAGAGAACGATGAGTTTTCAGCGCATCAAAGGTTATTTTCTGGAGGACGAAGACGAAGATTGGTATATTATTATTACCACTTGTATTATTTCACCACATTGTTTGTTCTGGTGCATTATTCTATTGTTCCGTTGTATACAAATAACTTTGATTTATGTTGTAAAACTATAATCAAATGTACAGTATAACAGCTTCATGAAATATTTATTTGATTATTATATTTTTTCATTCCGCTGCGAGATTCTGTATTTGTTTTCTTTTTTTCTTATTCTTATTAATTAACCCCATTGATTATCTTTGTTTCGGATTGTTTAAGTTGGACATGTTTGGATTATTGTCGATTAAAACCTACCAAAATGTGGGTCATCACGGTTGGTATCAAAGCTTTGGATTAGCGATAACCTTAGCTTTGTAGGGTTTGACTCATTAAAGATAAGGTAGTAATACCCTAGAATGAGTTTGTTTGAGCATATATATATATATATATGGAAGTGCATACTTGTTGTTAGTATTGCAAAATGTTTTATATTGTGTTTACTTATTCGTTGAGGTGTTTAGGAATTCTGGTCAGTGCGTGGGACGCCATGTTATCGATAGCGGTTTCTAAATACTTAAACGAGGCAAGTCAACATAATATTGTTTTAAAATCGGGTAAATGAAATAATTTTACCTAAATTTTATTTTATATATAAAATGATATCTTTCATAAACATATATGATTATTAATGAATATTGTTTGTTGGGAGAGGATAATATTTAGTTATCATTAATTATTGTTTGAAGTAAAATAAAACGAATACTTTGTGAATCTATTTCACGGAGCATTAGATAATTAAATTGAATTAAAATCTTACTACAACAAGAATTCTTGCAATAACAAAGATTTAAATTAACAAAATGATTTCATAATAAGGTAATGGAATTGTATAAGTATATTTTTAACATAGCTTATAGATAAAAAGGATTTAAAAGCTGAGAACTTTAGAATTTAAATCCTATTACATTCAGAATTGTTTTCAAAGCCTTCAAAAATAAAAATAATATTATTTGAAAGTGTTTTGACTAGAAACATATTTTTAAAAGATTTTTGAAAGAAATAAAAGCATTGAACTCGCTTTAGTCGCTGAAAAATAATCCTGGAAATGACTGCAGCATCGCCAGTATTCATTTTCGAGTTTCTGACTGAGAATTGCTACCCAAAGAAATTTATTTTCGGTTAAAACAAGCTTTGGTTGTGAAAAAAATCCAACTACTATTTGATAAACATATGAAAATATATTTTGAACTTATAAATTTAAAATAAGTATAGATAAGAAATAAGTTAGGATTTATGAATTTGAATAGGAAAGTAAGACCGAATTTTAAAAAACGGTTGAACATTTTGGGTTAAGCAAATAAAAGAAATTTTGAATTTGCGATATGAAATAATAGAATTAACCTAAGAAATGTTTAATAAATTTAGTTAATGAAGTGTAGTAAATAAAATGAAGTTTAACTCAAGAAAGCTTAAATAAAAGTGAATTGTATTTGTAATGAATTAGATAAAATAATGAAATGAATTTTTAACTAAATAAGTTTGTATAACTTATAGATTTAAGAAATATTAAGATAAAAACAAATTTAAATTTTTTGAATGTGAATGATAAGAAAAAAAATTAACTTAAATAAAGTTAAATAAACTGAGTAATGGATTAAATGAAATAAAGTGTAACTTAATAAAGATTATATGAATTGAATTGGATTTGAATAGAACTAGCGAAATTTGTAAAGTGAATTAATTCCACTTAAGTTATAACATGAGTTAATAGAATGAATACATAGTTGAATTATAAAATGAAATGCAATTTGGGTGGGAAAGAAATTGAATGAGAATAAATGGGTGTAAGTAAAATTTATATAAGTAATTGAATTTGATTTAAATTGGATGTAAATAAATTGAATGCAAATGAAATGAGTTTTAATAAATTGAATGTTAACTAATTCAATATGAAACGAATGTTAAATAAAGAAATGTTATACACTTAGTTAATATTCCAAAGAAATGGTGGATGAATAATTTGGGTAGTAAAAAGAAATACTAATTAGATATATGAACTTAAGAGAAAGTAAACATATAATGAGTTAAATCATATCTTTGTAAATTATTTTTAAAATAAAATAATAGTAGTAGTAATAATAATAATAATAAAATATTTGCAAAGGATGTTTTAATACTTAGTTATAGCTTTCTGAGATGGTTATAATTCGAATAATATTGTATAAAAGAAGATACATTTGTATAAAATGATTATAAAGTGATTAATGGAATAAGAAGTTGAAATTTGAATAATGAAATGAAATTTTATTTAAGTCAAGTTGAATGAAATGAATTAATGAAATAAGTTAATGAAATGAATTATGAGATGAAAGTTAACTTAAGAAAAGTTGAATAGAATTGATTGTGATGAAAAGAAAATTTATTAATATGAATTTGAGTTATAAAATAAAATTTACTTGAGTAAAGTTAATAATTAAGTAATGAAGTGACATTTTATAAAATAAAATTTACTTAAGTAAAATTATTAAGATGAATTTGAATTAATGAATGAACTAATGAAATGAATCAATGAATTAATATAAACTTAAGTTATTAAGTAATAATAAACATGAGTTGCGTTTTATAAAATGTTTATAATAAACTTAAATGGTTTTATGAAATGGTTTATAAATTATATTAGTATCAAAGAGAATATACTAAGTAGTTATGAAATAAAATTTTATTTAATAGGATCAAATAAAATGATTTTATAAAATGGTCCACAAATGAATTGTTATGAAATGTTGTTAAACATAAAGTGAAACAACTGAAATTTAACAAATTAAATTGAATAATTGAATGTAAATGAAATAGATGCAAATAAATTTGAAGCAAACCAATTAAATGTTAATAAAATTGAATGTAAAATGAAATAATAGTGTATAAATTAACTATTGACATTAGATAATGTAAATTGATATAGTTATGAATTAATTGGATGAATATTAATTGTCAAATGGTTTCTTTTGTTGCAAATCGTTGTTATTACTGCTTTTGGTGGCATAAGATTGTTATGTTGTGCATTTGTGCTCATGCTTATGATTTGGATTAAAATTTATGTTATATAGTTCTATTAAAGTCATACATATTCTATATCTTTTATAAGTGACTAATATTCTAGTTTGAGTTGAGATAAATAAATACGAAGACTGTTTGGACGTATAGGCGGATTTGATTTGTTTTTGCTTGCTTAATATGGGAGAACTCGCTCGTATTAATAATAATAAGGCACATATCTCCGATTACATACTGTACTTTTATATTTTTCCCTACGTGATGCCTCATTATTGAGATGAGATGTATATCTAGTATATTATATATATATATAGTGTAAAAAAAATTCGATCGAACCAAGCAAAGGAGACGCTGTCGAAATTTTCCGTAAATCCGCGTGTTAGAAAAATTATGAGATTTTAAATTTTTTATAACTTGTGCTTATAAATAAGTTGTAATTTTCATAAAACCGGTATGGAAGTGGCGTAGCAGAAGTGTAGTAAAGGTTTTGTAAATAAGATTTTAATGTTTTATAAGTTGATTATTTTGAGTAAAATATATCGTATGTTAAATTTCTTAATCAACCCCTTTCTAAGAATGAAAATTTTTGAGTGGGGGAGATTGTAACAACCCGTATTTTTAACTACTTTAAATTATTAAATTTTATATGATTATTAAAGAAAAATGGTTAGAAATAAAAATTTAATGATTTATTAATGTAGTTTATTGAATATGAACTTGAATAAAATTTTGAAATAACAATTTCAAAAAGATTTAAGGTAATTATTTGTGTTAAAATGAAGCTCAATATATTTAATGTGTCGTAATCAATGGCTTGAATTGAATAATAGATGTTGAATGGTTTAGATGTAAATAAAATAATTATTTGAGAACTAAAATTCATTTGGAGTCTAATATTGGAATTTATCGAAATTGGATTATTGGAAATTATTTAATAATTGAATCTTGAATTTCATATGAGTGAAAATGATGTCGAAAGTTGATTTAAATTTTATATAAATTAGAATGAAGATTGTTTGACTTTTAAAATTGAATTTAAAACAAATAATTTGATTTTGGAAAATAGCTTGTTTTAATTAATGAGTAAAAATAGTCTTTTTGGGCACTATCTTGTATTTCGACGAAACCAGTTTCATCGGATCTATAATAGTGAATTATTATAGGATTTCAAGTTTCGTAGCGATCGAACTTATCCTTTAGCCGTGCGAGCTTGAAACACGTAGAAATTAATTAAAAGAATTTAATTAAATAATTTAATTTTAAAAAGATGTCTTCTGAATATGAAGGAATTGGCTTCTGATGTCTATTCCACTGTGTTTGGAATAGGGGTATAACATATAGAACGCTAGGCGGCATGCTTCATTTGAAGTTTGAGAATTTCGGACGTTAAGAAGCTAGATATTTTCCAATTATAATAATATATATATGTACCCTCATCCAACAATTTGTACGCCCAGCCCACCTTTATATCTTCCCTGTACCTCCTCTCCCTCATTTCTATTTTCACAGAACAAAAGTCGGAAAGAAAGAAAAAACAAAACAAATGCATACGCGTGCGCACAGCGTTGTGGACGACGGCGAACTGCTGGCAAAGGGCGGAGGTGCAGTTTATAGGGTTGGTCGCGATTTCTGGACGTGCGGCTTCGGTTGGGGAGACGTCTTGGTTAGTGTCTTAGGGAACGGATTGTTAGCGGCGGTAGGGATGATAGGCACACGAGGCACCGCAGTGGATGCTGAGCGACATTGGCGATCAATCGATTTCATATATGAAGAAAAAAGGGAAAACGAGGTCACGATTTCGGTCAGGAAGAAGAAGATGGGGCATGTACGCATGAACAGGAGGAAGGGGGGTAATGGTTTAAACTATTTTAAGTTTATGTCAATTATATTTTAATTTTATCGAATGTTTATAAATTCATAACTTTTCCATGTGAGGTCTGATTCGAGCGAAACGAGTTGCACTAGATTCATATCGATGAAGGCTGCGTCATGGAGTTAGTTTGAAATTTATTTGAATGATTTTGATTTAATGAAATAAAAATCAAAGTTAAGGAAATTCAATTATTTTCGAACTTGAGCTCAAAACGTTGAAGCTGAAATTGAAATTTGTTAACAGGAATTATTTACAGATTCAAATTTGAAATTTGAGGTTATAACTGAAATATGCTTTAAATTATCGAAATTGATTTGTTTAAATGATTTGAACTTTTATTCGAGCTTTGAAACAAATCCAAGCAAAAATAATTTTAACGGATTATTCAAATGTGAACTCGAAATTGAATTATTTTAAAAGATTTGAACATTAAATCGAACGTCGAAGTTAAGTTTAATTTAGATGATTTAAATCGATATTTTGAAATTGAACTCGAACTTTATATGAAATGAAATGGTTTAAAATTGAGAATGAAATTGAAATTTAAACCATTGAATCAAATCGTGAATTTGAAGTTAAAAAGAACTTTTCGAAATTGAAATTAATTTGAATTGGAATAAAAATTAAAGTTAATTCGAATTAGAATCGGGACTGAATCAATTTGAATTTAATTGAGAATGAAGATGACTTTTAATTGAGATATTTGAAATTGAATCGATCTGAGGGAAATTGGACCTGGATCCAGATTTGTTGAATTGGAAAGAGATAGTTTGAGTTGAAACTATTCTCAAAGTAAATTATTTTATTGTATAAACTGTTTAAAAATCTATCTTTCTAAATATTCATATTACTTTGATTTTCCAAACTATTTTATTATATAAACCATTTCCAATACCCAAACCATTTTATATCAAACTATTTTAACTTTTAAATTATTCAAACTATTTTCTAAAAATTCGAACTGTGAAAGGTTGGAATGTTTATATTTAAATTGTTGATTTAAATGCGAAGTAGGGTAAAATGAAGTTATAACCTAAATTGTAATTCAAATTGAATTTTTGAAGTAAACATGATATTTTGAAATAAATAAGATGATTTTAAAATAAATTGATTTTGAAGCGAACATAATATTTTGATATCAAATATGAATTGTTTTCAAAATGTAAAAGAACCAACCGGTATGTAAAACGACGTTTGATTGTTAAAGAGACCAAGGCCTCTTACTGCACACACATTACACACTGGATAGGAGATGTGCAGCCCTATAAACATCTCTGATGCTATTACACTCCTGTTATATATGATATTGATTAGATTCACATAAGGATATTTTAGTTCTGACTCGAGTGTTTTGTCTTTTCACTACGCTCTAGTCGGCTCTGAGTTTTCAGCGCATTGAAAATTATTTTTTGGAGGACAGAGATGAAGATTGGCATACTATTATTATTACTAGTATTATTTCACCACATTATTTTTTCTGCTGCATTATTCAATTGTTCTGTTGTATACAAATAACTCTGATTTATGTTGTAAAATTATAATCAAATGTATAGTATAACGGCTTCATGAACTGTTTATTTAATTATTATATTTTGTCATTCCGCTACAAGATTCTGTATTTGTTTTCTTCTTCTCTTATTCTTCTTAATTTACCCCAATGATTATCTATGTTTCGAAGTGTTTAAGTTGGACATGTGTGGATTATTGTCGATTTAAATCTTCTGAAATGTGGGTCGTCACATTAATTTTGTAATTAATGGAATTAATGTAATTGGAATATTTCAGTTAATATGAGAGAAGTCGCTAACTATAGAATAATGAGTGTAATAGGATGGAAACTTTTTTTTAATTAACACTTAAGGTATTTGTTGATTTAACAATAATAATTCAAAACAAAATAAAAGAATTTGTTGGAAATTTAAAATGCAATGAACTAGGGTTTTATTACAATTGTAATTAAATGTTGAAATTAATTTAATATTTAAATCTTACATTTAACTTGAAAATTGGATTTCAAAGGATTGTTATAATTCCGTTTAATAAAAAAATTGATGATAGAAAACTTTAATTTAGAAATTAAAAGTGATTAAATTAGTTATTAATAATTCGTTTTAATTAACTTGGAAAAATAAATATAATTTGATTTCTAAAGCTAACTTCTATATACAATAAAATTAGGGTTTGAAATTAGTTTCATTGAATTTAAAAATATTGAAAACCTTTATGTCGATGTGTAGGATGACCTACTTTCGTTTCGGGAACCAAATGGGCTGTTTAGGCCTTTGTTATCGCTTTGGCCCAATCGATATCTATTCCATCTATTCCTATTCCATCTTTGTGTGTGTGTGTATGTTGTTCTATAACCCTAGCAGCCTTCTACTCTATTTTTCTGTACAAACTTTCTAATCCATCTGCCCCTTCCCAATGGAAAATATCTCAAAACCCTAAATTCCAATTTCAATCCAAAAATTCAAACTGCTTCGATCCTATCATATAATATATCACCACGAAGCTCTTGACGAATGGAGTCAGCGCCTAAAATCGTTTTTGCAATTGAAGCACTTTTTGACCAAAAATTGGCGAAACATTCTCGGCTGTTCAAATTAGGGTTGGGTTTAACAGCGGATCGTCGACCAATGTACCAATGAAAGTTGCTGCTTGGTAGAGGACGATTAGGGGATTCAATCCATTGGGTTAGATCGTGTTATTGGTGCATCAGTTTGCCAAAAACGGCGATGGAAGGTGGCGGTGGCGGAGCATTGCTGGCGGTGCTTTGATGTCGCGCAGGAGGCTGGTAGGGCGGTAGGAGATTACGAACTTGGAGGTGCTGTCAGACCATAGGGGATGTATGTGTGGTGGCAGCGGCGTTTACGTAAAGGAGGCGGCATGGGTTTTGTACATGTTGTGTGAGGGCAAGATAGGGTTTCGGGAGAGATAATACATTTACATTTCCTCCCTTTGTTTATTTTTATTAAATGTAAAATTTAAATCTTTTAACTCGTATAACTTTTGCATACGAACTCCATTGATATGCGGTTTCTTCAATTGGATTCATATCGAAATTCCGGACAATACGAAACTGGTTTGGCTGAATTTAGAGACTGTTGAGATTTTGGGCTTTTGTTGGATTCTTAATGGGCTTTAAATCAAAGGTGATGATTAAACCCACTCACGCAATGCTAGAATTTCCATTGCAAGTTAAATCAAGATTTATGATGTGATATAAACTTCTGATTGTGGTTTGTTGATTTAAATTGACATTTGAATTGATACTGAAGCTGAATTGACATTGAATTGAATTGACATTTAAATTTATATTTGAAATTTAATTGCTAGCTAAACCCCCGACATTAATAACTATTAACTGTTATGATATATTGGTTGATTTGGATGTTGTTTGAAATGGATGCTTATTGATTGATATGTTGAATGTATGGCTACTTATTTATTTTAATATATCCCTGTAATCACCTTGTATATTATTGACATTGTTTAAATGTCCATTTGAATTGTTTTAAAAATTGGATAACTATGACATTCAAATTATGGTTTGAAATGATACATACCCATACAATTTCTTGAATTTGAATTAGTTTGAATGATATTGTTTCAAAAAAATTGGATTTATTTTAATTTAAGTGGTTTAAAACGGTATTTCAAATTTTGATTAGGAGATGGAAAATCCCACAACATCTCTAAAGTTATTACACTTATATTTTACGTGTTATTGATTTGTCTTACATAGGAATTTTAGTTCTGACTCGAGTGTATTGTTTTTCATTATGCTTGGGTCACCCTGAGTATTTCAGTGTTTTGAAGACGTTATTCCTTGAAGATGAAGATGAAGATTGGTGGTCGCATTTGTTATTATTTTTCTGTTGCATTATTTGGTATGTTTGTTTATTGTACTCTGATTTATGTTGTAAAATTTGTAATCAAATGTATATTGTAAAACAGCTTCATGAGCTGTTTTATTTTATTATTATATTTTGTCGTTCCGCTGCGAGATTCTATGTGTTGCTTTCCCTCTTTTCACTTGTTTTCTTTATTAAACCCATTGATGATCCATCCTTTTGAATGGTGTGAGTTATACATGTGTGGTTTATTGTCGACTTAAATTGTCCAAAAAGGTGGTTCATTGCATAGTAACCATAATAGTGTCCGCATCTTAGTATATAAACACAAAATGTATATTTTATTCTAAGATGTGGGACTAATCATTTCCCAAGGCATTTAATGCCTCACATTTCTCAATGAAATGCTCATTCATTTTTAACACATAATTAGATCTTTTAGGAAGACACTTCGTAGTGACATAATTCATGCCGAAAACCCCATGAAATAATGAGATGTAGAGTTTGTATTTATCAACTGTATTATGATGATCTTACTCCTTCTTAGCTTAGTTTTGTTGTATCCACAAGAAATGTAATGTGTCTCATATAAGTCCAAAATCAGTATTATTTTCTTGTGAGTATTACGAGGCTATAAAGGAATAGTATTTGATGAATTTTCCGTAAATAATGGTAGTGAAAGTGGTGTATACACATGTAATGTTCTAAGACATAGATGTGTAGAATTGATACAAATTGGCCGAGTCAAAGTATTCTTACAATATACAAATCCAAACAACATGACTTATATGTTACACTTAGTGAAGGTTTTGGATAACTAAATTATAGGATATTGTCAGTACAATATACCTGTTGAGTTCAAATGAACAGACTCATTAGAAAACGTCCTAAAACCTATGCCATTAAGGTGTGGTCGAAAAATTCTTTAATATATGAGTTTATATGAATAACATATGATATGGTGCAATGAAGAGAGCTGATGCAGAGCACTTGAGGTTTGTTAGGAAGAAAAGCTTTGTTATTTCCAAAATATTTATCATATTCTTAAATAAAAACTAATTGGATTACCAGGCCTGTGAAAAACAAATTATGTGCACATAATAAAACTTTCTTCGAGCTCCCTATTCTTTTCAATGTCCTAGGCCATTGCGTTGCTTGCCGCAAACCCACTACAACAAAAATGACTATATTACAATTTTTCATTTGCAATATTCACTCGGTGGAAGTTGTAATAAAAGTTTTTAACAATTGTATCTTTCAGAAAATTGTAATAATAATATTTTTACTAATTTTTTTCATTTTGTATTTGTAATAAGGTTTTTAATTACTTTAAACTCTTGACTATTGTAAATATTAATTTATAACAATCTTAATTTATTATTGTCTTACTCAAGATCGTAAGTGATCGCATACCCATGTACAAGGGAACATCATCAACAACAAATGAAAATTCTGAGTAAAAAATATGTCCTTATTTAGAGAATTTAATGTCCATGATAACCAATCATGCGAAAAATTAAAGAAGCATAATAAAGTGCAAAAAAGAAACCTCATAAATTAAGAATAATATTTGAAAATGTGGAAATTTTCTCAAATTTAATTGGTTCCAATTTTTTAACCAAACAAAGAATTAACCAGTTCATAAAATTCCAATAAACCAGTAAACAACTTTAAAACAAAAGTGGACATTTAACATTTATCGAATCGACTTAACGGCCTCCACAAATGGTTAATCGATATCAACAGCCGGTCTGTTGACAAATTTTAACCAATCAACTAAGGTTATGTCGGAGTTAAAAGGTTTAATCACAAATCCTTAAAAAAAACTATTTATTTTTATTTTTCAAACAAACAAAACATTCAAAATCCTATTTCATCTGCACATAAAATAAAGGGGTATATAGTTTTAAGTACACATTTCAGAGAAAAAATTAGATCCAAGTACAACGGACTTTAATAATTAGATTAAGGATGAAGACACCTTTAAATTATGTAAACTTAAGTTCATTTTAATTAGTCACCTTCACTAAATTAATAAAAAAAATAAAGAACAACACTCGAAATTAAAAGAAAAAATTGATTTTTGAGATTAAAGGTTGGCTCGGTTGGTTGATGATTTAGACTATGACAATAGAGGCCATGAGTTCGAATTTCGAGATTGACACTTGTTGGCATTAATGAACCATGTTCAAAAAAATTTGATTTCATAAACATTTTAATTGATTAATATTAGCAAAAAATATAGAAGTAAACAGCTCGGAATATTAAATGAATATAACATTATAACGTAAAAGATAGTGTTATATTAATTAAAATATATAACTACGCTATTTGGAAAGCTATTTCCATTTAGCATTTGAAAAGTTAGTTGTAAATAATAAAGCTAGCTTTCCATGTTGTTTTTCATATACATTTTTCCCACATAAGAAAAACATTTTCATCGCTAATTTTTATTATTTTTATATTTTCCCTCACATCCACAAAAAATGTTTTCGTAATTAACTTTGTTTATTTGTGAAATGTTGATGTGCGTCCTTGATATACAATATTTGGATTTTATCTAGTAAAACTTGAACGTTGTTCTTGATATGAATAACGAAAGTTAGTTATTCTTGGAAATAAAAGGAAAACAATTTCGCCCTTAAACGAATATCCACTGGTATAAAATCACTGATACTTTGGCAAGTAAAATTTAGATCCCTCGGTACTAACCCCTAAATTATACATTTCTATGCTAAATCAAAATTTCCTCTTAAATCTAGTTTTGTAATCCCCAAATTCAGTTTCACGCAGCTCAAAACTGCTTGTGTGATCGCCTCTTACCCTTTTGTCGCTTACCCTCCCTTCACATAGCTTGTTGTTGCTCCCTTGTGCATTCTTGCCCTGGTTTTCTGGGCTCGCTATGGAATCTTGTCACACACCCAATTGATTATCGTTAAATCCATCCTCAAATCTTGCTTTCAACTTGTGCTTGTTAGTTGCTGCCAAGACTTATATAATATCGCTTGTGCTCCTCAAATCTACCCTAATTTATTGTCGAGACTTAAGTTGAAAAATGTTGACCATTCCATTTTGCATTTAAATTTGTATAGAGAACTGCTGTATAGAGAACCGCTATTTAGATTTTTCTGATGGCATTCAATAGAAATCTCACTCTTCAGTATTTAGCCGAGGTAATATAACTTCTAGTACTTCCATCGGATTTTTTAATTGAATTTGCAGGATTGAGTTTGGATATTAGAATAAAAGGGTTGTGGGGATTTTGGTCACCAGTTGTACATATTTGGTCTATCACATATTACATTACAAGTCCCCACTATTTTGCACCATGTCCCACCCTCGCCGCATAGCACTCAAGCCTAACATAAATTATAACAACCCTGGTCGAGGTTAAAATAAAATAAATATATTGAAATGGATTTTTGGAGAATTTAGTTAGATTTTTGGGATTTTTGGGAATAAAATGGATAAATTTGGTTTAAAATTTCAATTTGGGATTACAATCAGGTATTATGAACCAAAAGCCATTAAAAATCCATATCTGTGAAATTAATTACAATTGTGGATTTTGGGATTTATCCTGAGAAATAAACAATAATTATTAGAATTGTGAATAATATTTATATCATTGAAATAATTTGGTGATTAAATTTATTTCATAATTGTATGAAGGAAAATAATAATAATTAATTAATTACTAAATTAAATAAATTATCCCGGTAGCGAAAAATAAATTGCAAAATTAAGTGTAAATCAATTTCAACCAGATTGAAATATATATTTTAAATAACAACAAATATTTATATTTAAATTAAAATGTAAAATAATTGAAATTTGAATGCTAAGTGGAACTTAAAAATAATCCTTCATCAATTCAAGCCCAAGAGCTACCTAAGCCCATTCAAACTAACAAATAATAAATTTAAACTCACCTAGCCTTTACTCTTTCTATTTTCAAAAACCTACATCCTGATGCTATAATTCCTAAAATCGAGTTTGAACGAAAAAGGAAAAAAAGAAACGACTCTCGGGCTTTCTACTATGATCGACAACAAAGTTGACGACCACACGCATGCATCAAGAGGTGAAGCTTGCAGTAGTCGCGACATCAATGGTAGATGCGGGTGCAACTTCGATAAAGGATGAGGAATCGTCGACGTTGGAGATGTTGAAGCCATGAGCGGCGGTAGATGCAAGTGTCAGGTGGACTGATGTCGAAGTTGGAGAGGCGAAGCGTGTTGGGTTGGAGTAAAGATTGGCAACGGCTGATGTTGATGGGTAAGGCGGTAATGAACTTGAAGGAGAGGTCTGAGCACTTAATTGTCGGAGTCGGTACAAGCTGAAGCAATCGTGAGAGTTTAAACAATCTTTGATTATTTTTAACTCACATTTCTATGTATATTAATGCAAACTCTGTATGTATGTTGTGATATGGTTGTTTGGGTGGTAATTGTAGATTTCTAATCATTAAATTGGTTAAAACATGAATTTTGCTTTGCATGTTGTGTGAATGAATTGGATTAAAATATGGTTGCATGCTATGATTTAGTTATTTCATCAAACAATTAATTATTCGATGAGATTTGATTGTTTGGCGTTACATTGATGTGATGTAGGGATTGATAATGTAAAATTATAAATGAAACTTTGTTCGATTGTGAATTAATATTTTATAGTATGTTGATACTTATGCATTGTTGTTTGATCGGAGTTTGTAGGAAAACAACTTGGATTGCTAAATAATTCCATATTATGGAATTATATTTTAAGAGCGATGCTGGCTCTAGTTATTGAATTTTAGATGGATTTATTGTTTGAATGTTTTAAAGGAATTCCAATAAATGAGATTTTATTCATTTTGATCCTTATTGAAATTTTATTTATAGAAAATATATAGATAAATTATAGTATACTCTAAACTTATTTCTTATTCGAAAATTTCTCTTCAAAACTTTTAAGATTTAGTAAATATATTTATAAAAGTTTTTTAAATTTATCATTATAAGTATATTACAATTACAAGAAAATGATAAAATATAGTATTATTTTATAAAAGAGATTATGAAAGCAATAAAATTCAATCTCAATTAATTGTAGTTATAAAAGTTATTTAAATGATTTTAAAAAGATTTTGAAAGCCTTTGAGAAAATTATATCTTTATTTGTATGTATATATATTTAAATAGATTTCAAATAAAGTAAGTTGTCAATTATGAAAAGTTAAGCTTTATTTTAAAATTAATTTAACTAAGATTTTTAAGTTTATAATTAGTTTATGCTTTTAAAGTGTTTATGAAGTAATATTATATATCAATATAGATTTGAAATAAAGTGAATTATCAATTATTAAAATATTGTTTTGATTCAAAGACCTAATAAAGAAATTTTATTTTAAGATTTGAAAATTTTGTAACTACTTCTTTTTATGTAACAACCCCAAAATTCTGATAATTTGATTTTAAATGTTTAATTAATTTTAAAATATTTAAATAATTGGATTTTTGGAATTTGATAACTTGAATTCGTATATAGGGATTGATTAAGATATTTGAATTGCGAATTTGTGTGCTAATTAAAAGGATCACTAATTTTCTTCAACTCCATTTGAATTAATAATTAATAATGGTGAATCATTTGGAAAATTTATTTACAATAACATATGGTTCGAATATAATAAATTATAAGAAAAATCAAATTGTAATAAAATGATTCGATTTTTGGTAACGTATTTTTAATTTAATTTATATGACTTTTCTCTAATTTTTAATTTGGGAAAATATTAAAATTATTTGTTTGACTAATCATCAGTAAACGACGATATTTGAGAACAAAATAAAATAATCTATGTAATTCAATGTTGACGTATGATTGTGTCGTATATTAGTGAGCGATTCTATTTTAATTTTGGTCACCCGTGGTTCGTACTCGAACGATACATTGCGTAGCTAGGTACAGTAAACATTTCATTTAAAACCGTTGAAAAATCAAATTGTTAATTCAAATGTCAACGATGATTTGATGGTGTAGACATGTTGGACGGCCCGAGAAGTCCATTTTTTGTGAAAAAGGGAACATAATCATTTTTTATTATTATTTGTTTATAAAATCAGAAAAATTCACCCTTAACCCGACTATGCACTTCAAAATCCTATTTCCCTCCTCTCTTCTTTTTGTGATTTCATTTCAGTAAAACGAAAAAGCCCTAAATCTTCAAAATTCGAAATAAAATCCTGCACTCCTCCTATAATATATATTTTGATGCCTATACCAATTTGATAGAGCTAGACAATGTTTTAGTCGTTCACAGTAAAAGCTCAGAAACTAGGGTTCATGTAACGACCCGGTATTTTCGAGCTCCAAAATTCGACACTAATATGTTCACTGTAGAAGTGCCGAGCATCCGAACGCCGAAAATCCCAGATTGTTACGGTAAAGAAGACCAGAGGTAGAAGAAGAAACAGAAACAAATCATAGATTCTCACATTCGCAGCGGCAAAATATAATATCAAATAATAGCAGTTATACAGAGGAAAACTGTATCAGTTCAATTACATTCAATACATCAGAGTTACAACCATTACGCAAAACTGGACGGTTAAAATTAACTTGTCCAAATACAAACAATAACATACACAGTGGAATACGCCATACGTCCTGCCATCCAGCTCGTCTCCTGAGCTCCAGAACGTCCTAACCTGGAAATCTGTAATACACGGTCTGACCCGAGCATTACATCAGAGTAACACCCGGATCAGGCTGGAAATCAGCGTGAGTAAACCCATCTAACATGAAATACTAATGTATAAAACTTATTTAAAACCCGGGATAACTCGTACTTCACTACAAGTTCATAACTTGTTATAGTCAAATACATATCTTACAATCATAGCTAAGCATTATTACTCAGATTAAATGACCACGTTTACATCATCTATTCCATTCCAGCCTATTTATTCCAAAGTCAAATCCATAAGAACTATTGTAGACTACAAATCGAAGTGGTTTTTGGTATTTACTGATACCCGACCCCGATCTCTTTGAATCCAATCTTATCTTATTACAACTGTTTTAGTTTTAACAATTCCATTTATATCCAGAATTACATATTTACATAGCCACTCATCACAGATAGACAAATCATATTATCACAGTTCAATCCAAACATACCGTATCACATAGCATCACATATCAGAGATATCAAATAAACCAAAGCATTCAATATCATTCAATCATCTATAAGCAAGATTAATTAATCATGCCATTACTAATTAATTTAAATAAATTAATTAAATTACTTCAATCACTTTTAATCCTACTTACTGAACATTAATTAATTACAAACCTTTAATTATCCATCCCAACTAATTATCAATAATTAATTAACCTTTAATTATTAATTAATTTAATTAACCCTTAACAAATTAATCCTTAATTACTTCATTAAGTAATTATCATCTAAGTAATTAATCTCTAATTAATTTATAATCCTAAATTATTAATCCTTAATCATTAATTATTTAATTAATTACTCTTTAATTACTTCATTTATTGTCAAACCTTAATTAATTTAAGATAAATCATTACCTTTATTAATTACCTAATCACATTATTTTTAAAACATTTATCCTTTTTATTAACACTTAATTATATTTAAAAATTAAGTTTTAAAATAACCTAAAAATTTACTTAACAAATTTAAGTTAAACAAATCATATACTTCCTAATCAAATGTTAAAGAAAGCATTTCTTATATGTAAAAGAAATTTATTTAAGAAAATTTTAAACTACATTCATTTTAAATTTCAACCTTTTCCTTTTTAAAAACTTTTAAAACTTGTTTTAAATCTTGCTTCGGGTTAAACCTGATAACCACCCGAGACCTGCCCGAGATTTCTTCTTCTTCTTTTTTTAAAAAAAACTTAGTTTTTTAAAACTGATATGCTAACACTCACGAACCCGAACCCATTCCGAGCCCAAAATCGTTTCCCCCGAGCTTCGACCCGAGGCAAACCACCTCACACACAAACTGACACGTAGGGACATCGCGCACGTGCACCATCCCACGGCGGCGCTCCGGTGACCCATTCCACCTCCGGCAAGTCATCGATCATCACTACTATCGATCCCATCCAACCAGATACCAACGTAAGCTCAAAATCGAATTCGAGCCCTCCAGTTCAAACTGGAACAGCAACTCTGACCAAAACTCGCCTCGACAAGACAACCCCGACCAGCAGAAGCTCCACCATTCCGGCCATAGCCTCGTCCACGACCCAAGTTCCTATTCCCCTTCGACCGATGAACTCTTGTGCCCTGTAGACAGAGCAGCAACCAATACTTCAACCTCGACTTCTAATACTTCTTAAGCCCTAGTTCGACCAATCGCCATCGCCACGATGAGCTAGCATCACTCCAGCCATTTTTGCCGACATCTCCGATCGCATTCTTGCTTCGACAAAAAACCCCGACCACCAAAAACTCGACGATCACCAGAAAAAGGTCGAAACCCATTTTCTGTTCAACCAAAGATTTCTCACAATTTACTAAATTTGAAATCATGATTTTCATCTAAAAAATCCTAATTCTTGAAGATAATTCAGATTATAATCCTGAATTTATCAATTGTTCATATCGAAATTTTGATATATATATATATAAGTTTTTACTGTAAATCTTATTCCCTAGCAAATACTATCATCAATTACTGTTTAAAATATATTTAAAATTCAAATCTTTTTATTTCTAATAATTTATGTTTAAACATCATGACCTTTAACAGATCAGGGAGAGAGCAATTGATTTTTTTTTTGAATTAGAACAGATAAAAGAAATGAAAAGGAGAGGGTATATACCTGATTTATTTTCTTTATTCATTATTTTAAAATATTGTGACACTTGTAAATTTCATGTTAAATTAACTAACACTTGTTTAATTTTTATCATAAAACCATTACACTTGTAGATTTATATGTTAATATCTCAGCACTTGTTATTCTACATGAGAATATATTTTGACAAATATTTATAAGTCTTATACTTGTAATATATGTGTATTCATACCCTTTTTATTTTTATGTTTATATATATATATATATATATATATATATATATATATATATGTGTGTGTTATCAAATTTATATCCACACTTTCCCTTAACAAAATATTGATAAAATTTTTAAAGAACATAGTTTGAAACTAACTATACATTAATAAAAATCTAATATATTATTTTAAGTCCAATTTACTTTTAAGACATTTTATATTTGAATTTCAAATTCAATTTAAATACATAGGAATGGCTCGGGTTAAATAATAGCTTCCCCCCCCCCCCACACACACACACTCGTATATGAACACACTTAAAATTTCTATAAAATTTGCATATGTCTATTAACATATTATTAATTTTGCCATAAGGTTTATCATTTCCAGATATTTTTAAATTATCATAATTCCACCTATTTATTCAAATAAAATCAGTAAATTATCCAATTACCAAATGCCCCAAAATCCGGGTTATCACAATCCTCCCCCTTTGAATCTTTTCGTCCTCGAAAAGGAACGAAGCCAGAATTTATTCAATACTTATTATCAAATAAATTACTCTTTGAACATTTTAAAACATTTTAAAATATATATAATATTGCCAAAATAATTTTATAAAATACTTTTTATAACTCGATGTTTCAACAAGTCCATCCTTGTTCTTACAGAATTTCGGTCATTCGTTGATCGGGCGTAGGACTGAACATCTATAAGTACTTGGTAAACCCGTTTTCAATACGTAGTGAAAATTGGAAAATATTTTGTTGAAAATATAGAAAACATTTTTGAAAATAGTGGAAACATCTTTGGTGAGAACGCTCGGGAAATCATCACCCCCTCCATTGTCGCAGTTAACCCAATGGTTACGTTGCCATCCCGGCAAAATCCATAGATAACTGTAGGCACTCCGCGCCCCTCGATTACACCATGGAACCCGCTATAGATCGCAGCTATATTTGGGGTTACGTTGCCATCACAGCAAAAACTCATATAACTATAGGCATCAGCGCCCTTGAATTTCGTTGCCCTTGAATTTCGTTGCCAAAAGAATGATACTTCTCCACTCCACCATAGATCGTAGTCTACCGATGTTACATTGCCTTCCCGGGAAAATCAATCGTAGACCGTTGACAATCACCTCCACACAATTTTCGCTATGGTCCACAATAGATCGTAGCAACATTGAGTTATACTATCGTCATAGCATAATCCAATTGCCTCTGTATGCATCAGCGCCCCCGACTTTCACTACCCAGTAATCATCAGGAACTTCAATTTGTCAAGACTTCCTCACAGGATCAACTTTAGAACCCTCCCTCCCGTAGGGCATAAGGCAGTACCACCCCGTGGCACTCTTGAGAAGTTCATTCCATGGGAGCGCCTTTTTCCCCAAAGCTATTCTCAAAACACTTTATACTACACACATATATTGTATCTTCCAAATCATACCCTTTGTATGAATCACATATCTCCTCTACACAAAATCGATTATCCCAAAATCAATAATTCTCAAACTAGGCTTTCCAAATCTCCAAAATTGATTTTTCCCAAAAATCAAAAGCCTTTCAACATGCATAGGTTTCAAAAACCTTTTCCTAAAATCATTCTTATAAGATAATTTATATATATATATATATATAATCTTAAAAGTCTATGGATCACTTCATACTTATATAAAATTCCCTTTTATACTTCAAACACTTTTCAAAAACCTTTTCTTCTGGCAATAGATTCGACAATGGAAGTTTATCAATATAACACATATATATGACTTTATTTTTTTGCTAAATCAAATATTCAAGTTTGATTAGTTTATAAAGTTATTTACTACATTACTTTTTTATAAAATGAGTTCTAATCATAGAAATATCCAACTTCCATTTTATTTCATCAATTATTTATCGAAATATACCTTTCCATTTCAAGAATCATTTTACAGTTTTTATCCACAAATTTTCAATATCACTTTCAATCAAACCCGTACGATGAACACATATCATCTGTATGCACTATCAATCTGATCACTCGCTCAATCACACAATTTCTCTTCCAAACTAGTATCGTCCACCCAACTTCCTAATGCGGACTCAGATCTGGTTTCTTGATCAGAAACCGTCATTATCCTTGCATAGCCATAACTATGATAGAGAATTTTCAGAAACAATCAAAAATCTATATTCAGGTTCGCCATCGAAAATCGAGTGAAAAGTCCCTACTCGGATCGATATACTATCTCAAAATTCTGTGTTCGAATCTGGATCAAATCGTTATGCGAATAGAAAAATATACGTACATCCTACGTATTTATCTTCATTGATTATTAGCTAAATCAATTTCTCTTTTCTATTCACATTCCCTTAGATTCTTATTCATTTATTCATAATTGCCTCAATTTCCATTTGGATTATCACTTCAATTCTTATCTCAGTTGGTAATTAATCATAAACACTTTGCACTCTGACCAGCTTATATTTTGAAAATAGCTTGAAAAGTTAAAAATAGATAAGTAGTTGAAAAATAATTATTAGTTTGTAAAATAGCTGTAAAATAGTTAAGTAGTTATAAAATAATTGTAAAGTAGTTAGATAATTGTAAAATAGTTGTAAAATAATAATTAGTTATAAGTTGTTAAATATCAGTACTTAGTTTATAAAACAGTTGTAAAATAGTTAAATAGTTTCAAAAATAATTATAAAATAAGTATAAGATAGTTTGGGCTTTAAAAAGAAAGATTGCATGGTAAGTAGCTTGGAAAAATAGATTTAAGATAGCTTATATTAAAACAATTTATTTTAAAAATAGTCCAGAGCCAAACTGTTCAACTTCCCAATCTCCATTCCCATCAATTCCATTTAAATTTCCACTTCCTTTTGAATTGATTTAATTTTTATTAAATCAATTTCATCTCCCAATTTCCATTTCCATCCAATTTCCCATCCCATTAAATTGATTCAATCCCAATTCAAGTTGAATCAACCTCAATTTCTTTCCTAAATTCAAATCAAATTCCATTTGAATTTACTTATTCAACTTTAATAAAAATTCTAAATCATTCAAATCAAATTTCAATTTGAACTAACTTCAAATTCCATTTCACTTTAAACCATCTCGAATTATATAAGTTCGAGTTAAATTTCAAATGTTGGTTTAATTTCTTAAAATCAAATTAAACTTTACTTCTTCACAAACTTATTTCTAGGTTCAAATCATAGTTCAAATCCTTTTCAAACAATTTAATCTTTCAAAAACAAGTTTATTACCCAATTTCAACTTTGAAATCAATTCTCAAACATTTCCAGCTTGAATTAATTTCAAATTCCGTTTTCAAAAGAAAGTGATTTTATATTAGATCGTACTGCCACAAAATATTTCATATATTGATAGACTACACACTAGCAGTTCAAACATCAGATCCATTATCATAATAAAAGCCTTACAAAGTCATAAATCTAGATGTCTACACCATCACCTAGGTTTTAGAGTCCTAGCATTTTCTACTAGAATTCTTCCTATGGACTTCCTCCCAATGGGCAAAGCCCAAACATGCACTTTTCAATAAGATGTCCTTACTTATAGCATTTTCCACAAAAGGTTTCTACCCTCCCATCAATCTAAATAACCTCCAAGCCTCCTACGAGACATTCCATAACCTTAATCTTCTTCTTCTGTCCCTGGGGACAATTTCTAGCGATGTGTCCCAACCCTTTACAATGATAGCAAATGTTGATTCGTTGACTGGTTCCACTGGTTTACGCTTCACCCTCCTCACATCAGGACAATGGTTAAGAAAATGACCCTTCTTATGGCACTTAAAGCATAATATCTTGGAGCGAAATCATTGACATGTACCCTTTAATTCCTTCCTTGTTTTACCACACTTGGCTGCGTAATGACCCTTATTGAAACATCTGTAGCAGGTGACATTATCATAAGGTCCTGCTTCATTCCTTTCCTTAATCCAATTTTCATACTCCAGCGTTGCTATTTTCCGTTCCTTACGTGCAGCTGTTATCCCTTCTCTACGTCTTACCTTCCATTCTTTACTCTTAGCCATTTCTCTCAAAGACTGAATTCTAGAGGTACTTCCTAACCTATAAATTAAGCTTAATTAGAAGAATTCAAGTTTTACTCTTATATACCAATTTTCTTACCAAGTTATACCTTAAGTTTTAAACCACCTTTGATTTTTAATTCCAAACAAAGTTTTCAAACAACTTCTTATTTTAAAATAAGATTACATTCAAAAATATTCTAAATAATATTATTTATCATTTTTTTAATGTTTTGAAAACAATTTCAAATGTTTTTAATCTTAGGATTCAAAACTCATAATTTTAAAACCCACTTCAATTTTCAAGTCATACTTATCTAAAAGTTTGCTTCCTTAACACATTTCATTTTTCTTTATCATTATTAGAAAGAAAACATCACAATAACCATTCTATTTTCTGGTTTGAATCCATTTCAAGTTTATTTTATTTGTGTAGTCCATATTATCCAATTCCTATTTGGATATATTTATACCACTTAAATTCTTATTCAATTTCAATAACCAACCACCAATTTCTTTATATATCGAAATATAAGCTTGTATAAGAATCATTCATTTTTAAAACCATTTTTAAACCTTTATATAAGAAAATAACAAGTGCACTCTCATATATATACACTCAACTCATTCTAGGGTACTGCTGACCCTATCCTTAATGAGAAAACACACCAGAGCCAAGGTTCTCGCTTAACCTTACGCTCTGATACCAAATGTAATGACCCGGTATTTTCGACCTCGAAAATTCGACACTAATACGTTCACTACAGAAGTGCCGAGCATTCGAACACTGGAAATCCCAGATTGCTAGGGTAAAGAAGACCAGAGGTAGAAGAATAAACAAAAACAAATCACAGATTCACACATTCGCAGAGGCAAAACATAATATCAAATGATAGCAGTTATACAAAGGAAAACTGTATCAGTTAAATTACATTCAATACATCAGAGTTACAGGCATTACAAAAAACTGGACAGTTAAAATTAACTTGTTCCAGAAATACAAACAACAATATACACAGCGGAATACTCCATACTTCCTACCATCCAGCTCGCCTCCTGAGCTCCAAAACGTCTTAACCTGGAAATCTGTAATACTCGGTCTGACCTGAGCAATACATCAGAGTAACACCCGGATCAGGCTGGAAACTAGCATGAGTAAACCCATCTAACATGAAATGCTAATGTATAAAACTTATTTAAAACCAAGGGTAACTCGTACTTCACTACAAGTTCATAACTTGTTATAGTCAAATACATAGCTTACAATCATATTTAAGCATTATTACTCAGATTAAATGACCACGTTTACATCATTTATTCCATTCCAGCCTATTTATTCCAAAGTCAATTCCATAAAGAATTATTGTAGACTACAAATCGAAGTGGTTTCGGGTATTTACTGATACCCGACCCCGGTCTCTTTGAATCCAATATTATTTTATAACAACTGTTTAAGTTTTAAATAATTCCATTTATATCCAGAATTACATATTTACATAGCCATTCATCACAGAGAGACAAACCATATTAGCATAGTTCAACCCAAACATATCATATCATATAGCATCACATATCATAAACATCAAATAATCCAAGGCATTCGATATCATCCAATCATCCATAAGCAAGATTAATTAATCATGCCATTACTAATTAATTTAAATTAATTAATTAAATTACTTCAATCACTTTTAATCCTGCTTACTTAACATTAATTAATTACAAACCATTAATTTATTAATCAACCTTTAATTATCCATCCCAACTATTTATCCATATTTACTTCCATTAAGTAATTATCCCATTGGTTAATTATCCTCAATTAATTAACCTTTAATTATTAATCAATTTAATTAACCCTTAAAAAATTAATCCTTAATTACTTCATTAAGTAATTATCATCTAAGTAATTAATCTCTAATTAACTTATAACCCTAAATTATTAATACTTAATCATTAATTATTTAAATTAATTACTCTTTAATTACTTCATTTATTATCAAACCTTAATTAATTTAAGATAAATCATTACCTTTATTAATTACATAATCACATTATTTTTAAAACATTTATCCTTTTTATTAACACTCAATTGTATTTAAAAATTAAGTTTTAAAATAACCTAAAAATTTTAACCTTTGCCTTTTTAAAACTACATTCATTTTAAATTTCAACATTTGCCTTTTTAAAAACTTTTAAAACTTGTTTTAAATCTTGGTTCGGGTTAAACCCGGTAACCACCCGAGACCTGCTCGAGATTTCTTCTTCTTCTTTTTTAAAAAAACTTATTTTAAAATTTTTAAACTGATATGTTAACACTCACAAACCCGAAACCAACTCCGAGCTCAACATTCTTTCCTTCGAGCTTCGACCCGACGCAAACTACCTCACACACAAACTGACACGCAGGGACATCGTACATGTGCACCATCCAACGACGGTGCTCCGACGGCCCATTCCTCCACCGGCAAGTCATCGATCATCTCTACTACCGATCCCATCCACCCAGATACCAACATAAGTTCGAAATTGAATACGAGCCCTACAGTTCAAACTGGAACAGCAGCTCGACCAAAACTTGCCTTGAAAAGACAAACCCGACCATCAAAAGCTCCACCATTCTGGCCACAGCCTCATCCATGACCCAAGTTCCTATTCCCCTTCGACCGATGAACTCCGGTGCCCTATAGACGGAGCAGAAATCAATACTTCAACCTTGATTTCTAATCCTTCTTAAACCCTAGTTTGACCAATCGCCATCACCACGATGAACCAACATCACTCCAGCCATTTTTTCCGACATCTCCAATCATCATTCTTGCTTCGACAAAAAACCCCGACCACCAAAAACTCGACGATCACCAGAAAAAGGTCGAAACCCATTTTCCGTTCAACTAAAGATTTCTCACAATTTACTATATTTAAAATCATAATTTTTCATCTTAAAAATCCTAATTCTTGAAGACAATTCAGATTATAATCCTGAATTTATCAATTGATCATATTGAAATTTCGATATATATATAAGTTTTTACTGTAAATCTTATTCCCCGGTAAAAACTGTCATCAATTCCTATTTAAAATATTTTTAAAATTCAAATCTTATTATTTCTAACAATTTATGTTTAAACATCATGACCTTTAACAGATCAGGGAGAGAGCAATTGATCTTTTTTTGTTTGAATTTGAACAGATAAAAGAAATGAAAGAGAGAGGGTATATACCTGATTTATTTTCTTTATTCATTATATTAAAATATTATGACACTTGTAAATTTCATGTTAAATTAATTAACACTTGTTTAATTTTTATCACAAAACCATTACACTTGTAAATTTATGTGTTAATATCTTAACACTTGTTATTCTACACGAGAATATATTTTGATAAATATTTATAAGTCTTATACTTGTAATATATGTGTGTTCATACCCTTTTTTATGTTTATATATATATATGTGTGTGTGTGTGTGTGTGTGTGTGTGTGTGTTATCAAATTTATATCCATACTTTCCCTTAACAAAATATTGATAAAAAATTTAAAGAAAATAATTTGAAACTAATTATACATTAATAAAAATCTAATATATTATTTTAAGTCCAATTTATTTTTAAGACATTTTATTTTTGAATTTAAAATTCAATTTAAATTACATAGGAATGGCTCGGGTTAAATAATAGCTTCCTATACATACACACATACTTATTTTTAAATTATCAGAATTCCACTTATTTATTCAAATAAAATCAGTAAATTATCCAATTACCAGATGTCCCAAAATCCAGGTTATCACGGTTCATCCTTTCTTGGGTTGTAGTGATCGTTTGATGATACAGGAGTTAGATTTATGTTTGTTGGGAAGAGGAGAGCCTTGTGGTGGATTTCTAGTGAGTGCGGCGCTTGTTTGGGTCGCGCATCCACTATGCTATGGTGAAATTGTGGTGTAGTCGCGCTTTATTTGGGGCATGGAGGCGACGATGGTCGGTGGCCAGCAGGTCGAGCTTGAGGTGAGATTCACGATAGCGAAGATGGATTTGAGTTTAGCGGAGTGTAGCTCCATGTCAGTGCATTTACTTGCACACGAGTTTGGGTTTCATGTGTCTGCTGTGTACGACCTGGAACGAGGGAGATGATGATAGGAGGGAGGGTAAATTGGTAATTGATAGAAAGTTGTTTTGTTTAAATTAAAATTATCGATAACTTCTAACAAGTATATCTCACTCATACAAGGTCGAATTCGAACGTTGTTTGTTGCATTCGACTCGTGTCGTCGACAGCTTCACAATGGATTCGGTTTATTCGGATTTGGAGAAAGTGAGAATTTAAGCTAAAAAGGTTTTAGTTCGAAATCGAGCCATTTCGACGGAAACGAAAATCAACGTGAGTTTAATTCACATTAAATTTTATTATATCGTATTAATGATGTTATAATCAATTATTGACTCTTTGGATATTGGTTAAATTATTTGATTGCTTGATGGTTGAATTTCCATTTGGAAAATGGATAACATATTCAATTGATCATTATAAATCTATATGATTATTTATTTATTATCAATAACCGTTATTTTGCAGGAAAAATACGTAGAGAGACCCAAAAGGGGTTTCTGGACAATAAATATTTATTTACATCATTTTGTTGTAAAATTGATGACTAATTAAAATAAAACCCTGATATTTCATTTAATAGTTTAAATGCTGTTATAACAATTTTTGTTATACCGTCGCTTGTTAAATTTCATCCCCAAAACCCTATTGTATGAACTTGATCTTGTATTGCTGCTAAAAAGAATGTTAAAAATTTATTAATAAATTTGATTAATGATAATTTAAATTAATTAACCCTGAAAATTAATTAATTTGAGAGCAATTAACCAATTTATACAAATGATGATTTAAATTGGTTTATTTTTGGATTAAATTAATCATTTTTGCTAATGATGTTGTATACTTAACTAATCATTTTAACTAATGATTATTTGAGTTTAAGTAATTCATTAAATTATGGACGCATCCCTATCATACTTTCATATTGTAAAGCAGGTCCCTGTCAAAGTTTCATTGTAAAGCGGGTCCCTGTTTTCTGGAAACGAAGAAAAATTATTGTTGAAATGTCAGCAAATTTTATAAATAAGTGCTGATATTTCAGTAACTTTCCCTGTCAAAGTTTCATTGTAAATCTGGTCCCTATTTTCTAGAAACAAAGAAAAATTATTGTTGAAATGTCAGCACCTTTCATAAATAAGTGCTGATATTTCGGTAACTTTCATAAACTGTGTTTACAGTGTATATAAATGTTGCTGAAATGTCAGCAACTTTTATAAATAAGTGTTGATATTTCAACAACTTTCATACACTATGATCACAGTGTACAGAAAATTTGCAGAAATGTCAACAACTTTTATGAATAGTTGCATCATGCTCTGCAATAATCGTGAATAAAAAACAGAGACCTAATTTACACTGAAATTTAGTGAAGGACTTTTCATGAATTTTGAAACTTAATAAGGACCTGTGCCAAAAGTACCCTTTAATTTATTTATTGAACTAAGTTAATTGTTTTAGATAGTGATAATGGGATTAGATTAATTATTTCAATTACTAATAATTGAAATTAATAATCATTTTAATTCATGATTGTTTTTAAATTTAATTAATTGTTTTAACTAATAATATTGGGAATTTAGTTAAATTATTTTAATTGATGATGTTTTATAATTGAATATATCATTTTTAACAAAATAATATTTTAATTACCCGTTTTAACTAATGAGTCTTGAATTTAATTAACTCAATCAATTTTATGATTAATTGAACTTAATTAATTGTTTTAATTAATGGAATTTAAAATAACTTATCATTTCAATTAATGATGTTTGAGATTAATTATTCATTTAATTAATGATTATTTGAATTTAATAAATCTTTTCAATTAATGATATTAAAAGTCAATTACTTTATTTAATAAAAGTGCTTAAGTAAATTATCTAATATAATAGAATTGCTTTAGTCAACCGATTTCAAGTTAACAAACTGATTTAATAAAGATTTTTAATAGTTGACTTAACAATGTTATGAAAGTGTATATTTTATTATCAATAATGGATTTTTTTATTTTAAAGAGATTTTAAATGTAATTAATTATCTTGCAGGATAATTAATATTGTTTTTAAAGTTATAAAAATGAATTGGAACTCGATTATTGGGATGTTAAGTTGGATAAGCTTCTGGGTGTTCGGTCTGATGTTGGTTTAGGCCTTCGGCGTCGTGCACTTGGAAATTTATGTTCCCAAATTTTAAACAATCAGGAACTAATTTTAAAAGCGTTTTACCATACGAAAATCAAGCAAAAGTTCAGTTCGTTTTTATAAGTTAATATTCGATCTGTTTATGGAAATAAATTATCCTTAAAATGAATCACTTATATAGAAGCGATTTACTTGTATAATTAGCACTAAACATCGAAGAAGTAAACGTGTCGCTATTTCAAAAGTAAGAGCGATTGTTGGACATGACTTTGAGGTAACACTACCTTGACTTTTCTGGTATTATGTTAACCATGAAAAAGTGCAGGCTTGAATTCAATGAGTGGTGATTGGTATACATGACTTAATTTCCATGTACGATCATTTTATATCCTCGATAGTTGGTATCTCAGCTATCGGTTACTTCGGCTACTTTATGAACGTCATTCTAAGACGTTTTGTTGCTCAATCGAGATTTGCTATCCTTTATAGGAAATGACTAAACCAAAAGTGCGGGAGGGGGCTAATCTGTGTGGGGTTGCTCCCATTAGGGTATTCTCGCATCTCTTCTAGTTTGGATTCTGTCGTGCACTTAGATGTGGAAATATTCGGATCTCGTTAAGGTCCGGCGGGGTTCGGCTTGGAGGGTCCCGAGAAGTGTCACAAAATAAATGAGCTTCTCAGGAGTATATTACTAGAGGTATATTCAAATGGAGGGTGCACTTTCCTAGTACTTGTTGGAAAATTTCCCTTCCTTATTTGATTCATATCTCTGAATCTGTTTTAGCTTTAAATTGCCATGAGTGGAGCCAACTCCTCATCGCGACATTTAAGTTTTTATTTAGTACATTCTATTGAGTTTGGACTATTGCTTTATGTAGCCCATTCTATTGAGTTTGGACTGTTACTTTAGTCCATTCTTTTGAGTTTGGATCATTACCTTATTTAGTCCATTCTATCATGTTGGACTGTGTTTGGTGTCGACTTTCAATGGTCAAAAAGGCACGTCATTACATTTTATATATGTGAGTTATTGGATTCCAAAAGTGATAAAAGTTTAAAAGCGAGTTATTGATAAAATATTTTAGAAATCATTTTATTTATAATAAAAATATATTAATTACTTTCAACTTATAAAATATTGTTGACCTTTGTTGTATTTAGCTTTTAGCTATTTTTGTGCAAGTTTGAATTGGATTTCTAATGAATTTCGTGATTTTCTATGAAAGAAAGAATTTAAATGATTGAATTATCGAGTGGTAAGGGACACTTTGTACAGTTCTTTCGATCATTATTGTATTTTGTTAAATAGAGTTTGAGTGGAAATTACTAGCTTTTAGTAAATACTTGAATTTACTATCTAGTATGGGACAGCTAGTTTAATTCTTGTGATTACTGGAGTGACATTAATTAACACTTAGAGTTGTATTATCTTAGAGTGTTCGAATTTCAGACATATAGATTCCTGAGAGAAGATAACTCATTTTTCATCGCCCTAAGAGTCGATTTATTTTTACATTTGGGTAGGCAAACCTATTTCTTGGGATTAGGTATGTTCTGGTATGACATAGCTATCCTTTATGTTGTTTAGATAGATGTAATATTACAGCCTTATCAGTTTATTTCACAGCTGACAATGTTTATCTGTTTATATTCGTTAGGTAAATTCATATAGTTTTGTTGTAAACATGACTACCTATTTCTTATCGTTAGGAGTTGGGATTTTTACCTGATATTCTATTTCTTTTCGTTAGACTATTGTGTTATGTGGCGAGGTTTATTTATTTCAGTTAGGCTCCGTGTGGCACTGTATCATACTGATAGTTGACTGCCATTATTATTTCATTATTGATGATTATTTCTTAATAGATTTTTAGTATGGATATTATGTATCCTTTATAGCTCTAAGGAATATTGAATTGGTTTATCACCATATTTTGAGATGATAGTCTATTGAGACTTGATATTTATTTATGAAGTGGTGATTTGTTAGATATGCCTTATTTGAGTATTTTGGGAATATTTCATTTATGACATTTGGTTATTGTTAAGTCAAAATTCTGATATTTGTATCTATAGGATTGATATGCCTTTTATGAATTTTTTTGGGATTTAGGCATATTTTGAGATGACTATTTTAGAGTTAAGTCATTATGGAATTATATAGTGAATTTAATTAATATGCCTTATTATAACTGTTTGTTTGACATGTTTTATATGACTTATTATATTAAGTCATAAAGTTATGATATTAGTATCTCGATTATTATTTAGATATAGTCTGACCCGTTTATTATTTTAATACTCGGGTTAGGCCGAGACTTTATAGGTACTGGGACCCATTGACTTTTGGATTTTGGGCTAGCATTGAAGTATACTATTTTTGATAGTTTTATTTTACTTCATACTTGTATATATTGTCAATAAGGAGTTTATGTCATCTATATTATATAGTAGTAACTTTGTACCAACTTTGGATATGATGTATATATTTGTATGGGTCTAGTACTAATATTTTGTTGACTCACATTCTATTATGCATATGATGATATATATTATTCCGTTGTGATCTTTGACTATGATTTGGGTTTACCTATATGATATACTGTTCTGAATATTTTTAATCAGTGTGTTTATTACTTTGTATTAATATTGTACACGTCTGAATTTCAGTTCTGATCCTTAAAAAGGTAAATAAGACGTGCCAGTGTTAGTATAAAGATGTATTCACAATCGATCGCCCTTAATCAACCGTACTCTTCGAATTAGCAGACACTATTACTTGTAATGTTCTTTGCTAAACTGGACATAGCGGTTGGGTCATTACAGCTTGGTATCATAGTTGTATTCAGAACATTATAAAATAAAAAAATAGTACATAGTTGAGATCTAAACCTAGTTGACCTAGAGTCTCGTTCCTTTGGTGTGTAGTTGTTAGTAATTTAATTAACTATTAGGAATAGGAATATTATTATTGGGAATAACCATTGGTACATATTTGAAAAATCTATTAATAATACTATATAACTTATTGTTGTGAAAATATAGGAACTCACTTCCGTAAAAGAGTGAGATTTAATGGATATTATAAATAAGTAGATGACTTTGAATTAAATTGTTATGTCCCGATTTGTTGATGATTAGAGTTGCGCAGCGGAAGCTGGAAAATAGCATTCCACTACAGGCGGTTGTTTATTTGTTTGATTGAAATGTATGTTGTTTGCATTCAAATTTTTTTATATGCATATGTAGTTCTAAAGACCTTAAACAAATCTGGCTTTGGAAGTGTATAAGCATCCATATGTAGTTCTAAAGCCCTCAAATAAATCTGGCTTTTGGAAGTGTATAAGCATCCATATGTAGTTCTAAAGACCTCAAATAAATCTGCCTTTTGGAAGTGTATAAGCATCCATATATAGTTCTAAAGACCTGAAATAAATCTGGCTTTTAGAAGTGTAAAAGCATCCAATGTGTATATTTTAGCTTTGAAAAAAGAAATTCTATACATATATGACGTAACCTTCAAATATATGATTTTCAAAAAATGCAGTTTGAAGTATATTTAATCTTTCAAGAACAAAAGCTTTCGAATAAATGTAATTTCATATACAGGTTTCATATTAGGATTGTATATGCATCGAATTTTAAAATATATATAGTTTTATATCTACTAAAATTCAGAGAGAAAGCTTTTCGTATGACTTTTGAATATAAACCAATTTTTTATTTTTTTAGCATAATAACCTCAATTAAGTCAAGTTTTTGGAAATGAATCTATGTACACCAGTTTTCAAGAAATGTTTAAGGTTTCCAATGTATATGTGGGCTATTAAAGTATTAAGTTGGATATACATCTAATTTTAAACATATGCATTGAGTTCATATGAAACGATTTTGAATGTCTTAGTTTTGGATTATTTATATCAGGTTTCAAGAAGTGCGTGTATATATAACCAGGTATGGATTTAAGTACATGATTTCATACTTATTTTTAAAGAATACCAATAGGTCTTGCATAACTATTTGGGTTTTAAGCATATTAGTTCTTCACAAATATTGAATATATAAAGGACTGGTATAAGGCAAATGTAGGTGACAGGTTTGTAAAACACATAAATATACATATATGTGCTTTCAAATGAGTATAAAACCATATGTATAATTTTTAAACATGTACCCGTCTTATACATTGGTTTTGAACATAAGTAAGTATGTAGATTACATAAGATGTGTGGTTTCATACTTGTAGTCACATGCAGGTGTTTTCAGATATATATATATATATGAGATTTGCAAATATATTCAATGTATGTATTTTGGCTAAAGAATGAGGTTTTACACATGTGATTTTAGATTGATATGCATCAAATTTATGAAAATTTGAGCTTCAAGTAAATTTAGGTTTTAAGTTTAAAGTACATTGATATTTTCATGTAAGAAAGTTTTCAAAAAGGCATAGTGTACACAAGTTTTATATTGAATTTCTATGTTGGGTTTTAAAATGTACGGTTTCATATATCAAATTTTAGAGTATGTAATGACTTCGAACCTATTGAGGTCTCAAGTACTTATAGCTTTGGCTCTATAAAGTTTATTATGTATATAAGTGATGATTATATGAGTTTCGGTTTCTACAAAATAGAATCACTAGGAAATGATAAATGTCTAAACAATTAATAGTTATAATATATAAAATGATAAACTATATATCTAATTAAATTTGGAATTGAAAAATATACTTAATAAACAAAATAATTTAGATATAATAAAATATAAAATTGTTGTTTGCTATAGTGAATAATTGAAAATGATGTGATGTATTGTTTTGAACACAAATGGTTGATAATGGATTGTATAAATATGTGCCATCATAAGTTAATAATTTTATGTAAGCAAGCAAATAATTTTGAGAAAGTATGAATATTATTTTAAAAATAGTTGGAAAAAAATTAATAGTATATTTTGTGTTAATTTGTCCGTTGGGTATTTTAAGAATTCTGGTCGATACGTTTGGCCAACGTTGTCAATAGGGATTCCTAAATACTAGGATGTGACATTCGAACACAGCGTTTTGGACAATAAAATATTTTCAGTAATAATACTTAATAAGTATAAAATATTTTTAAAAAGAAGATAAAATTTTGAAATAAGTTAAATATTTTATATATTAAAATGGGTAAAATAATTTTTTCAAAAGTGTACAAATTACATTTTTGAAGGAAATGTCTTGGGGTTAAATAAAATAAAATATGTAAAATGATAGTGGGATTTATATTTTAAATAAAACTGGTATTTGCAAAATCCTATATATTCATTCACAAAGATGTATGTAAAATAAATTGGTTGTGGTACTTTTAAATGATTGTGAACATTGTATTATGGTTGGAATAAATATCAGGATCTTTACTTATATGAATTTTCAATTTAGTAAGAGTTTAAAATGAAACTATAATTCATTTATAAATGTAATAAATTATTGGTTGCTGAATATTTTGATTTGGTGAAGAAAAAAATTATAGGCATGTATATACGATGAACATGGTTTCTTAGTTTATAAATATAAGCATGAAATGAGAAAATGATTTGCAGCAACAATTATATAATGAAGATGATGCTAGAGATGAATATGAAATGTTTTGTGCTAATGTGCAATGCATAATGTTAAGCCTTAAAAATAAATGATTGGATCATCTCCAATTAAGGTAGGAATTTTGTAAATTGTTAGTATGGCTAAATTACATAGGTATTGTAGTTGCCTGTTAAATTCTTAAAGATGAGACAGACCATGTGATAACTCCTGCAAATCCACTAGGAAATGCATTTTTTTATCATAATTTAGGATATGTTAATGCCAAATCATATATACACGTTTTGTAGTATATTGTACATGAAAAATCAGTGGATTAATCAATCTCAATAAATAATCTTAATTACTTCATAAATTAATTAACTATATTAATTACATTAATCTTTAACTACTTATATTAATTAACTTCATAAATCACTCATTATAGATTAATCAATCTTAATTGATCAATCTTTGATTACATCATTAATTATATAAATTAAGGATTTCCAATTTTTATTTTTATTTATCCCAATCAAATTTGATTATATTAATGAAACCACAGTATCAATCATTTTCGATTTATCCCAAACTGTAATTAACTATCTTTCATTTTACTTTATTCATCAATTAATTACTTCGTACTTAACTATCTTAATGTATCTCTTGGTTAATTTCACAAAGTAATTATATTTTATTAATTACATTAAGTAAAAAAAAATCACACCATCAAATGATTATTCTGTATTACTTATACTTAGTTAATTAACTTACCACTTAATTTTTTTTTATTCAACTCTTTAATTCCTAAGTTAAATAACCCAAATCATAAATTAATTGGATTAATTAATTATCCATTGTAATTACTCTACTAATTTAATGTATCACAAATCTTTAAGCCTTTAGTAACTTTTATAACGGAAACATTTTCTTACTTATGTTTTAAGTTTTAAAACAACTTAAAATTCCCAATACTTCGAGTTAAGCAACAATTAACCCGAGAACTATCCAAAATCACAACCACCAGATCATCAATTCATAGAGCATATCAAATCAAGGCAATCATTCAACTAAATATTTAAATTTTCATTTAAATTTAAATATAAATCCAACAGAGTGAGGTTTACTCACCTTTGCTTTCGATTTACTCATCCATCCAAATCCAATCTCGACTTGTTTCCTTTCGGATTTCAATCTCGTATAAACATTTCATTAAACTATTAATAATTTGATCTAATTTATCAATTCATTTATTTATATTATTTTTTTACCAATTTCCATTTATAGAATACTTTAGCAGTCAAACAATTAAATAAGTTAATTAAATCAATAAATAAATAAATTTTATCAAACAATTTAATCTCCCTCATATTAATTTTTTTTTCTTTCCAACTGTTTAAAAATTTCAAAATCTAAATCAAATAAACCATAAACCTAAAACAACTCACCTGACAACATCGCCACCCAATCGTGATCGACGCTACCTCCCTCCACTGCAACGAACTCGGCCAAAACTCGCTGGGTCCTCACGAGCTCCAACGCCTAGCTCAATCCTTGTCCTTGTAAATCTGGTGGCTGCGAGATCCCCAAACCACTGCTCCGGCCTCCCATTGCACAAACGCTCCTCCTCGGCACCCACTTCCTAGCTACAGCAGTGCTTTCTTCACCTCATTCCAAGCCAATCACAACCCCATCCAAATCGTCGCCTGAGCATGCATTGCTCATTACCCTAGATCGATCGCGAGATCCATCGTAAGGCTTGAATTTTAGCTTGACTCCAAAAAAAAAACCACCACAGGCACGAGCTCCACAAATCGAAGTCACGATCTCGACTATACTCGAATCGCGAGCCGACGTTCCCCCACAAACCACTCCACTGAGCCTTCGATAACCCTCCAGGCCTACGTTCCATGCCGAGCGCCTTCGCCATCACGAGACCGCCGCTCCCCAGTGAAGTTGAGAGCTCGATCGATTTGGCTTTCAATTTTTTTTTTTCGTTAACATCGAATTAGGTCTGGTATTTGTTTAAGAGGAGCAAGGAAATGGGATCTGCATTGTGAATGAAATCATGGATTTAATTCGTACAGAAGGAAGAACACGAATTTGAGCTGCACAATTCGAGTAGATCCAAAGTTGTCGTGAATTTGATTCGGTCGCCCCCATTTCTTTTTTTTCTTTTTTTATATAAAAGAGAGTTCGATATACTGCTATGATAAGAGAGAGGGACGGAGAAGATATAGGTTTGAGATGGCTTGCTGAGAACGACATGGAAGATGAAAATATCTTGCTAATTTACATTAACTTTAATTATATTATAAAACTTCAATACGTCCTGTTATTCGCCAATTAAACGTTTGAACTCTTCTTAATGAATGCCGCTAGGTAATTATAAGGTTTTACCCGCGTTCCGAACACCATAGAACGTGCTTCGAAAGCTAATTCGATCATATACGCGAGTTACGGAAGAAAACGATCAATTCTAAATTAAATCGATTAAATCGATCTAAGCGTTTCGAGCTGCCAGGGTCAAACAACAACTCTGATTGCTACGAAAATTGAAATCCGATAATAACTAACTATTACGGATCCAATGGAACTGGTTTTGTCAAATTCCGAGACTGTGCCTCGGAAGGCTATTTTTAAATTCCAATTTAAACGATAAATAATTAGAATTGAACAAATTACCTTTATATTAAATTTCAACCATTCTATTATCTTCAGTATCATCATTATAGATTTTATAAGCCTTCAAAATATTTTAAATAGGCTTAGAATCTCAGATTCAACAATTTACCCAATTTAAATTATTAAATTCAATATTTAAACTATACAATTCAATGATTTAATTATCCAGTAAATATTGATATCCTAAAATTCAAGTCAAAATTAACATTTAAATATTTTAAAATCAACTAACTATTCAAATTAAATTTGTTAGAAATTCCGGGTCATCACATTCCTCCCCCCTTAAAAGAATTTCGTCCCCGAAATTACTAGTTAGGAAGAATGTCCCATACCTGTCAACTTTTTCCCAAAACCAAACAGTTCTACAACTTAACAATTATCTTTCATAAAAACCCCCTTTATTATTCTTACTACCTCCCAAACTCTTCCACAATATCAAACGATACCCCTTCTCTCGATCATTTAAATGTCAATTTAAAACCTAATTTTTTGAACTATCAAAATTATCTCAAAATTTTCCTAACTCCTTAAATTCCCGAAAAATTTTGCCAGCGTCTCATTTGCGCGGCTAGCTCGGTACTACTACAAAAGGCCTCTACGGGCTCCCAAATTCCAAAAAGAAAACAAAAGCCAAGTGGCTACATCAAAACCCAATCCAATTTCATACAGAAATTTAAATACATACCTTTTTAGTCGGGCAATTCAAATTTATCTTTTGAAACCAAATCCAATTTCTTTTCTCTTTAATACCTGCATATCTCACTTAACAACAATATCCAATCGAAATTTTACAAATCATCTTATACATTCTCATATATAGGTTTTCACATATACTGCTATTCAATTTTGTTGTTTCCGTTATCATATGAATTCAATTTTATTTCGATTATTAATATTGCATTTTATCTTTCATTACAACTGATTCATATTAATTTCATTTACTAGTTTACTTTGATTTTCAATTTGAAATTGTTTTGTCGTTAACCAAAAATTTCCAAAAATTTCCTAACTCCCAAAATTTTCAGAAAATTTTGGCAGAGTCTCCTTTGTACGGAGGAGCTTTTGCAATTTGACAAGGGATATAAATATGTATACATCGACCCACACGGTCGAAAAAAGCAAAAACAGTTCATATTTCCTATTTTTATTGCGTAGGCGTACCTTATTTAGCAATTTAAGCAAGCAGCTTATAAATATTAGCAATTAGCATACCCAAATCTAGCCAAACGGCTTCCCTGTACCTGTACTTACTCAATTTAAATACGAAAGTGTCATACATAGAAAATCTATTAACATTTCACTTACTTTTAATAGCTAAACACAAGCATTACATAAATACAAGCACCAAACACTTCCAATAAGCAATTTATATAATTTAAAGCTAATCCAATTGCTTTCAACCAAATTTATATGCCATTACATTCAATTCTAATGGTTTACACACAATTTACTTGCATTCAACTCATTTTAAGCGAAACAATCTCATATTCACTTCAATTGATTCAAAAATCAATTATATCGCTTTCCACTAATTCATAGCATTTAATTTGATTAAAACTCGCTTACGTTAAACGATAATCATTTCTACGCAATTTGATAATATCCATGTGAATAATTAATTATTTAAGTTTTATAACCAATTAAAATTGGTTCCAACTCAGTTTTATTTAATTCAATTCCAATTTATTTTATTAATACATAGTCATTCTCAATTTATTTTTATTCAATTGGGTTTTGTATGCAACCCAAACCATTTCTATTATAATTCGCTTTTATTTCAACACTTCCATTTTATCAAAATTTACTTGCAAATTACACTATATATTATTCAAATCACTTGAATTTTATTTGCAAGTCAAACCATCACCCTTTCAAGCCAACTTTATTTTATTTTTTTACAACACCTCTTATTTTAATTCATTACCAAATCCAAGTCGAATTCTATTTATAATTCGAATTCATTTCCAAACTCCCTTATCAACTTACAATCCATTTTAGTTATCCAGGTTAAATTTTATTAACATTCTCTATTAAATAATTTATTTAGATAATTAGCTTACTTCCACTTTTAATCCAACATTGGATTTTTTTTTATTTTTTTATTTTTTTTATTTTTTTATTTTATTACAAAGAATCACTTCATTAAAATTTCCCGAGTTTCAATTTTATAATTTCAGTTTGAACTTCCCTTGATTTTCCAAAATTTCATCTCCTTTATTTTAAAATTTTAGAAATGCCTATAAAATCTCATAATAATATTAAAATAGTTTTTATAAAATATTTCTTATAACCCGATGTCTCAACCAGTCCATCCTTGTTCTCATAGAAATTCAGTCATACGTTGATCAGGCGTAGGACCGAAAATCTATAAGTACTTGGTAAACCCGTTTTCAACACCCAGTGAAAATATTTGGAAAATAATTTTATTGAAAATATTGAAAGCATTTTGAAATAGAGGAAATATCCTTGGTGACAATGCTCTGAAAATCATCACCCCCATCCATGGTCACAGTTACATACCAGGGTTACGTTGCAGTCACAACAAAAGTCCATGTAACTGCAGGCTCTCCGTGGCCTCTCGATTACGCCATGGATCCTACACAACAGATCACAGTTACATCCAGGGTTACGTTGCCGTCGCAGCAAAAGTCCATGTAACTGCAGGCTCTCAGCGGCCTCTGATTTTCGCTGATGAAATGAAACTTCTCCACTCCTACATAAGTCGCAGTCTACCGAGATAAACTCAACCGCAGACTGTTGGCTCTCAGCGGCACACACGACTTTCGCAATGTTACCATAGGTCGCAGTTACATCCTGGGTTACATTGCAGTCACAACAAAAGTCCATGTAACTGTTGGCTCTCCGCGGCACACACGACTTACGCTATGGTAACTCAACTCATAATCCTCAGGAACTAGTTTTGTCCGGACTCCTCACAGGATCAACTTTAGAACCCCCCTTGGGGCTCAAGGCAGCGCCACCCAGTGGCACTCCTGAGAAGTCCATTCCAAGGGAGCGCCTTTTTCCCCAGAGCTATCATCAAAACACTTTATGCTATACACATATAGTATCTTTCAAATCATACACCTAGTATGAATTTTATCAAAGCTCTTTTACACAACATCGATTATTTCCAAAATCGATAATTCTCAAACTAGGCTTTCCAAATTCAATATTGATTTTACCCAAAAATCAAAAGCCTTTTTCAAATCCAAAGGTTCCCAAAAAAATTTCCAAAATCCTCATAGGATCCTTTATATATATTCTGATATATATATAAATAAATTTTTAAAACTTTGGATCCTTACTTTCTTGTAGAAAACACCTTTTATACTCCAAACACTTCTCAAAAACCATAGAAATATCCCATTTCCATCTTTATTCATTTCATAATTCTCAAAATATTCATTCAGTTCAAAAGAACCATTTCATATTCCTTATTCACATTTACATTAATCTCCATTTGGATTATTACTTCAATCCTTATCTCAGTTGGGTATTTAAATTAATAATAGTTTGAACTCCGACCAATTTAGAAAAATAGCTTGAAAAGTTTAAAAATAGGTAAGTAGTTGAAAAATAATTATTAGTTTGCAAAATAGCTATAAAATGGTTAACTAATAGAAAAATAGTTGGAAAATAGTTAAATAGTTTCAGAAACTTTAGATAATTGCAAAATAGTTGTAAAATAGAAATTAGTTTGTGAAATAGTTGAAAAATAGTAATTAGTTTAGGAAACAGCTGAAAAATGGTTAGAAACCTCCAAAATAATTATAAACAAGTATAAAATAATTTGGCTTTAAGAAAGAAAGGTTGTATATATTTAATAGATTAGAAAAATAAGTTTATATGAAAACAATTTATATTGAAAATAGTCAAGAGTCAAACCGTTCACTTCTCCAACAATTCAATTTTAATCCCCATTTAAATTGATCCAATTCCAATCCAAATAACTCCAAATTCCATTGGACTTGATTAATTCCCAATTCAAGTTGAATCAATCTTGATTCCTTCCCAAATTTAAATCAAATTCTAATTGATTTTAATCCTGTTCAATTTTAATTATAATTTACATTTTTCAACTTCTATTTATAGATCAATTACATTCACATTTTGCTTTTAACTTGGAGTTATACTTTTTATTTATCTAATATATTTTATTATTCCATAAATATTTTAAATCCAGATTCCAAAGTTTAAACAATTTTCCAAAACTTAAACATCACCTTAGAATTTATCTATATCCAAAATTCTTTGACAGATTCTATTATCCCTTTGAATTTCAAAACCAAACTCAATTCACAAACAATTCCAATTTAAAACAATTTGGTAGCAATTTCTCTTCTAGAAACTCGAAAATAAACATCGATAATGCTGCAGTCATCACCGACGTTATTTTCCAGTGACCGAAGAGTTCAATGCTTTTATCTCTTTAAAACACTTCTAAACATTTTAATTTTAAATCTTCCAGATTTCAAGTTCAACACCAAAAATATTTTTGAAACAATATTATTATTTCATTCCAAAACCTTTGGAAACCACTTTCAATCCAAAGGAATTTTAAATTTCCCAAAAATTCCAAATTCCCAATCCATCCAATTCATATTTAAACATTACTCTAGAATTTCATCTTACTCTATTTCAGATATTCTCTGGAATTCTATTTCAACTTATAACCTTAATTTATTTATAAAGTATTTCAATTAATGAATTACATTTACAATCTATATTTCAAATTCCTTTTCGATGTTAAACCAATTCCCACCTTCCATTAAATTTTTGAACTTACACATCTTCCATCCAAATCCAATTAATTCAAATCGGATTCAATTTGAATAAGTTCAATTCCAACTTCACAATTAAACCATCTCGAATTATATAATTCGAGCCAAATTCTCAAAGATTGGTTTAACCTTTTTAAACCAAATTTGTCCATTTAAAGTTTCAAACAATTCTAATTTCTGAGTTCTAATTCTAGAATTTCATTTTTAATTAATTTAATTTGAATTTGGTTGTATTATAGTCCTTCTTAACTTAATTCCAATAATTTAACACCCAATCACCTTAATATTTTTTAGAAGGAAATAATGTCTTATATATCAAAATATACTTTTATATAAAAGCATTTAAAACCTTTATATAAGAAAATAACAAGCACGCGCTCATCTATATATATATATATATATATATACACACACTCAACTCATTCTAGAGTACTACAGACTCTATTTAATGAGTAATCCCCACCAGAGCCAAGGTTCCCGCTTAACCTTTCAGCTCTGATACCAAATGTAACGACCCGAAATTTTCGAACCCAAAAATTCCAGATAGTTATGAAAAAGAAGAAAGAGATAGAAGAAGAAGAAGAAAATAAACATCAACAACTCGCATTCGCAGCGGATAAAATATAATAATAGATAATAGTTTACAGAAGAATACTATATTTGTTGATTACATTTAATATACATCAGAGTTACTCATATATACAGTCACTGAATATTTACAATTATCCTGACTCAGATAAACAATAATATAAATACAGCGGATATACTCCATACGATATTGCCACCAGCTCGCCTCCTGAGCTCCTGAACGTATCTACCTGAAAATCTGTAATACTCGGTCTGACCCGAGCATTACACCAAAGTAACACCCGGGTCAGGCTGGAAACCAGCGTGAGTAAACCCAACAACATGAAATACTAAGCAAAACAACGTATATAGAACCCGGGGTATCTTATATCAATTTAACCAATGCACAATTTACTATAGACAATGCTTGTTTCACAAATAGATTTCTAAGTACCAAACTTAGATAAACTAATCCAATTCACTTAAATCAATTTATTCATTCTATTGATTTCACAAATCAATTTATAAAAATTTGAAGTGGTTTCGGGTATTTCCCAATACCCGACCCCGGTCTCTTCGAAACTCATGTTATCCTAACCCAAGTTATCCAAATGAAATACACAACATTTCATAACAGAGATATTAACTCATTCAAACATCCAATTCCATTCAATCACCCATAAGCAAGCTTAATCACATATAAACCAATTCAATTGATTCAAATTGAATCTCAAATCTTAACCACTTAGATTTCTTCATTAAATATTAATTAATTTCAAATTAATTAATTAATCAATCCTTCATTTTTCATCTAAATTAATCGCACTGGATTAATTATCTTCAATTACATTAAAATAATTATTTCCAATTAATTTCACGATATTAATTATTCTTAACTCAATCTCAATAAATAATCTTAATTACTTCATAAATTAATTAACTATATTAATTACATTAATCTTTAACTACTTATATTAATTAACTTCATAAATCACTCATTATAGATTAATCAATCTTAATTGATCAATCTTTGATTACATCATTAATTATATAAATTAAGGATTTCCAATTTTTATTTTTATTTATCCCAATCAAATTTGATTATATTAATGAAACCACAGTATCAATCATTTTCGATTTATCCCAAACTGTAATTAACTATCTTTCATTTTACTTTATTCATCAATTAATTACTTCGTACTTAACTATCTTAATGTATCTCTTGATTAATTTCACAAAGTAATTATATTTTATTAATTACATTAAGTAAAAAAAATTCACACCATCAAATGATTATTCTGTATTACTTATACATAGTTAATTAACTTACCACTTAAATTTTTTTTTATTCAACTCTTTAATTCCTAAGTTAAATAACCCAAATCATAAATTAATTGGATTAATTAATTATCCATTGTAATTACTCTACTAATTTAATGTATCACAAATCTTTAAGCCTTTAGTAACTTTTATAACGGAAACATTTTCTTACTTATGTTTTAAGTTTTAAAACAACTTAAAATTCCCAATACTTCGAGTTAAGCAACAATTAACCCGAGAACTATCCAAAATCACAACCACCAGATCATCAATTCATAGAGCATATCAAATCAAGGCAATCATTCAACTAAATATTTAAATTTTCATTTAAATTTAAATATAAATCCAACAGAGTGAGGTTTAGTCACCTTTGCTTTCGATTTAATCATCCATCCAAATCCAATCTCGACTTGTTTCCTTTCGGATTTCAATCTCGTATAAACATTTCATTAAACTATTAATAATTTGATCTAATTTATCAATTCATTTATTTATATTATTTTTTTACCAATTTCCATTTATAGAATACTTTAGCAGTCAAACAATTAAATAAGTTAATTAAATCAATAAATAAATAAATTTTATCAAACAATTTAATCTCCCTCATATTGATTTTTTTTTTCTTTCCAACTGTTTAAAAATTTCAAAATCTAAATCAAATAAACCATAAACCTAAAACAACTCACTTGACAACATCGCCACCCAATCGTGATCGACGCTACCTCCCTCCACTGCAACGAACTCGGCCAAAACTCGCTGGGTCCTCACGAGCTCCAACGCCTAGCTCAATCCCTGTCCTTGTAAATCTGGTGGCTGCGAGATCCCCAAACCACTGCTCCGGCCTCCCATTGCACAAACGCTCCTCCTCGGCACCCACTTCCTAGCTACAGCAGTACTTTCTTCACCTCATTCCAAGCCAATCACGACCCCATCCAAATCGTCGCCTGAGCATGCATTGCTCATTACCCTAGATCGATCGCGAGATCCATCGTAAGGCTTGAATTTTAGCTTGACTCTAAAAAAAAACCACCACAGGCACGAGCTCCACAAATCGAAGTCACGATCTCGACTATACTCGAATCGCGAGCCGACGTTCCCCCACAAACCACTCCACTGAGCCTTCGATAACCCTCCAGGCCTACGTTCCATGCCGAGCGCCTTCGCCATCACGAGACCGCCGCTCCCCAGTGAAGTTGAGAGCTCGATCGATTTGGCTTTCAATTTTTTTTTTTCGTTAACATCGAATTAGGTCTGGTATTTGTTTAAGAGGAGCAAGGAAATGGGATCTGCATTGTAAATGAAATCATGGATTTAATTCGTACAGAAGGAAGAACACGAATTTGAGCTGCACAATTCGAGTAGATCCAAAGTTGTCGTGAATTTGATTCGGTCGCCCCCATTTCTTTTTTTTCTTTTTTTATATAAAAGAGAGTTCGATATACTGCTATGATAAGAGAGAGGGACGGAGAAGATATAGGTTTGAGATGGCTTGCTGAGAATGACATGGAAGATGAAAATATCTTGCTAATTTACATTAACTTTAATTATATTATAAAACTTCAATACGTCCCGTTATTCGCCAATTAAACGTTTGAACTCTTCTTAATGAATGCCGCTAGGTAATTATAAGGTTTTACCCGCGTTCCGAACACCATAGAACGTGCTTCGAAAGCTAATTCGATCATATACGCGAGTTACGGAAGAAAACGATCAATTCTAAATTAAATCGATTAAATCGATCTAAGCGTTTCGAGCTGCCAGGGTCAAACGACAACTCCGATTGCTATGAAAATTGAAATCCGATAATAACTAACTATTACGGATCCAATGGAACTGGTTTTGTCAAATTCCGAGACTGTGCCTCGGAAGGCTATTTTTAAATTCCAATTTAAACGATAAATTATTAGAATTGAACAAATTACCTTTATATTAAATTTCAACCATTCTATTATCTTCAGTATCATCATTATAGATTTTATAAGCCTTCAAAATATTTTAAATAGGCTTAGAATCTCAGATTCAACAATTTACCCAATTTAAATTATTAAATTCAATATTTAAACTATACAATTCAATGATTTAATTATCCAGTAAATATTGATATCCTAAAATTCAAGTCAAAATTAACATTTAAATATTTTAAAATCAACTAACTATTCAAATTAAATTTGTTAGAAATTCCGGGTCATCACAGCGTTTGTGTTATATTTCAAAAAATTAGCATTCTATAGAGAAATCACAATATCTCGAGTTATGGTTAACATTTTTACAATCCAAGAATTGTTTTGGAAAGTTATAATGCTAAGTAACAAAGTTAAATTTGAAACATATATTAGATTTGATATTTTTAACATTTTAAATTCTGTCGGCAAGTGGATAAATATGTAAGTTATGTTTTCGACTACTTTAAATGAAAATGCAACTCTATTCTTTTGTTATTGGAATTATATGCTACTTTATGTTTTATGTATGACATCACATGAGTTGTTAAGTTGAGATAGGTACTTAAGAAGCTTAATTGGATTACTAGTCGGCGACGTCGGCTCGCTTTTGCTTGCAGAAAAATATAATGGCTTGCTTAAACACAATAAAAAGGTACGCTTTCGGATTAAGTACAGAATTGATATAAATATTGTTATATAATCTGTTTCAGACCATGTGGTCGATGTATATTGTTTATATTATATTTGTCAAATTGCAAATGGCTCGCCGTAAAAGGAGACTCTTCCAAAAAAATTCAAAATTTTCGACACATAAGAAAACATTTAGTCGAAATTTTTTGAAAATTTTATATGTCTCAAAATTTACATAATTTGTGCAAAAGAACTAATGAAATCTACACGTATATTAATTGCTATATTTATAATATCATACAGTTTATTAAAAGAACTAAGATTTTATCAAAGCGTTGCAAGGTATATGTAGAACGAATTATATGCTTATATATTTTTGTAATTAATGTTATTGATTTAATCAATTACATAATTCCCTAATGAATTGCGAGGATGCCATTCTTTTAAGGGGAGAAGTTTGCAACAACTCCAGTCGAGGTTAAAATAAAATAAATATATTGAAGTGGATGTTTGGAGAATTTAGTTATATCTTTGGGGTTTTGGGAATAAAATGGATAAATTTGATTCAAAATATCAATTTGGGATTTAAATCGTGTTTTGTGAACCCAAAAGCCATTAAAAATCCATATCAGGGAAATTAATGACAATTGTGAATTTTGGGACTTATCCTGAGAAATAAACAATAATTATTAGAAATGTGAATAATTTTTATATCATTGAAATAATTTGGAGATTAAATCTATTTCATAATGATACGATGGAAAATAATAATAATAAATAAATAATTGCTAAATTAAATAAATTATCACGGTAGCGAAAACTAAATTGCAAAATTAAGTGTAAATCAATTTCAACTAAATTAAAATATATTTTAAATAATAACAAAGATTTATACGTAAATTCAAATGTAAAATAATTGAAATTTGAAAGCCAAATGGAAATTTAAAATAATCCTTCATCAATTCAAGCCCAAGAGCTACCTAAGCCCATTCAAACTAACAAATAATAAATTTAAACTCACCCATCCTTTAATCTTTCCATTTTCAAAAACCTACATCCTGATGCCCTAATTCCTAAAATCGAGTTTGAACGAAAAAGGAGAAAAAAAAGAAACGACTCTTGGCCTCCCTACTATGATCAACCTCGAAGTCGATGACCGCATGCGTGCATGAGGAGGTGAAGCTCGCAGCAACCGCGACATCAATGGCAGAGGCAAGTGTGACTTTGTTAAAGGATGGGGAATTGCCGACGCTGGGGATGCTGAAGGCATGAGCAGTGGTCGAGGATAGCGTCAAGTGGACAGATATCGAAGTTGGAGTGGCGAAGCATGTTGGGTTGGTGTGAAGATTGGTATCGGCTGATGTTTATGGGTAGCACAGTAATGAACTTGAAGGAGAGGTCGGAGCACTTAATTATTGGAGGTGGTACAAGCTGAGGCAAACATGAGAGTTTAAACAAGCTTTGGTTTAAGATGAGTTATTTTTAACTCACACTTCTATATCTATTAATATGACTTCTGTATGTATGTTGTGATATGGTTATTTGGGTGGTAATTGTGATTTCTAATCATTGAATTAGTTAAAACATGAATTTTGCTTTGCTTGTTCTTTCCTAATTATAGATGTTAGTGACAATTGTTGTGTGGATAAATTGGATTAAAATATGGTTGCATGCTATGATTTAGTTATTTCATCAAATAATTAATTATTCGATAAGATTTGATTGTTTGCGTTACATTGATGCGATGTAGGGATTAATAATGTAAAATAACAAACAGAACTCCGTCCGATTGTGAATTAATATTTTATAGTATGTTGATACTTATGCATTGTTATCTGATCGGAGTTTGTCGAAAAACAACTCAAATCGCTAAATAGTTCCATATTATGAAATTATATTTTTAGAGCAATGTTGATTCTAGTTACTGAATTTTAGATGGATTTATTATTTGAATGTTTTAAAGGAATTCCAATAAAATGAGATTTTATTCATTTTGATCCTTATTGAAATTTTATTTATAGAATATATAGCTAAATTATAGTATACTCTTAACTTATTTCTTATTCGAAAATTTCTCTTCAAAACTTTTAAATTTTAGTAAATTTATTAATAAAACCTTTTTAAATTTATTATTACAAGTATATTATAATTAGAAGCAAAAGATAAAATATAGTATTATTTTACAAAAGAGATTATGAAAGTAATAAAATTCAATTTCAATTAATTTTAGTTATAAAACTATTTAAATGATTTAGAAAAGAGTTTTAAAGCCTTTGAGAAAATTATATCTTTATTTGTATGTATATGTATTCAAATAGATTTCAAATAAAGTAAGATCAACTTTGAAAAGTAAAGCTTTGTTATAAAATTAATTTAACTAAGATTTTAAAGTTTAAAATTAGTTTATGCTTTTAAAGTGTTTATGAAGTAATATTATATATATCTATATAGATTTGAAATAAAGTGAATTATCAAGTATTAAAATATTATTTTGATTCAAAGACCAAATTAAGAAATTTTATTTTAAGACTTGTAAACTCTACTGCTCCTTTCTTTTTATACATGTGAGTTATTGGATTTCAAAAGGGATAAAAGTTTAAAAAGTGAATTATAGATAAAATATTTTATAAATAATTTATATATCATAAAAATATATTAATTACTTTGAGTAAGTAACTATTGTTGAACTTTGTTGTATTTAGCTTCTGGCTTTTTTATGCAAGTTTGAATTGGTTTTTTGATGAATTTCTCGATTTTCTATAAAACAAAGAATTTTAATAAACCATTGAATTGTCGGGTGGTATGAGACACTTTGTACAATTCTTTCGATTATTATTATAATTCGTTAAACAAAATTTGAGTGAAAATTACTAGCTTTTAGTAAATACTTGAATTTACTATTTGGTATGGGACAGTTAGTTATTTTCTTGTGATTACTGGAGTGACAGTAATTAACACATACTGTTGTATTATCTTAGGGTGTTCGAATTGCAGACCGATAGATCCCTAAGAGAAAATAACTCATTTTTTATCAACCTGAGAGCATTTTTAGATTTTGGTAGGCAGACCTATTTCATGGGATTAGGTCTATTCTGGTATAACTTAGTTGTCCTTTTTGTTGTTTAGACATATATTATATTGCAGGCTTATCAGTTTATTTCACAGCTGGACAACGTGTACCTATTTATATTCGTTAGGTAGATTCACATAGTTTTTTCATAAACACGACTACCTATTTCTTATCGTTAAGAGTTAGGATTTTTACCTAATAGTCTATTTCTTTTCGTTACATAGTTGTGTTATGTGGTGGGGTTTATTTATTTTAGTTAGGCCTCGTGTCGCATTGTATCATATTGATAGTTGACTACCATTATTATTTCATTATTGATGATTATTTCTTTATAGATTTTTAGTATGGATATTCTGTATCATTTATAGCTCTAAGGAATTTTGAATTGGTTATCACCATATTTTGAGATGATAGTCTAGTGAGACTTGATATGTATTTATGAAATGCTGATTTGTTAGTATGACATATTTGAGTATTTTGGGAATATTTCATTTATGACTTATTTGGTTATTGTTAAGTCAAAATTCTGATATCTGAATCTATTGGATTGATATATCTTTTATGAATTTTTTTGGGATTTAGGCATATTTTGAGACAACTATTTTAGAGTTAAGTCATTATGGAATTATACGATGAATTTAATTAATATGCATTATTATAATTGTTTGTTCGGCATATTTTATATGGCTTATTATATTAAGTCATAAAATTATGATTTTAGTATCTAACCTATTATCTATATATAGTTTGACCCGTTTATTATTTTAATACTTGGGTCAGGTCGAGACTTTAGAGGTGACCCATTGACCATTGGATTTTAGGCTAGTATTGAAGTTGACTATTTTGGTAGTTTTAGTTTACTTCATATTTGTATATATTGCCAACTAGGAGTTTATGTTATCTATATTATATAGTTGTAACTTTGTACCAATTTTGGATATGATGTATATATTTATGTGGGTCTAGTACTAACATTTTCTAGACACGCATTCTATTATGTATATGATGATATATATTATTCCGCTGTGATCTGTGACTCTGATTCTGATTTATCTATATGATATATTATTCTGAATATTTTAAATCGGCAGGTTTACTGCTTTGTATTAATACTGTACACGTCTAAATTTCAGTTTAGATCCTCAAAAAGGTAAATAAGATGTGTCGGTGTTAGTATAAATATGTATTCACAACCAATCGCCCTTAATCGGCCGTATTCTCCGGATTAGCAGACAATGTTGCTTGTAATGTTCTTTGCCAAACTGAGCATAGCGGTGGGTTCGTTACATAAATCTTTCACAGGAATGCACCAAAGTGATAGGTAATCTTTTGTGCATTTGTTTTCATCACATGGATGGTGCTTTCACAACTAATGAAACAGTTGAAAATTCATAAATGATAACTTATTTACATGTAATGTTAGTCGATGATATTTATTTACATGTATATACAGGAAGACATAAAGGAGGCTGTTTACACCAAAAGTTGGCACAAAAACCCAATAGTTTGAAAGTAGAGAAAGAAAGTGAAGAATTAAACTTAAAACAGAGTGTAAACAAGCTGAAACAAGAAAATACAAATTTATAGTGGTTCAGTATTGATTGCCTGCGTCTACTTAAAGGAATGCTTTATTAAATGCTTGCTTTTCTAGTTCAGAGGGATTAGATCATAATAGATCATTGATTACAATAGAGTTGATGTAAAAAAAGCAGTGTAAAGATCCTTAAAATGAACAATGGACTCTATATTTATAGGTGTAGACGATCAAATATCTTCTTTAAATTCCATCAATGGACTTTCATGATGTAGATTAGACACCCAAAATGTTTCATGGTCCAACTCTCAAGGATGGACTATAGGTGTCGATCGGTCTGGATGGCCTTGTGAGCCCACGCGATCCCTCCTATAGGTTCCTCATGCTAGCTTCGTGTTTCCAAAGTTGTTTTGCATGGTCGTCTACATGTTTTGTGGAGAATTCGATTGAGTTGAACTGTTGGTTTGAGTTGTTCATGGCCAAAGTGATCTGATACCCTAGTAGGGGAAGGAATAGGTACAGATCCGCTGCCTAGGGGAGGCACTAATCCATACTTAGAATATTACAGAGATTCTCTCTTGATTATGCTTAATCAATGCTTCATACCTATGTCTGTGCTTGATCTCTGGACTCCAAGATCATCCCTCTGGGCAACTTGCCTTATCTACCGTCTAGTCTAACTTGTCCAATCATTCTAGATATAGCCGGGTCAAACGACCATATAACACTTGCCTCCAAAGTACATCTTGTTTCAAACATAACATATTTTGAATCGAAGCAATTTAGAGTTGTCGGAAAGGATTCCATTCAGCTGCCTAAATATCTGTTATCCTTTTATCGAGTCGTATTTCCAAAGAGTCGTATCTCTCTCTGTTTGTTGTAATGCCTGGTTGATACTTGATGGTATAAAACCGGGATGTAATCCTTGGTCTTTGTTTATGCTCGGTTCCATTGGGCTTGTCTATCAATTTAGTAGGCTCATTATTTGAATTCGTCTTCTCTCTTAGGAATTCTTAGTTACCGATTCAACTTTTATCGAGTCAAGAATCAAACATTGAGTATGTACACGTGCACGTTCATTCATGTACACATTTTTGTCATTGGCTCATAGACACGCATACATGCCGATGGGTCATCACCGATTCTATGCAGTTCAAGTGCAATTTTCCTTCTTCTTTTTTGAAATAAGGGTTCGGTACCAATCCTCTAGCCGAGGGGATTGGTATCCATCCCTTTGTATATGCATACTTAGCCAATTCATGGATTGCACATTCTAGTCACTTGGCATATATAAGACATGAACACCACCTCTTCTCCTCCACTTTTTTCGTTCTACTACCGAACCTAACCCACTCTTCTTCTCGCCTCCACCATTAACAACCCTCCGAGCTTAATATTTTCGCCCAGCCCTCCATCGATCCATCCAACCCCTTATATGACTCGACTCTCCATCTTTCTTAGAGCCTTCACCGCCACTCCAAATCAAACTTTCCTTAATTTCACCGATTCTATTTGGATTCTAGGCCATACCATAAATGCCATCATTATTCTCACGTTGATTCTCTCATGGCCCTAGTTTGTGTTCGATTTTGCATAAATAGGTAGGTTTGATGTAGTACACAAATTGGAGTGGGATATTGTGACGAGATAGTTAGATTCACATTCACGGTTGTGGAGAAGAGGGTCAGTATCGGATTGGAGAAGATGAAGTGTATGGAGTTGAGGACAAGTGTGGGATCGGTTATTGGCTGACATGGAGGGTTAAGGTGGACGTGGGATCAGTTTGGTTGGGATAATAGAGCAAAAGGAGGGATAAGTTCTGCTGGGATCGGTATGGGCATGCTGAATGTAATCTAGTTGAGTTTGGATATGCTTAAATGAGTTCGCCTAAGCAATGGGATCGGTTTCGATCCCTTGCCTTGGCAAGAATTAGGTAAATTTGGCTTGATTTGAGCATACTTAAACTTAAATACTGGGACTAGTGAACTTGCATAAGATCTTGAATTGGAACATTAACATGACTTAGAACTTGAACACATTTGACGTTGAGTGCATGGATTTTGGGCTGGAACTCGAACTCTGAAATGAAAACATATGTATGTACACATCTTACTGTTTACATGAACTTGAACAGGAATGCCGAATTCATGCATGCCGATAATTGATCCCGGACTTATGTCAAATCTACAACCATCAACGTGAAAGCCAGTTGGGATGGCCAATGATGACGGTCGCTCCGGTCGAATTCCAAAGTCTCTTTACTCGGGGCTACTTGCCTTGTCTACCGTCGAGTCTAACTTGTCCAATTAGTCTGGATATAGCCCGTCAAAAGGCCGGATAACACTTGCCCGCCAAGCTACGTCTTATTTCAAACATGAGTGCTTTGAATTGAAGCAAGTTAGTGTTACCTAAAAGGATTCCATTCAGCTGCCTGAACAGTCATTATCCTTCCGTCGAGTTGTCTTTCCAAAGAGTTGTATCTCCCTTTGTTTGTTGTGACGCTTGGTCAATATATGTCAGTATAAAACCAAGATATAATCCTCAGTCTTTATTTACGCTCGGTTCCATTGAGCTAGTCAATCAAGTTAGTAGGACTCGGTTATTTTAAATGGTCTTCTCTCTCAGAGTTCTCAAATAATAATCCAATTTTTATCGAGTCAAGAAATCAAATGTTGAGTATGTTCATATGCATGTTCATTCATGTACATATTTTTGTCGTTGGCTCCCAGGCACACTTACATGCATATTGGTCGTTGCCAATTCTATGTAGTTCAAGTGCAATTGTAGAGTAATTTTCCATTTTTTGAAATAGGGATTCGATACCAATCCTTTAGGTAGGGAGATCTACACCGACCCCTTTGTATATGCATACCGGATTGCGCGTTCCGATCGCCTGGCATTTATAAGCCGTGAACACCACCTCTTCTCCTCCACTTTATTCATTCTACTACCAAATCGAATCTACTCTTCTTCTAACCACCATCGTTAACAACCCTCGAGCCCAATATTTTCGTCCAGCCCTCCATCGATCCATCCAATCCCCTATACTACTCGAGTCTCTACCTTGCTAGGAGCCTACTCCACCACTCCAAATCGAACTTACCTTCATTCTATCGATTTAGTTTGGATTCTATCCCACATACGAATCACCTTCATTATTCTCACGTCGATTCGTCTCTTGGCCCTCATTTGAGTTTGATTTTGCATATACAAGTGGGTTTGAATTTGTAGTGACGAATTCGAGTGAGAGATTATGACGAGACGGTTGGACTCACATTCGTAATTATGGAGAAGTGGGTCAGTATTAGATTGGAGAAGATGAAGTGGATAAATTTGCAAATAAGTATGGGATCGGTTATTGGTTGAAGCGGAGTGTTCGTTGTGGACATGGGATCAATGTGGTTGGGATAATGGAGTATATAGGGGGATAGTTCTGCTGGGATCACTATAGGAATGCTGAAGGTGATCAAATTGAGTCTGAATATGCTTAAATGAGTTCACCTAGGCAATGGGATCAGTTTCGATCCCTTGCCTAGGTAAGACTTTGGAAAATGTGGCTTGATTTGTTGAACTTGAACACTGGGACCAGTGAACTTGCACATGATCTTGAATTCGAACATGAACACGACTTAGAATTTGAACACATTTGACTTGAGCACATAGATTCTGGGCTGGAACTCAAACTTTGAAACGAACACATATGCCTATATACATCTGACTGTTTACATGAACTTGAATAGGAACATTGAATTCCAGCACACCGATAACTTATCCCATAGATTATGTGAAATCTATAACAATCGACGTGTAAACCAGTTTGGACGATCCATGATAATGGTCACTTCGATCAAATTCCAAAGTCTGGTTACATTTGTCGTTTAATCTCGAATTGTTAATCATTGCACAATACTACACCACACCGCACTAGTTTACACTCTGCATGGGGGGAGCATGTTTCTTTCTCTAACAATGATTATCTACTGAGTTTAATAGCTATGCATTCAATTGCTCGGAGCGTTTGGCTACAATGGATCCTGAGCAAGCGGCTACACACGATGGATTTGATGTTGAATCAATCCCGACAATGGTCTCTGCCCGTCATTCTCCAAGTAGCAATCAAAACAAATTGAAAGCTCACATCAAGTTCTTGAAATTCCGCTAAGTCCAGAAGCAGAAAATGAGCCAGCCTGTGACGATACGGATTTTTCACGCTCGAAAATCGGCATCCATACTTCAAATCGTATTCGAATGCCATAGATTCGACCGTTCAAATCCGATTCGCCGGAGCTTATAACAACATTAAGTAAATAACACAGCGGAATAAAAGAATAATACATTGATATACATCTTTGATACAATATCTGATACAACAGATGATCCAATAGATATCAATATACATCAGAGATATGATACAATAAAATAGCAGCGGAAAAGAAAAATAGATAACATCTAGCAGCGGAACAATATAACTCTAAGATAGTCTTCAAAAGAGAACTCCAAAACCGCAACTCCCAACTCCAAGAACCAATCCAGCAATAGCTCGAACTCCCAATAACGATGCACCAAGATAAGCAAGACTGGTGTGATCCAAAGACTGAACTAACTCTAGATAATCTACTAAACCTGACTATCTGAAAAACCCAAACTCTAGACTGCTCGTGTAGAAAATAATGAGCACCCACAGTTTAGGAAAGAAACAATAAACTCCGAATCAGTCGTGGGACTGGTGTGAGCAACAAAAACAGTTTATCTTTTAAAACACTCAACAAAAGGTTTTTAAAATAAATACGCAATGCATTTTAAAATGAGACTACCATAAGGCCTCCCGCACACACACACAATGCAAACGCAGAATCGGAGGAGATTTCTCCTTATGATAGTCAAAGATGCTTGATACGCATTAAAAAGAAACATTTGATATTATTACTAGTGCATAGTGTAGTAAAAATCATTTCGAAAGTAAAGATATAAATCTTAGCCAACATACGACCATTATCGTATGCCTAGTATAGCTACCATGTTCAATAGCAGGTTACCGCCACATTCCATGGCAGGTTATACAACTAATAATGTACAAGGCTCGTATTGTTTCTTTGGATTTCCAACAGATGGTCAGGCCAAGGAACTTCCCATTGCCACATGAGAACGCCTCTGGAAGGAATTTCCTAAGAACCTAACCAGATCTCTGCCAACACAAGGCCGGGTTACCCCTAACTGGGTAACTACTGACACGAGTATGCCATCTCCCGGTTGTAACCAACCTTTAACCGGGGCCCCAGCAAAAAATCACAAAGTAATATATATATATATATATATATATATATATATATATATATATATATATCTGCGATATCAACATAAGTTAAGTATCTGGGCTCCATACCATGATACCACTTCTATCCAGAAGGAAATGCACATACCCTAAGGGGTGCTACCCCCAATAACCTTGCCGCATCTTTCCTGTTTCGACCGTTTCGGGGTGTGAGGTCCGACGAAGTCTCGTCCACAAAGCTACACTTTATACAAAAGCTGTGCTTTGGATCAACAAATGATCAAAGTAATGATCACAAAGATAAATGATCAAACAAATGATCATATCACAAATGATCAAACAATGATCATTTCACAGCAACACTCAGCATGTCACATTACCAAATTGGGAATATATCGCTGATAACCTTCAACTACATAACCTCTGAGCTCGTACGTCTCAGAGAAGGGTGTTAAGCTAAGAGAATAAATTCTCCGCCACCAACAGAAATATATTTGAAAGAAATCAGCTTTATATCTCAAATTGTAATGTCAGACATAACAATCCATACAAGTCTGTTCTGGGTTCGAACAGAACCGAAGGCACTTCCAAAGAAGTCCTTGCAATCCGGATATTCACAATCGCGATCGGATTTCCCATCACTTAGGGAGTTTCTATACCGGCGCGACTCGGTGCAGAAACAATCGATAGGTCATCCTATCGCTTTCGCAAATACCCGGTCTTCATCACCGGTCTTCAAATGCATCCATAACGTCGAATCACATATTCGGAATGGGTTATATGACACAAAGCTCCTTTCCTGGCTAAACCGAATGGTGAGCGAAAATATTTAAAACATATGGATATGGGATTTCAATTAAGTCACAACTTAATAATTCGAACTTTCTTTCAAATGGTTTAAATCAATTACCATTTCAAATCTTTTAAAACAAAAGATTTATTTCATAAAGTTCACCTAGTTTCACAAAGATTTATTCCCGAATTTCAAAACAATTTCATCTTAATTGGAACAATTCATTTAAATCTTTAAATCAAGATTTATCTTATAGTTTTCAAACAGTTTCCATGACTTGGGAAATCATTTTCATTTTTAACTTGAAATCCTTTTTAACACAATTTGGAAGTTCACTTCCTAATGAAAGCTTTTATTGTTTCACTTCCTATATGAAAGCTTTTATTATTTAAAAACAATAGTTTCATTTCAGAAAGATCCAATTTTATTTACACGAGTTAAAGCCTTTGAATTTAAATTCAAATTCCCAAACCAAATACCTTTAAAATAGTTTAACTCATATAAACTGGTATAACATCTTTAGTCCCTAGTTTCCAGATCATAGAATTCAATTTCAAATATTGAATTCAAATTTAAATCAAAATATTTAAATTCCAAAACTCAATCAAGTAATTTAAAAAATAAATTTTATCTTGAAATTCCATTCCAAAAGCTTTTCACATTTATTCCGATTCCATTTCCAAAACATTTGAATTTAAAAATTCAAATTTAAAACTATATCAAACATCTGTGACTTAACCGATTTCCTCGTGGAATCAATAATTGTGTGTGTATGGTGTGGTCCAGGGGTTTAACACAATAGTGCAACATCATTCAATCATGACAGATCAAATATAACAATATATCTGATAAGCGATATAAACTATAACGCTTATCTTCATTCACAGATCATAGATATATATATCACAGATAATTACATCACAAATCACAACACAAATCAGGATATATTACAAAGTATCACATATCAGAGATATCAAACAATTCAACATCCAATATAATCCAAACATCCATAAAAAGGGTCAATTTAATTATCTCATGAGTTTAAATCAGATTAAATTTCTATGAATAAATTTTCTAGTTATGGTAAATTAATAATCAATCAATTATAAACATTTAATAACTATCCTTTAATAAATCATTAATTAACCCTTAATTAATAATTTATCCTTAATTAATTGTTCTTAATTAATTACAAATTAACTACTCCTTAAGTAATAATTGTTTCTTAATCACTTTCCTTAACTTATTAACTTTTAATAAATTAATTATTCTCAAATTAATTGCTTTGGTTAATTCATCACATTATTCTTAAATTAATTATTGCTTAATCACTTGATTTATCAACTTTAATTATTAATTATCTAATTAATAATCCTTAAATTATAAATTAATTTTCTTTTTAAAAACTAAGATTCAGATTCAATTTTGAATCCAGTTTTAAAATTTATTTTAAATCTCTATTTTATTTAAAGCTTTACTTTTTAACATTATAAATCATTAATTTTCACATTTCAGAAATCTCAACAACAATAGTTCAGATGGAACTACACGGCGAAAGGGTCTCAATACAAAAATCAGCTCATCGTTTGGATTTAAAACGAGTGAGAAAATAGGGTTTTAAGTTTCATAAATTTATGAATGTAAAATTTTAATTAAATTCACTTCATTATTTCCCCAACCCAGCCCAAATCATCTCCAGCCCAGCCCAAAACTCAAAGCACATCCCTTTTCTTCCCCTCATTTCTTTCAGGTTCCTCCTTCCTTCCCTTTCTTTACAATGCACGAAGACATGCACGAACATGTGCACGTACACATGGCCTTCACTCAACCGATCTCGTTGCCGACCGCCTTCGCATGTTACCGTCGACCAGTGCAACTCGCCTAACCACCTAGAACACGACCAAAAGTTTGGGTTCGAAATTCGAACTGCTAAACCAAACATTGAAAACATGCTGAGCACCCAAATCACCTCGCCATGACAACCCTGGCCTTCATCCATTACCAGAATCCACCCAAAACATCGCCATCATCTCCTCCATTGATCCTCCTCTATGCGCACCCCTCTTCCATCCTCTCCACTTCGCTACTAGCCACGAACGCGAGTCCAAACGCAAACCCTCTTAAACCCTTCTTCTACCTCGTATCGCCTCTACGCACATAGAAAAATCATCGTACAATTTTTCTCGAATACGCCATTACCCAGCACTCCTTCGCACCCAACGCCATGGCACGACATAAACCACGATGCCAGAATTTTCCAAAATCCCCAATTCCGATCAGCTCTCGACTCGTCCTTCCTAACACCGCTAAAAATCCCCAAACAACCTTTAAAAATCATATTTTCCAACAAAGAACACGACTATACGCCTCATTCATTAAATTAGGCAAGTCGAATTTCGACCAAAACCAACCCCCTTACTGTTACGGAGGTTTTCTCCCTCCATGCTGAACGAATTCGAATGAAATAAATTTTAAAATTTTCTATATTTAAAAACAAATAACTTTGATTTTTTATATCAAGTTTAAAACTGATTAGTTGTTGAGTTATTGATTTTCAAAGAAAAAGCTTTAACTATTTTAACACAAGTAAACAAGAACAGAGAGCTATCTGGAAGAAGAACATTATTTCTTTGGGTTGTAGATGGAATTATCTATGCCTTACACACATGTACATTAATATATACACATAACAGATACTTATATATTAACACAGAACCAAGATTTATTCCAAATCACGGTTTTATTTAATAACCGGTAACATAAGTTTAGATGTTTTACTCACTTTGAGAAATGGCAGAGAAGAACAGAGATCTGAAACTCGAATTATTTGAAGTCATTTGATCTTCTGCTTGAACGTGATCCTTACATACTTCAGTTTTAAGTTTGAACTTTTATGCTTGATCAGGTTGCAGATTTTATTTTTTTTATTTTCTGGAATGTTTGGTTTTGCCTTTGAACAAATTGGAACAAATACCCATATATAAAGGAGACGTGCAGGTTCAAGTAGAGTACTTAGTATTACTATCTTGTATAGTTTCTTTGTACTGAAGCAAGACTTTTTTTTCCACTATTTCGAATGACTTGCTTATGGGCTAGGTTTGAAAGCATTTAATGCTCATGTTCTTCCCATCCTTGTATGTTTACAGCCTATGCTGTTTGATTTGTACTTGTTTATTTTTGTTGAGATGTAAGCATTCAATGCTTAAGTCCTTTATGTTTTTACTTATTTTATTTTTTTATGTTTATAGATATTTTTTTCATTACTTTGTTTATTCCAGCCTGCATACTTACTTTTATATTTGTTTGTATATGCAGGTTTGCTTTTACTTATTCATGTCTTTGAAGATATTTTGTTTGTATTTACTTTGTTTTGTTTACTTTATTTTTATTATATTAGCTTGTATATTTATTTCTATTCTTACATGACTACTTATTTTTTATTTCAATTTATTTAAAAAAAAAACCATTTATTTAAGATTTTATCTCAAGTCCAATATATACATGCGTATTCACATATATACAAATTTTCAAATTCATGACTTAATATATTTTCTATTTGAATCGGGGAAACTCGCTGCCATTTATAATCAATTTTACAATTTTAATTCAAAAATTCATTTAAATTATCAATTTAAATTCATAAAAAATCTGGGGTCGTTACACAGCCCCTGACACTTTGGAAGATGCCATCTTTTTAGAGAATCCCGAAGATTTTTTGGCTTCAAGAATCCACGACATGGATTCGACTGGGGATATTATATTGCTTATGAGTTCAAAACTTATATAATACAATACACAATCTCGAAAAATATACACTTAAGCGACCGAGGATGAATGTTTTAGTGGTTTTGGAAATTAGCTCTTGTATAGATTTTGAAGTGACAATATGTTAAAAGATTATTGGTCAGTATATTTTATGGTTCTATATCAATCTTAATTCAGTTCATTGGTACATTTTAACTGATAAACATTTTAATAATTTTATTGGTTGCACAAATTTATCAATGTAGATTATTTTAACTTTATATAGCAATTTTTCTTGTAATATTAAAAAGGTTAAATGTTACCATTTCATTTTTCTAATAAGGCACCCACTAGATTTTTATGTTTCTCAAAATCCAAAATAACATAGAAATTTTTTGATTTCTCTAGTGTGTATTAGGACTCATTCGGCTATTTTGACCTTAGGATTACTTAACATATCATAGTCTCGCTAGCGATGGATAACATTTTACTAGTTGTATCTTATACAACTCATAACTCATGGTCTTTATCCTAATCTTAATCTCGACCTTGAGTTTACTCAAAAAATCGAAAGAGTTTATTCACTCATACCCACTATTTTGCGACAACCTAAGTATAATGCATATAGCTTGAATTTTCTCAACAAATATATGCATGCATCTTACCTCGTCTAATAATATATTAGTAATGCTACATATGACATCTTTAGCTTGAGTTCGCTTAACAACTAGGGAGTGTGCAAGTAATTTATTAATATATAAAAATGATAGAATATAACATTTATATTAGAGATCCGTAAGCTTTAATATAAATATTTTGAATGATATCAATTTAGGAAAAAATATTTCTTGTAAAATACCATTGTGGTTCAACTATTAGACACATCTGAAATCGCATTATACGTACTAAATGTATATATTTATTCATTAAATCTCTTTTGGGTTTCTTTTCAGTTGCACTTGATTTTATACATATATAGTTATATAAGTACTAACTTATTTATAACTTTTATAATTTAATTTACTTATATAATATATAGATGTATCTTATTAATTAAATCATATTTAATCAATTTAATTCTTATTAATTAAATTATATATGATTTATTTAATTTATTTTATATAAAAAACTTAAATTTTATATTACTCATCTTAAATTATTTATGATATTCAATCAATTACAACATCAATAGTTTATTTATGTGTACATATCAATGTATGTATACATTTTATTAGCTAACTTTTAATTAATTTTATATAATAAAATTTATGTAATTAAAAAATCTAATTAAATCTTTTAATTTATTTTAAATTTTAATTCAGTTTATCATAGACAATGTAAAGATAAATAAATAATTGCAATAATTATAGTTATATACATAAATAAATATATGTTTTAATCAATTAACTTTTAATTATTTATTTTATTTAATTCAATTAATTACATTGATCAAAATTTAAATTTCAAGATTTTAAAATTAATTATTTAATTTTTCAAAATTATTTTTAAAAAAAGCATTTTTTAACTTATAAATTTTCCTTATTATATTTTAAACTTGACTTTTAAATTTTAAATATAATTTAAAATTTTAAAATGAACTATGAAATTAACCCTAGGCCCAAAACCAATTCGGACCTTTATATTGGGGATAAGCTTTAGGCTTACTTCATCATTCGAGTCAGGTTAGTAGCTAGGTATGAAAGAGTGTTTGTTACCAAATCCCAACCTTTGACACTACCTTTTAAACACTCTATTAAATGAGCATGCTTTAATTAGCTAGCCCTAACATAACTAATTTAGAACACATGGACCATTTGGTCTCTGATACCTTTGAATGAACTGGACGGGTCGAAAGCGGGTGAAATAGGTAGATTTTAAAAAAACTCCTAAATCTATTGATCCTATAGAGTCTAAAGAGTTTATTATATCCAATCTAATACAGTTTTAAATAAAACCTTATTTTATTTAAATTTGTTTAAAAGTAGTTTTAGTTATTTATATTTTAATCAACATGGCATGTTTACATAAAATGGAGTATATCAGGTGTACTCTTATGTGTATGTGTGTGTAATAATTACTTGTACATTTTAATTTAGAGAAGAGAATTTTATGTTTCACTCTCTCAACTTGTACAATTAATTGAGGAAAGAATTTTTTAAAAAATAACAAAAGAGAATCCATGCGCAAGATCTATCTCCTTCCTTTTATTACTCTTTTTCTTTTTCAAATCTAATTTGAAAATCTTCCATATCCCGTATTTGGCTGCATAGGGGACGTCAAAATTTCCCAAACCCATCAAGCACTTATTCTGTTTAAATCCAATTTAAGTGTTCCACCGATATCATATTTCGATACGCATATACATAACTTTTATATATACACATTTCTTAAAATACTAATGGTATTCAAACATCAAATAAAATTTAATAAATTTTATTTCACAACTATTAATTGATTTAATTAATTTGTAATGATTATAAATTAAAAATTATGTGGTTTCTAGAGTATTCGTCATCACAGTTGTGCGACTCAAAGGTTTGAATTCAGTCAGCGATTGGTATTAAACAATTCGAATATTAACGTCCACATATCATCTTAGCTTGTGCTGTAGCATTTGAGCTGAATTTATCACTTACACATCTTTTTGGTAAAGTCCTGTTTAACAGTTATAATTGATACCCAATAGTAATAATTATTTACACCAATTCTTTTGTCAACACTAAATCGCATTAGGACTGGTGGAATTTATTTCGGTCAAAATTCCAATATCATCCACATTCAACTTGGTTGGTCCAAACTCAAAATTCTTGATTTAATAATAACAATTATTATTAACCGTACTGCTATGGCTAGTGACTTTGACTTTGACAACAGTTGAGCATGATACTGACCTCGCATAACCGAGGAGACTAATTATATATTGAATAGTGTTTCACTTTCAACACTTCAGCTGAGACCCAACAATAGTTGTTTGATGGATGTCATGTCGCAATTTAACTATAATTAAAGTACAGCGTCCACATTGAAGTTTGATAGTTTTCTTTAGTCGAGGAAACTGTGTAAAGTCATGTCTTCGAAATTTTCTATTTAACCTTAGTCATATTAGCAAAAAAAACTCTTAAGTGGGTCATTCCATAATTATCCAATAAGTATCAGTATGTAACACAAGCCATGAATAGTACACTACCCAACATCTGGAAAGCGTTACGAACTCTAGGCTCAATGGATGTGTCAGCAACCTATCTCAAAACATCTTGATTAGGAACATTTAAAATAAATTGTTATTTTAATGTGATAAATTTCTCAAGATTTCAACACATTTTGATAGACCACCATTTAAAGATTCTCTATTTAATATACTTTAAATCGATTACTTTTTATTATATTATAACATAACAAGTATGTAATAGAAAGAAAATATATTTCATTTTGAACAAGTTTGGTTATCGAGTTAGATACGTGTAACAAATCACATAACTGTTCCTACGGCATTCCCTTAACACCATCATGATATTTATTACCATAAAAGATATACACCCCTCGTTAGAAGTTGGAAAAGTTGTATGTTGGCATCTGAAGAGGGTTGACTTTTCCGACTTCACGTGCTTCCAAATAAATTTTCTTCACTTCTTAAATGTGATTTCTCTCCCTTATATAAAAATTCAACCTATGGAGAAAATGTTTGAAGTGATTTCTCTCCTTTATATAAAAATTCAACCTATGGAGAAAATGTTTGAAATTGATGGACGACAACTTAATTGTTAATACATATATTCAGCTAATGGTAATATAAAAAATAATATTTGTTTGAACTGTTTGTATTTGAATTAAGCGAATTTTTTTTTGTATATGTTGAATATGTTGAATATGCCATAAATTCACTTCTATATCCTTAGCTACCAAACATTTAGAGAGGGTGAGATCATCAAAAGATAGAGAATATATATTACCTTTCCTTTTTCCTGAAAATAAGATTTCTTTTGATGATTTGTCAACAATTTTGGATTGAAAGATGCTAAACCAGCAAGAACTCCCATGAGTACAACACTTAAACTTGACAAGGATGAAAAAGGTAAGACAGTTGATCAAAAGAAGTACAGAGGTATGATTGGATCACTCCTTTATCTTACCGCTTCTAGACCTGACATCATGTTTTCTGTCTGCTTGTGTGCACGATTTCAATCTAATCCAAAAGAATCTCACTTAAAAGCAGTTAAAAGAATTATAAGATATTTGTTGAACACCCCACGGTTTGGTCTTTGGTATCCAACAAACGATAACTTTGAATTAAAAGGTTTTTCAGATGCTGATTATGCTGGAAATTTAGTTGATAGAAAAAGTACTAGTGGAGCATGTTTTATGTTAGGACATTCATTAGTTGCATGGTCGAGTAGAAAACAGAATTGTATTGCATTATCCACAACAGAGGCAGAGTATATTGCTTTGAGTGGTTGCTCTGCTCAAATCTTATGGATGATACAAATTTTGCATGACTATGGCCTAAATTTTAAACGTGTACCACTAATGTGTGATAGCAAAAGCGCAATCGATCTCACAAATAATCCTGTACATCACTCACGAACAAAACATATAGATGTTAGACATCATTTTATTAGAGATCATATTTCTAAAGAAAATATCTGCATAAATTTTATTTCAACTGATTCTCAATTGGCAGACATTTTTACAAAACCCCTACCAGAAAATAGTTTTTGTAAACTACGACTCAGCTTAGGTGTTTTAGAAATTTGCTGAATATTTAACATTTTTTTCTCCCTGCAAATCGTCGAAGAGATAAATAGTGATTGAAAAAGTGATGAGTATTGATATTTATCATATATTATTACTCGAGACGGTATAATTAGTAAATTTTTCAAATTAAACAAGAGTTATAAAACTTTTGTTGGTAAAATTCCATGACCATCTCTATTTCTATCATATTTCTAACAACCATCACTCATCAAAATTCAATATAGTTTGTCGATATGTGGTACTTTAAACAGGAATCATTCGTTTTTCACTTTTACATAAATAAAAAAAATTAAATAATTACCAATGTATTCACTCTCATTTAAAAGTCCTCACGGTTATGCATGGGTGAATTACTTGGAATTTGTTATGTGCTTCCATGCTCATTTAAAAGTCCTCACGGTTATGCATGTATGGAACGCATATCAAAAGTTGATTTTTAAAATAAACAAGTTGATGCTAATCCCATTTAAAAGTCCTCACGGTTATGCGTGGTTAGAAGATACTTGAATTCACTTTTTTTAAAATAAAATTGGAATACTACTAATCTCATTTAAAAGTCCTAACGGTTATGCATGGTTAGTAGATATTCAAATTCCTGATATAAATATACCACAAATAGACATAACTATATGGTTTTATATGATGACATCATCTCCATCATTCTAAAAGTGGAATATGCGCCTAAAAAAATATTTATGATTTTTTGTTTGATTTTTTTTAAATTTAATATTTATATTCGATTGAGTCTTAATATTAGATCAATATCGATCACTTTATCTCTATTTTCTCTAACACTGTTATTCTTTTGCTGATAACAAAAGGGGGAGAGAAAAGTTAAAATTTTAGCAAATAAAATTCATATATTTGCATATGCATATAGATTCATTTGCATATTTTTATTCTCATGCATATATGTAGGGGAAGTATTGTGTAGAGAGGAAGCATTCAAATAGGGGGAGCAAAGTGAACGATCAAATGCATTTAACATATTCAAAATCTTAAATATATGTTTGTTATCATCAAAAGGGGGAGATTGTTGAATATGCGCTTACATGATTTTTGTTTGATGATAATAAACATATATACATTCGTTTAAATGTATTTGTTAATGTACTATTTTATTTTTTCATAGATTAAATAAATATTTGCTGAATAAAGTTAAATGACACAGAATTTGAATTCAAACAGAATATTTTATTCAAACAAATATTTATTACAATTTTAAATAGTACAAATTCAAGCTCTCACTATTCACTATACAACTTTGATACAAATTCGATTACATCACTATTTTACATTTACATTTAACCTCACTACATATCACTCACACTCGTATTTTGTCTTAAACTTCATTCCAGTTAGAATCCAACATCTGAGCAATCTGCAAAAATATACACTAACGCAGTAAAATTGAAAAAGAAATATTTTTGCAATATAAAATAAAATATGGTTTTCGAAAATATTGTTTGCCTCAGTTATTTGGGTTGTTCGTCATCATTTAAATTTGAATTCATCATACACGAACAACTTGTGACATACACAGTGTATCACTGTATATGCCACAAGACCGTGCACACCGATATATACACTTGATAATGCTACAGGGACAGGTGAGCACAGGTCAAACCCAAATGAAAAGCCGGGTTCAACTCACATGCAATATATCACAACACGAGCACAAGGTCAAACCCGAGTTTTAAAACTGGGTTCAACACAAGGCACAATAAATTGAATGCAAAGGTCAAGCCATTGTTGTCATGACTCAACTCAAATACAAAGCTTCGACAAATCAAAAATGCCATCAGATCAGCAAACTACAATGTCACAGAAAACACTGTGCACATTGATACATGATCAGACACAACAATGAAGACTCAGGCAAATGTCCAGTCTAGCAACATGAACACACAGAGAAATGCACAAACATGATACAGGTGAAATGAAAACAAATGCACTGACTCAATGCAACACTGAAGCATACATGACAACCAGGCTATAACCGTGAGACCAGACAAACACGGCAACCTAAAATCTATATGAAGTCAATGCAAACTCAACATCAATATGCAAGAAATCGAGACTGAACCAGACAGCAAGGATATGAATGCAAGCAATACACTGCAGTGAAGACTGTACGCAAGACAACAAGTACATGCATAATGCACCAAAAGCAATCTGAGAATGTATGCATACACATATATGAGGGCCACAAAATCAAAGCCGAGGTAAACAAGTCAATGTCAACAAAGCAGCCGAAGCAAGCAAGTGTACAGTTTCAATCAATATTCAGAAGTTTCCCAAAATCAAGTTAGGTAATGCCAAAATGAAGTCAGAGAATAAAGTCAACATTAAAAATGATCAGAGCCAAAGCCGTGGATAGCAAGAACATGATGAACAAGTCAAAATCGTGGTGGCAACGAAAATTGACCAAGTTAAACATCAATACCGTAAGATGCAAGTAAATAGAAGAAGTCAGAATCAATCACAATCATCCAACAATAAACGAACGGCCAAAGCAACAATTTTTGAAGCAATCAGACGAACGGAAAATAAGGGTAACAAACCCTATATAAGCAAAACATCATCGGCAATTAAAGATCATCGAGTTCAAGTACGAAAATACAAAAGCACAAAAAAGCATAAAATTACATACCGAAGCAAGGAGTCGAACTCGATCGATCAACGAAGCAGCCGAAGGGAGTAACGTGGTTGATCAAACAATCGACGATTCAGAAAACCCTAATTTGGAACAAAGAGCGCAAGGAGCAGAAGCCCTAATTTGCACAGACGAATACAAGCCGCCATCATTTCAAAAAGGAACGAGCCGATGGTAATAAGAAGATAAAGAGAAAAGAAAGCGTGGGCCGGCCTTAATTTAGATTTGGGGTTTTAAAATTTATAATAAGGGTTTTATTTTAAAATTAGGGTTATTTTATTTTACATTGCTTTTAATTTGTATTTCATTTTTTAAACTGTTTATTTTTCTAGTCGTCTGACTAGGGGACAAACTACGTGTCGTAGTTTGAGAATTCGCAACTCGGTGGCTGAGTTGTGGCAAGGTTTTGAGCGTAGAGTTAGATTAGTCAATAGCGAGTTTACGTGTGTAAGCGAGGGACTATCTAATTTCTAGTAGAAACCTTGGGGCAGCACGTAGGCAGGGTTTTGCCGAAGCTGGGTAAATTCTGTGTCGTTTTATTTCTGCATTTATTATTCTTCTATTATCTGTGCTGCTACTGTTCTGTGATCTGTGTTGAAATTATTTTATAAGCTTTTGCAATTAATTTTATAATTTATACTATCACCCTATTCACCCCCCTCTAGGGTGTAATCGATCCTACAGTATATCCTATTAGGGAAAATTCTAATAATCAAATAAACCCAATGCAGCGGAAATAACATTTAGAACGTGTTGATGGTGAACAAAAGAAGACTAATATCCCAAAATACCAATCACATATCACGAAAGCAATGAAAAATAAATCACACATGAGATTTATAGTGGTTACACTATTTTAAAGTATTGCGGTGGAGTCAAGTAATGCAGTAAAGTACAATTAGTTTTAGATTTGCAATAAGGTCAACTACAACAGTTTTTAGATGTTGCGAAATACGTTTTACAATTCCAATTATTATAAAATCACAATTTCAGAAATTCAAACATATAAAATTCAGCAATTCAAATACATAGAATTCATTGGTTCAAACAATAACACCTTTTCAAATTATTTGTATTCACAATAAGTTAACATTTATTTAACACAAAGTAATACAATACGCTAATATGAAATCCTCCATTGAACATTCATCATCCATTATCAACAACCAGATCCGGTGCCAACCAAATATATTACCCCCAATAGCACCCCAAACTCATTCCCCATCAACTTGCAAAAATGTCTAGATAACATGCCCTACCCAAATCATCTACCCACAATAATCTGCAATCAGTACATACTCAGACCAAACCAACATACGACCTAGATCCACGAAAACGAAAGCATCAATCAACGTACAACTTGCCAAATACACACAACTCTACAAAGTACATACTCAAACAAACCACCATATGACTCGGATCCGTAATCAGTACACTATTGACTCTTCACCTTCATTTCACTCACCTTCAACTTCCGTCCGTCACCAGCCTTGCTGTTTACGTCCGACGTCCTATGCATTGGTATCTTCCCCACCACCGGATCTAAAAAGTAATAGGAAATCCAAAATGGTAGACGATGTTTAATGTCAAAGAGAATAAGAAGAAAGTGGAAGGTGGGAATTTGATGTTTACACAGATCTACAAACTAGATGCGGTGCAGAGATGAAGAAAGTGGTAGATGATGTTGAAGAAGCACAGGGAAGCCATAAGGGAAAGAAAATTTGGACGGTGAAGAAACTGATAAGGGATAAAAAAAAGAAGAGAGTGAATTGGGAGTAGTTACGTGAAAATTTGGGTTTGGAGCTAAATTTTGGTTTGGAGAGATGCATATAGAATCAGTGCTTTGTATCATACACAAGTTGCTATACTTTGTATCATACACAAGTTGCCCTACTTTTAATACTTTTGAACTTTTGAAATTTATAGAATTTTATGAAGTTTTAAATCTGTGTGGTTATATAATTTTTCAATTTTATGAAAATTTCAAAATTTTATCACTATTTTTAAATTTATTTTAGAAAATTTCAAAATTTTAAATTTTTTGAAATATTAAATACTAAAGAATAAATATTATAGCTTAATTATTAAATATTAGTCTTAATTATTAATTATTAATCATATAACAGTAAATATTAAATATTACATATTACTTCTTAATTATTAATTATTTGTTATTACTTCTTAATTATAATTGAATATCGAGTATTAAAAGTTAATTATTATATACATATTATTAATCATTAATTATCAATAATAATTATTATTCATTTTATATTTAGTATCTATTATTAAACATTAATTATTAGACTTAATTATTAAATATTTAGCAGTAATGATTAATTATTGATTATTAGATATTAAATGTATTTATTGCAACTTTTCATAAAAGATAGTTGTAAAAAATCTATGAGTAAGACAACTTATCAAAACAATTGTTATAAATAAATATTTATTAACATTTAAGGAAAAAACATTGTTATAGTGTATTATTGCAACTTACAAGAAAAATGCTGTATAAAACACGTTTTTACAACATCTTCTTTAAGTATGTTGTAAAAAGTATATTTTATGATGTTTTTTCCAAAAATGTTGTCAAAATGTATTTTTGTTGTAGTGTTGGTACAACCAACAGTCGATCGAAGATCCTTTCAGTCGACTGGTGGCTGCTTGCAATTGACTGGATGCCTGTAGCTTATGCTACATGTGTAACGACCCGTAAAGTTCGACCATTTAAAATTGTTTGTTTAATAGGATTTTTGTAATTTATTTTAGTTGAAAGAATAAAGGTGGTAGATAAATATTAAAATGAAGGCTAGAACAAATTATATAGAAGTGACTTAGAAACCTATTTAAAGACATTTGAATAAAATTCAAATGAATTAAGTAGAGAAAGAAAGAAAAATTCTTACCTGGACATAAAATTTAATATGGGAATATTAAACCAATTTAATGCAATAAAAGATTGTGAACGATAAATTGAATAGATTAAGAAACTCTGTTATTGCAAGTCAATAAATTTGTAAACCCTAATGAACATCTCAAAATTTATAAATTTACTGAAATTTAAGACATAGCATAAGCGTAGAACTATAGGTATGATGACAAACTTTTATAAATTGTCTAATTAAGGGTCAGCAAATTTATTTGGAAATCAAACTCAATTAAGGGTAAGTAATTATGATGGATTGATGGCATAAACGTTACTAATTTTTATCATAGTAACGGAATTACAGATGGAAGGCAACTGTAGAAATTTAAGTACGTATTAACAATTGAAAGGGACTGTCGATTGAATGGAGTACTTTAGGTTGTCTTACTAAATTTAGAATTTAACATAAGACAAATAGAAATAAATCAATAAACGTATAGATTTTAAGTTTATTATGATGAATTATTTTAGTGATATGACTTAGAATAAATGAAATAATTTGGGTTAATTGGTATTTAATGGAATTAAAGGTTGCAATATTCATAGGTAAGGATTTAGATGAAATAGATTGATGTATGAAAAATTTAATTGGATAAATGGCAATTAATTCCTTTAATTTGTGCAATTAATGTATGTTTAATTGATAACGATAAAAAGTTGATTTTTTTTTTTGTAACCAACGTAAAATATTATCATAGCATGATACTTGGTTTGAATAGAAGGGTGGAATTGGGAATTTAATAAGTGAATTTATTTCAATCAGTGCAATAAAAGGATACGTAAATAAATGGTAAGATGAAATGGTAAATTTTTGATGTAATGGAAGATATAACAATGTCAATTATGCATATAAGGTAATAAGGTAATGAAACCGAGGTAAATTAATTAATTGAGACTTTAAGTAAAATTAACGTGTGGAATTGACCAAGGTTCAATAAAATGAGAATTTGATTGGTTATATTTATTGGTTGAGAAAGATAAATGTGTATTTGGGGAATAAATTTAGTCAGACTTAAATATTGAATTTAATTAATTAATATATATGATAAATGATGATTAAATAAAAACCCAATACTCTATATATATGTATAATATTTGAGTGAAAATAATAATACACTTATAAATGTGGAATTAAGAGTTTACAACAACTATTTTGAGTAAAGAAATTGTTCATTCAAGTAAATTTGAAACATCGCAATAGGTGTAGATTAAGTGTTGCGTTAAATAAATTTAAGTAATCATTGGGGAAGAACGTAAATGTCTTCATAATATGATGATTTGTGAATATAAAGATGAAATTAAAGTTTATTAATATATCGGAATTGAATATATGATAAAGAGTTTATTTGCAATCAAATGAGTTGGAATGGAAATCAAATCTATTTATCTAATTGGATTTAAGTGAGAGTATAAGAGTATATGATTTAATAATTGGGTTTTTGCGAATAAAATTTATAATTCCCAAATAATAAGAAAACGCAGAAATGAACACTGCAATCTATATCTTGTCAACTTTTAATTCGCATCTAATCTTGTTTAATCATTGAAATTGATTTTGAATTTTATAGGCGATAAAACTTAGTCAATATTTGAAGTTAAATAAAATTTGGATTTTTATGATTTATTTTAATTTTATTAATAAATATTAAAAATAGCCATTTTTGTCACGGACTCGGATTTCGACGAAACCAGTTTCATCGGATCCGTAACGTTGAATTATAATAATGTTTCAAGTTTCGTAGCAATCGGACTTATCGTTTGATCGTACAGACTCGAAACGCCTTGAAATTTATGCATTGAAATCAATTGAATCTGGAAAATATTGATTTCAGCATAACTTCTTCATACGATCAAATTTGGACGTGAAACTTTTTCCATCGCGTTCAGAATATTTTAAAATACCTATCTGGATATATAGTTTTAACCAATTCGGTTCCGGAGGCATAGCGGGCTTTTTGGGCCATAGTTTATTCCGTACGTTCGCGTATCCAGTCTAGTTACCCTACCTCTAGCCTATCTATAAATATACAGCTATAAACCCTAGTCTCTGTTCTTTTGCTGTACGTTCATTTCTTCACTCTTTTCTCTTCCCCAAATGTATACATCTCAGATCCAATTCCAGATCTATCCACAGTTCAAAAATCAAAAGTCAAAACTCAAAAAATTCAGAAAATTCTCAAAAAAATATATGTTGATCTTCTCGAAATACGTAACCCCATGGTGAAATTCGTTTTTCAATTGGAGCTGTCGTTCATCCAGAATAAATTCAAACAGCCCCAAAACCGTTCATCATCGTCGCGCAAAAAGTTGTCGGATCGGGAAAACATTTCTGGGTTTTGGAGAGGGAACCGAGGGGATTGCATCTATGTGGTTTGTTTCGAGTTTCAACGGTTGAATTGGCGGGAATTTTCGATTAGGGTTGATGAAGTATGGGTCGTGCTCTGTTGCGTGCGTGCTCCGATAGCAGGGAAGACGCGTGAACATTAAGGGTGACGTGGCACATATGTAAAGTAAGTGATGAATGTGTACCACTTTGTTTATTTTAAATTTTGAATTCAATCACCATTTTTCGCCATAACTTTCTCATACGACCTCGGATTCAAACGAAATTTCTTTTGTTAGGATCGTAATTTAATTCCGGACTCGATGACGCTGGTTTGGACGAATTCTGAGACGGGCGAATTTTTGAGTTTAAATTGAATTTAAATTCGATTTAAATTCAAAAGGTGAGTGTTTTGACCCTCTCACAACTACTAGAAGCTTTTATGTTTGTTAAATAAATTTTAGAAATGAATAGAAATTTATTTATGAGCTTTTGGCGTGTTATTTCATTCATATCTGTAGAATTGCATTTTATTGAATTTAACTGTTAATTTAATTGATTTATTGCGTGTTAATTGGCTGTTAGAAATTATTGTTTGCATATGAACTGCTAGTTAACAGTTATGTCAATTATCACTGAATATAAATTGTTAGATTAATAGTTGATAAATATAATTTGAAATAAAACTGCCAATTATTACCTGTTGTATATTACCAAACATATATTGTTATTGATTGATATTGCTTGATGGTTGTGATTGGATGATGGATGCGTTATTGAATGGATGTTTTATTTGATATCATTAAACTGCAAGTTAGTATGCATTTTTCATTTCATTCGGGATTGCGGTTTGAAATGATATACAACCGCAGTTTTATTTTAAATTACGGATTGAAATGATAAATATCCGTATCACTTGACCATAGGATAGAAAACTATATACAGGCACCGCGGTTTATATATAACTATTTTTAATGTGATTTCTATGGTTTGGATGGAATACGGTTTATAAAATCTTAAATTTTATACTGAATAAATGTTTTCTTCCATATTTATATACATATGAAGTTGAAATTTTGAAATTAAAAGGTGAATAAATTTCTTTATTAAAAATGGAAGAAAATTAAGAAAATGGAGTTTGATGATTTATATCCTATGTTTAAATATTAAGTTGGAAATTTTAAAGATATGATATTTATAATTGGATTTTTCCCAAAATATTTTGAAATGAATATTCTAGTAAAATTTGAATTTGGAAATATATATATATATTTTACTAGAAATTGAAGTCTTATTAATTATGGATTCTATGTGAATATTCAAGGCTAATTAATAGAACATTTGATTTGAAAGAATAAAATCCAACTTTAGTTGAAATATTTATACTCAAAATGGATATACGATATATATGAATTTATTGAAATGGTTTTGAAACTTGAGGCGATATTAAATTTTGGTTTTAACTTTAAATAAGGAAATGTATTGTAAAGCCACGAGAAATATTTCTTTTCAAAGTAACATTTAAGTTAAACCACTTATTTTATATACTGTTGAATATCCAAACCATTTAGTTTGAAAGTAATGGTTTTAAAAACTATGGATTTCGAAGTATTATGTTGAAAGTTAATATTCAAATATTTGGTTACAAGGAATTATAAATTTTAAAAGTGGCATAATTTTTTGGGAAAAATTTATATTTGGGAAATGATATCATTGATTTGGGTTTTATAAAAATAAGATCAAAATGAAACTTTTTGGGTTTTAAAGAAGAAATGATATCGTAATATTATGGTTTTGAAATGGATTATATTCTGGTTTTAAAGTATAAACTATTTTTAAATGACTGCGGTGTTATAATAACGATGGGTTGGCAAAGAGACCGGGATCGGATATCTGACATACTCTCTGTCGATACCGAAAACCACTTTGACTAACCGTGTACGCGGTGGAGATTCCAGAATGAAGTAGGTGGTGGCGATGTTTCCTGTAAGGTAAATACGTGGACCCAACTCCCGTGAGTTGGCATAAGGTGGCTAAAACAGGAGCGATTCTCAGGCCAATGAGGTCATTCCTCTGATCGGACGCTCCTCTTCTATATTATACTTTGACTTGGATTTGGTTCAGTGGCCACTTCTATATTTTGATTTTGGGGAGTTAGTCCGAGGTGGGCGGTAACTGCGGCTACGCGTTTCCACCAGCCTGGATAGCAATTGGTATATCTACCCTGGCATTGCCTAGTTGTGCCGTGTCACCTACCATACCGAGCCTTTACTACGAGTTTCTATTTGTGTCGTACCTATGGAGTATCCTCTGGTAGCCTCCCGATCAGGAGGTATTACGGTACTGTATAGACTATTGGCATTATTTGTGTTAAGGGCTATATGGGTAACCCCTTAACGCTATTAAAAAGTAAGTTTATTTTATAAATAGACACTATTATAATAGCGCAATATACTACATAGTAAATAGTTTAACGGATCCTTAGGAGATGTAAATCCCGAACATCTCTTGAGTTACTGTACTCATATTTATTTCTGTTTATTTAACTCACATAAGATATTCTAGTCTGACTCGGGTGTTTTTGTCTTTCAAATTCGCTCGGGTCAGTCCGAGCGTTTCAGGATAGCAGATTTTAGCTTTGGAGGACGAAGACGAAGAATCCGTATTATTTTATATATAGTATTGCACTACACCATTTAGTTCCGCTGCATTGTTGTATTGGTATGTGTAACTCTGATATTTATTGCACAAGAAAAATAAATTATTTTGTGAAACAGTTTCATGAACTGTATATTTGATTATTATATTTTATCCTTCCGCTGTGAGATTCTGTTTTGTTTTATTTCTTCTCTGTTTTTTTCTCATTTACCCCATAACAATCCGCCCTTCCGTATGGTTTGAATTGACACGTGTGTCGGTTTAAAGTGTGCGAAAAGGCGGGATGTTACAGTTGGTATCAGAGCTTTGGTTTAACGATAAACCTTGGCTTTGTGGGGTTTGACTCTTTGTTAATAGGGTAGAAATATCCTATGGGAGTCGCTGAGTGTATATATATGAGAGAGCGTATTTGTTAGTATTAATGAAAAGATTTTTATATTGTGTTAATCTGTTCCGCTTTGTATTTATAAATTCTGGTTGATGCATGGGACGTTATGCCATCAATAGGGATTTCTAAACACTTAATAGGACAGACCGACATAATATCCGTTTTTAATATAGGTGAATGAAATAATTTTGCCTATTATATTTTCTATATATAAAAATAGTTTTATAAAGATATATATATATATTTGGTTGCTATAGATTGGGTGTTAGAAAATAAAAATATCTATAATAACTGAAGCTAAGTTGAGATTATGATAAATCAAATTGGAGATTTTAGAACTTAAGTCCGGGATTTTTCCAAACATGTTTTCAAAGAATGGTTCGGTTCTTATATAAATATTTCGTATAAATTGGAAGAATTGTTTTAAAGAAGATTTTGGAAAAGAATTAAATTCTGTACTTTCTACTCTGTCGCTGGAAAATAAATTCGGTGATGACGGCCGCATCATCGACTTTCATTTTCGAGTTTCGAAGGGGAAAGGCCACTGTAGTAAATTCTACTGCAGATTTATTTTGAAATTTTCTAAAAATTTTCTTTTATTGTTCTAAATATAATTAGAGATATAAAAGTTGCAAGAAATTAATTATCTATTATTTTGAAATAAATTGAAATTTAACCCGGTATTTAATTCTAAATTTTTCCGTTAATTAATTGTTTAAAATTTGTTAGTGAAATAAAAGTTAAGTAATAAATGAATTGAAACCTCTAATTGAAATAAGAGAATAATTGCAAAGCTATAAAGAGGAATTTGCATACATATTAGACAAAGAGTAATATGGATAAACATTAAATTAATTTAGAGAATTGAGATTCAACTTGTATAAGTTCAATTGCACTTTCTTTGACATAAATAACTTACCCAAATATAAAAGTTGAAATGTTAAATAAGAATTTTAAATAGGATATTATACAAGTAGAATTTTGGAAATAATGAAGTATTCAATAATTTATTGTTATAAATAAGAATTTAAATGGTATAAACTTAGGTTATAATTGAAATCTTATTATTAATAGATGATATGAACCTAAGTATATAAAATGAAATTCAAAATAAGAATTTATTATATGATTATTCACTTAAGTATGTTTTAATCTCCCCTATTCTAATATAATGGAAAGCAGGAAGAATTTAAATGACTGTAATCCATAGTTAATGGATAAATAAAAACTTCCACTTATAAGAATGAATGTTAGCAGATTAAGAATTTAAGGGAAATCTTACAAGTGAAGAGTAAGGAAAGGAAGATATTCAAAATATTTGTTGTTATTAATGAGAATTATTTTATAAACTTAAGTAATAAAAAGGAAATACAAATATAATAAATTCGGTGATAATTGGAAAATAAAACTTGTAAGAACAAAGAAATCCCTCATAAATGAAGGAAAGAAAATCAAACCACTGAATTATGAAATAAATGTAAATAAACTATTTTGGTGTTGGTTTGGATTGTTTGGTTGATGTATGTTTGTTGGGTAAGGAATTTTGGAGTTATGGGATGAACAAATAATCTATCTTTGTTCCATCTAAGACTGTTGAGTAACGGATGCACTTGATAGTTATTCTTCATTCCGTACAATTTCAGAATTTGAACCCGAACAACAAATTGTTTGTTTGATTGAATGATTTTGTTTGCGGTGTGTGCTGTTTGTTAAAATCTATGGTTGTTGCAGTTGATTGGTTGATTAATGGTTGTATACCACCTAGACTTTTCACTTTGATATAAATATTTAACTTTTAGATTATATAAGTGAATACAGGTTATGGAAGCAACTGCTACTGCTTTTGGTTCCGTAATAATAAGCGTATTGCCCGACAAATAGGTACGTTTTCGGATTACGATTAAAGCGCTATTTATATATTTTCCCGTGTGGGATATTTTATTTTGGATATATATGTAATATATTTGTATATTTGGATATTATATTTTCTCCAGAGTCCCTCCGTACAAAGGAGACTCTGCCAAAAATTTTCGTAAATTTTGGACTTAGAATTTTGTTAAAGATATTTTTCCAACTTTAATAATTCAAGTATTAAAAGACATAATGATTATAAAACAAGTGTATTTCATTAAAGGAAATTAATTTAGTAAATTATTGTTATAAGTTAATATTTGAAATTAGATATACTGTTTTATTCTTCCTTCTCCCTTCCTTTTCCTTTTCCTTTTCGGGGACGAAAAGTTTTGAGTGGGGGAGAGTGTAACGACCCGTAAAGTTCGACCATTTAAAATTGTTTGTTTAATAGGATTTTTGTAATTTATTTTAGTTGAAAGAATAAAGGTGGTAGATAAATATTAAAATGAAGGCTAGAACAAATTCTATAGAAGTGACTTAGAAACCTATTTAAAGACATTTGAATAAAATTCAAATGAATTAAGTAGAGAAAGAAAGAAAAATTCTTACCTGGACATAAAATTTAATATGGGAATATTAAACCAATTTAATGCAATAAAAGATTGTGAACGATAAATTGAATAGATTAAGAAACCCTGTTATTGCAAGTCAATAAATTTGTAAACCCTAATGAACATCTCAAAATTTATAAATTTATTGAAATTTAAGACATAGCATAAGCGTAGAACTATAGGTATGATGACAAACTTTTATAAATTGTCTAATTAAGGGTCAGCAAATTTATTTGGAAATCAAACTCAATTAAGGGTAAGTAATTATGATGGATTGATGGGATAAACGTTACTAATTTTTATCATAGTAACGGAAGTACAGATGGAAGGCAACTGTAGAAATTTAAGTACGTATTAACAATTGAAAGGGACTGTCGATTGAATGGAGTACTTTAGGTTGTCTTACTAAATTTAGAATTTAACATAAGACAAATAGAAATAAATCAATAAACGTATAGATTTTAAGTTTATTATGATGAATTATTTTAGTGATATGACTTAGAATAAATGAAATAATTTGGGTTAATTGGTATTTAATGGAATTAAAGGTTGCAATATTCATAGGTAAGGATTTAGATGAAATAGATTGATGTATGAAAAATTTAATTGGATAAATGGCAATTAATTCCTTTAATTTGTGCAATTAATGTATGTTTAATTGATAACGATAAAAAGTTGATTTTTTTTGTGTAACCAACGTAAAATATTATCATAGCATGATACTTGGTTTGAATAGAAGGGTGGAATTGGGAATTTAATAAGTGAATTTATTTCAATCAGTGCAATAAAAGGATACGTAAATAAATGGTAAGATGAAATGGTAAATTTTTGATGTAATGGAAGATATAACAATGTCAATTATGCATATAAGGTAATAAGGTAATGAAACCGAGGTAAATTAATTAATTGAGACTTTAAGTAAAATTAACGTGTGGAATTGACCAAGGTTCAATAAAATGAGAATTTGATTGGTTATATTTATTGGTTGAGAAAGGTAAATGTGTATTTGGGGAATAAATTTAGTCAGACTTAAATATTGAATTTAATTAATTAATATATATGATAAATGATGATTAAATAAAAACCCAATACTCTATATATATGTATAATATTTGAGTGAAAATAATAATACACTTATAAATGTGGAATCAAGAGTTTACAACAACTATTTTGAGTAAAGAAATTGTTCATTCAAGTAAATTTGAAACATCGCAATAGGTGTAGATTAAGTGTTGCGTTAAATAAATTTAAGTAATCATTGGGGAAGAACGTAAATGTCTTCATAATATGATGATTTGTGAATATAAAGATGAAATTAAAGTTTATTAATATATCGGAATTGAATATATGATAAAGAGTTTATTTGCAATCAAATGAGTTGGAATGGAAATCAAATCTATTTATCTAATTGGATTTAAGTGAGAGTATAAGAGTATATGATTTAATAATTGGGTTTTTGCGAATAAAATTTATAATTCCCAAATAATAAGAAAACGCAGAAATGAACACTGCAATCTATATCTTGTCAACTTTTAATTCGCATCTAATCTTGTTTAATCATTGAAATTGATTTTGAATTTTATAGGCGATAAAACTTAGTCAATATTTGAAGTTAAATAAAATTTGGATTTTTATGATTTATTTTAATTTTATTAATAAATATTAAAAATAGCCATTTTTGTCACGGACTCGGATTTCGACGAAACCAGTTTCATCGGATCCGTAACGTTGAATTATAATAATGTTTCAAGTTTCGTAGCAATCGGACTTATCGTTTGATCGTACAGACTCGAAACGCCTTGAAATTTATGCATTGAAATCAATTGAATCTGGAAAATATTGATTTCAGCATAACTTCTTCATACGATCAAATTTGGACGTGAAACTTTTTCCATCGCGTTCAGAATATTTTAAAATACCTATCTGGATATATAGTTTTAACCAATTCGGTTCCGGAGGCATAGCGGGCTTTTTGGGCCATAGTTTATTCCGTACGTTCGCGTATCCAGTCTAGTTACCCTACCTCTAGCCTATCTATAAATATACAGCTATAAACCCTAGTCTCTGTTCTTTTGCTGTACGTTCATTTCTTCACTCTTTTCTCTTCCCCAAATGTATACATCTCAGATCCAATTCCAGATCTATCCACAGTTCAAAAATCAAAAGTCAAAACTCAAAAAATTCAGAAAATTCTCAAAAAAATATATGTTGATCTTCTCGAAATACGTAACCCCATGGTGAAATTCGTTTTTCAATTGGAGCTGTCGTTCATCCAGAATAAATTCAAACAGCCCCAAAACCGTTCATCATCGTCGCGCAAAAAGTTGTCGGATCGGGAAAACATTTCTGGGTTTTGGAGAGGGAACCGAGGGGATCGCATCTATGTGGTTTGTTTCGAGTTTCAACGGTTGGATTGGCGGGAATTTTCGATTAGGGTTGATGAAGTATGGGTCGTGCTCTGTTGCGTGCGTGCTCCGATAGCAGGGAAGACGCGTGAACATTAAGGGTGACGTGGCACATATGTAAAGTAACTGACGAATGTGTACCACTTTGTTTATTTTAAATTTTGAATTCAATCACCATTTTTCGCCATAACTTTCTCATACGACCTCGGATTCAAACGAAATTTCTTTTGTTAAGATCGTAATTTAATTCCGGACTCGATGACGCTGGTTTGGACGAATTCTGAGACGGGCGAATTTTTGAGTTTAAATTGAATTTAAATTCGATTTAAATTCAAAAGGTGAGTGTTTTGACCCACTCACAACTACTAGAAGCTTTTATGTTTGTTAAATAAATTTTAGAAATGAATAGAAATTTATTTATGAGCTTTTGGCGTGTTATTTCATTCATATCTGTAGAATTTCATTTTATTGAATTTAACTGTTAATTTAATTGATTTATTGCGTGTTAATTGGCTGTTAGAAATTATTGTTTGCATATGAACTGCTAGTTAACAGTTATGTCAATTATCACTGAATATAAATTGTTAGATTAATAGTTGATAAATATAATTTGAAATAAAACTGCCAATTATTACCTGTTGTATATTACCAAACATATATTGTTATTGATTGATATTGCTTGATGGTTGTGATTGGATGATGGATGCGTTATTGAATGGATGTTTTATTTGATATCATTAAACTGCAAGTTAGTATGCATTTTTCATTTCATTCGGGATTGCGGTTTGAAATGATATACAACCGCAGTTTTATTTTAAATTACGGATTGAAATGATAAATATCCGTATCACTTGACCATAGGATAGAAAACTATATACAGGCACCGCGGTTTATATATAACTATTTTTAATGTGATTTCTATGGTTTGGATGGAATACGGTTTATAAAATCTTAAATTTTATACTGAATAAATGTTTTCTTCCATATTTATATACATATGAAGTTGAAATTTTGAAATTTAAAAGGTGAATAAATTTCTTTATTAAAAATGGAAGAAAATTAAGAAAATGGAGTTTGATGATTTATATCCTATGTTTAAATATTAAGTTGGAAATTTTAAAGATATGATATTTATAATTGGATTTTTCCCAAAATATTTTGAAATGAATATTCTAGTAAAATTTGAATTTGGAAATATATATATATTTTACTAGAAATTGAAGTCTTATTAATTATGGATTCTATGTGAATATTCAAGGCTAATTAATAGAACATTTGATTTGAAAGAATAAAATCCAACTTTAGTTGAAATATTTATACTCAAAATGGATATACGATATATATGAATTTATTGAAATGGTTTTGAAACTTGAGGCGATATTAAATTTTGGTTTTAACTTTAAATAAGGAAATGTATTGTAAAGCCACGAGAAATATTTCTTTTCAAAGTAACATTTAAGTTAAACCACTTATTTTATATACTGTTGAATATCCAAACCATTTAGTTTGAAAGTAATGGTTTTAAAAACTATGGATTTCGAAGTATTATGTTGAAAGTTAATATTCAAATATTTGGTTACAAGGAATTATAAATTTTAAAAGTGGCATAATTTTTGGGAAAAATTTATATTTGGGAAATGATATCATTGATTTGGATTTTATAAAAATAAGATCAAAATGAAACTTTTTGGGTTTTAAAGAAGAAATGATATCGTAATATTATGGTTTTGAAATGGATTATATTCTGGTTTTAAAGTATAAATTATTTTTAAATGACTGCGGTGTTATAATAACGATGGGTTGGCAAAGAGACCGGGATCGGATATCTGACATACTCTCTGTCGATACCGAAAACCACTTTGACTAACCGTGTACGCGGTGGAGATTCCAGAATGAAGTAGGTGGTGGCGATGTTTCCTGTAAGGTAAATACGTGGACCCAACTCCCGTGAGTTGGCATAAGGTGGCTAAAACAGGAGCGATTCTCAGGCCAATGAGGTCATTCCTCTGATCGGACGCTCCTCTTCGATATTATACTTTGACTTGTATTTGATTCAGTGGCCACTTCTATATTTTGATTTTGGGGAGTTAGTCCGAGGTGGGCGGTAACTGCGGCTACGCGTTTCCACCAGCCTGGATAGCAATTGGTATATCTACCCTGGCATTGCCTAGTTGTGCCGTGTCACCTACCATACCGAGCCTTTACTACGAGTTTCTATTTGTGTCGTACCTATGGAGTATCCTCTGGTAGCCTCCCGATCATGAGGTATTACGGTACTGTATAGACTATTGGCATTATTTGTGTTAAGGGCTATATGGGTAACCCCTTAACGCTATTAAAAAGTAAGTTTATTTTATAAATAGACACTATTATAATAGCGCAATATACTACATAGTAAATAGTTTAACGGATCCTTAGGAGATGTAAATCCCGAACATCTCTTGAGTTACTGTACTCATATTTATTTCTGTTTATTTAACTTACATAAGATATTCTAGTCTGATTCGGGTGTTTTTGTCTTTCAAATTCGCTCGGGTCAGTCCGAGCGTTTCAGGATAGCAGATTTTAGCTTTGGAGGACGAAGACGAAGAATCTGTATTATTTTATATATAGTATTGCACTACACCATTTAATTCCGCTGCATTGTTGTATTGGTATGTGTAACTCTGATATTTATTGCACAAGAAAAATAAATTATTTTGTGAAACAGTTTCATGAACTGTATATTTGATTATTATATTTTATCCTTCCGCTGTGAGATTCTGTTTTGTTTTATTTCTTCTCTGTTTTTTTCTCATTTACCCCATAACAATCCGCCCTTCCGTATGGTTTGAATTGACACGTGTGTCGGTTTAAAGTGTGCGAAAAGGCGGGATGTTACAACATGCCTTCATGCTCTATTTCTCTCCTTTATCTTCGTTCGCTTTATCTTCTCTGCACCTCCGCATGACTCCTGCTTCTTCTACGATGATAAAACATAATGTCACATCTAACACATCCTTATTATCTTTTAAAATCAATATAAAAAACCCTTCCCAATCACATAATGGTAATATGAAAAATATTGTTTTGTTTAATTTGATTAAAAATGGGGTAATGTTGTTCAAAATCCATTTAGAAATTAAATTTAGATAACTTTCGTAAAACGTCCACTTTAAGTTTCAAAATACACAGTCGTCCGTTCTCATAAACATATTTCGAAAAACATTCATATTTGTATTTTCAGCCAAACTAAAATTATTTGCACTTTCTAAATTTGATTTGCAGTTTTTTAAACTGCAAATATTTGAAATGAGATCTGTAAATATTTGCATTGTATATTATTGCACTTTCGTAAACAAATCCAAGAAAAAAGTTTAATTTAGGTCATACTGAATTTCAATTAATTTCTTTTTTGAGGACAAACAAAACAAATCGTCGAAAACGATTTTAGGGTGGTAATTTAAAACATATTTTTAGATGAGTTTTTGGAGTATTAAGATGAAAATAAAAGGTGAGTCCTAATTTTCACTTAAATTTATATTCATTTGTTATGTATACATATTAGAACACATTTGGATATAATATGTTGCTAAAATGAACTTCTGCACTATTCACGGTTCAAACTACAAAAATGTCTTGCTTTTCTCCCCTAACGCTTCTTCTACTCTTGCTATAGCGGCCCGTGGTTCTGTACCCTTTGAGTTGATAATAATTCACTCTCGTTCAACCCAAATTGTATGAAAGAGAAAATAACCCAGGTAAAGAAGAAGAAAGAGATAGAAGAAAATAAACAAAAACACAATACAGAATCCCACAATCGCAGCGGAATGAAATATAATATATAATAACATATTTTTATACAAGAGAAACTGTATCTGTTAATATACATACAATTATCAGAGTACAACAATTCAATACATCAAAATAGACAGTATAATAACTTGTCCTCACATAGCAGAAATATAACCAAGTATGGAGATACGTCTTTGTTATCCAGCTCGTCTCCTGAGCTCCATAGCATTCTAACCTGAATCTGTAATACTCGGTCTAACCCTAGCATCATAATAAAATAACATCCAAGTCAATCTGGAAAACCAGCATGAGAAAACACACTCAATTTGACTTATTAACTTTTCTCAAAATCCTTTGAAATCAAAGATATCTGGTAAGACCACGTCACACATAAACACGACGAGTTTTTACCTTACGATAACCAAAACAATTTTTATCAAAATCATTTGATATTATAATAGTGTCTATAGAAAGTAAATAGAAAATAGTTAAAATACTTGCATCTCACGTTTAAGCATAGTTGGGCACAATCAAAACCATACGGCGCATATTGGAGAATGGATCTCATACAATGACTGGACCACTAGAGTACCTCCCATCACGGTACACCTCTAGAAAAATGTACCAAGGACCTCGTCGAGATTCCTGCTACACAAGACCGGCCTACCCCTAATCTGGATAGGCCGAATATGTTATCACCCCGAGTATTCTCACCCTTAAAAATCGAGCGCTCCTTCTTTCATGCACAACCATATCCATAGTATATATATTTCCGAGGATATATAGAAAAGTGATACCATACCCTAATTGGGTGCGACCCACTTAGCCTTCCTGCATCTTTCCTGTTTTAGACATTCCCGGTTGATGAGGCTTTAGGCTAAATGTTACCTTTCAAGAAACAATTCCACTTAGAATGTTCATCGTTCTCCAATGACGATGTTCTGATAGCATTCATCCATACAATTTGTCCTGGGTCTGGACAAACCGAATCACCATCTTCATCATCTTCACAGTATCCATTCGTAACGTTCAAACAGGATCGAAGTAGTTTTCGGGTAATTAAATCCAATCCGGTCTCTTCGAAACGATTAACGAAATTGCTCGATATTGATAGTCGGTCATTTAACTATCAATAAAACACCCATAAATAGTCACTATGCCTTATTATAAATCTTTCCGAGAAATTTATTTTCAAAATATCTTTATAAGATATATCAGTCACTTCTAACATTTGAAAACACTTTCAGATACTTAAATCCCTAACAAGATACTTCCAGACCATCTCAACATTTAGAAATATTTCCAAATTTCCATTTCTATACTTAGAAAAATATTATAAGTCTTATTTTTCAAAATCTTTTCAAATATCAACACTTAAGAGGATCGTAACTTATCTCATAAGTCTTCGGAATCGCTGATAAATTCCTTTTTTCAATTTCCAAAACCTAGTATACTTATTTATAACCCCATTCAATAATTTACGACTTCTTTTATGAATTCAAATTTCATTTTCAAAATGTTCATATTTAACATTTGAAATTCCATTTCCTCCAAGTCCCTTATAAAATTCCCCTCCTCAAAATCATATCCATTTATAAGCCTCATTTATGAATCTCGAGAGAATTTATAAATAAAAATATTCAATCACATCAAAATTCTATATATATTTATAATAAATATTTAAAAAGGATAATAATTTATTTTTAAAACATGTTCAAGTAAACTTTTTTTAATATCGAAAACACTTTTTAGACATCAATAACTCATTTTTAGATAAACAGATAGATTTTCAAAACTGATTTTAAAAGTTGGAGTTTGCTAAAATAAATACTTAATATCTGAAAATCAACTTATTGAAGTATTTCAATCCTAGCTAGTTTAACATTTCATAGTGTTAAATAATAAAATTTTCCTTTTAAAACAAACTTAACTTCTTAGAATTAAAATTATATTCTTAAAACCTCAGTAACCAATTCAATTTTATAAATTCCTCTCGAATCACATCACATCACTTCCATTCTGATCTCCTTAACCACTTTCACTTTCTAAAAATAGTATCCACTATTTTTCTCACCTAATGTCACATTCTAATATAAATTCACTCTATGAATTTTATATTCCCAAATTTTCATCTGTTGTCGATTTTATTAATTTATAAATTTCATAACTCCTTTGAGTTTTACCTATTTATGAAAAAAAGTTATTTATAAAATTCTATTTTATTAATCCATTTCTTTATAAATCCCATTTATATCTTCCAATCTATTTTTCATGTCGACTTTAACTCCTTTTTATATCTTCTGATTATCATTTATAAATTCTTTTTATATAATTCATTTTTAAAAATTTCCATTTAATAATTTACAATAGTTAAATATAACCAAAAATCAAATATATTTTTCTAACTCAATTTCTTTAAAATAACCCCAATTCCACTGTAAATATTTTTATATCAAAAATTCCCTTTTATTCCTCAAATTTAAAATAAAATTATGGTATTTAAAATATCAAAATTCAGGCCAGTGCTACAATAGCATCCAATAATTTCAATCACTATAGTAATCTATAATAGATTATACTACACAATCTATAAATCACAATATATGAAAATAAATTCAATATTTTGAGGAATCCAGTTGGATCCCTCCAATATGTTTCCCTGCATCCATAGATGTTAATACAACATAAAAATACCAATCCCACTTCGAGGGGGATATCGCGGTATATATGGTCATCCGCTATTATGCGGGGAGCATAGGGTCTCATCCGCTAAATGTGCGGGAATATCACTCCAACTACTAGTATGTACCACTCTATATATATTATAACATCATTCAACAGATAATAATTTTATAAATTCAACCAAGCATCCAACAATAAATTTTAATTATTTAAAATTTAATTTGGCAATCCAAATGAGTGAGAATTTTCACCTTGATTTTTGAATCCGTTAATCATTTCAAATTCCAAATCTATTCCATTGTGTAGCGTTTGTCTCAACGATCCAATGACACTTGTTACGTTAAATTTTGGACCTCGCATGAAAAATTTACGAATTTTCATAAGCTAACAAATTTTATGCTTACTAATTACATTTTATTAAAATTAATTAAAACCAATCACTTTATACCTCCTCCTCCTCCACCATCGCACACGAGCGACTCCTCCTAGGTTGTGAATTCGTTCGTGATTTTGGTTTTATAATTTTTTTGAGTTTCTTTTCGTTTTGAATTGAGGAACGAACGAGGTAAGCAAGCTATTATAAAATAGAAGAGAGTGGCATCGGTTATACGATAGGTTAAGGTTGTCTTTTTGAAATTATAATTTATTTTATATCCAAAATATCTCGTTATTAACAACCTAAAACATCGAACTCCTATCAAGGCATGCCCCCAGACGTTCATAATGTTGTACCCCTATTCCGAACGCAATAGAAAAGGTTTCAAGTCCTAATTCGATCGTATGGAGAAGATGGTTTTTTGAACCAAATTATTATATTAAATATTCGATTTTAATTTCAGCATATTTCTATCCCATACAATCGAATGATAACTCCAAAAGCTTCGAAATTTGAAATTCGATAAAAATACATTATTACGGATCTAGCGCAACTGGCTCCATCGAATTCTGAGACTGTGTCACGGATGGCTATTCTAACGCGTTGATTAAATTGATGATTTCCAAAATTTACGAAATCGCTTGAAAAACCAGTTTTAAAAACTTTCTAACTCGATTATAATTCCAAATCCAATATTTAAAATCATTTAAATATTCATAATTCACCGTCGAAAAATACGGGTTGTTACATTCCTCTCCCCTTAAAAGAACTTTGTCCCCGAAATTGCTAAGGCGGGAAAATGCTCCAAACCCATTAACTTATCAAAATCCACTTATTAAAACTCGATATTCCATCCTTTCTAAACCCTTTAGTTTCATCCAATCTATTTAGTTCCATTTCTAAACCAAAACCCTTATTTCAATTTCAGTTTGAAACTAAATTGTCGTTAACAAAAAATTTCCAAAAATTTTCTCACTCTCTAAATTTCCAAAACATTTTGGAAGTGTCTCCTTTGTACGGAGAGCCTTTTCCAATATGACAAGAGAGATAAATATATATAAATTGACTCACACGGTCGAAAAACAAAATATATATATCAATATTTATATTTTACGGTATTTAATCCGAAAACATACCTTATTTTAGCATTTTTAAGCAAGCGGCTTATTTCATTTGCAGTTTGCACGACCAAAAATTAAGAAAACGGCTCCATATACCTGTAACTACTCAAGTTAAACATGTAAGTACCAAAAACATGACATTCAATAACATTTCGCTTATTTAAATAATTACAACACATGAATGTTATAAGCAATGCATGCTAAACATATAATTTATAAGCAATTATAAGGTTTTGATACTAATTTAATTGCTTTCAATCAATTCATATTCAATTCGAATGATTTACATCCAAATTTATTTACATCCAATTCATTTTATATCAAACAAATCCTTATTCATTCCAAATTGATTAAAAATCAATTCATTCACATTCTATTTATTCATAGAATTTTATTTACCTCAGTTTACGTCAATGATAATTTTTTCTATGCAAATTCGACGATATTCATTTAATAAAATAACCAACTTAAGCTTATAGCTATTTTAATTTGATTCCAATCAATTTATATTTAATTTTATTCCATTTCAAATTGATTCTCAATCAATTTGTTTTCATTCCATTCATATCCACATTCATTATATTCAAATCCATTTTATTTAACTCGGAACCATTCCCGCTACTTCATTAAATAACCATTTCACAAATTTATCTGAGTCAAGCTTCCATTTCATTTACTAATTAATTAATTAGTTCATTCATTTAATCCACCTCAATTCAGTTCCACACTCAAATTCATTCTTGAATTCATTTAAATGATATCAAGGCCATATTCAATTCATTTACACTTAAATTGAATTTATTTGTAACTCAGGTCATCATTATTTCAATCCAATTTCATTTATTCGTCCACCTTTCCAGTTTACTTAACCAAGCTAATCTTCATTTTTGTATTCAATTAACTAATTAATTAATCTAACTGGTCCACTACTGAATTATAATTCAATATTCGATTCACTATTTAATTCTTCTAATTGGTTTGCTTCATTTTATATCTCACAATTGGATTTTTATTCCAAAAATCATTCTATTTAATCCTCTTGAGTTCACATTCACTTTATAATTCAAGTTTGGACTTTAATTCCTCCACAAAAATACCAAATTATTTTTATTTTGGTTTTCTATTTCACTTTTTAATTTTATAAGTCACACAACTTATTTTTCACATTTCCATCAATTCTATACTCGAACTTATTAACATTTTAATTTTAACTCAAGATTATACATTTATTTATAGCCTAAGTATATTTTTATTCCATTAATTTCAAATTTTTGTAAGTTAAACTTATTTCATTATTCTAAATTTTCTGCTTAAATTTTATTCCATTCAAAATTTATAACTTATGGTTATATAATTTTTTCACAATTCAAAATTTATATTTACTTCGATTTGATATTATTTCTCTCCAAGCCAAATTTCATAACTTATAGTTATATAGTCACTTTATAATTCACATTTACATATCTAATTCAATTCAATATGACTTAAATCCAATTTACTTGTTTATTTAAATTCAATTCCTTTTAACCAAAATTTCAAAACGTTATTCATACTAAAATTAAATTTCACTCCAAATAAATTTTATTTTTAATCCATTCAATTTAAATTAAGTAAGAATTCAATTCCAATTTCAAAATTTTCCACTTCCTTACTTATATTCATATAGCAAATTCACCTCTCGAATTTGTTGTTGTCTCAATTCCCAATAAATTTATTTAACTCTCCTTAAATTAAATTCAATTCACACAATTTTATTTTAACTTGTTTAAGCTCAAAATTTTTTCCAAAAACACAAATTCCATACTTTCCTTTCTATTTGAAATCGTTCTCACTTTATAAGTCCAAAAGCTTATTTCTGATGTTTTCCCCAACATTTAAATAAGGATTTCTAGAATTCAAACACCAGGGTATATTTTTCAAATCGCTTTGAAATCAAATACACACTTACACACACTCCCTTTGGTTTGACAAACCACTTCCTTGGATTTTCAAAATCAACCTGATTTTTTTCCAAAACAATTCCCTCGGAATTTTCAAAACAACACTTGTTTTCACTGAAAAATCTTCATATCAATTTCTACGGTAGCAATCCGTGACTTAGAAACTCGAAAATAAATACTGATGATGCTGCGTAGTCATCACCAGGATTATTTTCCAGGGGCTGAAGTGGGTTCAGTGCTATATCGCTTCCAAAATCCATTTAAAACTATTTTCTTTCAAAAATATCTCCAAATAATATTACCATTATTTATTTCAAAATACTTTGGAAAACACTTCTAAAAATCTCCGGGATTAATTTTCCAAATTCTGATTTCAATCCGTTTTTAGGTTTTAACTCATTTGAATAATTCATTCTTATACAATCCAATTTGGTTTTTTTATATAACTAATCCAAAATTTAAAATCTTATTTGGTTATATAATAATAACCAAACATATCAATCTATTATAATAATTTTTAGAAAATTATTTCTTTTATATCAAAATATAATTTGTGTAAAATTATTTCATTTACCCTCTTTAAAACCATACTATAGCGGTTTACCATGTTTAAGTGTTTAGAAACTCCTATCGATTTAGTGGCGTCCCACTATTCGATCAGAATTTTTATATCACTTAATAAATACGCGCTCATGTCTATTTATACACTTGAACTCATTCTAGGGTTCTACTGACCCTATCTCTAAAGATTAATACCCACCAAAGCCAAGATTCTCGCTTAACCTTCAGCTCTGATACCAAATGTAGCGACCAGTGGTTCCGTACCCTTTGAGTTGATAGTAATTCACTCTTGTTCAACCCAAATTGTATGAAGGAGCGAATAACTAGGGTAAAAGAAGAAGAAAGAGATAGAAGAAAATAAATAAAACACAACACAGAATCTCACAATCGCAGCGGAGCAAAATATAATATATAATAACAGATTTTATACAAGTGAAACTGTATCTGTTAATATACATACAATCATCAGAGTACAACAATTCAATACATCAAAATGGATAGTTATAATAATTTGTCCTCACACGGCGGAAATATAACCAAGTACGGAGATACGTCTCTGTCGTTCAGCTCATCTTCTGAGCTACATTAGCATTCTAACCAGAATCTGTAATACTCAGTCTGACCCGAGCGACATAATAAAATAACAGATGAGTCGGTCTGGAAAACCAGCGTGAGAAAATACACTCAATTTGAATTATTAACTTTTCTCAAAATCCTTTGAAAACAAAGGTATCTCGTTAGACCACGTCACGCATAAACACGACGGGATCTTACCTTATGATAACCAAAACAATTTTTATCAAAATCATTTGATATTATAATAGTGTCTATAGAAAGTAAATAGAAAAAGCTGAAATGTTTGCATCTCACGTTTCAGCATGCTTGGGCACAATCAAAACCGTAGGGAACTATTGGAGAATGGATCTCATATAATGACTGGGCCATTGGGGTACCGTCCATTACAGTACACCTCTAGAAAAATATATTGATGACCTAGTCGCGATCCCCTGCTACAAAAGACCGACCTACCCCTAACCTGGATAGACCGAATATGTTATCACCCCGGGTGTTCTCACCCTTGAAAATCGAGTTATCCTTCTTTCATGCACAACCATATCCATAGTATATATATTTCTAAGGATATCTAGAAAAGTGATAACATACCCTAATTGGATGCGACCCACTTAGCCTTGCTGCATCTTCCTTGTTTTAATCATTCTCGGTTGATGAGGCTTGAGGCTAAATGTTACCTTTCAAGAAACAATTCCACTTAGAATGCTCATCGTCCTCCGATGACGATGTTCTGATAGCATTCATCCATACAAGTTGTCTTGGGTCTGGACAAACCAAATCACCGTCTTCATCATATTTACCATATCCATTCGTAATGTTCAAACCGGATCAAAGTGGTTTTCGGGTAATTAAATCTGATCTTGGTCTCTACAAAACGATTAACGAAATTGGCTAATGCTGATAGTCGGTTATTTAACTGTCAATAAAACATCCATAAATAGTCACTAGGCCTTATTATAAATCTTTCCAAAAGATTTATTTTCAAAATATCTTTATAAGATATATCAGTCCCTTCCAACATTTGAAAATAATTTCAAATACTTAAATCCCTAACAGGATACTTCCAAACCATCTCAACACTTAGAAATATTTCCAAATTTTCGTTTCTATACTTAGGAAAATGTTATAAGTCTTGTTTTCCAAAAAAAAAAAATTCAAGTATCAACACTTAAGAGAATATTTCGTAACTTATCACATAGGTCTTCAGAATCACGAATAAATTCCCTTTTTCAATTTCCAAAACCTTTATACTTATTTATAACCTCATTCAACAATTTACAACTTCTTTTATGAATTTAGATTTCATTTTCAAAATTTCCATATTAAACATTTGAAATTCCATTTCCTCCAAATCCTTAATAAAATTCTCCTCCTCAAAATCATATCCATTTATAAGCCTTATTTACGAATCTCGAGAGAATTTATAAATAAAAAATTTCAGTCACTTGGAAACTCTATATATACATATAAAATAAATATTTAAAAAGGAAAATAATTTATTTTTAAAACATGTTCAAGTAATTTTTTTAAATAGATAAACAAATAAATTTTGAAAGCTGATTTTGAAATTTAGAATTTACTAAAATAAATACTTAATATCTGAAAAACCTACTTACCGAAGTAATTCAATCCTAACTAGCTCAAAATTTCATAGTTTTAAACAATAAAATTTTCCTTTTAAAATAATATTAACTTCTTAAAATTAAAAATATATTTTTAAAACCTCAATAACCAATTCAATTTTATAAATTCCTCTCGAATCACATCACTTCCATTCCAATCTCCTTAACCACTTTCACTTTCCAAAAATAGTAACCACTATTAACCACTTCCATTCCAATCTCCTTAATCATCTATTATCGATTTTCTTAATTTATAAACATCGTTTATAAATTTTATAACTCCTTTGAGTTTTATTTGTTTATAAAAACAATTCTATTTATAAAATTCTATTTTATAAATCCATTTTTTTATTAATCCCATTTATAACTTTCAATCTATTTTTAGTATCGATTTTAACTCCTTTTTATATTTCCTGAATACCATTTATAAATTCATTTATATAATTTATTTTAATAATCTCCATTTAATAATTTACAACATTTAAGTATAACCAAAAATTCAAATATATTTTTCTAACTCAATTTCTTTAAAATAACCCAATTCCACTATAAATATTTTCATGTCAAAAATTCCCTTTTATTCCTCAAATTTAAAAAAAAAATGGTATTTAAAATATCAAAATTCAGGCCTGTGCTACAATAGCATCTAATAATTCCAATCACTACAACAATCTATAATAGATTTTAATAATTCCAATCACTACAACAATCTATAATAGATTATTCTACACAACCCATATACTACAATATATGAAAATCAATTCAACATTTTGAGGAATCCAGTTGGATCCCTCCAACATGTTTCCCTGCATCCACAGATGTTAATACAATATAAAAATACCAATCTCACTTCGAGGGGGATATCGCGGTATATAGGGTCATCCGCTATTATGCGGGGAGCATAGAGTCTCATCTGCTAAAATGTGCAAGAATATCACTCCAACTACTAATATAGATACTACTATATATATAATATAACATCATTCAACAGATAATAATTTTATAAATCAACCAAGCATCAAATAATAAATTAGTTATTTAAAATTTAATCTGGTAATCCAAATGAGTGAGAATTTCTCACCTTGAATTTTGAATCCGTTAATCGTTTCAAATTCCAAATCTATTCCATTGCGTAGCGTTTGTCTCAACGATCCACTGTGACTTGTTACGTTAAATTTTGGACCTGGCACGAAAAATTTACGAACTTTCATAAGCTAACAAATTTTATACTTACAAATTATATTTTAATCAAAACTAACTAAAACCAATCACTTTATACATGATATCGGCCTAGCATTTGGAGATGCAGCATAATCTCCTAATAATTAATTCACTAAGTTCTCCACATCTCGTTCATTCCAGGCGTAATCCAAGACCATCGCCGCTGTTTCAAAGCTTCATCTTCCCTTCGCGTTCGTACCAGGCATAGATGATCGATTCCATCACATGACCACACGCTCGACCTGCAGCCTTGAAGTTCACATGCAATTCGATCGCCAACCTTTGTCGTACGTCGCTCAACCATTACCTTGCGACTGCCGTGACTGCCAGCATCACTGTATCTTCCTCCCCTTGATTTAGCTTGCCCCTAAATCAATCGTGACTCAAACCTTAGTTCTAAGAGTTCAAGATGAACCACTGTCGAGCTCCTCCTCCACCATCGCATACGAGCGACTTCTCCTAGGTTGTGATTTCATTTGCGATTTTGGTTTTAATTTATTTTTTGAGTTTCTTTTCGATTTGAATTGAGGGACGAAGGAGGTAAACACGCTGTTATAAAATAGAAGAGAGTGGCTTCGGCTATATGATAGGCTAAGGTTGTCTTTTCAAAATTATAATTTATTTTATATCCAAAATATATCGTTATTAAAACATAAAACTTTGAACTCCTATCGAAGCATGTCGTTATGTGTTCATAATGTTATAACCCTATTCCAAATGCAATGAATATGGTTTCGAGTCCTAATTCGATCATATGGAGAAGATAGCTTTTTGAACCAAATTATTATATTGAATATTCGATATTAATTTCAGCGTGTTTCTATCCAGTACGATCTAACAATAACTCCAAAAGCTTCGAAATTTGAAATTCGATAATAGTACATTATTAGGATCTAACGGAACTGGTTTCGTCAAACTCCGAGACTGTGCCCGGGATCACTATTCTAACGCGCCGGTTAAATTGACGATTTCCAAAATTTACGAAATTGCTTGAAAATCCAGTTTCAAAAACTTTATAACTCGATTATTATTCCAAATCCAATATTTAAAATCATTTAAATTCATAATTAACCGTCCAAAAATCCGGATCGTTACACTTGCAACCTAAGGGTCATGTCACCATCATGTCTTTGCACCAAATATTTAGGACCCGTTTGATTTCACCTTGATATCGATCAAGATAATTCAGAATTGGGAAAACTTAAAGAAGAGAAAACTCATTTTTGGTTTTATAAGTTTTGTATTTTGCATTTTCAACATTCATTAGAAAATATGAGGATGGCGGAGGAGAGATAAAATTTTAAGCCATTACAAAAATAGAGGAGATGGACTGCTTTCTGTGCTTTTATTATTTTCCAAAATCACTACAAGAACAAGGCAATTTACTGATGCCAAAAAGACGTCGGCAGGAAGTCTGTAAAAGCCTTACCATTGTCGTGTCGATGTGCTAAAAGGCATCGGTAAAAAGTAGGTTAGAAAATGCATTTCGGTGCTTGGAAGATGCCTTGCATGGGATGATTACAGACGCCATTTTTGATTCCTTTCTGATGCCAATTTTCCGATGCCATTGCGACGTCCAGGCAGCTACTAAAATTATGTAACTTGGATTTTTCAACACCATTTCGATGACTTTCCGATGCCCTAGCGATGCCTATTCAGATGACGTACCGATGCCTTTGCTAAAACATATTTGCTGCATATCTGCTGCATTTCTAACTTCAATCACACATTCAATATATACAATATATATTCATCTCAACATAACATATTGATATCATAAACTCTTATACCATACTATCATGTACCACCAAATTCATATTACAAAACATGTTACCCAACATAATAATATCATAAATATTATCTGATATCATAATAGACAAACAATATCATCCCACTATAAACCAAACATCCAAGCAATATCATCGCAATGCAAACCAAATATCCAAGCAATATCACCATAATATAAACCAAATATCCAAGCGGTATCATCACTTATGCTATATTTTACGTACCCTCGTGATATTGTCGTAGTTAGGCTTATGATCTCATCCTTTAGTGATGCAAGTCATCTCTTGCATAGGATCATCATTCGAAATTATATCCCACTTACTCCACAAGCATTCATTCCTAAGAAACTCGAACACCTGCACTAGTTGCACAGTATGACAACGTGGTAATATTGATAGAATAAGGTGTTAAAAGACTTGCATGGTAATGCTGTTATAACTTGTAGTGGTAGTTAAGGTGGTGTTGGTGGCGATACTGTTACCATTGGTGGCGATAACCACCACCACTGGCAGCCAGTGACTCAAGTGTCAATAACATTATTCTAACCAACCACCACCAGTTATAACAACACTACCACGCAAGCTCTAGCGCCTCCTCAATTAATATTACCATGTTGCTATGTCACGCACTAAGTCACCGTTGCTATGGCTTTAGACCATCTTTGTTTTTCACCATCTAATATAATGATAGTTTTTATTGATGATGGATGTCGCTTCTTTTTTGCAGATTCTATCAATCTTTGGATTATATCCATACTGTCATCATATCGATATGACCGAAACATTGGTAGAATCTACAAAAAAGAGCGACGTCCATCATTAAAAAAACTATTATCGTATTATATGGTGAAGAACCATCTAGATCTTTAGGTGTAACACCTTCACATGCAATGGAATCATTCCTACGTGTAAATAAAATTTACATTATCTTTCACATGATAGTACTATTAATTCATGATGCACAATCTAAGTAAATATTGAATTACGATATCAAAACCTTCAAGTGTAACACTTTTAATGCTAAATCATGTATAATCTAAGTAAATATTGATTTTTTTTCTCAAATTAAATACTTTTTGCATGAAAATAAAGTGCATGCATCACTAGTACTACAATCATCTAGAATATATCATGTACGTTCATTCATCTGAAACTAGTAAGAAAATTAAATTCAGAATATACATGTTAATAAACGTATTAATTATTTTAGAGATAAACACCAAAACTAAAAATTTAATCAACTTCTTACTATTGCAAATAAGTTATAGGTCATGTATTAATTAGTTTATTCACAAATTCATCTATTAATTATAACTTAATTAACTTTTGTGCTTTGGGAGCGTATGTGTTCTACAATGCTACAAGTGCAAGGCTTAAGATGGAGAGCTTGAATATAGGGCGGATGAATTCTATTTATGACCATCATTTTCCTAGTTATTAAACTCCATGAATATTTTTTTTGGTTAAATATAAATAATATACTTCCAAAAACTTCAAAAACACGGCTCTACAAGTAAAAAATAAAATTACATTATCTTTCAAATAATGCACCTTCTATACTCTACACATAAACAAAATTTACATTATCTTTCACATGGTAGTAGTATTAATTCAAATTGAATAACATATTATTTTACTATTACTTTAAATAAAACTATTAATTTTAAATAGCTGACCATCCTACTTCCTATTACAAACGCAATGATATTTACGTATCAGATGAATACCAATTTTCATTTATTTAACAAAAATTACTATAGAAGAAATATTTTCCTACTTAATATAAAGTAGAGGCAAACCTGTGAATTTTAACTCTAACCATCAAATATATTTATTGTTAAGTAAATTTATGAATGGAAATAGCTTTTAAATAGCTAACTTGTAAAATTTCTACTTTCGACAAATCTATTTAACATCATATTCACATTAAAATATATGTCAATTGTTAATAATATCTTTGTAAATAGAAATAATATCATGCCCAACAGACATCGAAATTAAGTTTGGATTTCATACACACACACACACACACACACACACACACACACATACATACATATATATATATTGTATGTATGTATAGACACACACATCCAAATTCGAATCAATCAATCTCAAGATGTAATCCATCATCCAACAATTTTTACATGAAAAATGATGTATGTATGTATGTCTTGCAATGATTTTACCAATTGTTAACATGTAAATACCGACATGCATATATGATTGATATATGAACTGAAAAAGAAATGATTTCCCTTACCAAATTTGTCAAAAGCCCTAGCTACGAAATCTCCTACATGTTGCAATTGGAGGAGAGATTCGAGATCGAGAGAGGAGGAGGCGAAGGCATTCAAAGTCGATGTCGGTTGGAGGTGGTGGGCTTCGGCCGCGACTATGGCTTCGAAGTCGAGTGGCGACGTGGGGAAATCAACGACTTGCGGCGACTAGGGCGTGCGGCTCCCGAGGCTTGCAATGAATTATGGTTGTGGCAGAGGCGTTCGAAGTCGGGGGGAGACGACCAATTGGATTTTTTGTTTCTTTTTTTTTTCTTCCTATTTCGATTGCATTGTGGAAGAGAGATGTCAGCTGGGGGGTTATGGATAGGGGTGGCGTCATATTAGCGCCCCATCGACTCTTATATATTGACGTTGGTAAGCCGTTGGTAATAATGCATAGGTAATGTATTCCCTATGAGGCTATGACGTACCGACTCCCCATCGACACCCTTTCCCATGACGTCGGTAGTGTTGAATAGGTAAACAATAGGTTTTCTAGTAGTGAATATGAAAAACAATATTTTTTCTACTTTATATGTTAAGTTTATTTTTTAAATTGTTTGTTTTTCAAAATAAATGTGCATAGGTATTTTTTTTAAATGGAATTCCAAAAAGAGATAGTACTTATTCCTCCTCCTCATACTGCTCTTTCTTCTTCTTCATTCTTTTTCGGACAAATTTTGTTTATAAGCCAAAGAAAGAAAAAACATATTTCATCTTTATGTCTCGTTTAATACATATTAAAAAAATAGTTATCTTTTTTATCATATCATCATTTTATATTTGTGCAAGCATAATTTTTTTTTAAATTTACAGTTGTGCAATTTCAAAGTGCGCAAATGCAAACTCTAAATTTGTGTTGACCCTCTTTGAAATTGCGCATGTACATACTAGAAAAAACAAAAAAAATTATACTTGTGCAAATTCAAATGGTACAAATGCAATGTATAACCTGGTGAAAAACATACTTTTTATTTAATAAGTTTTGAGGCATAAAGTTGAAATTGTTATAATATATGTAAATATATAAATGAATATGCTTTTGTGTTTTTCTATTTAGTCTCACATCATGGGATATGTTCCATCTCGTGCTCCAAGGCCTATATATAAAGGAGCCTATGTAATGTGATTGTACTACTAATCTCTGAATGGATAAAATTGTTCTCTCTCTAATGGCTTTCACTTTCTCCATTTCATAACACGTTATCAGCACGATCTTTTTCTTGAATGTATTGGATATTCTAATCCAGAAGATTAGATCCGTTTTTTTTTCATGTAGGTACATCTCTTTCTCTTATTCAGTTACTGAAATCAAATCCATCTCTTCCTCTTATTCAACCGTTGAAATCAGGTTTGAAATTTTCTAAATATGCTTTTATAGATTTATTTTGCAATTAATTTAGATCTAGATTTAAGTATTCTTGTTTCACAATTCTATATCTATTTTCTAATTTTTCAGATTTGGATTTAAGTTTTAATATATCTTATCTTTTCAAAATCTTATTTTTTCATAGATCTAAATTTATAGATCTTATTCCACTGTACACGTATTTTTGTCATTATATTTCAGATCTCATCCTACAATAAATCCGATTTTTTTGTTCTTATTTTTCTGATCTCATTATATTGTAGATCTCAAAATCACACCCAAATAATGTACCTTTAAGATTTGTACATTGTTTAAAAATAAAATGTTGTGATTTTTTGAATTTGAATTTGAATTGATTTCAAACTTGCTTATTATTGCATGTTTTTTTTTTGAGTTCATTATTTTGGAAAGCAAGTTTTGAATTTGACAATTTCTGTTGTTGATTCAAATAAATTTATTGATCTTGATTACGTTTTGGTTTGTGATATAGATCTAAGTAATATATACATGTTTGATAAATGAAGTTTTCATTTTGAAAATTCTTTGATTTGGATTTCGATTTTGGAAATTATTTTGATATATATTGTTTATATTTCCAAAAGAAATATTTATTATTTCTTAGAGAAACATATTCAAGAATAATGCATATTTAGAAGATCATATTAGTTTAGATCCAATATTAATATTGATTTAGTACACCTGAAGTGAATTGAAACATTAATTAAAACATATACGGTAAATTTAATTTCTAGCATTTGAAATAAAAGTTGAGAACCTGTAGTTCCTATAATGCTAAAAGCTTGAGTTTCCATAAATTATTAAATTTCTAATTTTCTTATAATAAAGAACCAGAAGTTTCAATAAAAGAGCAGAAACTTGTAATAGTTTGTTCTTAAAAAACATCAATTCAAATGAGAAAAAATATATGAGAATTTATAATATATATGTAATACGTGGACGCACGTATACATCCGTATATGTAAATATTCAGCTAACAACCTGAAGTTTGTTATGAGCTCATTTTATAGATCATGTATAGATATTATTTAGTGATTCAAAATTCAATCAACATAAATGTTGAATGACCTGAAGTTGTGTATGTGGTCAAATGATCTATACAATAAGTTAATTCCTCCAATTGACTAGATCAATGAATGAGAACAAACTCTACTAAGCAATATCAATTGAATGCATCTTACCAACTAATAAAATGATTATCCTCCTATAACGGATATACACATAATGTATTTGCTAGCAGCAATGCGATAGTGGATTAAGATGAGAATCCAAAGAGGATTATTATTTAATGTGAAAATTGTCATCATTAAGGGGGGATAAAGGGATACAAGTTCATTTTGATCATCAGTTTTAAATATTTATTAAAATATACAATGATGCAAAATATTATCAATATTATCCCTTGTAGACTTTTTCCAATATAGATTTGAATCCCTAAAGAATCAAAATTTGTAAACCACATCTGAAATATGGTTCAAAAGTCGATTCAAAATATTTTTGGAGTAAGTAATAAAGATGCCAAATAATGGAGGTGAGTGTTCTTGAAGAAACACTTAAGGATGCTCTTGGATAGACCAATGACATGATTGTCAAATTACCCAGAAGTTGTTTAGGTACCTAAAACATAATTAAAGAGATCTCAATAAATCATGTCTAGAACTGACAAGAAATAATCATCGATGATAAATTTATAAATAACAAAGCGCTTATGTTTATAAATGGATTAAAGATTCTGAATTAAGGGAAAACATGACTGGTCATCATGAATCCTTTACCAATAGAGAAATATGGACATGTAGTCCGCAGCCTAGGGAAAGTACTTGAAATGCTTAATATACCCCGAAGGTATAAATATGGTTTAAATCATATTAAATAATGAAAGTATACAAATACCTGAAAAATATAAATAACTTTCATTGTTATAAAGAATGCAAAGAACAAGGAGAGTAGATTTCAACCTACTTTTAAGTATTGTTGTAATGAAAATCTTGATATAATTCATGATGAGTAGATTACTTCATATTTTTAAGTATCGTTATAATGAAACTCTTAATATTCATTGAAGTGATAGTTGCGATATGCAAATACTTATTAAAGTATACAAATTTCTGAAGAATATATATAACTTTTGTACTTATAAAGAATGCAAAAGACATGAAGTGTAGATTACAAATTTCTTCTAAGTATTGTTGTAATGAAAATCTTGATATACTTAAAAATGAGTAGATTACTTCCTGCTTTCTAGTAATGTTGTAATTAAATTTTTAATATTCATGAAAGATGTATAGTTGCAATGCGCAAAACTAATTTGAAGCATAAAAATGAAAGCACATGAACTGGGTTTTTATTAGTAAGGTTTTTAATGAGGCAACAGACAATATTTATAACGACTGAATGGATGTACGAAAGCAAGATAATAACGAGGGGGAGCAATTGTCATGGACGTTTTAAAAGAAACAATTTATAGCAACCATATGAGCATCCAATATTTCGAAGACGCATATTCAATGGTGAGTGTTATAATATATGTAAATATATAAATGAATACGTTTTTGTGTTTTTCTATTTAGTCCCACATCATGTGATATGTTCCATCTCATGCTCCAAGGCTTATATATAAAGGGGCCTATGTAATGTAATTGTATTACTAGTCTCTGAATGAATAAAATTGCTCTCCCTCTAATGGCTTACACTTTCTCCATTCCATAACAGAAATAGGTGTTTTTTTTTCCTTTTCTTTCTTCCTCGAACCCATATATGTTTTCATGATCTCAGAATAGGCTCTATTGTTTGCTTCTAAATAGACTTTAAATTGATGGATTATGCGGTCTCGCCGTCTCGGAAAATTTCAGATTGTGATTGATAATTAGTCATGTATCGTTGACCATTTTTGACAACATTCGAGGTTAAATTATATGTGCTTTAATATAGCATAGTAAAGTATTCAATATTTTTATGTTAGTTTAAACTGTCATCATCCATGATCGAAAAAATAAATAAAAAGATGGTGACTGATAAAGAAAAACAAGTCTATACGCCTGTGATTTGATGTTGACACTTTCATCTGTATACGTAAGGGGACAACAAAATGAAAGGTGGGATGTCTGCTTTACTCATTTCAATTTTAGTGCACAATAACATTTCTTTTTTTGTGTGAATTATATTATAGTTATATCAATATCAGAACGGGGGACGTGTATTGAAATTATAGTACCGTTTTATTCATATTCAGTAAAGAATAAAAAATAAAAAATTCTGCTTCAAATCTGGACTTGTATCAATTGTCTTTCATATGAACTTGCAACTTATTAGTTATGTAAATTGCATACTAATTTTTCTTTTATTCATTTGGTTTTGGCAGTTTGTTATTAATTTTAATAAAGCGGATTCAAGATGAAATAGTTTGTATCTATGATATTATCTTTGCTTAAAATAAAGCGGAGATATCTTCTTTGAAAAGAAAGTATGGATATAGGCCCCAGAAATGTGTGGTTAGGAAAACGAAAGGGAATCTACCAATAGAATAGAATGCTCACCCCACTCCTCTCCACTAAACTTCCACCCATGAAAGAGCATTTTGCTTAACTTACACCTCACCTTCCTCATCTTTCTCCACTGAACCAACTACTCTCTTCCACCAATTTCTTCTTCGTTCTCTTTGACTCTTTGGGAGCATCCAAAACAAAAGAAAGAAAAGAAGAAGAAAAAAAAGCAAAACCATCTTTTCTTTTTCTTTGCTTTTCCATCCATCACCTTAAGAAATTCTTTCCTCGACTCAATCAAAATTCCATCACACTCTCCAATGCTTTCAGCTCCCTAGCTGGTGCTTTATCTCCTTTCCACACTTGCCAGCTAAAGCAAAAGTTCCTCTACACCATAATTCATAACCACAGCATTCAAATTGCTACTTTGTGAACCACATAATTCATGGCAATCCATGAAAGCAGTCAACAACCACAAGAGACATGGATTCCATATGAAGAAGCAAAAGACTGCTCACAAGGCTTTTGCAGCATCTACTGCCCGCAGTGGTGCTCCATAATCTTCCCACCCCCTCCTCCTTATTCCTTCATAGACGAAGATTCCGACTCCGACTCCTCTAGTACCACTCCCTTCTCCCCTCTAGTCATTGCTATAATAGGCATACTCGCTAGCGCCTTCCTTCTCATAAGCTACTACACCATAATCTCTAAATACTGCGGTGGCTTTCGTAGGCGTAGCCGCCATAACCAAGACGACCATGTTCACGACGACGACGATGATGGTGAAGAGATGGGACATCAAGAGAGTGCCAATTGGCATATGCCTCCTTCTCATGGCCTTGACCAGGCTTTGATTAATAAGATCTCGGTGTATAAATATAAGAGAAATGATGGTGTGGTTGAAGGCACGGATTGCTCGGTTTGCCTTGGAGAGTTTAGAGAAGAGGAGAGCCTTAGATTGCTGCCTAAGTGCAGCCATGCTTTTCATCTTCAGTGTATCGATACTTGGTTGAGCTCTCACTCTAACTGCCCGCTTTGTCGTGCTAATATTGTTTCGGTTATAAATTGTGTTCCTCCCCCTTGTCCTAGCACTTCTGTTGTGGAAGAAAGTGGTCAGGGAAATGAAGAAGCGGTCGCGGTGGAAGAGAGTTCAGTAGATTATGAAGAATCGAGTAATTCAGGAGGAAATGAATCGCATAAGGAAACATTGGGAAGTCATCAAGATAATGAACATGATGTTGTGATTGATATTAAAGATGAAGAATGCATGAGTGATGGTGGTGATGATGGCATGTGTAGAGAGCGCGTTTCGATTGGTGATATATTGAAGATAAATATGGAGGAAGAGTTTGTGATGTTCAATAGTGGCTGCTCCTCCTCTAAAACTAGAGGAGAAAACAGCAAGGGAGCTGGCTGTAACAAAGATAGAAGTTTGCATTGTGTAATGAGTCCTATGAGGATGAAAAGAACTATGTCGAGTGGGAGGCTTGGTTTTTCTAGGCAGGGGAGAGGCAGGAATGCTTTGGTTCTTCCCATTTAAGAAACACTACAGATTGCAATGTTTTTGATGGTAGAAAGTCTATATATGGTTTGTTTTCAATGGTTCTGTTTAAGATGATGATCATACATCCTTGGGTTGTTTGCAAAGGTAAATAGAAAATGAACTACAGCTGTAGAATTCATTGCAGAAATCGACAAGGGATCGAACACTGCAGAATATGTGTCTGTTTTAGTGGCTTGAAAGTCAAATACTTGCAAGTGATTCAAATGTTGTGGTAATCTTTCTCGGTTCTGTTTATTTCTCTCTAAGATTTTCTATTGAATTACATTACATATATACCTTAAGATTGAAGAAAAATTATAGTTATGCTCATCATTTTTGAACACCTGAGTTTTTCAACCAACCATACATTTAAAAAATATTTGAGAAGTGCTAGGAGATTCCGAAATAAGATGTTAGGAAAGTCAGGTTAGAATTTAGAAAATTGAAGGAATTCAAGAGAAGGTCCAGTATTTATATCTACTCCTACCAATATAACAAAAGAAGCTTAAGGTCTTCTAGTTATTTTTGAACAAATTCAAATATTGTTAAGTTTGTTTCTTTTGATCGTTTTCAAAACTTGCATCACGTTGCACTTAATTAGCATAACTAGGGTGATAGTTTGAGTTGGAAAAAATAATAATTTACAGGAAAATTTGGTACGGAAGACTGACTGCAAGTACTTATCTGCGTATCAATTTCATTTGTTTTACAAGTACTTATCTGCGTAAGGTCTTCGTTATAGTTACAGCTAGTTACCCACTTTCTGGTTTCGTTTCCTGTAATCCTCATTGACGATTAAATATTGCCTACAGAAATCACTTGTTTTTTCTCCTTTCTCTTTTCTTTCTTAAAAATAAAAATGGGAATAAAAGAGAGAGAAACTGGGATAGCGAATGCACATTTTTCAGTTGATGTTGTTGCAGCGATTCCAAAGAGTATCCAAGCAATCAGATAACAAACGAGTAGCCTCCAACTAGGTCTCTAAACGGATACTTTCGGATACGGATAGTGTCACATTCGTATCCTTTTCGAAAAGATTTTCGAATATTGAATATCCGTATCCACAGATGCGGACATATATCAGATATTCTTCAATCAGTTCATAACCAATAAATCTAAACAAAATAAATATAAATTTTTGATTTAACGTAAATCTATTTTCGTATTAAATACATAAAAAATAAACTAAAAAGATAATTTTAAGGAGTAAAAATTAAATTTTATATACATGTTAAATTTTTTACCTGAATAAAATATTAAACGCAATCATTTTATGTACTAAAATACATAAAAAATAACTATAATCTTAAAAAAAACTGGATGGATAATTATCGAATACGAATATGGTCATATCCATGTCTGTATCCGTTTTTCGGATATCATATAATTTTTTATATTTGGATACAGATATGGACGGATTTAGGATTTTTCGGGTACTCATTGACAGCCCTACCCAACACCAAATTGCACGATATATGCACTTCTAATTCATACTGCCCCAACCGCAGGTGGTTTCAAATCTGTTATAACCCTATTTCAGAAGACCGAGTCGTGAATCGAACTGTTTTGATACAAAGATCAAAAGTTTTAATGGTTTAAACGGTTAGACCGTGAAACCACATTGATCATTTTTTCTTTTCTAATTTAAAAGTAAAATTATTTCAACTGATGTAAAAATTTAACTAATTATATCACTACTACAAATGGCTTTATTATAATGTTTTTCTATCTTTCTTTTAAAAATACCATTTAACAATGTTTATCACGTAAACCTTGTAAAAATGTTTTCTACAATATTTTTTGTACGTAAGTTGTAATAATGCCTTTTTAACTATGTTTATTATGCAAAAAGGAATTTAAATTAAAAAAAACATTCCAAACAAAATTACATAAATAAAATAATTAGATTGGATCTAAAATCCATTTTGGCTTCACAGACTAAACAAAGATCAAAATAGATTTTTTTTTTTTTTTTTTTTGAAATTCACCCATTTAACTTGCTTATGACTAGTTTGGTTCTGTAACATCTCGCAATTTCAAGGAATTAAATAAGTAAATTAAAAGGGTAAAATAATAAATTTAACGTAAAGGGCAAATCGTAAATTTCTAAAGGAATTGGAATTAGACTTTGGGACCTATTCCATTTTATACAGAATGTCGTTTACAATCAGAAAACATATATAATTTGTAGAAATTAGTTAAACAGGATAGAAATTAGAAGAAGTTAAAACCCAATGACATTTTCGTAATATATTAGTTACGAAAATATAGCATAGATGTATATTTTTCAGCCTATAAATAGATCTCTAACCCTATTCTTTCTCTTTGAGAATCTTGCCTCCATTCTAAAACCCTAACCCCTAAATTGATAGTAAACTCTCCAAATTAATTCCTAATCTACCAAATCAAATTCAAATTAAATGTAATCGACCAAGGTGAAGCGAGCTATGCAAATAGATTGAAGCTATCGAGAGATTTGGTGTTTTGGAGGCATGGAATTTTTAGACAACGGAGGTGGAAAATCTACATCAAACCGAAAAGAATGCACGGCTAATCTGTGAATGTGATTTATCATATTTGTGTGTGTATTATAAGTCGTGGTAACTCACTTCTTTTTTTTGAAACTGTACTTTATATACAACAAATCACTATGACAACATATCAAATGTCAATAAACATTCGAATCACACTACGCAAGTTTCGAACTTGTGACCTCTCGCACCAAAGCTAAATCACTTAACCACTGAGACAATGGTGTTTGTCAGTAACCCACTTCTTATGATCTTAAACCAATTTAAAACGGTATAATTAATAATTAAAAGCTAAACTTTATGTATATACACTTGAATAGGATGTATGTCATGGCCAGATGATTAAAAATATAATTTTAATCGATTGCACTTGACAAACGTTAATCTCTTTCTAATTAAAAAATGTGAAATATACTATTGTTCTACACTAGACATATTATAAATCAAAATTATAGTTCTCGATGACACGAATCCAGTGGTGTTCGTTCGTCAATTAGATGTACGGATTGACCAGAAAATACGTTGCAATTTCCGATAAATGTGAGCCGTCCATTTCAATTCAACGGTTTAATGACGACGATACGACGATCGGGAAGTACATATGTATGGTGGGTGATGCGGTGGTATTCATGACAGTCTCCGATCATCTTAGATCGTCTCGAGGTGCTGTGGATCTGGAGGGAAAAGCTAAGGGAGATGCGGTGGCGACGATCGGCGCAGCATGGTGTGGGTGATTCGTTGATGTAGTTGGATCAAAATAAAATGGAAAGAGGATCGGTGATTAGAGGAATGTGGCGGTTGGGTAATATCGTGCATTATGATGTACTGTAGCCGCACAAGAGAGATGGAGTAAATAATTAATTAAACTAAATATAATAATTAAATTGTTAGTTGAATAATTTTAATAAATCCCTTACCTTCATATGTTTGTAACTCACGCTTACAACCTCTGTTTCATGCTTGTTTCACGGCATTGCGATAATGGAGAGTCAAGGAACATTATGATACATTGTTTGTTGTGTTTTGAGAGCTTTTAGAAAAACGTCGTAGTTTGGATAGGTACGTTATACATTGTTCGATTAGCGATTACGAGGATAGACATTTGGCACATTTTTCAGTGGAAATCGGTTCTTCAGTTTAACCAGTGACGTTAAGCGATGGTGATTATGAGTATAGTCCCGGCGGCACATATTTCAAAGGATGGTGTAACCGTCAACGTCTGATGACAACATTGCTATGCAATTTTATGAGAAAATGATTTCTTCGGTGCAAAACTGAAGATGATGGGTACAACACATTTTTTAGAGGAAATGAGTTCTTCGATGTGTCCAGTCACCTCTATTAATGACGATTTTGATAAAGTGGGCGTTATGGCATATTTTTAAGAGGAAATGAGTTCTTCAGTGTGACCAATGACGTCTAGCAATAGTGGGCTAAGACAGGTAGTTCTTCGATAGCGAGTTGCATACCTTTTCGATGATATATAGTTGGGATTTCGGGCAGGAATGTGTTACAGTTGGTCTTTGGCATACGAGTTGGGACTTTAGGTTTGATCGAGTGCATATGATTAGATATGGGTTAGTTTTAGTGAGATCTTGTCCTATGTTTCCACTATAATATTATATTATGTTTAACCGACTTGTTGGGTGCAAGTTACATAGGTTAAGGTATGGTTTTCGAGCATAAGTGCTGTTTTACCAGCTTATTAATATTATACACTTATAGGATGTGTTTCACTCACCAGACTTATGTCTGACCCCTCTATCATTTCTTTCTTTTTAGTTATACATTGATAGGTCGATAGAGATGACTGGTGGTAACTTGGAGGCGCGATGCGACGGAGACGTGCATTTCTTTATCTATTGGCTATCTACTATTTTATTTCATTTATTCCCAAACATTATACTATTTCCATGATTTTGTAGAGAGGGATGTCATAGTTGGAATTTAATTAATTCTGTATTGTTATATTTGTCTGGGATTGTATTATTGATTCCTATTATATTTTATACCTTTCGTGGTGAGTTTTAGAAAGTATAGAACACTGTGGATAGTTACGTGATCTGTTTCATATAATTTATTTGAAAAAACAATCTATGAGAGGGCATATTTTTAATTTTTATTATTTATATGTATTTGTATATTATACATGTGTGTGTGTTATGACATATCTCATATACTTTGACTTGTAGACGCGGTTGTTGGCTTATCCCTTATTGAAGTAAACAACTATGAGTTATATAAATATTGATATCCAAATAGTTTGGGATGTGAGATAATCCATTGCATTTGCTTTAATTTACTTCACATAATATTGATAAAAAGGAGTTTACATGTCAAGTTAAAGTGGAGTAAATAGTGGGACTATGGATGAACAAGGAGAGTAGTGTCTTAAAGTCCATAGGTTATAATGTGATGTGGATAGGTTGTAAATAATGGTACCTAATTTTTTTTATTGATTTTGGGCTTGTGCAAGTTATGATATGCTCCTATTAAAGTATTTAAATTAATTAAAATGTTTTCCCTAAAAAGTTAGAACTAATAATGTTTGACACTTTTAGGAAAATAGAGAATTTATTTTTTTTAATATACCGAAGTAATAACGTCTTAAGTAAGCTTCAACATAATTTTTTTTAATAAGAAGTAATTTTTCAGATATATTTTAAAGGTTTTGTTTTTGAAAAAAAATAACTTTAGTGTAATGTGCATTTTTACACTTATATTTTGATGTGTACTTTGCTTTCCACTAATAAACTTTTGAAAGGTAAATAAAAAGAAAATAGGACACATCTTTTTGAATATATTTCATTTTATAAATATGTTAGCCACACTTTGAAAAAAAATTAAATACTACACTTGCTTTGTAATGTTTTTGAAAAAATTATAATTTATAAAGGTAAAGTTTAAATGTTATGGTTTATATGCTTACCATTTTAATTCAAACTTGAACTTGAATTGAAGAAAATATATTTAAACTTGTGGATTTTTTTCAATTACAATATGTATGTCTTTTTTTGAATGGAAATTAAAGAGTTTGCGATATAAATTTTTGAAAATATGTATTCATAAATGATTTAAAAGATTTTGGAAGTTGTTTTTGAATTCGATATAAATATAGTTAAGGCCAAAAATGAGTCTCAAAATTATATTTATGTATATATATGATGTATTAGTTCATGTGTGTTAGAAATTGACCAACTACAAAGCAAAAGGAATTTAATGGTATAATTTTTGTATAGACATTAATTATTGTGTAACGGTAATTGAAATCGACTGGTTAATAAACAAAATAATTTATACTTAAATATATACATGATTTATATTAAATGATGTCGTAGAAAAAATGAAACGAAATAATGTTTTGATAAAAGTATGAGTATTTTAGAAAAATAACCAAAGTTATTCCGAGATTAATTTTAGGTACTTAATATTGAGTCGGTTAAACTATAAAGAATTGAATTTTGAAAGCTAAATGTTTTTATATACTGACATTCTGAAGAAATGTTGAAAATGAATTAGCTTTGGAAATTAGTGAAAGTGCATGGGGACCTTGTATCACATGGCTTAGGTGTGTATTCAAGTAATATTTAAAACTAAGCAATACTAACCAGAAGAGTATAGGAAGTAAATTAAAACGATTACATCGTATTTTTATTCTAGTTCGGACCTCCCATCCTACGTCCAGTCTCGAAGCTCCTCTTTGGAATTTTAACTGACCTAATACCCTTAATTCGCCTGGAGGAATAGGCGATACAACATAGTTTATGACTTGGCAACCTTGTGTTCCTTCAGTATAGATTTTAACTAATACTATAAGACTTCCTATAATCTCCTTATTGATTCAAGATTTGTGCTTCATGATTATTAGAAGTGTATCGAATGATTCTTGAGTAAAGAGTATAGTTTGAAAGAAAGAATGTTTAAGTGCTCAAGAAAGATAAGAGATTAAGAAAGTAGGTTGAGAAAGCTAATCTGATTCTTGAACGTTAATCTCTATTTACAGATATCAAAGAGTTGTATCGAAGAGTTGTAATGATTCGGAACAACCATTAGTATTCGCGAAGATGCTCTTGAACGATCACTACCATTTAAAGTGGAATTTTCAGAAAATAACCATTATAGGGTGATCAATCAACTGAAGATAAAAAGCCAATCTACTACATATAAACAATAAATTATTCCAAAAATTAAAAAATAAGTTTGTACAAAAAAATGTTCCCGTTCAGTTGACTGGAACGACTGAACCACATAAAATCTATTTTTTATGTAGACACCCTAATGTAAGCTGTTTTAGCTCTTTGTTTTTTGGAAATCTTTGTATGCAGGGGTATGTATGTGTGTGCACATGATCTATCAAGGAGATATGGACAAGTATATCTAAGACTTAATACAAACATTTGACTTGACAATTCATATTCCCTTTGCTTTTGATACGTAAATGATCTGCTTTCTTTTCTCTCTGATTCTCTGGTTCAAGATCTTCTGGAACCTGTGTAATATAATATTATATATATATATATATATATATATATATATATTTGTGTGTGTGTGTACAAAGATATAGTTGTCATCATTAAAACATACAAATATGGTTCTACTAATCTTCCCTTTTATAATGACAACTATATAAGTTGAGATAAGATAATAAATATAACTTTCCCCCTTAATGCATGCCCCATATCAATATACTCTCCCACCTTGTCATCAACAAAAAGAAGAGACTATGATGAAGGTGAGACTGCTTAAACGAACAATATAAGGGATTTGTATGAGATGCACATAAATGACAAATGGCAAACAAACATTTTGAAAAACAAGATCACACATGAATGGCAAATGACAAATGACATAACGAGCAAATAGAACACTTAACAAACAAGAATACATAACACATAAAAAGATAAAAATGGAATATATATCCATACATTTTGAAACGGACATAAAAATCCCAACACATGTCCAAACAAACATACACAATCACCACAAAAGTACCAACAATAAAATACTTAAGTTTAAATATTACAAGAGAAACAAATAGTTCACCATAAACAAACATAAGCAAACACAAACCTACCAACCTATCGCAATAAGCAAGATCTAGCTTTCCGGTTCCGAGTCATGTGTAGAGGATGGCTGAGAGCATGAAGATATATTGTTCCATATCTTCTCCAAAAAGCCAATTATAGTCTTTTCAAAATTCTTTTGTCTCTTGATTAATTTAATTTATTGTTTAAAAAGAATCTTTTAATTCTTGAGGGTAGCGGTGCTGGCGTATATAGTCTTCGAAGGCAAAAATACAAACTCCTTATCACTATCAGAACTCCAATTAACTTCTTCTTCAATTTATTGTTTAGTAGTTTGTTTCGCAGCTAGTTGAGCTTGCGATGAGGATTGGACTATATTCCCTTGAACTAAGCAGGATAGATAAACATTGTATGGCTCAAGAGGCTCCATTGCTTGGTAATTCCATGAGAGAGATGGATTTTTGGTCCATGACATTAGGTAAGGTGAAATCGTGCAGACTCTCAATACCAATTCCAAAATGAATGAAAATCTCAGTCAAATAGGATGCAAAGAACGTAGTGTGTTGAGAGCGGGCATTGAAATTCTTAATCTCGTCATGAATTATTTTGGCCTAATTCAATTTTTTACTCGAATAAATTGCATACAAAACCTTGTAAATATTGTCATACATCTTGTTGTAGCTACGGTTCTTGGAAAAATAGTGTGTAAAATCATTTTATTAAGAATTTATGCTTGGGATGAAGATTAATCGAAGTTTTAGGAGTTTGGTTGGTGCGAAATAGATGGCTAGTTGGATTAAAAGCGAATTCATCATGATCAGTGTCCACTAAATCACAACCGGAACAAGCGCAGACTAATATTATCCCCCAATCTTCCACAAACAACTTAATTTCAAATCCTAATACTTTTCTCCATAAACGTCCTTCGTCGTTATCAGGTTTATAAAAGTTGCCACATAAGTTTGCATAGAGCATTCTTACTAAGAAAGGATAAATTTTCACCTTGTTTCGATTTGCATGATCAGTGATAGAAATTCGTGCTCCGGCATTATCTTCTCAATTCCAAAATTTGCAAAATCTGACATTTTGTAGAAAGTCTTTTGGAACCTGTGCAGTTAATGCGCTTGGCATATTAAATGCGGCGAAGGTGCAAAAATTCATAGCGGAGATACAACGAGGATGTAGCGGGATATAGCAGATGACTTTAAAACAGCATACAAAACTCATACTTAATATTTTTACAAACATATAAATGGTAATTAAATTAAAAATTAACATGCAATTGAATTATAATTAATGCGTAAATAATTTCAAATAAAAACATGTGTGAATATACTATAAATAAACATAAAACGATTATATAACATAATTGAATTTAGTATAATATTACAGAATTTTCATTTCTTAATATTCAATTAAATAAATTGATTTCTTAATTTTTATATTGTATAATGTCATTTTTCACTTCATTTCTTTTGAAAAAAGATATGGCGGAAATAGTAGAATGTAGCGGAAATAACGGGATATAGCGAGGCTTAAAGCGGAAAGACTATATTTGGGGCTATATGGAAAAATCGTAGCGGTAGAAATCTGCTATGAGATATAACAGGGTTATAGTGGGGTAATAGTAGAGCATTAACTGCATAGCTTGGAACACTCGTTTGTCATTGAGTTCGTTGAAATGCTTGAGAGCAATTTTGTATAATTCAATCGAATTTGAATTTTTTCATCGGAATCAAATTCAAGATGTGAAAGAGTAGATGATGAAGAGCTTTCCCTCTTTGAGATTGTGGCCTTTTCTTAGTAACCATTTGTTTTTTTTTTGGAGCCATGGATTTGAAGTAGAAGCTTTTGAAAAATAGGGATTTGAATTTGAAAGGGGAAAGTTGTAAAGTGAGTAAAAAAGTCACGGCAAACTATGTATTCATTTGACTGGCAATAAATTTCAGTCGACTTAATGCATATAATTTACATTCTAAAGAATAAGGTGCGATTTAGTCGACTATATAATAAGCAACCATCCTTTTGAACTACCTAGATTCGGTCGACTAGGAAAAAGTTCAGTTGACTGAACTAGTATTTTTTAAGGTATTGAATAAGTCTAAATTTAGTCGACTGTTATATAGAATTTAGTTGACTTTTTAAATTTTATATAATTTTCACTTTGTTTCAATTGACTAGGCATGTCATTCAATCGACTGGATGAAAGAAAAAAATAGGTGATGTATGTATTTGTTTGCATTTTTGAAACTAACTTATATATATATATATATATATATATATATATGTACACACACACACACACTTTGAACTTTTTTGTTTGCTTATATGTATTATAAAAAAACTTATTTATAAAATATATAAACTTTTATTATACATAATAAAAATATCAAACTTTTATGTCTCATAATGCCATTCGTAAAACTCAAATCAATTTTAGTTCATCGACGTACTTGATTCTTTCACAGGCATATTTGTCTTCCATGAATTTTCTATAGGAGGTTCATATAATTTTATCGAGGTGGCCATTTGTTACACTGGACTAAGCTGCTTTGTAGGGCTTCCAATGGAGCGAATGCATTGCTTGGTAGGTGATTTTATGCAAAAATGCATTATAAATATTTCTATAAAACTTAAACGTTCACCTGATGACGTTGCTCCTAATAAATTTCTTTTTGCAACTGTAAAGATTCTTCTTGATAGTGAGCTATATCATCAATACACTTGTCTTGTGCCATAGTTATTTGTCCTTCAAACCTGTTCGAGCTTAACCATTTTTTCCTTTTGGAGGGTAGTCGATACGTTCTGAGGGGGATGAGGTAATTTTGATATATGAGGATGAATTATCTGATGATGACATTGTTTTTAAAAATTTTGCTTTAATTTGTATTTTGTGTTGAAAATGAAAACCAGATTGTGGTTTATATATTAATAAGTTTTACTAATATTAGTGGTAAAAATTGTTAGCATGTAAATATTTTACCATAATTTTTTTTATCTAATTTCTATTAAGAAAAGTTAAACACTATACAGAGGAATTCTAGAATGTGAACATGAGTCAACCATATTTTTAGATAAAAAAGTTATCAAGATATTTTTAGATAAATTTGTACTATACCAAAAAATAAGGATATTTAGAATCACATTAGTGGTAACATTATGAAATTAATTCATTTAATGAACAAATTTCCAGATCTCTTTGTAATTTCAAAAAGGTAGATTCATAAAGGAGCTTAGTAAACATATCGGCTATTTGGTTTTCAGTATTGATAAATTCTAGAGAAATAATGCATTTTTCTACATTATCCCGAAGAAAATGATGGTGAATGTTTTTGTTCGAGAGTGATTAATATGATTTTCAATAGATTAATTGCACTCGTATTATCACATTATAGATGTTTTATTATTATCCAAAGTTTCTAAGAGTTAGTTGCATGTATAATTTGTGGAAATGCCAAGGCAGCTGAAATATACTTAGCTTCACATGTCGGTAGTGAAACATAGTTTTGTTTCCTACTAAACCGCGAAACCAAGGATTGACAAATAAAGTTATAGGTGTCACTCGTACTCTCTCGATTCATTTTGCAACCATCGAAATCAGCATCACCATATGAGACTAATTCGGACGAGCTGCCTTTCAGATAAAAGAGCTCGTAATCTTTAGAATGGTTAAGTAACACAAAATTTATTTTACAGCTCGATGGTATGATTTCTTGGGCTTTGCTTAAAATCTTGCACACAAGCAAACACTCATTATTATGTTAGGTCAACTGGCAGTAAGACATAGTAATGATCCTATCATACTTCGGTATAATTTTTGATCGAAATCTTTTCCACTTTCAACTTTATCTAAATGAAGACTTGTGCTCATGGGAGTTGGTTTATTTGATGTGATATCCATTTCAAATCATTTTAACAACTCTCTACAATATTTTTCTTGATAGAAAAAGATTCATTTTTCCAATTGTTTTATTTGTAGACCTAAGAAGAAATTTAATTCTTCCATGTGTGACATTTCAAATTCATTTTTATAGTATTTGCAAAATCATTGCATAGATTATCATTTATCGATACGAATATTATATCATCTACATAAATTTAAACTGTTAATATATCATCATTTTCCTTTTTAATGAATAATATAGTGTCCATTTTACCAATTTGAATCCATAATTCAACAAATGATTTTTAAGTCTATTGTATAAAGCTCAGGGTGCTTATTTTAGACCATATAATACTTTTTTGAGTTTGAAAACATGATTCAGGTATTTTTCATGAACAAACATGGGTGGCTGTTCAATATATACATTTTTCTTAATAAAAAAGTTTTAAAATACACATTTGGCATCCATTTGATGTAGTTTGAAATTATGATGACATGTAGAAGTAAATTTGTATAGCTTTTAATCGAGCTACATGAGCAAACGTCTCTTCATCGTCAATCCCTTCTTCTTCCCCTGAGTTACTAATCTAGCTTTGTTACGAATTATATTCCATTTTTATCGGCTTTGTTTTTAAATACCCATTTTTTCTAATAATGGATTGATCATCCTGTTTTGGCACAAGTTCTCAATTTTATTACGTTCAAATTGGTTTACTTTCTCTTGCATTGCTAATATCCAAAAATCATCTTTAGCGGCTTCATTATAATTTTTCGGTTTAATATTTTAAATAAATGCTACATAAACCATTTTATTTAATTGACTTCTAGTTGTTACTCTAGTGTTTACACCACCTATTATATTGTCTATAGTATGGTCTTATAAAATCACAGGAGGGGATCTCAAAACATTGTTGGTATTATTCATATCTATATTTTCATTTTCGTTTATATTATTATTATTTGGAATAAAAGTTTGATTTTCTAATATCTCTTCATCTTCATTCTCATTTATAATTTTACAATTTTCATCCAAAGAAACATGTAAACTCTCTTCAATAATATCGGTTCGTTTATTAAAAACTCTATGGGCTTTGCTCCATTCTGAATAGCCAATAAAAATCCCTTCATCGGCTTTTGGATTAAATTTGCCCAGTTGGTCTTTAGTATTCAATATAAGACATTTTTGAGCCAAAGATTTGAAAATAAGACACTTTCGGTTTCTTAGCAAAAAACATTTCATAGGAAGTATTTTAGTCAAAGGTCTTAATGGTGCACGATTAAGTACATAGCAAGCGGTAGCAACATCTTTTGCCCTATTTTTGGTAAGTTACTACGACTTAGAAATGTTCATGCACATTCTTGTAGAATATGATTTTTACTTTCAACTACACCATTTTGTTAAGTTGTTCGTAGAAAATAAAATTTATGGCTAATACCTTTCTTATTGGAAAAAATTTCAAATAATTCATTTTCAAACTCTCCTCTGTGCCGACGTCTTAAAAATTTAATTTTTAGGTTTCTTAAATTTGAATTTTTTTTTACAAATATTTTAAACATTTCAAAAGAACCACTCTCATTTTTTTTGAATAAGGTCTAATTAAATCTTGAATAATCATTAACAATAACAAAAACATACTTATTATGATTTATTGATCATACTTGAGTAGGACCGAATAAATCTAAATGGAGTAGTTCTAGTGGTTGTTTTGATGATATTTCCTTTTTGGTTTTAAAAGAGGTTTTCTTTAATTTTTCATATTGACAAGCATCACATAAGTTTTTAACTTTAAATTTTATTTTTTGTAATCCTTAAACCAGTTCATTTTTGGTCGATTTGTTAATATACTTAAAATTAATGTGATAAAATCGTTTAAGTCAACCATGGATTATTATGATTGGAGACTAGACACAAGTCACTGTCATGTTCAATGCTCATATTTAAAATATAAATATTATGTTTTCTTATTCATTCAAAAATCTGGTTTTATTTTAACCAAAAATATTGCATCTATCATTTTCAAAGTTAATTTCAAAACCTTTATCACACTGTTGGCTTATACTCAAAGGATTATGTTTTAAATTTTCTATTAATAACACGTTAAAAATTATAAGAGAGGTAGATATACCGACATTGATGACATTTCTAATTCCAACTACGAATCCCGTTGACTTGTCTTTGAATGTTATGTGTAACAACTCGATATTTTCAGCCATTCGCATCCGCACATGTCGGACTTGAATTGCTCAAAATATTGCATTGTAATAAAATTTGAAGCAAATAAAACCAATCACGGAATCATAGAAATAGAAATATTAGAATAACTCGCAGCTGAAAATAAAAATACCATAGTAGTTCATGAAGCTACTATAACAAAGTCTCAAAACAAAATACATAATATCAGTCCGAAATCAAACACAATAGAAATTCCAAATATGTAAAAGTCTACTAATATAAGAGCTGAAATAGAACAACTGAAACTGGAATAGATAGATAACTAGATAAGCAGAATCTCTAGCGATTCCTAGCTCTAGAAAGAGAAATCCAAAGCTGTGAATACTCAGGATGACCCGAGCGTAAAGTAAAACACAAAACATTTGAGTCAGGACATACATACTTATAAAATGTAAACCAACTCAAGTGAACTAAGAAGAAATGCACAATAACTTAAAGGATGCTTGGGATCGTCTATCCTCCAAGGATCCGTTAAACCGTAAATTAAACAGTAATAAACACTATCATAGAAATGTCTATATTAAAGTAAACTATGCAAATAACAGTGCTAAAGTGGCTAGGGTAGCGCAGAGCGGCTGCAATCGCTTACCTCTAGTCACACTCTCAAACTGAAGGTGTATATCCAAAAATCACAAGGCATACAGAGAAGTGTACCCGTGGTTAAAATTTCAAAAGGTTTAAAATTACGGATTAAAATCATTCATTTAAACCATTAAAAAGTGGAGTCATATACCTTCAAATCAAATATTAAATTCCCAAAGTTTTAGCCTTTTCAGAGTTCATTTATTCACTTAAATACATTGAACAGTGAAATTTTAGCTTTTGCAGCACTTAGAAAATGCTACAATATGTTACATTTGAAAACAATTCAATTCAACAAAGACAGTATTTAAAAACCGCTGTAATAGTTCAGTTATATTAAAATTCTCATTTCAGCCAACTGCAGCACTTATTAAGTGCTACAATAGCCATCTATTAATTTCAGATTCAAGTTTTAGTTCTGCAACTACAGCACTTACCAAGTGCTGCAATAGCCCTAAGTTAATTTTAGCCTTTTAGTTCACTTGCATCAACTACAGCACTTACAAAGTGCTGCAATATCTTTTACAAAAGATTTTAAGTTAACTTCAGAAATGATAGCATTTTTGAATGTTGTTAATTAAGTTTCCAGCTTTTCAATGCAATTTCAGCAATAATAAAATTCTAATTTAAACCATTTTAACTTATAAAATTTCATATTTTTCCACATTAAAATTGTCATTTAAAATACCCTTTAATTTATGATTTTTATAAAGTAAAATTTATACATAAAATCAAATTTTTAAATAATTCACTTATTAAATTCAAGCATACAAATTTTCCATTCTTTGAATTTTAAAATTAATTACCCTTTCAAAATATAAGCTTAATTTCCATTTTATTTTCTTAACTTAACTTTTATTTTAAACCAAATCTCAAATTTAAATATTTAAGTTATATTTTAAATTACATTTTTAAGTATTCGTTTATTTAACCATTTTAAATCATAGAAAAATCAATAACACTTTATTAAGTTATTTAAATTCAAATTTAAATCAAATTATCATATTTAATTTACTTAACTTAAACTCCATTTTTAAACAAATCACAAATTCAAAATTAAGTTATATTCAAATTTCAACTTAACCATTCATTTATTTAACATATTTAACTTGTAGAAAAATCACTAGCACTTCATAAAAATCATTTTAAATTCAATTTAAATAAAAATATTATAATATACAATTTTAAAATACTTTAAAATTTTCTAGAAAAATATATATATAATAACCATGGGTCTGCATAATATTTTCTAACCTAGGTCAAGTGATACGGATAATATATCATTTCAATCCGTAATTAACAAAGAAAAATCCGAGTTCTATCATTTCAAACCCGCAATCCCAAGTTAAATAAAATCAACTAAAAACCGCTCAGGCCTATCATTTCAGCCCATAATGATTTTTCCCTATTTTAGAGTCCGTTCGGGCATGTATCATTTCAATCCATAGTGATTCTCTTCTAAAGGGAACTTGTAGTGTGAGAAACATATATAAATAAACAATATAGCAACATATGACAGTAACAGATGATATGACAGGTTTATAAAAAGGGTTAACATCATATGATTCATATTACAAGCGGGTATAACATGATAATAATTTCTACAAATTCACTTGCGATCAATTCACAGTTATATATATGAATGTCAAGTGTGAATAATCAACTTTTTCGCTGGAGATAGAAAATCAAACACACATAATAAATTCCAGAAAGCACGATACGGCACGACACAACACGACTTTGATTCTAGTGAGAGAGAGAGAGAGAGAGCCAAGACGATGATCTTGTAAGCAACCAATAAAACAAACAATATAACATAAATATTCAGCACAAAATTTATATTGAAACAATTGAAAATTGAAATTAACAAAGGACAAAATGATTTGAACTAATTTTAGCCACTCCAATGCTCAGCCATAGGGTTTTTTTTGCTTGGCCATGATGTGCTTCGGCTTGGGTATGGCCTCAATATGGCACGGCTACATGAGATGTGGAGGGTAGGAGAGTAACACATAGGGTATATGAAAGGACAAGGCAAAATAGTGGAATTTTGTCAATAATTTGGCTTAGCTTGGTCAATATTGAGCTCGGCCATGGAGGTTTCAGATCTGGACAGAGGTGGAGTGATGTCCATAGATGATGTTATGATGGTGGTGGTGGTTCTAGGGTGGTGGCCGAAGTGCAAAGTTAAGGTGGTGGTGAGAATATTTTCGGCTAAGCACTTGTTTGTGGTGTTTTGCAAGGATTTGTGGTGATGGCCTCCTATATAAGTCACAGCCTGGTCTTGATAGAGGAGGGGGAGTGGTTGCTGCTGTAAATAGAGGAGGTGATGTTTAGGTGGAGTAGAGGCCGAACAAAGCAATAAGAAACAAAGGCAAATCACTAGAAAAAGAAGAAGGAAATGAGAAAGAAAATGAAGCCATTAGAAAAATGTTTTCAGAAATAAATCCTTGCCGGAGTTTTGAGAAGAGAAAAGTTTCTCACGTGAAACCAAAAAAGAATACATGGCAAAGCATAAGAGAATGGATGGTCAAAGCTAGAAATGGAAAGGCAAATGAAATGAAGAGTCAAAGTCAATTGCAAAGTCACAAGTAATATGAAAAGATTTTGTCCTTTAGAATTTCCATTTCTTTAAATCAAAATAAACCAAATAAAATTCAGTAAATAAAAATAAAATGAAAAAAAAATAAAGTGGAAAATAAAATAAATAAATATTTAAGGAAAAATAGAAAATAAATAAAGAAATAGTTTAATAATTGAAACTAGACTTTAAAAATTGTAAATAATATACAATTAACATTTGAAAATTATAACTACACTTTTAAAAATGTTTTAAAAATAAAAATATATATAACATATCATATTACACATACATACACAATTAGAACAAGGTATGATAAATAAATATTATTTATATAAATTAAAATAAACAATTTTGTTAAATAAAACAATTAACATACAATATTGTAAAAAGCATAACTTTCATAATATAAATCAAATTTCAACGAAACGATAAGCAGTATACTTGAAATTTAATTTACTTTCATAATAAAAGATAAAATTCAAAAATTCAAATATTTAAATTTAAAATTTAAAAGTCAAAGTTTGACCATCTTGACCAAAATTCATATTTTTGGAAAAGATTATGTTTATTCATGTTTGGACATATAATTCACATAAAAATCAAAATTTATATTTAATATACAAAATTTATTCATTTTAATAAATAAATTAAAGTTTTTAAATCAGGATTTTCAGTTAAAATAATTAAAATATAGAATTAAAATAATCACAAAATACGGGGTTGTTACACTCTCCCCCACTCAAATCTTTTTGTCCTCGAAAAGAAAGAACAAGGAAAATAAAGAAAGACAAGATAGAAAAAGCAAGTAGTACCTGAAAAAACAATTCCGGATTCGAAGCATGAATGCTCTTCTCCGTCTCTCAGGTACATTCTCGATCATCAATACACCACTGTACTTTGACCAAATTAACATATTTCCTTCTTAGCTGCTTCGTACATCTATCGACAATACGAAGTGGCTTCCTCTCGACAGTCACATTTGGCTCAATATCCAACTATCAAGAGCAGAAGGTTGAAAAAAAAAGATATGGGTCATGAAGATACTAGCGAAGATGTGAGCCGTGGAATACATCATGCACTCTAGAAAGCTTCTCGGGAAAATCCAAACGATAAGCCAAAGAACCAACTCTTTCCATAATGTGGAAAGGACCTTCGAAGAGGAAGAAGGTAGGAGAATAGAAATAGCTAGAAATAAAAATAGGTTGAAAGACAAGGATGAACCATTATTTTAAAACCATATAAATTTCAATTTAATATTTTTTATTTATAACATTTTAAACATTTTATAATATGATGAATGGTCATTTGATTCAAATTTGTTAGTTCGAAGTAAACAATATTTAAAACATTTTAAATTATTTAGGAAGGTAAAATAAATGATTAAAATATCCTTTATATAATACTTTATCAAAAATACTTTTACAACTCGATGCCTTAACAAGTCTATTCTCGTTCCTACTGACTCTGGCCATGCATTGATCAGGCGCAAAGCTATAATTCTCTAGGTACTTAGTAGACTTATTTCAATATCTAGTGAAAATACCGGCAAACCTTTAAAAACAGATATGGAAAGTACAATCCAAACAAAACAACCAAACCAGGACATTGTCTAACCATGGATCGCAGATACACAATGGTTACGCCTGGATTCCCCAGGAAACATCTGTATCCGTAAGCTATCTCATCCCTGCAAATTACGCCATGATGACTAGTAGACCGCAGATACACAATGGTTACGCCTAGATCCCCCAGGAAACATCCATACCTGTAAGCTATCTCAGCATGCGGATTTCTCTACTAAAAACGACCTATATAGATCGCAAATACACAATGGTTACGCCTGGATCCCCCAGAAAACATCCGTACCTGCAAGCCCTCGGCAAGGAGAATTACGCTATGCAGTCACGCTCGTAAGACCATGGAGATCGCCATGGAATTCGATGGACACTCGAGTATCATATTCAAAAAACCCAAATCAGAGAGAATAATATCAATAGAATAAATCCACAATGTGGCCACAAAGAGGATATCAAGCAGAAGGCACTTTCCATATCTTTACTTCGATAATATGTATCATATAGTACCTTGCAAATCACTTTCAGTTATCATACTCATACAAAGTCCATCATATATAAGATTCCATTTACAAATCGGATACTTTTCAAATCAATAGTATATCAAATCACACTTATATAGACTTCGATTATATAAGATTTAAATTTTCAAATTCAATACCTTTCCAAAACGGTAGTTTTCAAATCAACTTCATACTTATACAAATCAATTTTATATAAGTTCGATAACTCCCAAATCAAGTATTTAATAAAATAAGATTCTTAATTTCATTTCCTTTCAATAACGTTTCAGTTTCAAAATCATATATGATTTCGCCAAATCATTTCTTCCAAATTACATATATTTAGTTTCAAAGTTTCTCAAAACAATAGGTTTAAAAAAATAATCCTGGTTTCCAAATCAACAAAATCTAAGTCAAACAAATCCATTTCCAAAACCATCATATAAATACTGGGTTTTAAATTTCAATCTATTTTCAAAACCAAATATTTTTCTCAAAATCAATTATGCCCAAAATGATTTTCAAGTTTATAATTATCCCTTTAAAACCTTTAAATTATTTATTTCCATACATGGAAAATCGAATTTACCTTTTGAAAATTACCTAGCTTCAAAAATTAAACCTTGATTAGGAAATGCTCGAACTTTAAAAATAGTCTAAGAAACCAAATTCTTCAATCCAAGAGTTGGAAATTAGCAACAATTCAGTAAATCAATTCCAATAGATAAGATTATACCAAAACAAATCTGAAACTCGAGGACTGAACACCGGCTTACTTTAAATCATTTCAAATATATATATATATATATATATATATATATATATATATATATATATATGTATATATATATAGAGAGAGAGAGAGAGACACACACACACACACATACATATATCTTTCGAATATCAAACCATACCTCAAAATCTGAAATCAAAAATTGTTTCACAAAATCACTTGCATAGAAAAGCTACTAGAGTGGCCTCTCCCCACTCTGAAACTCGAAAATCAATGTCGATGATGCGTACACTCATCACCGAAATTATTTTCCAGCGACATACGTGACTTCTATTTTCTTGAAACTTCTTTGAAACCTTTTCGAAATCATTGGAATTCATTCGAATACCTTTGAAACATTTCTTATTCGAAAAATATCTTTAAATCATATTATTATTATATAGTTTCCAAAATCTTGAAACCTTTTTCAAAACACCGTAGTTCGATTCCTCGAAATTCAAATTCAAAACCCTTCAGTTGTAAATCATTTTTATATAAATCAAATTTCTTATAAATTTTTCAAAATTTCAAATCCTTTCGAAGCTTCAAATTTCATTTTTAAAAGGTATATAATCCTTATCAAAAATATTTCACTTTTATGTATAAAATGTGGTCATCCTTATCAAAATAATAATTTTGATGTATGCACAATTTCAAAATACAACCAAACACAAATTTCCAAGGGATGATTCAAGAATTGATTTCAAACAAACAGAGGTTCTAATTTAGAGGAACTCTAATCAAACAGAATTCTGGTTCGAAGATAGCTCGAACGAAGAGGAGATAATTTAATTACCAAATAGAAGATGATAAGCCTTTATAAATCGCGGACGACCTTAACCGGTCAACCGTGACTTCAGGAATATAATCAATGCGGAAATATAAGGCAAATCGACATTCGAACGCCAGGGATAGAATCCAGATATAGCGGAAGGTAGATGGCATCGTAAACCGAGAATACAGAAATCTCCAGTGAATCAATGCCGATTGTAAAGGAGTTTCACCCCTTTACAAATCATTCAAAGATTTACGGAATCACCGATCTTTATAGAGGTCATTCAAAGTGGGGTTATGGAATGCCCCAAAATCAAAAGGATAAAAATAGGGAAGACAAGACTGGATTTCAGAACAAGTGGGAGCGTTCCAAAGTTCAAAGGAATCCAAATCGATAAGAATCCTAACCAAAGTGATTACTAATATGGTGGATACAGAAGGGATGCAGTTTAGAAAATCTTGATTCCAAAATAAGAAGAAAAAAATTGTACCAATATAATCTTTGAAAATCCTTTAAAATCATTTGGAAATCATTTTATATTTTGAAAATACGATCTCTCTCAAAGAAATGATTCTGAGATTGATTTCACTCATTCTAGGTTATTTCTACCATGTCTCTAATGAGCTTTTGCTCCGTAGGCTAAGGTTTGCCTAAAACCAAAGCTATGATACTAACTGTGACAACCCGATATTTTCAGCCATTCGCATCCGCACATGTCGGGCTTGAATTGCTCAAAATACTGCATTGTAATAAAATTTGGAGCAAATAAAACCAATCACAGAATCGTAGACACAGAAATGTCAGAATAACTCGCAGCGGAAAACAAACATACCATAGTAGTTCATGAAGCTACTATAACAACGTCTCAGAACAAAATTCATAATATCAGTCTGAAATCAAACACAACAGAAATCCCAAATACATAGAAGTCTACTAATACAAGAGCTGAAATAGAATAACTGAAACTGGAATAGATAGATAACTAGATAAGTAGAATCCCTAGCAATTCCTAGCTCCAGAAAGAGAAATCTAAAGCTGTGAATACTTAGGCTAACCCGAGCGTAAAGTAAAACACAATACACTCGAGTCAGGATATACATACTTATACAATGTAAACCAACTCAAGTGAACTGCAGTAGAAATGCACAATAACTTAAAGGATGCTCGGGATCACCCATCCTTCAAGGATCCGTTAAACCATAAATTAAACAGTAATAAACACTATCATAGAAATGCCTATATTACAGTAAAATATGCAAATAACAGTGCTAATGTGGCTAGGGTAGCGCAGAGCTACAGCAATCGCTCACCTCTAGTCACACTTTCAAATTGAAGGTGTACATCCTAAAATCACAAGGCATACAGAGTAGTGTTACTGTGGTTAAAATTTCAAAAGGTTTAAATTTCGAATTAAAATCATTCATTTAAATCATTAAAAAGTGGAGTCATATACCTGCAAATCAAATATTAAATTCCCAAGTTTTGGCCTTTTCAGAGTTCATTTATTCACTTAAATACATTAAAACATTGAAATTTCAGCTTTCGCGGCATTAGAAAATGCTACAGTAAATTACATTTGAAAACAATTCAATTCAGCAAAGACAGCATTTAAAAACTGTTGTAATAGTTCAGTTATATTAAAAATCCCATTTCAGCCAACTGCAGCACTTATCAAGTGCTACAATAGCCTTTTATTAATTTCAGATTCAAGTTTTAGTTCTGCAACTACAGCACTTACCAAGTGCTGCAATAGCCCTTAGTTAATTTTAGCTTTTTAGTTCACTTGCATCAACTACTGCACTTACAAAGTGCTTTAATATCTTTTACAACGGATTTTAAGCTAACTTTAGAAATGATAGCATTTCTGATGCTGTTAATTAAATTTCCAGCTTTTCAATACAATTTCAACAATAATAAAATTCTAATTTAAACCATTTTAACTTATAAAATTTCATATTTTTCCACTTTAAAATGATCATTTAAAATACCCTTTAATTTATGATTTTTATGAAGCAAAATTTATACATAAAGTCAAATTTTTAAATAATTCACTTATTAAAATTCAAGCATACAAATTTTCCATTCTTTGCATTTTAAAATTTTTCTTAATAATTAAGTTTAATTGCCCTTTCAAAATATAAACTTAATTTCCATTTTATTTTCTTAACTTAAATTTTATTTGAAACCAAATCTCAAATTTAAATATTTAAGTTATATTTCAAATTACATTTTTAAGTATTCATTTATTTAACCATTTTAATTCATAGAAAAATCAATAACACTTTATTAAGTTATTTAAATTCAAATTTAAATCAAATTATCATATTTTATTTACTTAACTTAAACTCCTTTTTTAAACAAATCACAAATTTCAAAATTAAGTTATACTCAAATTTCAACTTAACCATTCATTTATTTAACATATTTAACTTGTAGAAAAATCAATAATACTCTATAAAAATCATTTTAAATTCAATTTAAATCAAAATATTACAATATAAAATTTTAAAATACTTTAAAAATTTCCAGAAAAACATATATAAAATAACATTGGGTCTGCATAATATTTTCTAGCCTAGGTCAAGTGATACAGATAATATATCATTTCAATCCGTAATTTACAAAGAAAAATCCGGGTTCTATCATTTCAAACCCGCAATCCCAAGTTAAGTAAAATCAAATAAACACCGCTCAGGCCTATCATTTCAGCCCATAACGATTTTCCCTATTATAAAGTCTGTTCGAGTATGTATCATTTCAAACCATAGTGATTCTATTCTAAAGGGAATTTGCAGAGTGAGAAACAGATATAAATAAACAGTATAGCAACATATGGCAGTAACAGATGATATGACAGGTTTATAAACAGGGTTAACAGCATATGATTCATATCATATGCAGGTATAACATGATATAATAATTTCTACAAATTCACTTGCAATCAATTCACAGTTATATAAGTATGAATGTCAAGTACGAATACTCATCTTTTTCGCTGGAGATAGCAAATCAAACACACAGAATAAATTCCAAAAAGCACGACACGACACGACACAGCACAACTTTGACTCAAGTGAGAGAGAGCCAAGATGATGATCTTGTAAGCAACCAATGAAACAAACAATATAACATAAATATTCAACAGAAAATTTATATTGAAACAATTGGAAATTGAAATTGACAAAGGACAAAATGATTTGACCATGCTTTAGCCACTCCAATGCTCGGCCATAGGGTTCTTCTACTCGACCATGATGTGCTTTGGCTTGCTATGGCCTCAATGTGGCACGGCTACATGAGATGTGGAGGGTAGGAGAGTTACACATAGGGTATATGAATGGACAAGGCAAAATAGTGGAGTTTGGTCAACAATTTGGCTTGGCTTGGTCAATATTAAGCTCGGCCATGCAGGTTTCAGACCTGGACAGAGGTGGAGTGATGGCCATAGGTGATGCTATGATGGTGGTGGTGGTTCTAGGGTGGTGGTCGAAGTGCAAAGTGAAGGTGGTGGTGAGAATATAGTCGGCTAAGCACTTGTTTGTGGTGTTTTGCAAGGATTTGTGGTGATGGCCTCCTATATAAGTGACAGCCTGGTCTTGAGAGAGGAGGGGGAGTGGTTGCTGCTGTAGATGGAGGAGGTGATGTTGAGGTGGAGCAGAGGCCGAACAAAACAAGAAGAAAAAAGGCAAATCACTAGAAAAAGAAGAAGGAAATGAGAAAGAAAATGAAGCCATTAGCAAAATGTTTTCAGAAATAAATTATTGCCGTGAGTTTTGAGAAGAGAAAAGTTTCTCACGTAAAACAAAAGAAGAATACACGACAAAGCATAAGAGAACGGACGGTCAAAGCTAGAAATGGAAAGGCAAATGAAATGAAGAGTCAAAATCAATTGAAAAGTCAGAAGTAATATGAAAAGGTTTTGTCCTTTAGAATTTACATTTCTTTAAATCAAAATAAACCAAATAAAATTCAGTACATAAAAACAAAAATGAAAACAAAATAAAGTGGAAAATAAAATAAATAAATATTTTATGGAAAAATAGAAAATAAATAAAGAAATAGTTTAATAATTGAAACTAGACTTTAAAAATTGTAAACAATATACAATTAACATTTGAAAATTATAACTACACTTTTAAAAATGTTTTAAAAATAAAATATATACATAACATATCATATTACACATATATACACAATTAGAACAAGATATGATAAACAAAATGTTATTTATATAAATTAAAATAAACAATTTTGTTAAATTGACAATTTACATACAATATTGTAAAAAGCATAACTTTCACAATATAAATCAAATTTCAACGAAATGAAAAGCAGTATACTTGAAATTTAATTTACTTTCATAATAAAAGATAAAATTCAAAAATTAAAATATTTGAATTTTAAATTTAAAAGTCAAAGTTTGACCATATTGACCAAAATTCATATTTTTGGAAAAGATTCTATTTATTCATGTTCGGACATATAATTCACATAAAAATAAAAATTTAAATTTAATATAACAAAATTTATTCATCTTAATAAATAAAATATAGTTTTTAAATCAGGAATTTCAGTTAAAATAGTTAAAATATACAATTAAAATAATCACAAAATACAGGGTTGTCATTATGGTACCTCTATCCATATGTTATATTAGATAACATATTTGTATTACCCGTCATGTGTTTTGAGCATCCACTATTAAGTATCTATTTCTTCTTATTTTTGTTTCTTGGTACCTACAAAATTATAGGAGTTTCATTGGTACCCACTTCCTACGTTAGGGTCTTAAGTGTAAGTGGAGAAGGTAGTCGTACCCAAGAAGGTTTTGAACCTTTAAAAATATAATTTACCATTATAAACAACATTTACTAGATAATCGTCTATATATTTATACCTAATCAATTTATTATTAGTTTTAAGAATCCTAATTTTTTTGATTTTTGAATTTGAACTGCTTATTATCTTTGGACTTTTTAAACTTAGTATTCAAAGTACTATATTTCTTGTGACTTTGTTTAGCTTTGAAACCAAGTCCATTTCTATTGCCATAAATTTTTGAAATTTTAATTAAAGTTTCTAAACTCTATTTTCCTTTGTTAAAATTTTAAACTTTGTTAGCAATTTATTCCAATTTTTTCTTTATTTCAACGATTTCATTTAGAGCCGAGTCAAGACTTGATTTTAATTAACAAATCTTATTTCTAAGCTTAATATCCTTAGTTTTTCTAGCTTTAATCCCATCGTTTAAAGCAATATTTTGAGAGAATAAGTTTTCACAAGATTTTTGTGAGATTTCTAGTACCTCCTCTAGAACTTTTCTTATCTTTTAGTAGACCAATTTCTACTTCAACTGTATACAACTTTCCTATATTCTCTTTACAAAATTTCTTAAAATCTATAAGTTTATCATATAATTCGATACTTATTTCCATAATATCATTATAACATAGTTCAGGACTTGCCTCTGTAGTGGTGGCTATGAAACAAACGTTTGCTTGTTCCGAGTCACTATCGCCATCACTGTCTGAAGAAGATGAATCTAAATCATCCTATTTAACCTGGAAGGCCTTTCTCTTCTTCTTGAATTTTTCGAATTTGTTCTTCTTATCATTATTTAGTTGCGAACAATTTTTCTTCATATGGACTAATTTTTCATATCCATAACGTTTGATTGACATCAGATTAGATGAGTTAGATGAATTATCATTATTTTGAGCCTTTTTAAACTTCTTGAATTTCTTGAATTTGTTTTATTTTTTGCAATGAATACAATCTCATCATTTTCCAAATTTGAGTCATCGTCATTGGCTTGGAAAGATATACTCTTCTCTTGATTTTGCTCTTTCCTTGCTTGTGAATTAGCTACGTACGACATCAAATTTTCTATTAATTCTTCAACTTTGAGGTGAGAAAGATCATTATTTTCTTCGATAGCTAAAACTTGTCTTTCACACTCAATAGTTAAAGAATTCAATATTCGAGTATCAAGATCGAATTATATAAAAGTAACTCCTCGAACCACGAGATCATGTTGAATTGTTTGAAATCTAGCATACATATCTACAATGATCTCATTTGCTTTCATCTTGAATGATGAAAGCTGATTCTATAGAATATATATTTTAACTTGTTTTACTTTATTTGTGCCTTCATAGGTGATTTGTAGCGTACGTCAGATGCTGCAGTTTTACATAGCTTAACTCTAGAGAACTCATTTTTAACAAGTGAATAGAATAGAACGTTCACTTCTTTTTCCTTATTAGTTGCTGCGATCTTTTCAACATCTGTCCAAGTACTTATTTCAATAGTAGGAGCTTCATACTTAGTTTCAATATTTGCCAGATTTTAAGATCATTAACTTTCATAAAGATTCTAATACACGTAGACCAGTAAGCATAATTAGATCCAGCGAATAGTGGGGGACGTGCAAATGATTGGCCTTTTAGAAAAGTGCTTACCATATCAGCCTTTTAGAAAAGTGCTTACCATATCATAATATTCATTTAAAAACTTCCTTACATTAATTGAATTGATCTGCTCTGATAGCAAATGAAAGTGCATAAGGATCTCGTATAATATGGCTTAGATGTGTATTCAAGTGTATATTCAAAACTAAGCAATACTTACCGGTAGAATACAGTAAAGTAAAGTAAATAAAAATGACCACTCCAAAAAAATTATACTTGTTTAGACCCCTCGTCCTGTGTCCAGCCGAAGCTTCCCTTCGGAATTTCCACTAAACAAATACCATCACTTCGTCTAGAGAAATAGGAAATACAACAAAGTTTCAGACTTGACAACTTTGTGTTCCTTCAACATGGATTTTGACTAATAATACATGACTTCCTATAGTCTCCTTGATGATTCAAGATGTGTGCTTTGTGATTATTGGAAGTGTGTTGAGCGATTCTTGAGTAAAGAGCGTAGTTTGAAAGCATGAATGTTTGAGGGTGCTCAAGAAAGATAAGATATCAAGAAAGTAAGTTGAGAAATTTAATCTAATTCCTAAATGTTGGTCTATATTAGTAAATATCAAAGAGTTGCATCGAGGAGTTGCAATCATTTGGAAAAACCATTACTATTTGTAGAGAAGCTTTTGGACAATCACAACCACTCGAAGCATCACTTGAACGATTACAACCGTTCAAAGTAACTTTTTTAAAAATAACTATTATAAGGTGATCAGTCGATTGAGAATAAAACATTATTTTCCTAAATATAAACAATTACAACAAGTTTAAAAAAAATTACAAAAAATATTCAAATTCAGTCAAATGGAAATATTTTTAGTCGACTGCCCCCGGTCAGTTGAAATATATATAAATAGAATTTATAAAGATAGCCTAATTTAAATTGTTTTAACTCTTTGAATTTTGGAAATCTTTGTATGCACGTGTGCGTGCGTGCTTGCGTGCATATTAAATATCAAGGAGATATGTACAAGTTAAACTAAGACCAAATACATACATTTGACTTAACGATCCGTATTTTCTTAGCTTTTGATATGTAGATGATCCGCTTTCGTTTCTCCTTGATTCTCTGATTCAAGATCTTTTGGAACTAGCATAAAATAATATTCTGGATATATATAAATTATAGTTGTTATTATTAAAACATACAAACAGGGCTTTGGCGGTCAAAATTATATCATTTGTTTTATAAGGAGACCTAGGAATTGATATGAAGTAATTAACTTGAGATAAATTTGATTTATGGTTGCCTATGAAATGATTTTAACATGAAATTCCAACCTAGAACTTTTAGAACAATTTGTTTATTAGTTTAAAGAATGCTTTGGAGAAAAAATGTGGTGATCGAAACGTTGGTTGAAATTAACAAAGAATTTTTTGGTTTTAAAAATTTGTTATTTTTATAAATAATAAGATTTGAGATCCATGATTTTGATTTAAAATCTAAATTGGAAAGTTAATGATATTTTCAACTGAAATTTTAATTGGCGTTAGAAGAGAGTTACAAAGCCGATGGATTTTGACTTGATTAAGGTGAATTGGCCAGGATAGTCCATATGCAAGTGTGCTTAGGACTAGCTAGAAATGAATGTAATGGATTTGAGACATTAGGGTTCTCATTGAAAATTCATGAGGATGTTATCTAAGAATTTTAGAAAAATAATAATAATAATATTTAGAAAAGATAACGGTCTATTTTGAATCAGGAGTTCACTATTATTTATAAGGTATGGTAGAATTTAAATAAATAGCAATATGATTTTTGGAGGATTACCTAAATTTTGAGAAAATAATAATATAACTATTTACGGAATTCGTTAAAAAGGAAAATTATCTTGAGTAATTAAAATAAGAGATATTTTGGAAATAATAATAATTGTAAAGATATTTTTTATGAATATTTTTGGAATAAATTATTACTATTTTTGATAACTAATAATAAATCGGTTTTCCTAAAATTTGATGTAGATATTGTTATTGTTGAGTGATGTATAATCATAAAGTGGTTGTGAATAACAAAATGATTTAAATAAATATTATTTTTTTAATGTAAATCGATAATAACATTATTTTTTTAAGGAAATTTTATGAAATAATTTATTTTTGAGTTAAATAAATATGTTTAGAATATTAAATGTAACGTGATGAAATCAAAGGATTTGAAGCATATTATTGATTTGGAAAAAAATGCACATACTATTTTGAGATGTTAGTTATTTAATCTAACAAGTGTATTTAATCCATTAGTGACATGGATTGAGTTGTTTGCTAATGAAGTTTTATGAATATGTTTTAATTTGATAACTAAATGGTTTGGTTATTATTTTTAAATTGTTTGAAACAGTTTTGAGTATTTTAATACGAAAAGATTACGTTATAAAGTTGTATTAGAATCTATAGTTTGACTTTATAAAATAATTTGAGGACTTTTAAATAATATTTAAAAAGCATGAAGCTTGAAAGTTTTACAAGTTTTTTTAGTAGATTTATATACGAATGTGAATGAAAGAAGATTTTTTTTAGTATTAAAATTCTTTGAAAAGGGATTTTATAGATTTTGAATTTAGAATTCGATATGAAAACTGTAACGACTCGAATTTTTCGTCATTTGGATTTGAATATTTAAATGGTTTTAAATGTTGGCTCTGGAATATAAGTTGATTCTGAATACGAAGATTTTGGTTGAAATTATAGAATGAATTTAAATTTCAAATACAGCGAGTATCATAATACGGAAATAGGGCAAATAATTGAAATTGAGTTGAATATGAATTAAAACGATTTTTAATGTGAGTATAAATTCTATTTGAATTAGAATTGAGTTAAGTTTTTAAAATTGGACCTTCAAGTGATTTTGCCAATTTTTGAAATTGTAGATTTAATCGACGCGTTAAAATAGCGATCCAGGGTACAGTCTCGGAATTCGACCAAACTAATACCATTGGATCCGTAATAGTGTACTATTATCGGATTTCAAATTTCGTAACGTTTGGAATTACCATTTGGTCAAACAGAATAGAAACGCGTTGAAATTAATATTGAAAATTTAACATAGCAATTGGATTCAAAAAGCTATCTTCTGCATACGATCAAATTAGGTCTCGAAATTTATTCCATTGTATTCGGAATAAAGGTATAACATTAGGTATGCTAGGCGATATGCCTCGATTGGAGTCTGTAATTAAATATCAAGATATTTTGAATTTAAATAACATATATTTTTATCAATTTGATTTTACGCACCTTAACCTTCTTATCAGCCACCCTACTATCTATGCTCTGCAACGACCTGCTATTTCGAACCTTTCAAATCGACAATCATCCACATATGTCAGACTTGAATTGCTCAAAACAATAGCTTGTTAATGTATATTTGGCAAATCTTAGGATATACAGTAAATAAATCAATCACAGAATCACAAATACAGAGTAATATAACAATAAGCATGAGAATGGATAAATAGTATTTCATGAAGATACTATAGAACATCAAGGTATAAAGCAAATACAACAAAAATATCAATACGCAGAAGTTACTGATACAAAAGCAACTAGCATGTCTGAATATAAACAACTGGAAATAACTGAAAGCTGATCAGATAGAGAAGGAGCTCCAAGCAAAGCTCCTAGCTCCAAAGATGAGTCTCAAATGCTGTGACACTCAGTCCGACCCAAGCATAAAGATTAATACAAAAAACTCGAGTCGGAATTAACATTCTTACACAGGTAAATCAAATCAAGTGGAATGTCCAGGTAAAATGCAATATAACTTAAAGGATGTTTGGGGTTCCCATTCTTTAAGGATCCGTTAAACTATTTACATATATAGTACAATACGCTATATATATAATGTCTACAGTAAAGTAAAATATTAAAATAGCATTAAGGCGCTACCCATATCCCCCTTAACACATTTCTATATATTCACGTAGTCCATACAATACTGTAATTCCTCCGTAAACTAGATGGCTGTCAGAGGGCACTTCATAGGTGTGATACAAACCAAACTTGTAGAAGGCGCGATAAGGCATGTGACAAAGCACACGAGGCAATACCAGGATAGGATTCTACCATTTGCACTCCCGGACTGTGGTAACGCATAACAGCTACTACCGCCTACCTCGAGACACTCCCAAGTCAAAGGTGCACCTAATCAAATCACAAAGTAATAGAATGGTATCAAAAACATGTGCTCAATAAGGGAAGCGACCCCACTTGGCCCGATGTAGCTCTTGTTTTAGCCGCATCAAGCTGACTCGCGGGAGTCAGGGCTACGTTCATACCTCAAACAGATGTTCGCCAAACCATCCTACTTCGTTCTGGATTATCCACCACGTACACAGTTGTTAAAGCGGTTTTCGGTATTGGCAGAGAGTATGACAATATCCGATCTCGGCCTCTTTAACAACCAAACGCTTATTTCATACCGTGGTCATTTTATAAATCAGATAATTCATACTTCATACCAGATTTCATATTCATTTCAAAATCATATCATTTCCAAAGTCATATTCACTTTATAAATTGTATCACTTTCAAAATCGTGTTCACTTCCAAAATCATAACCACAAAATATTTTAAACCATCATATCGAAACCTTTGAATTTAAATACATTAACCCTAAATCATAACAGTTCCAACTTAAACAATTTAAATATTGAAAATAGTTTATCTATTGAAATAGTTATAAATTAAAAATAGTTAATATTTAAAAATAAGTTATAGATTAAAATAGTTTATATATTAAAAATAGTTTATATATAGAAAATGGTTTCAAATTAGAATTGTTTCTTCCAATTTCACAAATCAATTCAAATCAACTTTAGTTCAAAAATTCAATTTATATCAACCTTAGCTCATCAATTACAATTCAATTCAAATTCTCGATAAAAGCACTTAATTTATATCGATTTCAAATTTAGGTTTGAACTACAAATTTAAACCACTTCCAATTCGATAGGTTTCAAAGTTTAAATACTTAGCAATTTACAATAACTTAATTTTATAAATTTCATTTATATTTTTAAATTTCACTTTAATTTTATTTAAATTTGAAATTATTCACCTAATCATTTTAATAGCATTTAAATAAAATATCAAATTACAAAACAAAATTAAATATCTAACTTCAATTATATTTCATTTGAAATTATTCACTTAATCACCTTTTTATACATATTTAAATAAAATTTCAAACTACAAGTTTGAATCAAAATTTAATAATCAATTACAATTTTATTTAAATTAAAAATATTCATTAAATCACCTTTATCTAAATCAATTCATTAAGTTATAAAATCATATCCTTAAAACCTCAAAATCAATAAGTATCTACCCAATACTTATTAAATTCAATTATTAATCAATTAAATTATAAATAAATTTTATCTTTCAAACCTTAATTTATTAAGTTATTACAAAAATCTATTTAAAAAATATCTATATAAATTTCAAACAAATAGTTTAAAACATATTATATATTAGTTAAATTAACTCTTATTAAATTTTTATTATATTAAATTTTTATTAAATTAAATCTTATTCATTAAATATATTTTATTATATATTAAATCTTATTTTATATATTTAAAAAAGGTAAAATTTCCAAAACATAAAATTTTAAAATCTAAATAAAATATCATTATATTATATTTTAAAAAATCAACATTTATTAAAACACGTCTATTTCCTTTTAAAACTTTGGAAATCATTTCCAAAATAGACCAACAATGTCTGTATATAATTTTATATCCTATGATCAAGTGATGCGATATTTATCATTTCAATCCGTAATAATTTAATATTTACGGGTACATATCATTTCAACCCGCAGTCGTAAAATTTCAGAAATCTATAAAATCGTTCGGGTATATATCATTTCAACCCATAGGGAATTCTTAACTAACAAGGAACTTAAAAAGTGAGAAAAATAGAATAAAATTACATAATATATCAATGATGAGCATATATCATAATTAACAAATTTAAATTTCATATATATATATATATATATATATATATACACACACAACAATATTATGGTTTCATATATCAATCATAGGTGAACAATTTAAATAATAATATATCATATTCAACAATTTAATTACTAATAAATTAAAATTTAACAACACATTTCAATCGTCATTTCATGTGAATAAAATTTACTAAATATAAGAATGTTAATCATGAGTGATCATTCATCTTTCGAGGCTAGAGAAATGACAAGAACAAGATGCAACGATCCGCGGATATGGACACGTACTAGTGCATACGGACACGCGGCAAGCAAAAGATGGCTGTGACAAGCTAGATAACATGAATTCGAATTCGATGAGTATATATATATATATAATATACCTTTTCTCTTTTTTTAAATCAATATTTATAAAACCCATCTATTTCTTCCAAAAAATTTCAAATGAACAATTTAAGTAAATACTATAAAAATTATATATATATATATATATATATATATATATATATAAATTTGTAAACATATTATATATACCTTTATATAATAAAAGAGGTGAGAAAAGCAGTTTCAGACAATAACTCGATATATACTTTTTATGGAGGAATAGAAAAGCTACAGCTCGACAAAGGAAAAACTTGGCTGCTCGTGCTCAGCTACTTCCATCTGCTGCTATGCTTGATGGTTGCGGTTAGGGAACAAGGAGCGAGTTCAACTGAGGGATGAAGGCGTGCTCAAGGTGAGTTACTGGAAGGTTTGGCTTGGATGAAGCATAGGAGGTGAGAGTAGGTGATGCAGCACAGGGTGGTTGTGGGCTGAAATGGAAAAGTGGTTCAGTGGGGTTTGAGAAGGAAGGAGAGGCCGATGGTCAAGGGATGGTTATCTCGGTCAGGGCTGTGGTCGACTATGGCATTGGTGTGGCTGCACGGGTCGGGTGTTTATGGTAGAGAAGGTAGTGGTGCCAAGTGACACAGGATGGTGGGCGGTGGCATGAGGAGGGGAGAGCGCGGCTATGGGTTATGGAAAATTAGAGGGGAGGACAAGGTTTCTCAAAGGGGGTGTTTGGTGTTGAAGGTGGATCCGAACGAGGAGGAATGGCGAGTCATGGTTGGTCGGCAATTACGGAGAGGGAGAGACACACTGGTTACGGGCAGCTATGGTGAGGGATTAGACGGTGCAAAGCTTTGGTGGAGGGAGTAGGTTTTATGGGTTTTGGGTCAACGGTGAGAGCAGGCCCGGCCCAAGACCAAGGCGAACAAGACACTGGCCTAGGGCAACATCGACCGAAGGGCAACAGAAAAAAAGTTCGCTTTTCACTTTCACATATGAACAACACGCGACCTGCACCACGCCCAGCTTCCCCCTCTTATGCCTGCTCCTCTCGTGCACAGCCCAGCCTCCCACTGTTCCACTCCCTGCTCTCTTGGCTCTCGTGTGCAACCAAGCTAGCCTGTTGCCATAATTCATGAATCGATGCCCCAATTTCAAAATGTTGTTGCCCTAATCTCAATTTTCCCAATGCTGCCATGTGTTGTGCTACTGCCCTAATCTTTGACTAAGGGATAATTGTTGTTCCTGATTCCTAATTCCTGAAATGTAAGTTTTTAATTAATATTTAAATATAAATATGATTTTTGGTATGTTTTTTGTCAACTGATTTACTACAAAATTGCAAATCTTTTCATTGAAAATTAATGTGATAAAGTTATGGTTGAAATTGAATAAATCATTAAACTAGAATTGAGTTGAAAAGAATTAAATTAATGAACATCGATTTCAAATTTATTTTTAAATGAACTAAATTATGAATATATTAAATATAACTGAGTTGATTACATTCTTTTTTGTGACTGAATTAAATTATGAATAACATTGAATTTTTTTGAATGAAGTAAATTATGATTGAATTAGATAGAATTTAGTTGATTTCATTTTTTTGTGAATAAATTATTGTTTTTAAATGAATAATATCGATTTCTTTTCTTCTTCTTTTTGAATGAATTGCATTGTGATTGAAGTAGATAGAATTGAGTTGATTTCATGAATAACATTACTTTCGTTTTTTGGAACATATCGAAGAGCAAGATATTTGTGGTAAAGAATCTACCACCTAAAGTAACTAAATCAATTGATATTTTATACTTTTTAAGGTGTTATCGAGATGTTAAATGTTTGGCTTTCTTGTCGAATTTTATTGACTACTCCAGTTACAGTTGCTTCAGCATAAAGAAGTTTTTCAAAATTGAAATTGACTAAAACATATCTTCGAACTACTATGTCACAAGAAAGGTTGAGTGGATTAGTTATGATTTCAATTGAAAATGATTGCTTATATATGCTTTTAAATATGAAGAGATAATATATGAGTTTGCTTCAAAAACTGCGATAAGTTGTTTCCATTAATCGTATTAATACGTTATAATATCATGTTGACGTTTAGATTTTTTGATATGCACCCTAAATGACTTGGTTGACCAATATTTTATGATCACCGCTTAATATATGAAAAAAAAATCATTTTGTTTATACATTTAAAATTATTGTTATCGTTTAAGAAATAGGGCAAAAAAAGGAAAAATATAACTCGTCTAGGGCATTGAATACACTTGGGCCGACCCCGGGTGAGACGGACGGGCAAAAGTGGAAGGAGAGGAGCGAGTTCAGAAATAAAATGAGAAGAAGAACAGGCAAATCCCAATGCAAATGAAAGCGAATAAATATAACAATATTCTTAGATCTATATTATATATATGTATATATAACTTAAGTATGGCCCACGAAAGAAAAGGGCAAAGCAAAACGAACCAGCCAATATGAATATCAACAAATGGGAATAGTGATGTTGGTAGGCTGAATTTTAGGGAATATTATTAACAAGTGGTTATTGGTTTTTAGCACGTGGGTAAATAAATGGACATAGGAAACCCAAAGGATCCAATAGGGGACCGATACAGATGACTGTTTCACCGATTTCGCCGTGTACTAGACACCGAAATGCACAAATGAATATACTGTCGAGATCAACACGATGAGACGAATAAAATGGTAAAAATATATCAGTGATACGACCAAGCAACCAAAACACGATTTTCTGCCGCCGAAAATGCTACTAAAACCCTGAAAATAAGATAAACGGGGCTAGAGCAGTCCAAATTTGACGAAATCAAACACAACATCTCACTTAGAAAATGATTTATATTTTTAATGTATAAATATTCAAATTTCAAAAATATTTAATTTCCATCAAATTTTAACTAATTTAAATCTATAATTGAAAATTGCACAACAGAACTAACTTTTATATTTTCCGATGAAAATCTGACACTTGCTATGCTTCAATATACACATACCAAATATCAGTTTTCATTGCAAAAATTTAATTGTTTAATTTCATGAAAAAATTAGCTAATTACATTACAAAAGTCATTAAAATTTCCGGGTCATTACATGCCCATACCCACCTTGCATTTTTAAGCCATGTTCTCCCTCCTTGTTTTAAAAACAAGGCTTAACAAAGGAGAAAGAAAAAAAAAAGCAAACTTCAAAAAAAATTATAAATCCTACTCGATAAAAAATTATGGAACAACTTCAAAAATCTTGTATCAAAGAGAGGGATTCGACTTGATGGGCCTTTTGAGGGGTGCAGCTTCAATTTGGGAAGTCGATGGCCATGGTCGATGATCTAAGGTTAGGGTTTATTGGTTGGCCAAGTGGAATTAGGCCAAAATGATGTTGGATATGAGTGCAAGGGGTTTTGGTAGTGAGATTTTAGGGAAGTGTGGTTCACTAATGATGGTCACGACAGTGGTGTCGCATTTCAGTTGGGCGGTGCCGTCAAGAAGATATGGTGAAAGCCACATGGAGTTCGAGAAAGGGAATGCGATGGCGGTAGCGGTATGTCATTTAGTGGATGGTGGTGGGAGATAGAGGGAGGAGAAGCAGTCGGCGAGGGTGGATTGAGAAACTGGAGTAGGAGCAGGAAACAGAAAAGAAAAATAGGGAAGAAGGTTTTAGTTTATTATATAGGTAGTTAAAATGTTAATTAAAGTAATTAGTAAATTAGAATCCTATTTAATAATCGAAACTTTATATATTGTGTAACTCTTTGGTATGAAATCAGATTCGAACACGGTCAGTCACGATGGACTCAAATCAATGTTAGCTTCACAATGAATCGGATTTCGATAAACTTGGAGCTATTGAAATTTTGTGCTAGTTTCGAGCGCTTATATTTTATATAATATGGAGCTGTTCGAATTTAGACCAAACCCGAACGTGAAAGCAACAATTGGAACTCTGGTGGGTAAATATCACTCGTTTGGACAACTGGATTCAATTTATAATGTTAAAAATTAATTATTGGTCGATTGGATGAATTTATTAATTATTATCAGTTGGAGGTTATATCATATATATTAGTATATATATTAGTAGTTGGGTATGTTTCCCACCAATTGGAGTGGATGAGGCACTATGTGCCCCGTATAATAGCTGATGACCCTATATTACCGTGATATCCCGCCCCGAAGCAGGATTTGTATTTTATGTTATATAACATCTGTGGATGCAGGGAAATAGGTTGGAGGGATCCAATTGAATTCCTCAAAAAAATATTGATTGTTCATAAATATCGAGATATGATGTGATCGAATAATCTGTTGTGGATTGTTATGTGATTTGATATATTGGATGCTATAGTAGCACCGGCCCTAATTTTGGTAATTTAAATACCATAAATAATACTTTTGAATCTTAAAAAAAATTCAAAGGCGAATTTTGGAAATAAAAATATTTATATGGGAATTGGAATATTGAATAAGGGATGGTTTGGATTAAATAAAAGATTTGATTTTGGAAATATACTTAACTATTTCGTAAGGAGTTTTCAAAAACAAATATATTATTGAAATTTATATATTGTAACAACCCGTAAATTTAATCGGTTTTAATAACGTTATTAATTGAAATTTTGTGGAATTTTAAACGATAAAATTTTGAAATATAAATTTGATATTTGGAATGCATCTAGTTAAATATAGCAACCGGTAAATTTTCGCCCGAAAATATGAAAGTTTATTTCGTGCGTAAATTTAGTTCAATTTAATCAGTTAAAAAACGATGAAAACAAAACATTTTCGAAACCTAAATATTTTTACATAGAAAAAGTCAAAAACATCTTCTGGCAAGACAGTATTTTTCGTTTTTCCAAATTCGGACATCTTTAGCTCCGTCGGTCTTATTTTTCTGTATTTTTCATGCATTTTCCGCTAATAGAAAATTCGAATTTTTTAAATTCAATCGTACCACTGATATCTTTATACCGTTTTGATCGTCTCGTCGTACCGATCTCTATGGTGTATTTATTTCTCTATTTCGGGGTCCGGTGTGTGGTATGATCCACGAAACGTCTACCGTATCGGTTCTGCTTTCATGCCTTTTGGCTTTCCGAACTTTCAATTTACCACTGTATACAAACAACCACTTTAAGTTAAATATTCTTGAATGCAGCACTTGACTTTTGCTATTTCCATTTTTTCAAATTAATTTGCTAATTCATTTCCGGTAAATTGTGTCTCTTCAATATCATGCGATCCCTCTCCCTGCTTTGTGCATGCGTGCCCTCTCCCTGCTCTCTCCCTCTCTGTTTCGCTTTGAACCCACCCCACAGCCTTCATTTTTATGGAAACACACCCATTCATTTGTGCATTTATGAAAATATAATGAAAAGATTTCGGGTTGCATTCATATCTTATTTTAAAATCTGTTTCGCTTCCCCTTTCATGAACTAAATATCAATTTGCCTTCTTGCTCACACTCTAGATCTCCATGCACGCACCCTTTCATTTTAAGTTCTTTTCTTCTTCCTATTATTAACTTCTTCTCTGCAATAAAAAGAATGAAGGCAAACGCATGAAACCCACTCACACTCTGAACGCAACCTCCTCCCACCCCAACGCCAGCACCAACCATCCGCCGCCCTCCCTAGCTCTAACACCGACGATACCACCCATGACCCAAAACCAAACATTTCCTGTCTCTTCTTTCTTCACCACGCGTTCTAGCCTAAGCCTCCCACCTCCCATACAGCCGCTCCACCACAGTAACCACCTCGGCCCGCCTACAAACACCACCCGCCTCTTTGCATGCAAGCATCACCATCCATTTTTTCCAACCATGGTCTCGCCCAAGCCCACCATTCCCACGACCACGAGTAGCCAAGGCAGCTCGCAACCCCATGATCGATCATCTTAATATCTCATGATCCCTTCGCGCGCAGCCGAGCCTGTTTTCCCTGACTCCACGATGCCCTTCGCCAGCACTTCGCCTTCACCCCTCTCTCCTATTGAATATTTTGGGTAAGAATATATACTAATTATGTTATCATTTTTATATTAAATTTTTTATTAGTATGTATATGTACGGTGTGTATATTATATAATAAGCCTCTGTATTGTTTTTTGGGTATTATATTGGTTTGCATATCAAAAATGGGTCTGCACGTTTTCATTTGAAGAATCCTACATCCATTTGTTAGTAGGCATATAATTTAAGTAGCATAGACTTACAGTACATTATCATTACAAAAATATCATATATTATATTATAGGTTGTTATATAGTTGTTTTATAAAATTTATTTCATAGACGTCGGCCACCCTACTTTGTACTAGCTTTATAGAGTATATTATATATGTTTAATAGTGATTTGTATAAAATGTTACTTTGATTAGATATTAGTTGTATTTTATAGTATATATGGTTTTCGCCTGTACAAAAATTTATAATTTAACGTATATGAGCGTTATTATATTTTATTTCATTGTGTATAGTTTGACTATATACAGTTTTAAAAGTTGTATATGTGTTATATAGTTTTACAAAGCTTTTATACAAGTTATTCTCTTATAATCCACTATACATATATATTAATAGTTTTGATATGTTTGTTGTATATAATATAGAATGTGGAAACCTGTTATATGTACAAACAATGCATAAAGTAAAGGAGTCAGTTTACATACCTTTTGTATGAAAGTTATATAGATATGTACATATAGTATAATAATTTATGTATATAAGTAATTTGGTTCTTGTAGTATATTGTTTTGTTTTTCAAAGCTGTGAATATATATTATATGTTTCCTACTTTCAGCAAGTGTTCGTATATATATATAGTGTGTGTGTGTGTGTGTGTGTGTGTGTGTGTGTGTGTATTATATGAAGGTGTACATATTTATATAGGCGGTTCATATGTCTATAGGCTTGCTTTATTTAAGTTTATAATATTTCATTTTATATTGTATATGTGTACAAAAGTATATATTACGTTAGTTTTAATAACGAAAGTTTATAAAGTACGATATGTATATTAATTATACAAAGGGTATAAATATTTTGCTTTAAAGGTTTTATTATACGAGTGTATACACATATCAAGTTATATGAGTTGTAGTATGTTTGGATTGTTTGATGATAATAATTACGATGTTTATATATAAGTCAGTATAAACTTATACATATATGATTTTATATTAGTCTATTTGAATATATGTTGTATACATAAGTTTTAAAAATAATCTATTCGTTCTCTGCTGGTTTGTATACTTATTTGCGCTCGTTTTGATATACATATCTACAATGTAAAAACGATAAGTATATAAGTACATATACAGTTTTTTTTAAGTTTTTTTTAATGTAATTAGACTTTAAGCTAAAATAATATATATATATATATATATACATATATATATATATATAAGCTGATTCAGTAATGATTTGGTTGTTATATTATTTTAATATTTGTCTTCAAATGATATATTGAAATAAATAAATAATATATTAATAATGTACATATTTTCAGTTTAATATGAAAAAAATTCTAATCGGTTCTCATCATTTCCTATTTTATCAGCTTTGGGTCCGTCATGCCTGTTTCTTCATTGAATCCGTGTCAATCTTGATTTGCTTTGGAATTCATAACTCGCTTCATTGTCTATCTCCTTAACCTTGGAAGGTGAGCAATCACTCACGATTAATGTTTTTTTATTTATTAAATTTGATTTCAATTGAAACAACAGTTGAAATATGCTGCTGTAAGTTAATTACATTGTTATATATGCTATTGCTTATATCAGTTCACCTGCGACATCTGACACCATTATATGCTACTTATGCGATGATTATACAAGTTTGGTTGATAAATGATTGTTGTATGTTGTTGAAATTGGATGTTAATTGTAAATGTTAAAGTGATAAAGAGTATGTAAATTAAATTTGATATAATATGGTTAACAATTTAAAATGGATTTATATGTGAATTTGATTAGTTAAATATGACCCCTTTTAAATGTTAAATTAATTGACACATAGAATTTGGCTAAGAACACCTTGAACCGTTGAATGTATGTTGTATAAATTGTTGTAGTATAAATTTGAATAATGAATGACAAGTGAAGAACCGTATAAATGTTAGTGATAATCTTTAATCTACACGAAATGATAGTGTAGATTCTAGAAATAATTATATTAATTTGCACAAACAACAATGTGATTAATACGATTATTTCGGGATTATTTGAACTGATTGTTGGATTTTTATTGATGTTTGTTGTTGCTTGTTTATTTACTTTGACACCATCCTAGTTATCACACTTCAAGTTCCCTTTACTATGCTTTGATTGTTGAATTGAAATGGAATCGGGTTGAAATGATAAATACCCAAATGAACTTGACCTAGGATAGAGAATGGAATAAACCCGATTGGTCAACAATTTGACTGGAAAAAAATAATAATAATGATTTTATTTGAATAAAGAATAAGGTTTTGAAATGAAGTAAGAATTTGAATTTTAATGAAAGGAAAATGTTAATATTAAATAATCTGAATCTAAATATTAACATTGTAGTTGATGAAAGAATGTTGTTTTAAAATTTGGAATTATTAATAATTAGTTTTGAAATTATTTAATAATTAAGTTTTGAGATTATTTAATAATTAAATAAAATTGAATTCTTTAATAAGTGAAAATTGAACTTCTTGAATAAGTGAACTTAAGTTTCTTTACGAATTGAATTTTGAAACTTGTAACTAAGTAAATAAATAAGTGAAATTGAATTTCTTTAACAAGGAATAAAAAAAAGCAATTTAATGAAATCAATGTAAGACTTGTAATTTAAAGAATTTGATTTGACAAATCAAATTTAAGTAAATTTGTAAGTTTTGATATAATAAAGTTGAAATTAAGTAATTGATTTAATGAATTGGAAATTAAATAAAAATTGTTTTGAATGATAAATTAACTTAACGAATATTGAATGAAATCGATAAATGAATTTAAATTGATTTGAATGTTAAATTAAATAAATTTAAATGTTTTCGAAATGAAATTTATATACGAACTTGAGTCAATATTTGATTTGTTTTAAACAAAGGTTGAAATTGAATTGTAAGATTTGAAATAGTAATTTGGAAGTTGAAATGAATATTATGTAAATCGATTTAGAAGGACAAATGGAATGTTGGTTTACAAATCCTAATTTGAAATTGAATTTGACTTGGTTTTGAAATTTATTAAACGACCAATCGGTGAAATAATTACGAAAGTTATTAAAGAAACCGGAATCGGTTATGGACATACTCTCTGTCTAAACCGAAAACCACTTTTATAACTATACACGGAGTGTGATCCAGAATGAAGTAGTTGGAATGATGTACGTGATGACTGAAGAAAGAGAACGATAATGGATAGCCGTGACACTTCTGTCAAATTGGAAATGACTAAAACAGGAGCCGTAACGGGCCAAATGGGGTTAGCCACCTCGAGCAAACACACTTCTTCGTAAACTACTCATTACTTGTTATTGATTGGTGCACCCTCGGAATTTCAGGAGTGCTGTTTCGCAGTGTTGCGATCGTTGCGGCGATGCGTTTTCACCAGTCCAGATCAGGCAAACGGTAGTTTCACTACCTTGGGTATTGCAACATATGCCTTGTCATACTTGTATCCCTATATACGCGACCACTAAGAATTTGTTTTGTGTTATACCTATGGAGTACTCCCTGATATCCCACTAGTTTACGGTGGAGTTTACAGTGCTGTATAGTCTATAACGCTTATATAAAATGTGTTAAGGGGGATAATGGTAACGCCTTAACACTATTTTGATATTTTATATTACCGATAGACATTATCTATTTAGCATATATTGCTACATAGTAGATAGTTTAACGGATCTTTAGAGGATGGTTATTCCAACGTCCTTTGAGTTATTTGTAATTCAATTATTATTTCACTTGAGTTGGATTTATTAATATAAGAATGTTAATCCTGACTCAAGTGTTTTGTGTTTTGCTTTACGCTCGGGTCAGATTGAGTGTACCAGTATTCGACTCACCTTTGGAGTTGGAGCTTTGCTTGAAGATCCAGCCATTTATTCTGCTTTCAATATTCGATGATTCCAGTGATGTATTCTGATTTGTACCTGATGTATCGTGTTACTCTTTTGTTGTATCTTGTTTAACTCTGATGAATCTTATATATTTATATAGTAGCTTCATGAACTACTATCTCTTTTATTTCCGCTGCATATTATTACTCTGTGTCTGTGATTATTTATTTACTGTATATCTAAGTTTTGCCAAATTTAAATTAACAATTCAGTATTTTGAATTAATCAAGTCCGACATGTGCGGATGCGAATAGTCCAAAATAGCGGGTCGTTACAGTTGGTATCAGAGCTTTTGGTAGCTCTGGGCAAAACTTAGTATATAGGGTAAATGTAGTTACAGAATCACTCTTATTCGAGTTTCAATCTCTTCCTTTTGACTCCTTTCCTTTGAATTTTGGAACGTTCCCTCGATTTGGAAATTCATTTGTGTCCCTCACTATTTGTCTTCTTTCAATTCTGGAGTATTCCATAACTCCACTTCGAATAATCTTTATAATGAACCGGCGGTCTTGCCAAAGTTCGAATAATTTGTAAAGGAGCGAAACTCCTTTACAATAGGCATTGATTTACCGGAGATTTCTGTATCCTCGGTTTACGATGCTATCTATCTTCGGCTATACCTGAATTATCCCTTGGGATCGAATGTAGATTTGCCTCGGTATTCTGCATCGATCTAATTATTGAAGTCACGGTCGATCCGGTTAAGGTTGCCCGCGATTTATATAAGCTTATCCATCTCCCGATTTTGTTACTTAAAATTGTCTTATTTTTTTTTGAACCTATATTCGAATCAAAATTCTATTTGAATTGATTTCCATCAAATTTGAATCTCTATACTTATTTTGAACCCATCCTTGTATCGTCGAGCGAGGGAGTGTATTTGTAATTATACTAAAATTTTATATATATATATATATATATATATTGTGTTGTTTGAGTTATTGATGCTGATTTGGGTTTTCGATCGATTCGCCTGATCAACGCTATCGATAGAATTTCCAAAACACTTGAACAGAGCAAACTGACACAATAATATTTTCGAATTTGAATAATAAAATAGTTTGTATGATTATATTATATATAAGTATAAACTTTTCTGAAATTAAACCGTTAATGTATTTGTTGTTAGAAATGATAATACTTGATTTTCATTTATTATTTTTGTAAACCGTTGATTTTACCAACTTATAAATAAATAAGTTTATAAAACTTGGTTATAATTTGATTTGGGATTTGTAATTTGAAATTAATTAAAATCAAGAATTTGAGAATTTAATTTCTGGTGACTTCAAACTTGGGCTTTTAAAGTTTTAAAATGTATACTATTTAAAATATTTTCGAGTAGAATGGTTTTCAAAAAAAATTAAATAATTAAATTAGAGCTCTTCTCTTTGTCGCTGGAAAATAATTTCGGTGATGATGGCCGCATCATGGACATTCATTTTCGAGTTTCGAAGTGGAGAGACCAATTTGTAGCTTTGTTACAGTTTTGTTTGGAAATTAAATCGATTTAAATTTCTTAAGTATGATTTGATTTATATATATATATATATAAGTATATTACTTTAAATTTAATTTGATTTGATATATATAGTATATACATAATTATCTCTAAATGTGTAAAGTTAATCGGAAATTTAATTCCTAAAATTTGGGTAAAAGATGATTTCAATTATAAATGAAACCAAAATTTTGAACTAATATTAGAAATTGAGAGAATGGAATTAGAATTTACTTGTATAATACTCCATTGCATTATATATTTAACTTACCTAAATTTTCAAAAAGTTAATTATGTAATTGAATGTTATACAGTAGAAAATGATATTAAAGGAATTTTTTTATGGAATTTGAGTGGTTATAATAAGTGTAAATATACATAATATATGTGATAAGATATATTAAGTTGAATAAATTTAATAATAATTTGAAATAAAGAAGAATTAAATTTGTCAAATAAAATAAAGTTTGTTTTAAAGAAATCTTTTAGTATCAAATATTAATAAATTGAAATTCAATCAACTTATTGAAATACCTTGAATGTTTAAATCAAATATTGAGTATTAATTAAGGTAAATTAAAATTTATATGGTTTGAATTAATTGTTTTACTCTGTTTTCAATCTATTTTCTTTCTAGTTGTTTCTATTCTCCTACCTCCTTCCTTTTCGAGGACGAAAAGTTTTGAGTGGGGGAGAGTGTAACGACCCGTAAATTTAACGGTTGTAATAACGTTATTAATTGAAATTTTATGGAATTTTAAACGATAAAATTTTGAGATATAAATTTGACATTTGGAATGCGTCCAGTTAAATATAGCAACCGGTAAATTTTCATCCGAAAATATGAAAGTTTAATTTCGTGCGTAAATTTACTTCAATTTAATCAGTTAAAAAGCAATGAAAAAAACGTTTTCGAAACCTAAATATTTTTACATAGAAAAATTTTAAACCATCTTCTGGCAAGACACTATTTTTCGTTTTTCCAAATTCGGACATTTTAGCTCCGTCGATCTTAATTTTCTGTGTTTTTCATGCATTTTCCGCTAGTAGAAAATTCGAATTTTTCAAATTCAATCGTACCACTGATATCTTTATACCGTTTTGATCGTCTCGTCGTGCCGATCTCTATGGTGTATTTATTTCTCTATTTCGGGATCCGGTGTGTGGTATGATCCACGAAACGTCTACCGTATCGGTTCCGCTTTAATGCCTTTTGGCTTTCCGAACTTTCAATTTACCACCGTATAACAAACAACCACTTTAAGTTAAATATCCTTGAATGCAGCACTTGAATTTTGCTATTTCCAATTTTTCAAATTGATTTGCTAATTCATTTCCGGTAAATTGTGTCTCTTCAATCTCATGCGATCCCTCTCCCTGCCTTGTGCATGCGTGCACTCTCCCTGCTCTCTCCCTCTCTGTTTCGCTTTGAACCCACCCCACAGCCTTCATTTTTATGGAAACACAGCCATTCATTTGTGCATTTATGAAAATATAATGAAAAGATTTCGGGTTGCATTCATATCTTATTTTAAAACCTGTTCCACTTCCTCTTTCATGATCTAAATATCAATTTGCATTCTTGCTCACATTCCAGATCTCCATGCACGCACCCTTTCATTTTAAATTTTTTTCTTCTTCCTATTATTATCCTCTCCTCTGCAATAAAAAGAACGAAGGCAAACGCATGAAACCCGCTCACACTCTCGAACGCAACCTCCTCCCACCCCGACGCCAGCACCAACCATCAGCCGCCCTCCCTAGCTCTAACACCGACGAGACCACCCACGGCCCAAAACCAAACATTTCCTGTCTCTGCTTTCTTCACCACGCATCTAGCCTAAGCCTCCCACCGCCCATACAGCCGCTCCACCACAGTAACCACCTCGGCCCGCCTACAAACACCACCCACCTCTTTGCATGCAAGCATCACCATCCATTTTTTCCAACGATGGCCTTGCCCAAGCCCTCCGTTCCCACGACCAAGAGTGGCCGAGGCAGCTCACAACCCCATGATCGATCATCTTAATATCTCATGATCCCTTTGCGCGCAGCCGAGCCTGTTTTCCCTGACTCCACGGTGCCCTTCGCCAGCACTTCGCCTTCACCCCTCTCTCCTATTGAATATTTCGGGTAAGAATATTTACTAATTATGTTATCATTTATATGTTAAAAATTTTATTAGTATGTATATGTACGGTGTATAATATTATCTTATGTGTATATTATATCATAAGCCTCTGTATTGTTTTTTGGGTATTATATTGGTTTGCATATGAAAAATGGGTCTGCACGTTTTCATTTGAAGAATCTTGCATCCATTTGTTAGTAGGCATATAATTTAAGTAGCATAGACTTACAGTATATTATCATTACAAAAGTATCATATATTATATTATAGGTTGTTATATAGTTGTTTGATAAAATTTATTTCATAGACGTCGGCCACCCTACTTTGTACTAGCTTTATAGAGTATATTATATATGTTTAATAGTGATTTGTATAAAATGTTACTTTGATTAGATATTAGTTGTATTTTATAATATATATGGTTTGCGCCCGTACAAAAATTTATAATTTAACGTATATGAGCGTTATTATATTTTATTTCATTGTGTATAGTTTGACTATATATAGTTTTAAAAGTTGTATATGTGTTATATAGTTTTACAAAGCTTTTATACAAGTTATTCTCTTATAATCCACTATACGTATATATTAATAGTTTTGATATGTTTGTTCTATATAATATAGAATGTGGAAACATGTTATATGTACAAACAATGCATAAAGTAAAGGAGTCAGTTTACAAACCTTTTGTAGGAAAGTTATATAGATATGTACATATAGTATAATAATTTCTGTATATAAGTAATATAGTATATTGTTTTGTTTTTCAAATCTGTGAATATATATTATATGTTTTCTACTTTGAGCAAGTGTTCGTATATATAGTGTGTGTATATATATATTATATGAAGGTGTACATATTTATATAGGCGGTTCATATGTCTATAGGCTTGCTTTATTTAAGTTTGTAATATTTCATTTTATATTGTATATGTCACACTAAGTTGTATAAAAGCGGATGATATATGTGTATGAAAGTATATATTACGTTAGTTCTAATAACGAAAGTTTATGAAGTACGATATGTATATTAATTATATAAAGGGTATAAATGTTTTATTTTAAAGGTTTTATTATACGAGTGTATACACATATCAAGTTATATGAGTTGTAGTATGTTTGGACTGTTTGATAATAATGATTACGATGTTTATATATAAGTCAGTATAAGTTTATACATATATGATTTTATATTAGTCTATTTAAATATATGTTGTATACATAAGTTTTAAATAATCTATTTGTTCTCTGCTGGTTTGTATACTTATCTGCACTCGTTTCGATATATATATCTACAACGTAAAAATGATAAGTATATAAGTACATATACAGTTATTTTAAGTTTATTTATGTATTTAGACTTTAAGCTAAAATTATATATATATAAGTTGATTTAATAATGATTTGGTAGTTATATTATTTTAATATTTGTCTTGAAATGATATATTGAAATAAATAAATAATATATTAATAATGTACATATTTTCAGTTTGATATAAAAAAATTCTAATTGGTTCTCATCGTTTCCCATTTTATCAGCTTTGGGTCCGTCATGCCTGTTTTTTCATTGAATCCGTGTCAATCTTGATTTACTTTGGAATTCATAACTCACTTCATTGTCTATCTCTCTAACCTCGAAAGGTGAGCAATCACTCACGATTAATGTTCTTTTATTTATTAAATTTGATTTCAATTGAAACAACAATTGAAATATGCTGCTGTAAGTTAATTACATTGTTATATATGCTATTACTTGTATAAGTTCACCTGTGACATCTGACACCTTTATCTGTTACTTATGCGATGATTATACAAGTTTGGCTAATAAATGATTGTTGTATGTTGTTGAAATTAGACGTTAATTGTAAACGTTAAAGTGATAAACAGTATGCAAATTTAATTTGATATAAGATAGTTAACAATTTAAAATGGATTTATATGTGAATTTGATTAGTTAAATATGACCCCTTTTGAATGTTAAATTAATTGACACGTAGAATTTGGCTAAGAACACATTGAATCGTTGAATGTATATTGCATAAATTGTTGTAGTATAAATTTAAATAATGAATGACAAGTGAAGAACCATATAAATGTTAGTGTAATAATCTTTAATCTACACGAAATGATAGTGTAGATTCTAGAAATAATTATATTAATTTGCACAAACAATAATGTGAATTAATACGATTATTTCGGGATTATTTGAACTGATTATTGGATTGTTATTGATGTTTGTTACTGTTTGTTTATTTATTTTGACACCATCCCAGTTATCACACTTCAAGTTCCCTTTACTGTGCTTTGATTGTTGAATTGAAATGGAATCGGGTTGAAATGATATATACCCAAATGAACTTGATCTGGGATAGAGAATTGAATAAACCCGATTGGTCAATAATTTGACTGGAAAGAAAATAATAATAATGATTTTATTTGAATAAATAATAAGGTTTTGAAATGAAGTAATAATTTGAATTTTAATGAAAGGAAAATTTTAATATTAAATAATCTGAATCTAAATATTAACATTGTAGTTGATGAAAGAATGTTGTTTAAAATTTGGAATTATTAATAATTAGTTTTGAAATTATTTAATAATTAAGTTTTGAGATTATTTAATAATTAAATAAAATTGAATTCTTTAAGAAGTGAAAATTGTACTTCTTGAATAAGTGAACTTAAGTTTCTTTACGAATTGAATTTTGAAACTTGTAACTAAGTAAATAAATAGGTGAAATTGAATTTCTTTAACAAGGAATAAAAAAAGCAATTTATTGAAATCAATGTAAGACTTGTAATTTAAAGAATTTGATTTGACAAATTAAATTTAAGTAAATTTGTAAGTGTTGATATAATAAAGTTGAAATTAAGTAATTGATTTAATGAATTGGAAATTAAATAAAAATTGTTTTGAATGATAAATTAACTTAACGAATATTGAATGAAATCGATAAATGAATTTAAATTGATTTGAATGTTAAATTAAATAAATTTAAATGTTTTCGAAATGAAATTTATATACGAACTTGAGTCAATATTTGAATTGTTTTAAATAAAGGTTGAAATTGAATTGTATGATTTGAAATAGTAATTTGGAAGTTGAAATGAAAATTATGTAAATCGATTTAGAAGGACAAATGGAATGTTGGTTTACAAATCCTAATTTGAAATTGAATTTGACTTGGCTTTGAAATTTATTAAACGACCAATCGGTGTAATAATTAAGTTATTAAGAAAACTGGAATCGGTTATGGACATACTCTCTGTCTAAACCGAAAACCACTTTAATAACTATACGCGGAATGTGATCTAGAATGAAGTGGTTGGAATGATGTACGTGATGACTGAAGAAAGAGAACGATAATGGATAGCCTTTGACACTTGTGTCAAATTGGAAATGACTAAAACAGGAGTCGTGCCGGGCTAAATGGGGTTAGCCACCTCGAGCGAACACACTTCTTCGTAAACTACTCATTACTTGTTATTGATTGGTGCACCCTCAGAATTTCAGGAGTGTTGTTTCGCGGTGTCGCGATCGTTGCGGCGATGCGTTTTCACCGGTCCGGATCAGGCAAATGGTAGTTTCACTACCTTGGGTATTGCTTCACGTGCCTTGTCATACTTGTATCCCTATATATGCGACCACTACGAATTTATTTTGTGTTATAACTATGGAGTACTCCCTGATATCCCACTAGTTTACGATGGAGTTTACAGTGCTGTATAGTCTATAACGCTTATATAAAATGTGTTAAGGGGGATAATGGTAACGCCTTAACACTATTTTGATATTTTATATTACTGATAGACATTATCTATTTAGCGTATATTGCTACATAGTAGATAGTTTAACGGATCCTTAGAGGACGGTTATTCCAACGTCCTTTGAGTTATTTGTATTTCAATTGTTATTTCACTTGAGTTGGATTTATTAATATAAGAATGTTAATCCTAACTCGAGTTTTTTGTGTTTTGCTTTACGCTCGGGTCAGACTGAGTGTACCAGTATTCGAGACTCACATCTGGAGTTGGAGCTTTGCTTGAAGATCCAGCCATCTATTCTGCTTTCAATATTCGATGATTCCAGTGAAGTATTCTGATTTTTACCTGATGTATTGTGTTACTCTTCTGTTGTATCTGGTTTAACTCTGATGTATCTTATATATTTATATAGTAGCTTCATGAACTACTATCTCTTTTACTTCCGCTGCATAGTATTACTCTGTGTTTGTGATTCTGTGATTATTTATTTATTGTATATCTGAGTTTTGCCAAATTTAAATTAACAATTCAGTATTTTGAATTATTCAAGTCCGACATGTGCGGATGCGAATAGTCCAAAATAGCGGGTCGTTACATATATATACAAGGAAATTGTAACAAGGGATTTAAATAATATTTCTTAAGTTATAATTACAAGTTGAAATGGAGTTTCGGAAGGGATTTGGAATATAATTGGATTTATTGAAAAAAGATTTCCAAAAGGAAATTTAAATAGAAATAAAATTAAATGGGCTTTTGAAACATGGATCTGTTATTAGTTGATAAAACAAGAATGAGTTATGAATTTATAATCGATATTTATAAATGAAGTGAAATAGTTATAAATGGATAAATTTTGGGAGGATATGTCGCTATATGAATTTAAAACGAGATGTGGGAATTTGGTTTAGGAAAAATAGATGATTCTATTTTTGAAAACTAGAAAGGGTTATTGAATTTGAATTGTAATTGAGGCGTATAAATCGAGAGAGATTATAAATTGAAATCGATTATATCGGAATTTTAAAAGTAGATTCTTGGAATCAAGAAGTAAAAATTTGTATAAAAAGAGATTATTTATTAAATAGTGTTGTTTTAAAACTATTATTTGTATATAAAATATTTTGGAAAGTTAACTATTCGAATAGATTTAGTTTATTATAAATAACCCTTGTTACTCAATAAATATTATTTATAATGAATTGGGAATTAGTTTCCATTGTTTATTTGGGAAGTGCTTTGATCTTTTAAATAATTACTCAAATGCCTTTTTGGAAAATAGTTATCTCCTTAAAATACTTATTATTATTATTATATATATAATTTAAAAGTAGCTGATTGAATTTTATTTATAAATTCTCTCGAGATTTGTGACCAGATTTTATTGAACATATATGATTTTATAAGAGAAAATTTATAATGGAATTGTAACGACCCGAAATTTTCGACCTCAAAAGTCGACATTAATACGTTCACTGTAGAAGTGCCGAGCAATCGAACGTCGGAAATTCCAAATTGTTAGGGTTAAGAAGAAAAGAGGTAGAAGAAGAACAGAAAACAAAACACAGAATCTCACATTAACAGCGGATCAAAATATAATATCAAATAATAGCATTTATGCAAAGAAAAGCTGTAATTGCTAGTTTATATACAATACATCAGAGTACAATCATTCACTAATAAACTGGACGGTTGTAACACCTTGTCCCAGACTACTATCTATACAAACTCTATTACACAGCGGAATATACTCCATACATTCCTACCATCCAGCTTGCCTCCTGAGCTCCAGAACGTCCTAACCTGAAAATCTGTAGTCCCGGTCTGACCCGGGCATTACAATCAGGTAATACCCGGGTCAGGCTGGAAACCAACGTGAGTATACCCATATAGTTTGAAATACTAAGTTTTAAAACATAACTGAAAACCTGGGGTAACTCGTACCTTACTACGAGTACTTAACTTGTTATAGTCAATCACATATCACAAAATAATATCTAAGAACTGTTACTCAGTTTAAAAGGCCATGTTACTTAATTTATTCCATTCCATCCTATTTGATTCTAAAATCAAATCCATAAAGAATTTGTAGATTACTAATCGAAGTGGTTTCGGGTGTTTGCTGATACTCGACCCGGTCTCTTCAAATTCAATACCATCCTTTAATCCAAGTTATTTAAGTGAATACAATTCCATTCATAAATACAGGATGTCAATTTACACAGCAATTCATCATCGATAAATAACCCACACTGTCACAGTTCAACCCAAACAAATCATATCACAGAACATTACAAATTATCAAACTAGATATTAATCTAATCATTCAATATAATTTAATCATCCATAAGAAAGATTAATTAGTCATTCAATTCCTAATTAAATTAATTTAATCACCAAACAAATTATATTAACTACCCTCAAATCCTGCTTAATTAACCTTAATTAATTATAAACCATTTATCATTATTTTAATTAATAAGATTAATTAATCATCCTTTAATCGTTTACATTAATTAATTAACCTTTAATTGCTTACATAGATTAATTATCCTTTAATTAATTACATTAATTAATGATCCTTAAATAACACTAATTAATTATCCTTAATTATTTATATTAAGTAATTAGCCTAATTTAGATAAACCAATTATCTTAGTTAATTACTTAATTACATTATTTAAATCTTATTAATTTAAATACTTTATACAAAATCCCTTAAGAACTTTTTACTAATTTATGTTCAATACATTTACCTATAATCACTTACTTAATCACATCCCTTTTATTTTGAAAACAATTAGAGATTTAATTAATTAATCAACCTAATATTCATTTATCCAAAACAAAACAATTTAATTTCAAAAATATATGCATTTATAATCTATATATTTTGAACTTGTTTTGAAAACTTGCTCAACACCTTTGTTCTGAAAACTAGTTTAATATTTTACTTTGAAACTGGTACATTTCTTTTCTTTATAAACTTGTTAACAATTTACTATTACCTTAAACCTTGGTTAAAACCATAACAAAAGAACCCGAGCCCAACCCATCATTTTCCCGAGCCAATCTCGATCCTCACACCCGAGCCAATCTCGACCCTCACCCGAGCCAAAACTCATCTACTTCTCTCAGAAAAACTCGAGAACGACTTCGAGCGACACCCCATCTTTCCCCAAGCATCAAAACACTCAGCAGCTCCAGATACATAAGACAACTCGTGCATGTGCACACGAGTTTGTCATTGTTTAGATCGATTTCGCCTTCGCCTACAAGTCGTCGTCGACCCACTCGTACATTCCGTCCACCTAGCATCGTCGATTTCGACTGAAATCGAAATCGAGAATGTCGAGCACTCACTGAACCCAAACTCAACGACGAAAATTCTCTCGCGCAGTCGCCTACGACCTCACGATCACGACCAGATCTCCGCTACATGCCTATGCTTCTAATCCGCCACCCGCGATCATCTTTGGATCACCCACGACGTCTCCAGACCCTCGAGAACATCGACTGCCAAAACAGCTCACCAAACCCTAAACTGCCGTCGACAAGCCACCTCGACCATCTAAAAATCCATCCACCATTTTTCCTTCGATCCCCAACCTTCAAGCTACCTCCATCCCCAAGCACGACCCACCACTCTTCGCCGATCGTCGAAAATCGACAAAAATGCACTCTCTGATAAAATAGCAATTTCTCATTATCCCAAATCTTAAAAATTATGAAATCTATACTAAAAATCATGGTTTTCAATCACGAATCCAAATATACAATCAAAGCTTGAGAATTTAACAACTTAATTTTTGACTTGAATTGATTTTCACTGTATATTCCTATTTCGCAGTTAATTACCTTCTAATTATACTTACGAACATTTTTAAAAACAAGATTAGGTTAATACAAATAGCTTTCCTTTAAACACCATAATCTAATTTAGTTTATATGAAGAGATATTGAATTTAGAGTATGATTGGTATGTTGCAACTAAAAAGAGATATGTTTATAGATATGCTCACAATACTCATACTTATATACATATAAGTATATTCATACATCCATGCAAACATTTCACAACAATATTTCAAGAATTTATCACATGCATCGGGGTAAATAAGTATATTTGGTTAAAGGGTGAATGTTTACTCACCTGCAAAAGATAACAACAAAGAACAGTTTGATCTGGACTCTTGTTTGAAACATAAGCTTGAATGCTGCTTGCTGTTTGAATTTGAATTGATCTGATTTTTATGTTTTGAGCTGAATTTGCTTTGCTCAGATTTAAAAGAAGCTGTTGATTTTCTTTTTGTTTCTGGTTTAAGTTTTTATCTTAGAAAAGAGAATAAAAGAAATAGAGAGAAGTGAAGAAATGAAGCCTGGTTTCTCAAACTCTATGTTATTTGTTTATATTTCAATTTTAAGAGAAAACATATTTGGCCATTTGTAAATTTGCATGTTACTAAATCTACACATGTATTTTGCATGTTATTGTTATTTCACAAATGCAAAAAAACAATGTTTAAAAAATTTCTTATGTTTTTTTTCTTTCTTTTATTAATTACTTAAATTTATGTAATTATGTTTATACATGTATGTTTGAAAACTATATATATTTACAAATTATTTTTATTCATGTAATTTAAAAGAAAGAGTATTAATCCTTTATTTAAATATTTTCTAATGTTTTATATAAATTTATGTATCATGTGTTTTTATACTCATAAATTTGTGAATTATGTTTTAAACTTTTCTATATATTTACAAACCATTTTAGTTTAAGTAATTTTAAAAGAAAGCATAATAAATCCTTAATTAAATCTTATTTTAACTATCATACTTTTAAATGAATAAATATTTATCTTTAGAGTTTTAAAATATATAATTAACTTTATATAACCTTTGAAAATAATTATATTAAATTCAGTACATATTTTAATTAGCTTTGAAAAGGTAAATTTTTCCAAATTAAATAATTATAAAAGAAGATTATTAAACCAACATTGTCAAATTTGAATAATTATTAATGAAGATTAACAAAATGTTATTGCCAAAATTCCGAGTCATCACATTCCTCTCCCTTAAAAGAATTTCGTCCCCGAAATTTAAAAGCGAAGATAATTTATTAATCCATAAAAGCTTTTATAAAAATACTTTTTATAACTCGATGTCTCAACAAGTCCATCCTCGTTCTCACAGAAATTTGGTCATACGTTGATCAGGCGTACGACTGAAAATCTATAAGTACTCAGCAGACCCATTTTCAACACCCAGTGAAAATACTTAGAAAACATTTTCGAAAATATAAAAAACATTTTTGGAAATGTAGAAAACATTTTTGAAAATATAGAAAACATTTTTTTGATGAGAATGCTCTGGAAATCATCACCCCCTCCATGGTCGTAGTTAACCCGATGGTTATGTTTCCATCCCGGCAAATTCCATAGAAAACTGTAGGCACTCCACACCCCTTAATTACACCATGTAACTCGCCACAGATCGCAGCTACATCCAGGATTACGTCGCCATCATGGAAAGAACCATGTAACTGGAGGCATCAGTGCCCTCGAATTTCGCTGCCAAATGAAACTTACCACTCCTACATAGATCACAGACTACATCGATCGAGTCCCAATGTAGCTTATAGGCACTCACTACCACACGACTTTCGCTATGTCTTCATAGACCGCAGTCTACCGATGTTACGTCGCCCTCCTGGCGAAATCAGGCGTAGACCGTAGGCACTCACTGCCCCCGACTTCCGCTATGGTCCGCAGTAGATCGTAGTGACATCGAGTTACACTGTCGTCACAGCATAACCCAAATGTCTCTGTAGGCATCAGCACCCTCGACTTTCCCTACCCACACGCAATCCTCAGGAACTTCAGTTTGTCCAGACTTCCTCCCCAGGATTAAATTTAGATCCCCCTTGGGCACAAGGCAGAACCACTCGTGGATCTCCTATGAAATTCATTTCATGGGAGCGCCTTTTTTCCCGGTGCCATTCTCAAAACATTTTATACTATTCACAAATAGTATCTTTCAAATCATACTCTTTATATATATCACATATAAATCTCCTTTACACAAATCGATATATCAAAATCGATAATTCTCAAACTTGGCTTTCCAAATTCCCAAAATTGATTTTTTCAAAAAATCAAAAGCCTTTTAAAATCCATACGTTCCAAAACCTTTTTCGCAAAATCATTCTCATAAAATCATATATATGTGTGTGTGTGTGTGTGTGTGTGTGTGATCTTGAAAAATCTTTGGATCACTTTATACTTATATAAATTCCCTTTTATACATTAAATCTTTTCAAAAATCTTTTCTTCTTTTGCTTCAGATTCAACAAGGGGAGTTTAACATATTTAACAGATATATATAACTTTATTTATGCTAAATCAAATATTCAGTTTTGATTTCTTTATAAAGTTATTTACCACCTTACTTCTTTTCATAAAGTGAACTTTAATCACAGAGATATCCAACTTCCACTTGTATTCATCGTATGTTTCTCAAAATATACTTTTCTTTTCAAAATCACTTTTACATTCCTTTCAAAATTTTCAATTTCTATTACATTCAAGCACGTACGATGAACATATATCATCCATACGCAATATCAAATCTGATCGCTCACTCGATCACACAACTTCACTTTCGAACTAGTATCGTCCACCCGACTTCCTAGTACGGACTCAGATGTGGTTTCTTGATCAGAAACTATCATTCTCCTTGCATAGTCATAACCATGATAGAGAATTTTCAGAACCAATCAAAAATCCATATCCAGGTTCGACGGGGAAAATCGAATGAAAAATCCTAACTCGAATCGATATAACTTTTTCGAAATTCTATGCTCGAATCTGGATCAAATCGTTATGCCAATAGAATAATATACGTACATCCTACGTATTTACCTTCATTGATTACTAGCTAAATCAATTTCCCATTTATTCACCTTGATTTCTATCCACTTATTCACAATTGCTTCCATTTTCATATGGGTTATAACTTCAATTCTTATCTCCATTGGTATTTAATCATAAATAGTTTGCACTCCGACCCACTTGAATTTGGAAAATAGCTTGAAAAGGTATAAAATGGATAAGTAGTTGTAAAATAGTTATTAGTTGTAAAATAGTTACGTAATTATATAATAATTATAAAATAGTTATATAGTTGTAGAATTGTTAGATAGTTGCAAAATAAGTATAAAATAGTTTGGGTTTCAAAAAGAAAGGTTGTATAGTAAAAAGCTAGGAAAAATAGATTTAAATCAGTTTATATTTATTTTAAAATAGTTTCAGAGTCAAAGTGGTTCAATTTTCCCAATCTCCATTTCCAATCAATTTCAAATTTCCACTTGCTTTTAAATTGATTCAATTCCACTCAATTTGAATTAACCGCGATTCCCATTCGAAATTCAAATTAATTCCCATTTGAATTTAAACTTATTCAACTTCAATCACAATTCCCATATAATTCAAATCAAATTCAATTTGAACTAATTTCAATTCCAATTTCAACTTAAAAACATCTTGAATTATACAAATTCAAGTTAAATTTTCAAATGTTGATTTAATTCCCTAAATCAAATTAACCTTTACTTTTAATTTAACAACCAAGGTTTTTAAACAATTTAATTCTGAGCCCAAATTTCAAATATTCATTTTAAATTACCTTTACTCAACTTATTTCAAGGTTCAAGTAGGAGTCAAAACCTTTTTTAAACAATTTAATCTTCGGAATCCGATTTATTACTAGATTTTAACTTCTAATTTGAACATAATTCTTTAGTTTGCAAGTTTATATTTTTAACATTTAAATCTTAAGTTCAAAGTGATTACATTCCTATAATTTCAATTTTATTTCTAAAAATCAAAATTATTTAAATAATTTCAAATTAAAGTTTTATTTCCATTTTTATTTTAGTAATGGATATATATATTATCTCAATCCACATCTTAATTCAATTAAAATAATCCAATTCTCGGTTTCATAGATTATTAATAACAACAGGATGATATCGAGTTAAGCCAAGGTAGATAAACATCCAAATTATCTAAAACATCCATTTCCAATTCGCAGAACTCAAACTCGCTTTGAGATCACACATAACTCCCATTTAAACCAACCATTTAACTTCCCTAAGTTAAATCTCAATTTCATTTTGAAATTTTCAATTCAGGTTGTTTGTTAAACTTATTTAACTTCCCTTATGTTAAATTCAGTTCATTTAATCCAGTCAACCTTACCAAATTTTGAATTCTCCATTTCAAATTTTAAACTTCTTATCAATATGTCTTCTCACTTATAAGCTCAAAAACTTACCACATTTCAGGGAAAATTCAAAACTTAACACCTAGTGTTTACTTCCAATCAACTTGTTATTATGTATATCCCATATATATACATATTCATTTCTTTTGCACCCCGAGACATTTTAAATTTTAAACCATTCTTGGTTTTTAGTTCAAAACATATTTCTTTAAAATTTAAAATGATTCTTGTTTTAAGATAAGATTCCTACATTTAAAAATATTATTTATTATATATTTTAACACTTTAAAACAAGTGAATATTAGGCTCAGGTCCTTAATAAGTTTCAAAATACACAAAATCCCAATAAAAAAATATATTTAAATTAGGTCCATAGAATTAAGTTACCAAGTATTTGCATATACTTATGCAATTATTCACTGAATAATTGCAGACATTTATGCAATTATATCCAAAAGTTGCCTAAATTTATGCAATTTTTTTGGCGAATAATTTGGAAATTTCTGCAATTTTTTTGGTGAATAAGTGCGGAATTTTTCGCAACTTTTTGAAAAAAAATACGAAAATTTCCGCAATTTTTTGGTGAATGATTGTGGAATTTTCTGCAATTTTTCAGTGAATAATTATGGAAATATATGCAATTTTTTGGTATAATTGCATAAATGTCTGCAATTATTCACTAAATAATTGCATAAGTGTATGCCATTATTCGGTAACTTAATTCTAAGGACCTAATTTACAAACTTTTTTTTACTGGGGTTTTTGTGTATTTTGAAACTTATCAGGGATCTGTGCCAAACAGTCCCCTAAAACAATTTAAATTTTCTGGACTTAGATTTTAAAACTTCAAAAATTTAAATCCTTTTCCCATTTACAGGTCATTCTTGTCTAAATGTTCACTTCCTTAAAATATTTCATTCTGCTTTATCATTAATCATTATTAGAAAACAAACATTCCATTATTAGACACAATAACCATTTTATGATAATAACCAAGATTATCATATCTAGAAACCAATTCACTATATATTATCTCATAATAAAATCAGGTAACCTAATTCACCATTCTGAAAACACTTCTACAAATTTCAGAATTTTATTTTCTACTTTGAATACATTTCTAGCTTATCTTATTTGTATAGTTCATATTATCCAATTCCTATTTGGTTATAAATATATTACCACTTAAATTCTTATGATCTTATTCAATTTCAATACACAATAGCCAATTTCTATATATATATATATATATAATGATTAGAAAAATTATGGCTTTATATATCAAAATATAAGCTTATATAAAAATCATTTTTGAAATCAATTTAAAATCTTTATATAAGAAAGTAACAAGTACGCTCTCATATATATATATACACACTCAACTCATTCTAAGGAACTACCGACCCTATCCTTAATGAGCAAACCCACCAGAGCCAAGGTTCTCGCTTAACCTTTTGCTCTGATAATAAAATGTAACGAACCGAAATTTTCGACCTCAAAAGTTGACACTGATACGTTCACTGTGGAAGTGCCAAACAATCGAAAGTCGAAATTCCAAATTGTTAGGGTTAAGATGAAAAGAGGTAGAAGAAGAACATAAAACAAAACACGGAATCTCACATTCACAACGGATCAAAATATAATATCAAATAATAGCATTTATACAAAGAAAAGCTGTAATTGTCGGTTTATATACAATACATCATAGTACAATCATTCACAAATAAACTGGATAGTTGTAATAACTTGTCCCAGACTACTATCAATACAAACTCTATTACATAGCGGAATATACTCCATACGTTCCTACCATCTAGCTCGCCTCCTGAGCTCCAGAACGTCCAGACCTGAAAATCTGTAATACTCGGTCTGCCCCGAGTATTATAATCAAGTAACACCCGAGTCAGGCTGGAAACCAGCGTGAGTAAACCCATATAATTTGAAATACTAAGTTTTAAAACAAAACTGAAAACCCGGGGTAACTCGTACCTTACTACGAATTCTTAACTTGTTATAGTCAATCACTTATCACAAAACAATATCTAAGAACCGTTACTCGGTTTAAAAGGCCATGTTACGTAATTTATTCTATTCTAGCCCATTTGATTCTAAAATCAAATCCATAAAGAATTTGTAGATTACTAATCGAAGTGGTTTCGGGTATTTGCTAATATCCGACCCCGATCTCTTCAAATTCAATACCATCCTTTAATCCAAGCTGTTTAAGTGAACACAATTCCATTCATAAATACAGGATGTTAATTTACGCAGCAATGCATCATCGATAAATAACCCACACTATCATAGTTCAACCCAAACACATCATATCACAGAACATTACAAATTATCAGACTCGTCCATAAGCAAGATTAATTAGGCATTTGATTCCTAATTAAATTAATTTAATCACCAAATAAAGTAAATTAACTATCCTAAAATCCTGCTTAATTAACCTTAATTAATTATAAACCATTCATTATTATCTTAATTAATGAGATTAATTAATCATCCTTTAATTGTTCACATTAATTAATTAACCTTTAAGTGCTTACATAGATTAACTATCCTTTAATTAATTACATTAATTAATGATCCTTAAATAACATTAATTAATTAATTATCCTTATTTATTTACATTAAGTAATTAGCTTTTAATTTAATAAGACCTTAATTAATTAAGATAAACCAATTATCTTAATCAATTACTTAATTACATTATTTAAATCTTATTTAATTTAAATACTTTATACAAAATCTCTTAAGACCTTTTTACTAATTTAAGTTCATTACATTTACCTTTAATCACTTACTTAATCACATCCCTTTTATTTTGAAAACAATTAGAGATTTAATTAATTAATCAACCTAATATTCATTTATCCAAAACAAAATAATTTAATTTCAAAAACATTTGCATTTATAATCTATATATTTTGAAACTTGTTTTGAAAACTTGATCAACACCTTTGTTTTGAAAACTAATTTAATATTTTACTTTGAAACTGGTACATTTCTTTTGTCTATAAACTTGTTAACAAATTACTATTGCCTTAAACCTTGGTCAAAATCATACCAAAAGAACCCGATCCCAACCCATCATTTTCCCGAGCCAATCCCGATCCTCACCCGAGCCAAAACTCATCCACTTCTCTTAGAAAAACTCGAGAATGAATTCGAGCAACACCCCATCTTTCCCGAAGCATCAAAACACTCAGCAACACCAGATACACAAGATAACTCATGCACGTGCACATGAGTTTGCCTTTGTTCGGATCGACTTCGCCTTCGCCTACAAGTCGTCGTCGACCCACTCGTACGTTCCGTCCACCCAGCATCGTCGATTTCGACTGGAATCGAAATCAAGAATGTCAAGCACTACTGAACCCAGACTCAACGATGAAAATTCTCTCATGCCACCGTCTCCGACCGTCTACGACCTCGCCACCACGACCAGAACTCCGTTACACGCCTATGCTTCTAATCCACCACCCAGGGACATCTTTGGATCACCCACGACGTCTCCAGACCTTCGAGAACATCGACGACCAAAATAGCTCACCAAATCCTAAACTGCCATCGGCAAGCCATCTCGACGTCTAAACATCCATCCACCATTTTTCCTTCGATCCCCAACCTTCAAGCTACCTCCAGCCCCAAGCATGACCCACCACTCTTCGTCGATCGTCGAAAATCGAGAAAAATGCACTCTCCGATCAACTCGCAAATTCTTATTATCCCAAATCTTAAAAATCATGAAATCTATACTAAAAATCATGGTTTTCAATCACGAATCCAAATATACAATCAAAACTTGAGAATTTAACAACTTAATTTTTGACTTGAATTGATTTTTCACTGTATATTCCTATTTCCCAGTTAATTACCTTCTAATTATACTTATGAACATTTTTAAAAACAAGATTAGGTTAATACAAATAGCTTTCCTTTAAACACCATAATCTAATTTAGTTTATATGAAGAGATATTGAATTTAGAGTATAATTGGTTTGTTGCAACTTAACAGAGACATGTTTACATATATGCTCACGCTACCCATACTTATATACATACAAGTATATTTATACATCCATGCAAACATTTCACAACAATATTTCAAGAATTTATCACATGCATCGGGGGAAATCAGTAGATTTGGTTGAAGGGTGAATGATTACTCAGCTACAAAAGATGATAACAGAGAACAGTTTGATCTGAACTCTTGTTTAAACTGAAGCTTGAATTTGCTATTTGAATTGATCTGATTTTTATGTTTTGAGTTGAATTTGCTTTGCTCGGGTTGAAAAGAAGCTGTTGATTTTCTTTTTGTTTCTGGTTTAAGTTTTAATCTTAGAAAAAGAATGAAAGAAATAGAGAGAAGTGAAGAAATGAAGCCTGGTTTCTCAAACTTTATGTTATTTATATATATTTCAATTTTAAGAGAAATCATATTTGCCATTTGTAAATTTGCATGTTACTAAGTTTACACATGTATTTTGCATGTTATTATTGTCTCATAAATGTCAAAAATAATTTTTAAATAATTTCTTGTGTTTTTTTCTTTCTTTTATTAGTTACTTAAATTTATGTAATTATGTTTATAAATGTATGTTTTAAATCTATATATATTTACAAATGATTCTTATTCATGTGTAATTTAAAAGAAAGAGTATTAATCCTTTATTTAAATCTTTTCTTACGTTTTATATAAATTTATGTATCATATGTTTTTATATTCATAAATTTGTGATTATGTTCTAAACTTTTCTACATATTTACAAACCATTTTAGTTTAAGTAATTTTAAAAGAAAGCATAATAAATCCTTTATTAAATCTTATTTTAATTAGTTTTGAAAAGATAAATTTTGCCAAATTAAATAATTATGAAATAAGATTATTATTGTCAAATTTAAATAATTATTAATGAACATTATCAAATTATTATTGCCAAAATTCTGGGTCATCACAGGAATTTCGGAAACTTAAGGAAATTTTCAAAATCTTAGAAACAAGAACTTCGAGAATGAACCTAAATTCATAAGAAGTTATGAATGGTTAGACGTGATTATAAATATGTATTATAGGTTTTGGAAATTTTAAAAGGAATTAATATAAATCCGGAGATTTATGAGATAAGTTATGAAATATTTTCTAAGTTTGGTATTAAAATGATCTTGGAAAATATGCTATAGATATTTTCCTAAGTATTGAAAGGAGGATTTTGGAAATATTTAAGAGCGAAATGATTGGTATATAAATATTTTTCTAAGTGTTATATATTGAATTCAGAAAAACTTGTGTTGATATGGTTTGAAAATATCCCGTTAAGGATATAAGGATTTGAAATTATTTTCAAATGTTGGAAAACTGAAAGACATTTGAATATATATCCATGTAAAGATATTTGAAATGAATGTTTTGAAGAGATTTAATAAAATGTGGGGACTTGTGATTATTTATGCGTGTAATTTGATAGTTAAATAATCGACTATCAAATCTGGCCAAATTCCTTAATCGTTTTGAAGAGACCAGAACTGGATTTAATAATCCAAAAACCACTTCAATCTGATTTGTGCATTAAGAATTGTGATATCTCGAAGATAATGAAGATGATGATCTTGAATGAGATTCGGTTTGTTCAAACCCAGAACAACTTGTATGGATGAATGCTATCATTGCATCGTTGCCTTGAAGGCAGCATTATCATTTTAAATGTGAATGTTATTCTTGAGGTAATACGTAGCCTCAAGCCTCATCCATCGTGAATGACTAAAACAGGGGAGATGCAGCCAGGCTATGTGGGTCGCTCTTATTAGGGTATGATCATCACTCATCAAGAGTGGACATATGTAATCATAACTATCTATCATTTGTTGCATTTCAGGGACCATTAGTGATGATCATATTCGGTACTATCCAGTAAGGGGTAGGCCGGTCTTGTGTTGGTAAGGATCGATAGGTTCAATCTTGATACATTTTTCTAGAGGTGTACTGTAGCGGGCGATACCCCGGTAGCCTTGTCATTGTATGGAATCCAATATCCACTACATGCCTGTACGTTTTTAGTTGTGTACCCAATATGCTGAAACGTGAGATGCAAGCATTTCAGCTATTTTATAGTTTATTTTCTATAGACATTATTATAATATCAGTTAATTTTGATATAAAAGGTTTTGGTTATCGTAAGGTAAAAGAACATCGTATTTTTGTATGGCGTGATCTTACGAGATACCTTTGTTTCAAAGGATTTTGATAACTATAATAATTCAAATTGAGTGTGTTTTCTCACACTGGTTTTCTTAACTGACTCGGATGTTATTTTATTATAATGCTCGGGTCACACCGGGTATTGCAGATTCAGCTTAGGATGCTATGAAGCTCAGGAGACGAACTGGAGGATTCTCAGGCGTATTATACATACTTGGTTATTTCCGCTGTGAGTCATGTTCTACGTTCAGTATTTATGAGGACAAGTTATTATAACTATCCAGATTGATTGTTGATTATTGTATTATGATGATTGTGTGTATATTAACAGCTACAGATTCTTTTATATAAAAATTTGTTATTATTTTTTATATATTGTTCCGCTGCGATTTGTGAAATTCTATGCGTGTTTCTGTTTTCTTCCATCTCTTTCTTCTTCACCCAAAATGTTTCGATATTCCCGACACTCGATTGCTCGGCATGCTATACAGTGAACGTATTTATATCGATTTTCAGGGTCGATAATCCCCTGGTTCGTTACAAAATTTTTATGGAATTTGAAACAAATATGGTTATGATTTGAATGAAGATTTTAAATAACAATTTAAATATAAAACTTAGTATTATTTGGGTAATTTCTATTTGAAGAAAAAAGTGGGTATTTATACTTATTTTCTTTAAAAAAAGAATTCTATGGAATTTTATAGCTAGAAAAATGATTTTTGAACTGTTTTTAAATCCGTTTAATGTGAATTTGAGTTTTTTATAGTAATATTGTGTTTATTAAAATAAAGGATCGTCCATTTAAAATATTTATAAATTTAAATGTCGATTGAAGTATGCCAGTAGTGCAGTCTATTTAAATCTATACTATACGTGGATGTTATATGATTAGAAACACCTCAGTAATATGATAAGGGAGGGAAGTTGCATAGGATAACCATGTATAGAGAGTTCATAGTGGATAGTCAGGTAGGTGAAGGACGCTCTATTGAGATATGTTATGTGGGAAAGCTAGCATCATAAGTTATTGGGTCTTTCCCGATTTTATAGAGAGTAGAGAAGTCGGCATGTTTGAGTAGGCTTCTTGAATAGTCGGCAGGTGTTCACATGTTTTATGTTTATTCCATCTACGAATGCACGTTGACGATTTAGTGTTTTTCGTAAAGACTAGTCAGCTTATGAGGTGATTGTAGAGATGGAGTCTAGAATACTACGTAAGTATATTCACATCTTAGGACCTGCTGTGATAGCATAAATAAGAAAATAAAGTTGATCCAAGTACTTCGAGGAAAACAAAAGGTTGGGATGTGAGTGTGATAGAGCTCAAGGAGATGATTAAAGTTTCCTATCATGAGCTCTCTTCCAGTTGTTTTTCTTTTTGTTAACTTGTAGGTTATTTGCTTGTTAGATCATTGTTTAGTAGCATAGCTGCTTTAGCTAGCCAGTTAAAATAGGCTTGGATATATGGATGTTAGGATTAATTACGTGCATGTTATTATAACATGTTTTGGTTGTTATGGTTGCTTTTTTTAGATTATACCAGTTTAGTTTATGCCATGTTGGATTGTATATGCATATATACACACATACACAATCCAACCTAGGATAGATTCATGAAGAGTATAATTAGACTACATGAGATTCCTAGTAGTATAGTTAGCGATAGAGATTCTTTATTTACAAGCGAATTTGGAAGAGTCTACAAGAGGTTTTAGGTACCAAGCTTAAGATGAGTACCGCTTATCACCCACAAATAGATGGAAAACAGAGAGAGTTAATAAGGTATTTGAAGATTTGTTGAGAGCTTGTGTACTAGATTTTGGAGGGTCGTGGGAAGACCATTTGCACCTGGTTGAGTTTTCCTATTATACTAGTATAGGAATGATGCCTTTTGAAACTTTATATGGAAGTACTTGTAAATCATATGTATATTGGTTAGAGACCGGAGATAGAATGATTCTTGATCCATATTCAGTAATAGAAGGCGCAAAAAAGATTGAGTTGGTTCAAGTTTGAATGAAGGAAGCTCGGTCTAGGTAGAAAAGTTATGAAAATAAGAGACAAAAGGACTTAGAATTCTCAATTGCATGTTTTTGTCAAAGTATCACCGATGAAGGGTGTGGTAAGATTTAGGAAGTCAAGGAAATTAACACCAAGATTCGTTGGACCACTTTCTATCAGCAAATGGATCGGGAGACATGCTTATCAGATAGAGTTACCGAGTAGTTTGGCAGAAGTCCATAATATTTTTCATGTTTCTCACTTAAGGAAGTTTGTTTGAGATCCAGAGACTACTACAACTCTGAATGCATTAGAAGATTTAGTAGTATAACTTGATACGACTATAGTTAGACATCCAGTTCATATTACGGCCAAGAATGAGAAAAGGCTAAGGAACACGATAGTCAGATTAGTGAAAGTCCAGTGGAGTGGCAACGAGAAAGCCTGTATTTAGGAAATGTAGAGCAAGATTAGGGATGTTTAATTGGATAAATTAAATAAAATAATATAAAAGGTTAAGGGTAGTCAGATTTGATAATTAGTATGGGTTGAGCCTTAATTAATGAACTAATGGAATTAATTAGAATATTAATAAGAAGGAGGATATACAGAAGGGAAAAATAGAAAAAATGATTACATTTCCTAATACAAACCTTCACCTCCTTTATCTTCATTTATTTTACACTTATACAAACAAAACTAAATTTTAGGCCAACCATTGCTAGAAGATTCAAGAGGAAGAAAAAGCTAGGAAAATAAGTAGAAAGCTTAGGGAAATCAAATCAAATACAAATTTCAACCTTCTTAAACCATTCAAGGTGAATAATAGTCATGCATCTGATGTTTTAGTTATTATTTTCCATTTTAAGTATAAATTTGATTCTTTTGCTCATATTATGTCATGCTATGAGTTGAATGACTAGATGTTTATTGGTGAATTTATGGAATTTATTTATGAAATTAAGTGATATGTTTGAGTTAGAAAACCTATCATACGATACCCAAATGACTTCGATTTTTAATATGAAATTAGAAACAATATTTTAAAAATGTGTTTTTAATTTCATAATTTTATGATTTAATGAGAATATTCAGTGAATTTTCTAAGATTGGAAAATGAGATATTTCGGGTTTTAATTATTTAAAATAATTAAATCATGTTTTGACCTCGAAATTTTTATATGTTAAAGATTATAATAAATTGGATTTATTATGATTTTTGAGGATTTTTTTCCTAGTGTTTATGATTTATTGTCGATTATTTAAGTTAGAAAAGATTAAGTACCACGTTAAAATATTAATATAAAAGATGTAGTTTGAAAATATTTTGGGAATGATAAATTCTTGTAATTGGCAGATTTCTAAAAAGAATTACGATAAAGTATTTGTTAACCAACTAGATTTTGACAAACAATAGGGGTTGGTGGAAAAGAACAAACTTTTACTAGTAATTAAACGGTTTTAATATTAATTACGGAAATGACTTGTCGGCAATGACGACGTCATCATTCCTCTTCATTGGTAGTATGACTTTGATGACAACCAATGGCGATGCACATGATATCAATTACTATTGTTATGAAGTATATCTGCTAAGGTTGAAGAGGATCGAAGTCGGAATCCTCACCATCGACGTCGACCTTGCTACATACTTTGCTATAGTACCGCATTTATATATGTAAGGGTATAAGGCCACATACCCATAACGTCGTTGACCCTATTGCTTTCAAAGTACTTATAGCGACTTCGGCTCTAGTGAGGCCGCTTATTTTCTGTAAGGCAATGATGCTCAATTTTATCTACTTCAACCCTATTGAGGCCGTGTTTTCTATAAGGGCGATGACACCACTGTTTTATATCAGCTGTACATGATACCGTGTTTTATTACTTTGACCTTAATGACTATCGGCTTCAATTGTTATTACTTGTTTTTGAAGATGGCAATATAGTGTCGTGTTTTATCACTTCGCCTCTAATGAAGCCACTATTTTTCTTTAAGGCATTTGATGCTGAGATTTAACTATATCGACATTAAACCTAAAGACCTTAAACTATGCAAACTATGTTTTATACCCTTCGACGCCGACACTCTATGAAGTGCGATGTTCATATTAGCAGCTCTATGGCCTTATGTTTTATAAGTTAAAGGCTTTAACTTACTATTATATATAGAAGGAGGACGAAGACCCTTAGTGGCGATGAGGTCGTCGAGCTTTATCATCATGCAAGGTTTACATTTTTCGCCTTATTGCTTATGTTGAAGGGTCGAAGACCCTATTGACTTTGAAATTTATCAATGAAGTTTTATAAAATCATATATCATTATATATTTATTTGCATAAAGTAAAGGGCTATATTTTCCTTGTTTTGACAGTATGATATTTAAGGGTTAAATCATTTATTAAAAAAGTGTTTGAAGGAAATAGAAATGGGTATTTGGCCTAGAATTTTACTAAAGAATTATTACTCTTATCACTTTTGGATAAACTGTGATAGGACGAATTGACTCAGAGATTAGAAAACAAGATGGAACTGGTATAGGGTAGCGCCCTATACCTCAGCCGTTAGCCCCTAGCTGATATAAGTCCAAAATTCCAGTGCTTAAGGCTTTGTCAAGGGTAAGACAAAATGTAGGTTTACACATTGAAAGGTACACATAAAGACAAGTAGGTAATAGGTTGGCTTGCAAAACCATTAGGTTCATATTAAGCTTAGTAAAACAATAAGATTGACAGACAGTCAGGTAAATACTAAGATAAGTGTATTTAGACAGACCGTCCAATTTTCTTCTAATAGTCAATTATAAAATATGACATATATAGTAGGCTCGAGTCAGCCATGTAGGTTAGTAGTTACCTATGAAAAATAAACATTGGGACAGATAGTCCCCTGATGTGAAGGATGGTCACGATTACCTATGTAGCATGCATGCATATTATTGTTTATATTGTTTATTATAATCAGTTTGGTTGCAGAACTTTGATTTGCAAAAGATATATTTTTAAGGGATATTAGTAAGGGAAAAACCCGTTCTGCTCAGTGGCGTGGTCTCATTAAATATTTGTAAACCGAGATGGCATATTATTTTTCACAGCAGGCTCTTTGTTTGACTCGAAGTTTATGTTTTCCCCTTAAACTCTTGGATTCTCAAAATTTGATTTGAGTAGGTCAGGAGTAAGGGCATTACATTAAGTAGGTTTTGGCAATTAAAGCTTCCGAAGATGTGTAGGAGGCAAAACTAACTATGTAGGATTTTATTTATTACTCTTATCTGTTGTGTTATGTCAATTATTGTATGAGTGTATTGACAGTAGATGTATCTATCTATTTAGTAACCCTAATTAATCAAGGGGGAATCTTCATATGTCACACTTGGAGTATGTTGTAATAACTGTATTTTATCTGAAACTGGGCAACGTTTGAGATTATGTAACGAATATGGAAACTACCTTTGAAATGAAATGAAAGCTTGCTTTAATTGTGTTTAAAATTATTTCATATTCTTGTGCTTCTAATATTATGGATACCATTAACATAACTTTATTTTATCGTCAGAAATTAATACTATAGATGACTGCATCATCTGTAACTTTTAGTTTCAGACCTCAAAATGGGGGATATTATTGTAGAGGTTGATGCGGTGGTGTTCATGACTATCTTTGATCACCTTAGAGCATCACGAGGCGGTGTGGATTTGGAGGGAAAAGCTAACGGAGGTGGAATTTCTAGGGCGATCGGAGGGAGCCGCAGTGGTGGCGAACAGTGCAGCATGGTGTGGGCGATTTGCTGATGTAGTTGGATCGAAGTAGAATGGACGGAGGAGGCGCCGCCGATTGGAGGAAGGGGTGACTGCGTAATATCATGTGTCTTGATATGTACTGTAGCCACACGAGAGAGTAAATAATTAATAAACTAAATATAATAATTGAATTTTTAGTGAAATAACTTTGAAATCCCATATCTTCAAACATTTGTAACTCTCGCGTACAAACTCAATTTCACATGCGGTTTATGGCGTTGCGATCATGGCGAGGCGAGGAACATTTTGATATTATTTGCTATGTTTTGGGATGTTTTGAAAAAATGTCTTAGTTTGTATAGGGTTGTTCGATTGGCAGTTACAAGGGTAGACGATTCGGTATATTTTTCAAAAGAAATCAGTTCTTTGGTGTAATTAACGACGTCTACAGACGACGATTATGAGTATAGGCATGGCGGTACATTTTTTAGAGAGAATGAGTTCTTCGATGTAACCGTCGACGTTTAATAACAATGTTGTGGTGCGTTTTTCAGTGGAAATGAGTCCTTCGGTGCACAATTGAAGATGATGTGAAAGACACACTTTTCAGAGGAAATGACATTTTCGGTGTGACTGGTGACCTCTACTGACAACGATTTTGATAGGGTTGGCATTACAGTGCATGTTTTGTGGCAATGAGTTCTTTAGTGTGGCTAATGAGGTCTAGAAATAGCGGGCTGAGACATTTGGTTCCTCAATGGTGAGTCACATACATTTTCGATGATAACTAGTTGAGATTTCGAGAACGATCGTGTTACAGTTGGTCTTTGAAATACGTGTTGGGACTTTGGGTTCGATCGAGTGCATATGATTAGATATAGGTTAATTTTAGTGAGACCTTATCCTTTGTTGCCACTATAATATTATATTTTATTTAGTTGACTTGTTGGGTGCAGGTGACACGGGTCAAGGTATGGTTTTTGAGCATGATTGTCGTTTTACTAGCTTATTAATATCATACACGTATATGATATGTTTCACTCACCAAATGTATGTTGACTCCCTATATCATTTTATTCTTTTTAGTTATACCTTAATAGGTCGATAAAGAGGACTGGTGGTGACTTGGAGGCACGATGGTGCAATGGAGACGTGCATTTCTTGTCTATTAGATATTTACTATTTTATTACATTTTTTCCCAAACATTATACAATTTCCACAATTTTATGAAGAGTGATGTTGTAGTTGGAATTTACTTAATTTTGTATTGTTATATTTGTCTAAGATTGTATTATTGATTGCTATTATATTTTATTCCTTCCACGGTGAGTTTTAGGAAGTGTAGAATATTATAGATAGTTCAATGATTGGTTTCGTATAATTTATTTGAAAACAATCCGTTGTCTTTGAGGTCCATGATGCTAGATTTACTTTTAGACATGGATCGAAAGGTTGTAGATGGAAGGTTATTACATGTTCCAACACTTGGGACCCTGATAAAAGCAATGTATAAATAAAAATGCATAAATTTTTAACCAAGTTATGGGTGATTCCAAGTATCAAGAATATTACGCCATTGTTATATGATGACTATGTAATAATAAGAGCTCACTAGAAGTCAAGAAACATTCTCTAAATAGTTCCACATGATAAAGAAAGTTTGTCAACATCGAATAGAGTTAATTAAAAGAATAGATAATTAAAACAACATAACATATTCATTCACAAAGGGACTAGGTCGATCAGTTTCCATCAAACTGTTCGAAGGAATGGGATAGAGATTCCATAATTGACTCTTAGTGAAAGTGGGAGATTGATTGAATTAAGAGTGTTCTCTACGAATAATTTTATAATTTACTGTAAATTATTAACTCTGTAGTAAAATCTCGTTCGAAATAAAAGGTGTTTTTCTTTCTATTGTATGCTTGATATAATGCTTTGCCAAGTTATATAGTATACAATGCAGAAAATTATGCAGGTATTGAATCGAGGACTATATAGGATAAAGATTCAAAAGATAGACATGAGACTCATGAGTTCAAAGACCAAGATATGAAGATCTCAAGATTATAATTTAATATATAGAGTCATAGCTTATATTGTTGAAGTCCTTGATAGTAATCTTTGATCTCTATCTCCTATCTTCTGTCTACTATATTTTTAAAACAAAATATATTTCAAAATGTTTTATAAAGGTATTTTTCAAAGTTCAAAACATTTATAAGCTATGTTCAAACTATTTTACATAATATAGGATTTTCAAAACCTTTTAAAAGAAACAAGTTTTCAAAATACACTAGCATATGTTGACATAGAGTATGTCGACATATATGCTGCCAAGTGGTTTTTCAAATTTTGAATTGAAGTGTCCATTCGTTGCAACTCTTCACGAACGTTCACATCTTTTGATTTACTATAAAAAGGGGAGTTCAAACGAATTTTTTAATAACTAATTACTTGTTTTCTTCCCTCCTCTTACTCTTTTGAAAACTTCATTGAAATATACTCTACTCTTCAAAATTACTTAGAATCAATTCATACTTCATTGTATTGATTCAATACTGTATTTTTACTATTTTTCAAACATCTCTCTCGCAATTCAAAGATCAAAGTGTTGTCCAATAGGCTATAGGATCTATTGCATCCAAAGTTCAAGAAATTGCCTTCGGAAAAACTACCAACTCTACTTGTATTCGCTTAGATGTGCTTGTAGCCCGTTCAAATCAAGTGGGTAAGTTTACTAGTTCGCAAATCTAGTGTGTGTTCTTATAGTCCATTTAAATCAAGTGAGTTTACCCTAAGCTTGAAAATTCGGGATGGTGTGTCTCGTAGTCTTATAATTGAGATCGTATTTGGGTTTTCTTTTGCGCGGTTAAAGATTGGCATTTGAAAAGAAATCTATACAAGCAATTGTAAGGGACTAGATGCAGAAGAAATCCGAACCAGTGTAAAATCTCTGGTGTCATCTCGTAGACTCTTTGCTTTGCTTAATTGCTTTTATCTTTATCTAGGATTGCATATGTGACTGTCTGATAATATAATTCTGTGTTGTTAATCTTTGATTTAATATTTAACTTGAAATAAATTTAAAAAGATTTATGTAAGTTAGAAAACACTATTCACCGCCTTCTAGTGTTTAATTAGCCTTATAATCCATAATTCCGCAACCCACACCAAAATTGTAAAAAAAAAAAAAATCATTCATTTAACCCGTTGCATGCTAGCCCAATTCCAACATCGTTATTATTTTCTCATAGTAAATCTTGGCATCGTGTAAATCTTGACTATGGTTGGATGTAGAAAATTTGATTTTTTATTTGGAATGTATTTCATTATTTTTTATCGAACCAAGTGGATGTGGATTATATATTGCAAATTGTTATGTTTTTGTTAAAGTGATTCCAACGGATAACTAGTTTGTCATTTAAGTTGCTCTAAATTTAGTGGCGAAAACATCTCCCCACCAATTAGTTGATGCAAATTTCGTTTATAAATTTAATGCTTATAAATTGGTAAAATGAAACACATGTAATATGACGTTAATTTTTAATTAGTTTTATAATGATTATCTAACCTTCTGCTTGATAGAGTTAAGGGTATGCTCTAGAGGCAATTATGTAATTTGTTATATATATCTAACTTGATAACAATCTAATTTGAAATAAAAGGTGTTTTCTTTCCATTATATACTTGATATAATGTGTTATATTAATTTTTTAATTTAATTAAAAGTATATTTAATAGAAAATCCATAAATGGTATGTTTTGTGATAATAGTTATAAAGTGTGGTGACCATAAGTAATTTATCACGATGAGAATAAATATGTCATTTTAAATATTCCTAGTTAAGATGTATCGAGGCTGGGTATCGATACATGCTTTGAGACTAGAGTACGTAACGCTCTTTAAATTTGGGCAGTGTATTATTCATGGCTGCTCGGGGCAACAAGGCATTACATATTGATAGTTGTTTGACAACTATAATGCCTCACTTGATAGCTTTCTACTGGTTAATATAACTAAGGTCAAATAGAAAATATCGATATGACTAATTTACACGGTTCTCTTAACTTAAAAATCTTGTTGATCTTCAATATGAAAGCTCTGCTTTGATTATAGTCAAATCACGGCACGGTGTCCGTCAAGTAAAATAGTTGGGTCAGTTGGAAGTATTGGAAGTGAAGCACGATTCAAGAGAGGACCCGTCTCCTCGGTTATATGGGGTCAGTATCACGGTCAACTCAAGGCAACCCAAATTTAGTCTTTGTCCAGAGCATTTCGGTTAATAATTATTATTATATTAAACAAATGACTTTGTATTTGGACTATAGAGTTGAATATAAATGATATTGGAATTGTTACCAAATTTCATAAGTTCAAAGTGATAAAGATTTAATGAAGAGAATTTGTGTAAATAAAGGTCACGACCGGGTAATGCTTAAAAAGGTGAAATTGGATTTTATCAAAACTAAGTAAGTGATAAATTTGACCAAAATTTCACACCCCCCGCTAAACGATGTGTGAAAGTTAAAATTTGAATAGACTGATATTAATCGCTGACCAAATTTACATCTGACGAGTCGCACAACTGAAATGATGAATTCTCCTTTGACCAAAAGATTTAATTAGATTATAATTATTCTAAATTCAATTAATATTTATGAAATATTACTTTTAAAATTTAATTATGATCTGCGAAATAATTACTACAAAATATATTTATAATAAGTATAAATATATCAATCGATGTACGATATGGATAAACAATTAAATTTGATTTAATTGCATAATATTTTTTATGGGCTTAAATGGGTTTAGGGACCATTATAGGGTTAAAAATTTAGGATAAAATAGGATAGAATATGCGAATAAATTATGGTATAGGGGGCTTGATTTTGGGTGGCTCGAATTGAAGGAGAAAGAGTACGATATTAGATCCATTTTTTCTCCTTTTTATCCACAACATAAGCAACCCTAACCCAACTTAGATATGAGCTTTTGCTACCTCCTCTTTCCTTCTTGTTGGCTAAAATTGTATCGTAACATATTTATCAATACAAACTCAAATCAAGTCAGATTTGATCACTATTTGATAGCCGAAGGTCAACGGTTCAAGTACTAGCAATTTACTGGATCAGAAAGAGTCTCAAAGGGGAGAGTTTATCTTTTCAAGGTGTACTTTAAGGCTTTAGAATTAAGGTATGATTTTTATCATATTTTAATTTATAATTCTTAGTATAATATTTTATTATGTGTGTGTTATAGTTAGTTATGTAACGATTATGATATGCAGTAAGGTTGTCACAAATTAGTTTGGTTATTACATGTATATATTTATGTTTAAAAATCAGATTGATCAAGCCAAATTTAATAATAATAATATTTAATACTTTATTAAATTTTTATATATAATTACATATATATCGTTCATAATTAATTACAACATAACATTATACTGTTAAAATTTATACTATAATTTTATATATAAAATTTAATAGAAATACTAATCTTCGACAGCAAGGAATTTTTTTAGAAATATTATTGTTATTTAATATTATTTAAATAATTTTACAACATAAATAAATTAGATTAATTTTTTTTGGAGGAACAAGTTTTTAATTTAGAGGAAGTATGGAAGATGATCAGAAAGTGTTTAAGCTGCCATTGATTGCAGAGAGCTTATAGATTTTATTAAACCAAGTTTCGATGATTACAACTAAGTTACATAATTTCCTTATATAGGCTATTAGCCCGTAGATCCGGTTATTTGATTACTTACAAATATCAAATTTTACAGGACACATAATATGATATGCCGGAAATTTGGGACAATATCAAATTAATAATCTATATTAAAAATTAAATTGATTTGATAATATTTGTTAATAATTTAATAATCTTCTTTTAAATAAATATTTAACTGATAGTTTATCTTTTAAAAGTTAATCAAATTGCCTTCTATTTATAATGTATATATCTGTATATATTGTAAATGGATAATCTTTGTTTTAAATTTAATAAATAGACATGTTTCTAATTCTAATATTTTTGATAATTTAGAAATTTGATATTAAGCTATTTAATAAATGATCATATGATTTTAAATTACTCAAGATTTAAGTTTAGTTTGTTTAAATAATTTTAGCTTACATTTAAATTTAGCAAAAGGTTTGTTTAATTTGTTTTAAATTTTAGCTTGATAAAAATAAGTAGTTTATTAATAAAGAGATAAATTCTTTTATAAATCATTTTGACTTAATAATGAGCTCTGTTAATAATGAAAATCCTTACAAATGAATTTTTAATAAAATTGTTATTTCAACTTTAATTATATATGTGTGTGTTTGAATGAAAGTTATGATTTGGAAATTAAAAAAATAAAGGTTTCAAAATGTTCAAATTAAAATAAACATTTATTTATATTAATATAAGTATAAAGTAAAATAATAATAGGTAATCAAATATTTGTTAGTCTATGTTTAAAAATAAAAGAAATAAAACATACTTATGAAAGTAGCTTGTAAATAATGTATGCAAGACAGGAATAAAAAAAAACAAATATCTATAAACAAGTAGCTTCATATACAAGCTAAACTCTAACCTACAGATTGTACACTTACACACATATTTTTAGCAGTCAAACATAAGTATGTAGGTAGCCTGTAAATAATTAAGTATGCAGGCCAGAATAAAAAAAAGAAGAGACAAGTATGCAAAACATAATAAAATATCTAAGTATAAATCATGGTATGTAGGAACATAAAATACAACAAAACATATGCAGGCATAAAGAATGTAGTTAACCTGTAAGAAAATGCAAAGCAAAGTTAAGAAAACAAAATAAAAGGGAGTAACATATGCAAGTTGCTTGTAAGAGAAGTGCAAAGCTTAATTAAAATATCTATGGATAAAAAAAAAATAAGTTGAGACATAAGGTACATCCTCATTAAAAGCTTTCATCTCAGCATAGGATTTTTGTCAATTCGAAATGTTGAAGCAAATTTTCAAGCCTCCAAAATAAAATATCTTGCCTAATACAAACAAGGACATAATTATATCTGCTTGTGCTTAACCAGTTATCACCTTCCCGTGCTTAACCAGTTATCACCTTCCCCTATAAGCTTCTTTTTATACATGCTTTCTTATTCAGTTCGTTCAACATAGCATAGCATAGCAAACATTTATTTTTATATAGCTGAAGCTTTGTATAACAAAAAACATCAATGCAAAGTCAAAAAAAATATTTTACAGCAATTCCAGTTTTAAAGTATTAGCTGTTGCAAAACAAGAATGCTCTGTCCCTTCCAAATGCAATGGTGAGTAACATCATTTTTAAAGGTTTAAATTTTAAATATGGTTGCTTGGTTGATGTCTGTAGTATATATATTGTTTGCCATATCTCTGCATGGATGAGTGTAGCCATTTCTGTACATTTTGTTCTTTACTTTAAGCATCAGTGTGATGTAAAATCATTATCCTTATTCTTCCTTACTGTTTGGATTAGGACTTAATCAAAAGGTTTTGGATTAGCATAGATGGATGTTTAAAATTTATAGGAAAGTTAAATATAAACTTGAGTAAGCCTTGGAAAAAAAATGAAACAACAGAGCAAATCATAAAATAAGTCAAGCATTCAAATTTAAAGTTTTCAAATACATCTGGAGGCAAGCTAGTGTATCTCTGGAACCTGTAGGCTGCACCTTGTCAAACTATAAACATTTTGGCATTTTTGTTTCCAAGAGTGTTCAGGCTAGAAAAAAAAAGGGGGGGTTCAAAACTATATTCAAAGCTAAAGGGCGTTTTGTCATTTTCTTTACAGGTGAGTAACAACATATTTTTTAAAAAAAAACTTTAAATTGTTTTGGATGTATAGTTTTGGAATGTATGTGTTTAGTATAAATGTGTATGGATGTGTGAATATGGGTATATATATTCCCTGTATCTTCTCTCTTACTAGTTTATTTTTAGCGCAAGACTTGTTCAAAAATCTTTTTCTCTCGAACCATTTGCTGTTAGGATGTAGACTATAAACAAAAGGTATTTGTTTCATACTAGATTAGAGTTTAAGAATTTATGTAAACAAAAACAAGTTGGATATGGCTCTGGAAAATTAAAAGAACAGAGATGATCAAGTTACGTCAAAATTTAAATTCCATAATTTATTAATTCAGGGTTATATATCAAATCTCTAATCAAAATCATGATTTTTAAACCTGGTTTGATGATTTTTCATTGTGTGGTTCGCGAGCAGTTCGTTTTTGTTTGCTAATTGGTTTTCGACCAAGTTCTGATGATCGGTGGGGTTGTGTTGGTCGGGGCTTTGGCTGGGAATGGAGGGGCCTACGGGAATGACTGGAAAATTGGTCAGAGGTGGCAATGATGTCTGTGGCATCGGCGGCGTGAGGTTTTAATCAGGTGACCTAGTTTCTACTGGGTCGAATGAATCAACCACCACGGCGCGTACGATCGATCGAGTGCAGGGGTTTTTGGGGTGTTGATAGTTAGGTTGTAGACGAAGGACAGGCCGAAGTTATAGACCCTCATATGGTCGGAGGGTGGAGAATTCGATGATGACAGGTTTTGAGGTGGGGAGGTGTTGGTGGTTCCAGGTTTGGAACTGTTACAGTTTGGTGTGCAGTTTTTTTTAGGGCTCGGGGAAGTCTCGGGTCAATTGCATGGTTTACTCGAAGCAAAGAGGTAATTGACCCGAAGCACTTTGCACTGGTCTCAGGTGTGTGTTGAATTGCTACAGGTTATATAAACTACATGTACATTTAAATTTAAACCAAATTTAAAGCAAAATAAATTGTAAGTTTGTTGTAATCATGATGTATTTGAATTTAAGTTGGTCAACTAAGATTAAACAAAGTGAAAATCTAAATTGAAGTATGAATTCAAATTTATATTTTGAATTTAAAATGCAGTTTTAAAATATTTAAATGAGTTTCAGGTTTAAAACCTGATAGTTTCCAGATTTTAAAAATTAGACCTGAAACAAAAGTGTTGCAGCAGTTAAATTCGATTTTGTTAAAGGTTTTGATTCAAATGGATATTTGAATCTTAAAGTTAAAATGGCTTTGGATTTTTAAAAAAAAAATCGACTTCCTAATTCTAGTTGTTAAAAGAGAGTTTAAATCGAATTTTTTAAATCAAGATAAACTGAGAGAATGCAAGTTTACTTAGAATTCAAAATCTGAAAGCTTAACTCAGTTTTAATTATGAATAAGCTCAAATAAAATAGTTTTGAAAAGTAAAATTGTTTCAATAAAAATTAACTTGATTTTTTGAGAATTCTTTGATTAAAGATTTTTGAATGAAAAGTAAATAAGTTGTTTAACTTGAGGTTTGCAAGTTAAATATAAATGTATTTTGGAAATTTAAATTTGAATTAAAATTCAAGTAGTTTAATTTAAAAGTCTTTCTTATATATGTTCACATGTAAGTAATAAATGTTATTTACATTTATTTAAAAGGATTTTAAATTGAATTTAAGTTATAATCATTTTGGATTTTCAATTCAAATGATATTTGAATTTAAATTTAAAATGTAATGTTAATGAAGTCATTAATTAAGAAATAAATTATCTTAAGGATAATAGGGTAATTAAGGGATGACTTATGTATTGAAGTTAATAATTTAAATTGATTTATAACTAAAGATCATTTAAGAAGTAAATTAAGAAATGTTATTAGTTAATATAGATAATTAACCAAGGATTATTAATTAATTCATATATAGGATTAATTTTGGACAATTAATTAGGCTAATTGGATAATCTATTGTAAATTGTTAAATGTAATTACTCGATAAAGCTAATAAAGAGATTAATTACTTAGGGTAATTAATTTTGATAAGATGATTTGTTTAAGTTAATTAATTTATTTTAATTAATTTAAGGAAATCATTTGATAAATTGATAAGTGTAAATGACTTAGTGTATTCAATGGAGCATAATTACTTAAGGAAGAAATTAATGATAATTACTGAATGTAATTAGTGAAAGATGATGTGTCAATAAAGTAATTTGGATAATTACTTTTGAAATTAATCAAGGGATTAATTAATGGAGATAATTAATTTATTAATATGTAATTAAGGGTAGTTAATTACTGATTGATATTAATCAAGGGCGATTAATAATTGAGTTAAATTAAAGAGGAATCATTTAATGTGGTTATTTAAATCAAAGTAATTTAATTTAAATCTAAATTAAAGACCATTAATTAATAATTAATGAGGCAATTAAGAATTGGTTAATTAAGAATAATTAATAATGTGGTTAATAAATATAATTAATTCACAATAAATACGATTATTTATATCTAATCAATTAAAAGGGTAATTAAATGCTAATTACTATGAACGAGGTAGGATAATTAATTTGTGAAATTAATTAAAGACTAATTACTTATAGTAATTAGAAATGATTAATCAAAGGTGTTGAATCAAGATGCATACCTAGAGAGTAATCAATTAATTTAATTTATAATTGATTAATGGTTGTATAAGCAGGATTTATAGCTGAGGTAATTAATTTAATTTACTTTAAATTAATTAGATATAGAAGTAGTTAATTTAATTTATTTTAAATTAATTACCAATGGTATGATTATAAATCATTGCTTATGGATGGATGAAATTAATATCTCATTCGATGATTGTGAACTCAGATATGAGACGAATAATATCTAGGTGACTTGGATGTTTGTTTAAGCATGATAGTATATTATTATCTGATTGGGTTGATAATTTTGATTATCTGTTTATGATGATGATATGATTATCTACTATGATATTATGAATTATCTATCTGTGTGTATATTGATGATTTTGAATTAAACTGTTAAGACTAAATAGACAACTTGGCCTTAAAAGACACATTTTGGATTTCGATGAGACCAGGATCGGATTTGCTACATTACAGCGTGATAGGAGGTTCTCACTTTGCGTTAGGCGGCGAACGGGAGACTCTTACCCCTACATGCCCCCGGGGATAGTATAAGGTCTTGCGGGGTTGGTTGCGACTCGAGAGGGTGGCCATAAAAGCAAATCCGAGGTATCACTGTGAGCCACAGCGGGGCTGGGATGGTTGAAAAGCCTACCGGTCGTGAGCCGTTGCTGATGGTTGAAAAGCCTAGGACGTTACAGTGGTATCAGAGCGCTAGGTTGAGTGAATACCTAGGATCTTGAGTGATTTCTTTCTTGAGGGAGCGTATTTGTAATTTTGATATATATATATATATATATATATTTGTTTCTACCTATTTGTTGGGTTACCTGTTCAGGTTTTCCAATGAGTTATAAAGGTAGATAGGTAGTGGTGTGTAACACAATTATCAATGATTGGAAGTGTAATTGTCAACACTGTAGGCCTAATACTGTCTCGAGTAAGTTTTGGACGGTGTAAGGATTTCATTGATCTCTGAAGGAAACCTGTTAAGATTTGGAGTTCATCTTTGAAGGGTAAGAGTTTGGTTGAGCTAGAGTTTGGATCTGTCGGGTGGACAGAAGTAAGTTAAGATATTTTGATACATCATGGTGTAGTAGCAGTGTGATGAGACACAGTGACTATGGATGTCTCCGAAGATGTTTCTTTGCATCAAGTTAAGGATGTGTGTCTGCTTCGGTATTGTGGCTGAGTTCAGCAGGGTGTTTCTGTTTGGTTTGAGGTCCGAGTTTCTCGAAGAGCTTTGGATAGGAAATCTTAGCATCTGTGGCAGCAATGCAGCTTGGGATGTTTTCGGCGTTGACAAGAGATCTTCCGGCTTAGCAGTTTTTCTGGAATGGAATTCAGAAGTAATTATGTGGACCCGTTTCTTCGATGGATTGGCCACATAAGTGTAAGCTGTTCTGATTTGTAAAAAGAGAGAGCAGTATCTTTGGAATTTGGCTGTATCGATCGCAAAAGATACTTGCGATGGTTTGGGTGTTCTTTTGGGGTTTCAGAGATTTTTCTAGATGTCTTCTGGAAGTTAGAGTTTTGTTAACATCTGGAAATTGAGTTTGGTGAAGCAGCTCAGAATTTTGGAGGAACTTTTGAGTTTTATTTTTGGAATGTGTTGACCAGTCCGTGTTTGAGTTCATAATCAACATTTTCATCTGTTCGGTCAGAGTTGCGTAGTGGAAGCATGGTGGAAGCTGTTTTAGTTTGGAAGCAACTGGATGTTGCAGTGTTTGGATTAGAGAGTTCTACGGGAAAATTTTCAGGATCTGAGGCCAGTTTGAAGTGCACCTGTTATATCTTTTCCGGATAAGAGAAGTGAGTTCTGATTTTTGATTTGGAATAGAGTTGTATTTTGAGTTTTGGTTGATCTTGGAAAGATCAATTTGTTGGATTGTCTTTGGTTCAGTTTGTTTATAGGGACATCAGCAAGGATTGAGCTGATCAGGAAAGATGAAGGAAGCCCAGGATTGTCCGAAGAGTTTTGTGGATTAAAGACGAAGAAATTTGGAGTCCGTAATCAGGGATTTGATTTTGGATAAGTGTTTGGTCTTCAGGATTGAATTGTCAGTTTGCATAACTGGAATTCGGAGTGTTTCACGTGTCTCTGTGATTTTTCTTTGATTTTATCTTTGATTGAATTGTCAGTTTGTTTATAACTGGAATTCGGAGTACGTGTAAGATCTATCTTTGATTTTAGAGTCAGCAGTTCAGGGAATTTCGGTTGTTGGGTCAGACTTGAGTTTGGTCTGATATTTTGATTTGTTTTGTAGATTTAGATGAGTGGGAACTCTGTAGTTTAGTAGTAGTATTGATTGTTTGGATTTTATAGTGCGAGTAACTCGGTATTTATACTTGGGGAAACTCGAGAAAATTCTATTTAGAATTTTGTCTGGATAGTTAGATTTGTTTGTTTGGATGAATTGGTTAATATGATTGTTAGTTTATGGTTGATATATGCTGGTGTTAAAATTTTAAATTTTAAATTGGATTATTAAATTACTTTTGTTTTAAATTTCGAGGACGAAATTCTTTTAAGGGGGGAAGAATGTGATATCCCGGAAATTTGGGACAATATCAAATTAATAATCTACATTAAAAATTAAATTGATTTGATAATATTTGTTAATAATTTAATAATCTTCTTTTAAATAAATATTTAACTGATAATTTATCTTTTAAAAGTTAATCAAATTGCCTTCTATTTATAATGTATATATCTGTATATATTGTAAATGGATAATCTTTGTTTTAAATTTAATAAATAGACATGTTTCTAATTCTAATATTTTTGATAATTTAGAAATTTGATATTAAGCTATTTAATAAATGATTATACGATTTTAAATTACTCAAGATTTAAGTTTAATTTGTTTAAATAATTTTAGCTTACATTTAAATTTAGCAAAAGTTTTGTTTAATTTGTTTTAAAATTTAGCTTGATAAAAATAAGTAGTTTATTAATAAAGAGATAAATTCTTTTATAAATCATTTTGACTTAATAATGAGCTCTATTAATAATGAAAATCTTTACAAATGAATTTTTAATAAAATTGTTATTTCAACTTTAATTATATATGTGTGTTTGAATGAAAGTTATGATTTGGAAATTAAAAAAATAAAGGTTTCAAAATGTTCAAATTAAAATAAACATTTATTTATATTAATATAAGTATAAAGTAAAATAATAATAGGTAATCAAATATTTGTTAGTCTATGTTTAAAAATAAAAGAAATAAAACATACTTATGCAAGTAGCTTGTAAATAATGTATGCAAGACAGGAATAAAAAAAAACAAATATCTATAAACAAGTAGCTTCATATACAAGCTAAACTCTAACCTACATATTGTACACTTACACACATATTTTTAGCAGTCAAACATAAATATGTAGGTAGCCTGTAAAAAATTAAGTATGCAGGCCAGAATAAAAAAAAAAGGCAAGTATGCAAAACATAATAAAATATCTAAGTATAAATCATGGTATGTAGGAACATAAAATACAACAAAACATATGCAGGCATAAAGAATGTAGTTAACCTGTAAGAAAATGCAAAGCAAAGTTAAGAAAACAAAATAAAAGGGAGTAACATATGCAAGTTGCTTGTAAGAGAAGTGCAAAGCTTAATTAAAATATCTATGGATATAAAAAAAAGTTGAGACATAAGGTACATCCTCATTAAAAGCTTTCATCTCAGCATAGGATTTTTGTCAATTCGAAATGTTGAAGCAAATTTTCAAGCCTCCAAAATAAAATATCTTGCCTAATACAAACAAGGACATAATTATATCTGCTTGTGCTTAACCAGTTATCACCTTCCCCTATAAGCTTCTTTTTATACATGCTTTCTTATTCAGTTCGTTCAACATAGCATAGCATAGCAAACATTTATTTTTATATAGCTGAAGCTTTGTATAACAAAAATACATCAATGCAAAGTCAAAAAAAAAATTTTTTTACAACAATTCCAGTTTTAAAGTATTAGCTGTTGCAAAACAAAAATGCTCTGTCCCTTCCAAATGCAATGGTGAGTAACATCATTTTTAAAGGTTTAAATTTTAAATATGGTTGCTTGGTTGATGTCTGTAGTATATATATTGTTTGCCATATCTCTGCATGGATGAGTGTAGCCATTTCTGTACATTTTGTTCTTTACATCAAGCATCAGTGTGATGTAAAGATCATTATCCTTATTCTTCCTTACTGTTTGGATTAGGACTTAATCAAAAGGTTTTGGATTAGCATAGATGGATGTTTAAAATTTATAGGAAAGTTAAATATAAACTTGAGTAAGCCTGGAAAAAAAAATGAAACAACAGAGCAAATCATAAAATAAGTCAAGCATTCAAATTTAAAGTTTTCAAATACATCTGGAGGCAAGCCAGTGTATCTCTGGAACCTATAGGCTGCACCTTGTCAAACTATAAACATTTTGGCATTTTTGTTTCCAAGAGTGTTCAGGCTAGAAAAAAAAGGGGGGGTTCAAAACTATATTCAAAGCTAAAGGGTGTTCTGCCATTTTCTTTACAGGTGAGTAACAACATATTTAAAAAAAAACTTTAAATTGTTTTGGATGTATAGTTTTGGAATATATGTGTTTAGTATAAATGTGTATGGATGTGTGAATGTGGGTATATATATTCCCTATATCTTCTCTGTTACTAGTTTATTTTTAGCTCAAGACTTTTTCAAAAATCTTTTTCTCTCGAACCATTTGCTGTTAGGATGTAGACTATAAACAAAAGGTATTTGTTTCATACTAGATTAGAGTTTAAGAATCTATGTAAACAAAAACAAGTTGGATATGGCTCTGGAAAATTAAAAGAACAGAGATGATCAAGTTACGTCAAAATTTAAATTCCATAATTTATTAACTCAGGGTTATATATCAAATCTCTAATCAAAATCATGATTTTTAAACCTGGTTTGATGATTTTTCAATGTGTGGTTCGCGAGCAGTTCGTTTTTGTTTGCTAATTGGTTTTCGACCAAGTTCTGATGATCGGTGGGGTTGTGTTGGTCGGGGCTTTGGCTGGGAATGGAGGGGCCTACAGGAATGACTGGAAAATTGGTCAGAGGTGGCAATGATGTCTGTGGCATCGGCGGCGTGAGGTTTTAATCAGGTGACCTAGTTTCTACTGGGTCGAATGAATCAACCACCACGGCGCATACGATCAATCGAGTGCAGGGGTTTTTGGGGTGTTGATAGTTAGGTTGTAGACGAAGGACAGGCCGAAGTTATAGACCCTCATATGGTCGGAGGGTGGAGAATTCGATGATGACAGGTTTTGAGGTGGGGAGGTGTTGGTGTTTCCAGGTTTGGAACTGTTACAGTTTGGTGTGCAGTTTTTTTTAGGGCTCGGGGAAGTCTCGGGTCAATTGCATGGTTTACTCGAAGCAAGGAGGTAATTGACCCGAAGCACTTTGCACTGGTCTCAGGTGTGTGTTGAATTGCTACAGGTTATATAAACTACATGTACATTTAAATTTAAACCAAATTTAAAGCAAAATAAATTGTAAGTTAGTTGTAATCATGATGTATTTGAATTTAAGTTGGTCAACTAAGATTAAACAAAGTGAAAATCTAAATTGAAGTATGAATTCAAATTTATATTTTGAATCTAAAATGCAGTTTTAAAATATTTAAATGAGTTTCAGGTTTAAAACCTGATAGTTTCCAGATTTTAAAAATTAGACCTGAAACAAAAGTGTTGCAGCAGTTAAATTCGATTTTGTTAAAGGTTTTGATTCAAATGGATATTTGAATCTTAAAGTTAAAATGGCTTTGGATTTTTTAAAAAAAATCAAGTTCCTAATCCTAGTTGTTAAATGAGAGTTTAAATCGAAGTTTTTAAATCAAGATAAACTGAGAGAATGCAAGTTTACTTAGAATTCAAAATCTGAAAGCTTAACTCAGTTTTAATTATGAATAAGCTCAAATAAAATAGTTTTGAAAAGTAAAATTGTTTCAATAAAAATTAACTTGATTTTTTGAGAATTCTTTGATTAAAGATTTTTGAATGAAAAGTAAATAAGTTGTTTAACTTGAGGTTTGCAAGTTAAATATTAATGTATTTTGGAAATTTAAATTTGAATTAAAATTCAAGTAGTTTAATTTAAAAGTCTTTCTTATATATGTTCACATGTAAGTAATAAATGTTATTTACATTTATTTAAAAGGATTTTAAGTTGAATTTAAGTTATAATCATTTTGGATTTTCAATTCAAATGATATTTGAATTTAAATTTAAAATGTAATGTTAATGAAGTCATTAATTAAGAAATAAATTATCTTAAGGATAATAGGGTAATTAAGGGATGACTTATGTATTGAAGTTAATAATTTAAATTGATTTATAACTAAAGATCATTTAAGAAGTAAATTAAGAAATGTTATTAGTTAATATAGATAATTAACCAATGATTGTTAATTAATTCATATATAGGATTAATTTTGGACAATTAATTAGGTTAATTGGATAATCTATTGTAAATTGTTAAATGTAATTACTCGATAAAGCTAATAAAGAGATTAATTACTTAGGGTAATTAATTTTGATAAGATGATTTGTTTAAGTTAATTTATTTATTTTAATTAATTTAAGGAAATCATTTGATAAATTGATAAGTGTAAATGACTTAGTGTATTCAATGGAGCATAATTACTTAAGGAAGAAATTAATGATAATTATTGAATGTAATTAGTGAAAGATGATGCGTCAATAAAGTAATTTGGATAATTACTTTTGAAATTAATCAAGGGATTAATTAATGGAGATAATTAATTTATTAATATGTAATTAAGGGTAGTTAATTACTGATTGATATTAATCAAGGGCGATTAATAATTGAGTTAAATTAAAGAGGAATCATTTAATGTGGTTATTTAAGTCAAAGTAATTTAATTTAAATCTAAATTAAAGACCATTAATTAATAATTAATGAGGCAATTAAGAATTGGTTAATTAAGAATAATTAATAATGTGGTTAATAAATATAATTAATTCACAATAAATACGATTATTTATATCTAATCAATTAAAAGGGCAATTAAATGCTAATTACTATGAACGAGGTAGGATAATTAATTTGTGAAATTATTTAAAGACTAATTACTCATAGTAATTAGAAATGATTAATCAAAGGTGTTGAATCAAGATGCATACCTAGAGAGTAATCAATTAATTTAATTTATAATTGATTAATGGTTGTATAAGCAGGATTTATAGATGAGGTAATTAATTTAATTTACTTTAAATTAATTAGATATAGAAGTAGTTAATTTAATTTATTTTAAATTAATTACAAATGGTATGATTATAAATCATTGCTTATGGATGAATGAAATTAATATCTCATTTGATGATTGTGAACTCAGATATGAGATGAATAATATCTAGGTGACTTGGATGTTTGTTTAAGCATGATAGTATATTATTATCTGATTGGGTTGATAATTTTGATTATCTGTTTATGATGATGATATGATTATCTACTGTGATATTATGAATTATCTATCTGTGTGTATATTGATGATTTTGAATTAAACTGTTAAGACTAAATAAACAACTTGGCCTTAAAAGACACGTTTTGGATTTCGATACGACCGGGATCGGTTTTCCTTATTTGGAACATTCGAAAACCACATCGATTCCAAATTAGCGATGGGTCGTGAATCTGAAGTGAAGATGAAGTTTCAGAGTGCAAGGGTTATCGTCGTTAACTCTGAGGGTGATTCCAAAATGGGTGTAACGAGATAATGCCTTCGGTTTCATTCGAACCCGGAACGAACTTGTATGGATTGAATGCTTTCAACACATCGTCAAGTGGGCGATGAGCATTCTAAGAAATGTTTTTCTATAAAGGTAATCGTAGCCTCAAGCCTCATCAACCGAGAATGGCTAAAACAGGGGAGGTGCAGCAAGGTTAGGTGGGTCATGCCCAAGAAGGACAAGATTTTCCCTGTCTAGATGTCCCTTTTATTTCGGCTGTGTGGGCGGTTGGATGTACACCAACTGCGGGGTTATCTTGTTCAGGACTGTTCAGTAAGGAATGGTTCCGGCCTTGTGTTGTAGGGGGTCGGGAGTGATCCTTGGTACGTTGATCTAGGCCACGTACTGTGACGGGCGGTACCCCAGTAGCCCTGCCATTGTATGGAATCCAAAATCCAATAAGTGCCAACGGTTTTGATTGTATTACCCACTTTTGTGGCTAGTAGCTGGAATTTAATGAATGTAACAATTTCGGCTATTTTCTATTTACTTGAAAACTCTAGACCTATTATAATATCACAGAATTTCCTATCAAATGTTTTGGTTAGCGTAAGGTAAAAACTTTTCCATGTTTATGTGTGGGGAGTCTTACGTGATACCTTTTATTTTCAAATGATTTTCAAAGTTAAACAACTTTAACCTGTTACTCATACCAGACCCATGTCTGACCCGGAGTTTATTTTTGTTTTTCACAAACTCTCGGGTACCCAAATTTTTACGGGTAGCCAAGGGATTCAGGTTAGCTTTGACGAATTCTGGAAAAGCAATGGAGCAGGTGGCTTCAGCGTTGTAGATATATATAGTTCCGCTGTGTTGGTATCTCTGAGTCATTTTGTTTGGATTGTTTTGTGTATTGAGTTGTATAACTAGACAGGTGTTTATAACTGTCTAGTATGTGATGTATTATCTGTATAACTCTGATTGATGTTGTATGTTATGTAAATACTTGTGTGATTATTATAATTTATTCGTTCCGCTGTGAGATTCTGATGTTGTTGTTCTTTCTTCTCTATCTTTTCTGTTTTCTCATCCCTTTCTTTCTTCAAGAATGATACGTCTTCCTGGGCGTAGGAAGTCGGGGTCGTTACACATAATCTATATAAATGTACAAAGCTGGCAAAAAAATATAAAGCTGACCCGAAAGGTGTTAAAGCTATTTTAGTGCTGGCATTTTTTTGGGTGGTATGCATGTGCTGGACTTTATGTAGAGGCTTTTAATGCTTTACGCGGCTCTATGAGTAGAAGGTATAGACAAGTCATCAGATTCGTCATCCGTGATGTCGCTCATATCTTCCATAGCCTCTAGATCACTATCTTTCGCAAACCTAATTACATGCCTGTGTGGATCGAAGCTGTCTATAGGATAGAATGGTAGTAAGTATTTGAACCCTGTAGAGCCCCATATCTGCTTTGTAGTGGTTTCTGCATAGAAATAAAGTTCACGACAATGGGGTGGTGGTGATAATAATTCCTCTCTTTGGTGAAACTCCCATGGTCTATGGTTTTGAAACCAAATTGACTTTCGTTCATATATCTTTGCTCCTTGTGCAAATGCATAGGGCTGCGAATTTTTGTTAACAAAAATAGAAATCATGTTAGCTGTTCGTTTAGTATTTTTGCTGTCGAACAAGAATTTTGGGTAAGTGGAATTAACACATAATGTGACTGGATTCTCGAATGATAGCATACTATGGAGAATTAAGCCTAGCTTCCATCCAAACTTGTCTAAGTACTCTATTTTACAATCTATGTTTAGTTCAAGTCGTGAGAGCATACCATGGTCAAATAATGTGATCACAGTGTCAAAGTCTACTGGAGTTAAGTCGAAGTCTATTCGTGCTTTAAGCATATTGGATCTACAATCTTGTACAATTTTGCATCCTTCTGGCGAATCTTCTGCCCATTCTTTTAGTTTATCCTGCAAATTCTGCATTTGATTTTTCCATCCTTGTGCTACTAATTCATTAATCATGATTTCTAAATCCGGACATTTGTCGTATAGTGGTTTTAGTGCCTTTCTAGGTTTAAGTTTAAGCATAGCTTGGAGCTGTTGATATGATAGAGTTGTACTAGGAATGATGGTTTCCTGTTTTAATTGCTTTACTTCTTTAGCTAAGGCAAAGATCCTGGTTTCATAATGTTGATTTGTTAGTTGTATGTAGGCCAATTCTCTTTTACGGTTCTCTAACTCTGTTATCTTGTTTTGGAGTAGGAACGACTACTGTTGACTCTAATTTAACTGGGTTTGCAAGGCATAATTCTGTGTTGCCTGGTCATTCATTATATGTTCTGGAGATTGTGGCATTAAAGTTGTAATTTGGGAATATGATTGTTGATATTGTGGATCGATGTAGAAGTTGAGACCTAGTTGTTGTTTAGCTACATATATGGCTTCCCTCAAAGAATAAAATCCTCTAAATCTTGGGTTAGGATAACTTTGAACTGAGGACCTGACTAAAGTGTTTAAAAATTCCAACATATAGTCCTTCAAAGACTACACGGCAGGAAAAAGATTTTGATAGGGGGTTTCTGTTGTATTTTAAAAAGATAGTTTGCAAAACAATTTGCCAAAATCATTTTGTATTTACGGTCTGTATCTACTGTTTTTAAATTCCATAAATGATCTAACAGACACTGTTTTGATTTGTCTGTGATTCTGACCATAAGCCTAAATTTTCTTGGGTTATTATCCTGAAAAATAGCTATGTTATTCTGACCAAAGGTCATTGTTGGAATTTTGAAAGTATTTGTCGGTGCTGTATTTGTCAGTGAACTACTTGGCACTGTAGGGCTTTTAACCTCCTTTTCTGGCTTTTGAATAGCTGGAGAGGTGTTAGCCTCCTTAATTTCTTTTTTTACTTTTGCATTCATCATATCTACCTAGAAATAATGCAAAAAACATTTGGCTAATTGCTTGGAAAGTAAACCTGCTAAATGGTTGTCTTTGCCTTTATATGTTCAAAAACTATTTTATAACCACATCCTTGGAGTAAATTATGCAAATTTAACCATCTAATTTTATTTATCTTTTTGGAGATTTCATTATTCATAAATTTGACAATGGCTTTGCAATCTGTTCTGACAGTAAATTCTTTAGTTAGGTGTATCTTAAATTTGTTTAATGCGTTAACAAGGGCTTGTATTTCAAAGTCTATACTAGTCCAATTTTGCCCAAGTTTGCTAAACGTACCACTAGCATATGACACTATTTTTTCTTGTGATTTATCTGCAAATTTATTTGGTTTACAAATAAGGATTGCTCCCCATCCTTCCTTGCATCCATCGCATTCGATTATATGATAGTCTGTGGTTAATGGGAGTTTTAATGGCTTAATTCGTTTGACTTCTTCTTTGATTGTTTTTATTAACCTAATGTCTTCATTATTAAATCGTCTTTATCCATTCTTAGATATTTTACCATATAATGGTCCTACTAGTTTGGCAAGATTTGGGATAAATTTTCTAGCATAATTTACGAGTCCTAGAAATGCTTGAATCTTTTTTACACCAGCTAGTTTGTCTGGAAACTCTAAAAAAATTTGAAAAATATGTGGTTGTAGTTCTACTTTACCATTTTCAATTTCTAGTCCTAAAAAGGAAAATTTTCTTTTAAATAATTCCATTTTTTTGAAATAACTATTCTATTTTTTAATATTTCATCAAGGATTAACTTTAAATGAGATTCATGTTCTTGGATTGTATTACTGGCTATTAGGATGTCATCAATATAAACTAGACAAAAGTCATATTTTTTAAATATACTATCCATAAGTCTTTGGAAAACTGCTGGGGCTGTTTTTAATCCGAAGCTCGGAACATTCCGTTCGAAATGTCCTTCTGAACATGTAAATGCAGTCCATGGTTTAAAGGTTTCTTCTAACTGCAGTTGGTTGTATCCTGATTTTAAATCAAATTTGCTAAAGATCTTATTTTGAATTAGTTTTATTAAGATATCTTTATTTGGGATATTGTAGCCATCATCTTCTATATTATCATTAAGTCTTTTATAATTGTATCTTTTATAATTGTATACTATTCGGGGTTTTCCTCTACTAACTTCAGCATGATTTACAACAATAAAAGCAGCTGATCTGTGGGGACTTTCCAATTTTCTGATTAAGTTCTGTTTCAACATTTCTTATATTTGGAGTTTGAATTCTGCAATGTCTGTATGTGAATATTCTATATTTTTCGTTCTTATTGTTATGTCTGGGTTTTTTATTTTTATTTTCGCTATGTACTGCACTTTGCTTTTGGTAATGTCATCGCCTATAAGGCCTATTTTTTCTAATTTTTGAATTAAGGGGTAATTAATTGAGTCAAAAATGTCTAGCCCTTTTTCTAATGTTTTTGCTTTATCTTGTGCTAAAAGATTAAACGCTTCTAGTTTTTCGTCTGGTAACAAAAAAATTTGGTGTTTAGGTTGTTTGAAAAAATCTAACTCAGGGGTACCACCACAATTCTGCAGCAACTCTGATTTGGTTTGATAAAAGTTAGTAGGTAAGGTGTATGTATTTTTATTAAAAGTAATGTTATTTTGACTAATGGAAATACTTCCATTAAGATTTAATATAAAATTTTGACTCAATAAAAACTCGGAACTATTAATTTCAGGTGGTGTAATATTTGTTTGTCCTAAATCATATTTACTACTGTAATTACCAGAAAAGTCTTTAAATTGGATTTGTGTATGATCAGGTAATTTATATTTTAATTGCATAATGCATTGTTTGGCTGTTTTAGAGAATAGCTTATATGTTAACGGTACTTGGAATTCTTTAGGAATTAGTTTATGAGCTATTAGGCTCTTTGCTACCAGCGTCAATTATAGCTGTTGTGGTTATAAAATTTTGGTGATCAAACCATAGTTTACATTCTAGGGTTAGCAAAGTTGTAGAGAATTCTTTTAGTTAAATTATTTTTGTTGTTTGTTGGAAGTTTTCTTCATTTACCTTAGTTATTTCTTCTTTTCCTGTATCTTTCCTTTCTTCTTTTAAGGTTGCTAATTCTCGTTTTATTTCATGTAATTCATACTGGAGTAACCTTATTTGAACTTCATGCTTGTCTACTCTTTCTTGTAAGAAGCTGTTTTTTGGTATTTTTATTTCTTTTTTGGTTAATTCTATGTTAAGATTTGTTTGGAGCATAAAAAACATGTTTCCTTATAACATTCATTACATTGAAATTGCTTATTAATTGTTGGGTATCTATTGCAGTTGTAGCAGGATATGTGATCACTTCCTTTATTTTGTATCCATTCATGTGAACAGTTTTCTTGATTCATTAAGGTATAAGTTATAGGATCAAGATGATCATTATCTTCTTTAGAAACTATACTATAAATAGATTCGTTATCGGAATTATCATTTACACTTTGTAGATCGTATTCTCCTAATTCGTCGACTAGATTGGCTCTATACTGATTATTTGCACGATTAGGACATTTATTAGTTAAATGATTCGAGTCGCCACATATATAGCAGGTACATTTTTTATTATATGGTCTTTTTTTTAACATATCTACTTTGTTTATGCTTGTCATATTTTACCGATTTTCTTAAATACTTTTTTCTCTTTTTGTATCCATGGGCTTGAGGTGTATATATTGCCGTTTTACAAAATGCCTATGCCTGCCTTTTAATCTGTTCTTGCATAATGGCTTCTTCACACGATTCCTCTAATTTTTGGAAAACAAAAGTAATTCTAATTCCTATACCTAACCCTTGTTCTATTCCCTTACCGTCTTTCCATTCTTTGTGTATATTTCGTCCTAAATCTCCTGGTAATTTTGTAAAATATCTATCACATAATTCGCCATCAAAAGCTTTACCTGTTTGCGGTATCATTGTTGCAAAATCTTGGCTAAATTCTTTAACGTATTTAAAATCACTAATACTTAATTGTTCTAGATTTCTTATAGTTGTATCTTGTAATGTTGTGTTTCCTTTAGCTGGATCCATATCAATTATTATCGTTCGGATCATTGATGTAAAATTATATGGATTGTCTCCTAATGATTTTTGTCTAACTATTTCGTCCGCATTTACTGCGTTAAAACTCTGATATATTCCCAATGCCATTGGATCTAAAGTAGTTTCTAGTACTGCAAACATATCCATATCTCCTCGTTTATTAACTTCCCAGTAGCGTATGACATTTTGTTCGCGAATTAATATTTCATTTGGCCATAATTGAGGGCTTGATTTTCTAATAGTAACATATTAGAACTATAAATTTTTGTATATGATTTCCTACTTCCTTTTTCTATTTTGTTATTTCCTTATGTATAACTAATACTAGGAGGATTCCATGGTTCTCTTTCAAATATGTTTTTTCATCATATCCTACTCCTGGTCTTGTAAATTCACTTCTTGGCCGTTTACTTGCTGAGGCTTCTGTAATCATTGAATCTTGATAATTTGTTTCATTTTTTTGAGTGTATATGTCACTTAAAGGAATTTTTTCTGTACTTGTATCATCCGCTAATGCTAAGTTATAATATTCACTTAATGTGTTGAATGCTGTTTGATAATTCATTAGGAGATTCATCATACATTGTATGATCATATTATCAATTTCTTCTCTTACATTTTCGACTGTTAATTTTTTATTCATTATTTCTACTAAGGATATTTTTTTTCAGTTTTAAATCCTGTTTCTAAATTTTTAATTTCTTTAACAAAGTCTTCTTCGATTTGGATTTCATCTATTTGTTGTATTATCTCTTCATCTATTGGTAAGTATCCGATTACGTCTTCTAGTTCATTGTATTCTAGTTCTATGTCACTATCATATTCATCGTAAATTGGTCCTTACTTCCAATTTAAGTTATTATATTCTGTCTCTTCATCACTATGTTGTTCTATTTCAGATTGTTTTGTTTTATAATTATTAAATCTAATACTTGGTTCGTTATATTGATTTGTATATATGATATGCGATTCTGGAACTAATAGTGTTCTATCATTGGTGACAAAATCTTTTAAAAGGACCATTCGAGTCCTGCTAAATCTTCTGGATTAATTCTTCTAGGTTCTATCATCTGAATGCCTTTACTTGCTATGTTTTGTACTATTCCCGTTAAATTTAGCTTAAATTTCATACCTGATCTATTTGACGCTTTTCCTAATAATCCTATACTGATAATAAATTTTTTCCAATATATCCTTCAAATCCTTTCGCTTGAAATCTCATTTTTAGATTTCCTAAATTTTCTATACTTTTAATAATGTTTGGTACACAATATATAAGAGCGGAATTATTGCTTAAATCTACTTCCATTCCTGATATTAACACTTTTTCAATATCGAAGGTCCATGATTTATCTAGGATTAATGTTAACAGCTTTGTTCCTAAGCCTTTTCTAGTTAATGCTTTTATTCCTATTACAGTTAGACCTAAATGGAAAAATCTTTTTCCTATATTCTTTAGCTTTTCTATTGTTTCTAGAGAAATTATATTAATCATTTCATTGTTATCTATTATCCTAAGTTCTTCTTCTCGAGTGCTTCGTATTAAAGTAGAGTTTAAGTTCATCACTCCTATTTGATATAAAACTTTTGGATTAGTACATCTAGTTGATGGTTATTATATATTTCTAGATTTTTATCCACATCTATTTCTTCATCGAGTTGTATTATTTGTTTGTCTTTCCTTTTATTAAATAACGACATGATATTTGATATTTCATCTCTAGTCATAGTAGTAGAATTACGTCCTGTTAGGGCTCTACTGGATCCTTATTTTGGTTGTAAATTCATTGTCTTGGTTTCCAAAATTTGTAAAGTTGTTCTGGCTTTTTTGATATTATTTGTAAATACTCACAATCCTTTCCCACTGATAGACTATCTACCTTTTCTGTTAGTCGATTAACCTTTTCAATTAACTGAAGATTTAAGCTTATTAAAATATTGAATAAATGTTGATATTCTTGATCTGATTGACTATGTCCGGAATACCTAGAAAAGCCTTGATTTGGAACTGGTCATAAGTTATTTTCTGCTTTAACTTCGTCTGCTTTCTTTTTTGCTTCTATCAGTTCTTTATTCATTAACTTGCTACTACCTTTTTTATTTCTTCGATTACTTGTTCTACTTTCTTAATTTTATGATAAAACTTGACTATTTGTTTTTGTAAGTCTTCTAATATTCATTTTGATTCTGTTTCTAGATATTTAGGTTTATTGGTTCCTAGCAGGAATTTAAGTTGGGTTAATTCTTCTCTAGTAGGTATATTCCTTTTAATATGAATAAACTGGTTTTGAATAGTATTGTTTTAATCTTTAAGAAAGTTTAGATTGGAACTAATCTACTTTAAAATTTTGTTTTTCTCTTTAGTAGCTTCCGTTCAGTTATTTATTGCCCTAGTTATTATGTTATTGTGGGTTTCGAGATTACTTGCTTGACTGATTAAAAAGTCTACAATACTATTTATTTGAGTATTATTACCATGCAACTGATGACTAAATTGTTGTTCAAAGTAACAAGGAAACTCATATTTGTCTAGACTGACAATATTTCATTCTTTAAAAGGGTATTCTAAATTTAAATACTGCAAGCGTTTAACTGAGTGTTGAAAATTTATTTTGAAAACATCACCTTCTTTACTTCATAAATTAATTACTCATTCCTCAATATTTAAAACAAATTAAAACGTTGAAAACTTACTAACATATTTAAAATAAGCAGCTAGCTGTGTTTTGATCGTGGGCTTGATTTTTTCCTTTTGAGTAAGCAAAAGTCTTATATTAGCTTTTATCTAACCTAATTAGGCTTTACGCTCTTCTTGGCTACCTGAGTCAGACTTATCAGTAATATAAAACTTGTTTTACTGCTCAAGGATAAACCATGCTCTGATATCAAAACGGGTAGGAGGCCGATAATTTTTAATTTTTGAGCTCGGTTACTGTTATTTGATTACTTACACATACCAAATTTTACAGGACACCTAATCTATATAAAAGTACAAAGCTGGCAGAAAAAAATATAAAGCTGGCCCGACAGGTGCTATTTTAGTGCAAGCATTTTCTTTTGGTGGTATGCATGTGCTGGACTTTATGTAGAGACAAGCTCTTGGCCAAAAAATAAAATAAAAAACATTTTTTGTTATTTTTAAAAATTAATATTTAATTCGGCCAAATATTGATAAGTAATTTAAAATTTCATATTAATCAAAAAATGCGGAAAAATTTCTCAAACCATAAAATATCATTTATGATTTACTATAAATAAAGTTTCGAAAATGATTTTTTATTAATATTTTATGTAATTTCGAATGAATATTCAATTAAAATATATTTTAAATAAGAAGCATAATATTAAATTATTTATGAGTTGTGCATATGATCTGGAATTTTATTAAAAAAATTATTATTTTATCAAAAAAAATTTATTAATATATATATATATATATATATATATTACAAATATATTTATGTGTATATGTCATAATTAAAAAATATTACTTTATCATATCATATATATATATATACGTACATATATTACTCATGGTTTAAAAAAATTAATATTTAAATAAGTTATTTATATTTAAACAAATATATTATAATTATATGTGTGTATATTATTAGTATGTTATTTATAAGATACTATACATATAGACAATATTTAAATATATTATAGATTTATATAAAATCATTTAAATAAACTTAACATACACACACACACACACACACACATATACATATATGTATATATGTATAATATTTATATATAAGTAATAGTTTATATACATACATATATTTGGCCAACATATACTTGCACGTCGGATAAGCTAACTTGTCTGTTGCGATGTAAATCCTAACATATGTACACGTGCATGTTATATCTTGCACGGGTTGATATGTAAAACATGTACACACACGTATATATGTGTGTGTGTGTGTGTGATACACACACACACACACACACGTATATATATATATATATATATTATATTAAACTGTATAATTTATGAATTCAAATAAAATAAAAGATTTTATTTAAATAACATTTAAAAACGTTCTAAATGAATTAGACTTGATAGGCCCAATGAAGATCCAATAGGGTAAAAAAATTGAAATTCACGCATAACTTTTGCTGTAGGCTGGCCCAGTTCCAATACCTACAAAATCGATGTTCAAGTTGATAGCGGCTTAAGTAATCGACTCATCATTTACATCAATCTAAATCATCTATTACAAAATTCAATCTCCTTACATATTCCACCTTTAGAATGACTCGAGGATCATAATTCCATGTCATTGCTATTGGCTAGGAATAAAACGCTATGTAGTGATTGCTAAAATATGGATATAAAATACGAATATCATGGAACCATCCCAGTCCATCATATAGCTCACTTGGAATGAAATATAACATCACATATATATAGTGCTACCAAAATTTGAACAAAATATACGTAGAATTAAACTAACATGTGATGAATGTATGCCGCACATTATACTCGTAGGCTATATAATGAATTTGAGACTTTTAATTTAAAGGAAGAAACAACATGCCTAAAATAATTGTGATAGATTACCCAAACAATGATGCCACTCGGATTGAGTGGTCTTGACACTTAAAAAGATTATTAACAATGAAGATTTAGAAAAAATAAACCAGTCATCTATACACACCATTTTCTAGTCTGACTTTGTCGATAAGAGAAGAAAATGGTAAGGATTAGATGGATACTTTATAGGTTCTACATCATCAGGAAACATTGTTAACTCCTATTATTGCCGCGACCTAAAAGTAAGCAACCTAACTGAAGACGCGACCTAGTGACCCAAGAGATGAAATGATTTAGCGGCCTAATTAGTGAAGCGACCTAGCGATCTGAAGAAGGTTACGACCTAGCGGAACCCAGCGACCTAAGAGTAGCTGCGACCTAAAGTGTTGCGACCTAAGATTGTCTCGACCTAAAGGCAGCAGCGACCCAAAAAGACCGCGACCTAAAAGAACAAGCGACCTAAAAAAGGGCGCGACTTAACTGCAGAAGTAACCTGGCGATCTAAGGATTGTTGCGACCTAACAGAAAGCTGCAACCTAAAGGAGGCCGCGACCTAAGAGTGAGTGCGACCTGAAGATGGACTCGACCTATGGAACTCCGCGACCTAACTATCCACCGACCTAAGAAGCTCCGCGACCTAAGGAAGGTCGCGACCTAAGGGACTCAGCGACTTAAGATTAACTATGGCTGCAGGAAAGTACTCGCGACCTAGGTTAGGTCGCTAACGACCTAAATACCAGAAGATAGAAGACTATGCAATGCCACAGGGGGATAGGTCGCTCACGACCTAGGACTTGTGCAAATCAGCATGCATGAGGAAGGAGGGGCCAATACTCTTCAGGTCGACTACAACCTTACTTAGGTCGGTCACGACCTACGACCTTACTTAGGTCGGTCACGACCTACGACCTTACTCTGAAAAATGCCTATAAATATGACCCTAACTCCAACTAGCAAAGGACTTTTGGCTCATTCTCTTCAAGCGCCGTTACCCTGCTTCATTCCAAACCAATCCAACACTTAAAGCTCTCAAGACACGAAGAACGCTACAAACAACTTCGAGAAAAGATCACACACATCCAATATGGATTTGAAGACTCTAATCTCCATTGAAGTTTAGGCCACTTGTTCTAAGTGACTTGTAATTCAAAGTGTATTGTACTTGGAAAGAATTGTATCAGCTTGTAACGAGATCATCAATAAAAGTACTTAAAGTGGACGTAGGCTATACCCTTAAGCCGAACCACTATAAAATTGTTGTTGTTTACTGCTTTTCCGCTATTATCTGCTTGTAATCTGTTCCCGAGTTATCGGGTGGTGCTTTCACAACTATAACTCATACACCGGGGTGTTAGCGTTCAAATTTTAGCATTAACATTTTTGGTGCTTTCACTGAGAATTGAACACAGGAAAATTATCATCATTGCTTCACAAAGATTTGTAGAGAGAATTTCCTTGAAAACCAGAAGTCTATCTGAGATTATGGCTCCTGGAAGGAAGAGTAGATCTGTCAGGTCCGGAAATGTTCAAGAGGGAACCTCCGCTTCTCCTGTACCTAATCAACCCACTCCGTCTGCTGGGGTTACGAAAGCGGAGTTGGATGCTGTAATATTAGGGCTGAACCAGCAGATAAACGCCCATAATGCACAATTAGAGGCTCAGAGTGCCCAAAATGCTCTAATTCTGAATAAGTTGAACGATTTGCTTGGGGCAAACAATCAACCGGCTGGAAATGAAAGGAATTACGCTGGCAACATTCATGATGCTAATGAAAGGAATGCTCCTGAGAGGGCTGCTAGTCCCTTTGAGCAAACGCTTCCTGAGGCTGATGGATCTAGAACTCGACATGATGAGGAGTATCTTTCTGGAATGGGCCTGCAAATCATGAAAGAAAGTATGCAGAGGGTTGAAGACGAAAAAGAATGGGGTTTTGCCCCAAGTAAAACTCCATTTACTGAGAAAATCTTAAAGGCGGAGTTTCCGAGGAAGTTTGTCCCTCCAACTATTCCAGCTTACAAAGGGACAAGTGATCCGAATGAATTCTTGTATAAATATGATTGGCACATGACAGGTGCCAGAGCCTCTGATGAGATAAAGTGCCGATATTTTCCTGTATATCTTGAAGGTGTGGCTCTACTGTGGTTCACTAAGCTGCCAATCCGATCTATTGATCAGTTTTCGGACTTGACCCGGAAATTCAAGGAGAAGTTCAGACTATATGCTTCAAAGGCCAAGGACATCATGTCGCTGTCGAGTTTGGAACAGAATCCGGGTGAATCTATCAGATCTTTCTTGAATCGCTTCAATATAGCGCCGGCTGAGGTGGACAATGCAGAACCGCGAATGATATTGACTTATCTGATGAGGGCTATTGATAAGTCGAGCGAATTTGGGAAATGGCTAAACATGAAGGAACCAACTTCCCTTGAAAAGTTTTATAAAAAAGCAGATGAATTCATACGCCTGGAAAGCCGTCCCGTACCGGTAAAGGCAGTGTTGGAGAAAGCTGAAGATAACACTGTCGCTCCACGCAAGAATGAATCGGTGGGGCAAAAAAGGGAGAATAATAATGGGAAAAAACAGAGTAATATGAAGAAGCCTCGATCCTTCAAGCCATCAGAGTATACTCCATTATCGCATACGCCGGAGCATATCTACCTTGCCACTAAAGATTCTGTTGATTTTCCTAAACCTATCCCTCTGAGGACCGGGAAAAAGGCTATACAGAGTGGGAAGTTCTGCCGCTTCCATAATCAACCCGGTCTTGAGACCGATGAATGCCGCCAGTTGAAAAATCTGATTGAAGAGTTGCTAAGAGAAAACAAGCTGCAGCAATTTGTGAAGAAGAATAGCAACAATCCTGCATCGTCAAGTCAGGGGCAACAAGCTCCTGTTCATCAGCCTAGGACAGGTGAGAAGGCTGCAGGGCATGAATCTGGAAGACCCATTATCAATGTCATTACAGGAGGACCTCACCCAGCTGGCAAGAGCTGGGGTGAGATGGAGAGATATACCAGGGCTTTGAAATATGTTCCAGCCGAAGAAGATGTCTTTGTTTTAGAAGACACTACGCCTCTGAAACAATAGAAAACTTTTAGTGATGATATTGTTTTCAGAGCCAGAGATTCCACAGGTATCGAAGCTCCTACCCTAGATCCCTTAGTCATCTCAGCTGGTATCGGACCAGCCATTGTCAGAAGAGTTCTCATTGATTGCGGAGCATCATGTAATATCCTCTTCAAGAAGACATTCGACCAAATGAAAATCCCTATGGTCGATGTACAAGCCTCATCGTAGAAAATCGCTGGCTTCACTGGGGAGCCAAAGCAACCAATAGGAACCATTGATCTGCTTGTAGAACTTGGAGAAGGAGAAAGGAAAGTAGTCCGCAAGCAAACATTTGTGATTGTCGATGAATTTTCTGCTTATAATGCTTTCCTTGGCCGTCCAACGCTCGCAGCATTCAAAGCTGTTTTAGCCCCATGGTGCCTCACCATTAAATTCCCTACAGACAATGGAGTAGGAGTTATAAAAGGGGATCAAAATGCTGCGCGGGAGTGTTATCTGACAGAGCTGCGAGAGGCAAGAAAAAGGGAAATGGGAAAGGACGCGGCAACCCCGGCCCGCATCAAAGAACCAGCCTTGTAGCAATTACGGGGCGGACCCTGCACTGGCGAGCATAGCGGGGCACGAAAAAAGATGGATCCCAGAAAAGCCAGTGCAGGGGAGAATAGAGTAGTACCGGTGGAAACGACAGTACCAGTACCTGTTGACCCGAAGGACCCAAATAAGGTGTTGAATGTGGGTTCACAGCTTAATGCGTCAATTCAAAATATCTTGATATCTTTCCTAAAAGCAAATCTGGATGTCTTCGCTTGGACTCATGCCGATATGTGTGGAATATCCCCAGAAGTTGCGGTACACACTCTGAATATTGACCCAAAGTTTACGCCAGTTAAACAGAAAAGATGAACCCAAGGTCCAGAAAGGTCAGCAGCATTAAAAGAAGAAGTTGATCGACTCATGGAAAATAACTTCATCAAAGAATCTTCTTACCCGAATTGGGTGTCAAATCCAGTGCTGGTTAAAAAAGCTAATGGAAAATGGAGAGTGTGCATCGATTTTTCAGATCTAAACAAGGCCTGCCCCAAAGATTGCTTCCCATTGCCCAGGATCGATCAACTGGTAGATGGAACAGCGGGACATGAGTTGTTGTCTTTTATGGACGCCTACTCCGGATACAACCAGATCATGATGCATGAACCTGATCAGGAGGACACGAGCTTTATCATCGATGTTGGTCTTTATTGTTACAGAGTTATGCCCTTTGGATTGAAAAATGCAGGGGCAACCTACCAAAGACTTGTTAACGCTATGTTCAAACCGCAATTGGGCAAAACTATGGAAGTCTACGTTGACGACATGTTAGTAAAGTCTAAGAAAGCAGCGGATCACATTGAACACTTAGCAGAAATGTTTACAGTCCTTCGGAAATACAGAATGAAGCTTAACCCTCTAAAATGTTCATTTGGAGTGGAATCCGGCAAGTTTTTAGGCTTCATCGTGAGCGCTAGGGGCATTGAGGCCAGTCCAGCTCAAATTACTGCATTGAAAGAAGTCAAAGCTCCTAGAACAAAGAAGGAATTGCAAAGTCTCAATGGAAAAGTCGCCGCCTTGAGTCGGTTCATTTCCAAAGCCACAGATAAATGCATCCCATTCTTTGACGCCCTAAAGAAAGGAAAGAAAAACTTCGATTGGACTCCCGAATGCCAAAAAGCCTTTGATGAATTGATTCGCCATATGGAAACGCCTCCAATACTTTCTAGGCCTGGCGATGGCGAGGATCTTCTTATATACTTGGCAGTATCATCTCATGCTTTAAGTGCAGCGCTGATACGAGAAGACAAAAGGATTCAACGTCCAGTTTACTATATCAGCAAAAGACTCACTGGGGCAGAGATGAATTACTCTAAGTTGGAAAAACTCGCCTATTGCCTACTAATTGCGTCTAGGAAGTTGAGGCAATATTTTCAAGCTCATCCTATCAGAGTCCTCACTGATCAACCTTTAAAGCAAGTCCTGTTTCGCCCTGAGACTTCGGGCCGTCTTCTAAAGTGGAATATTGAATTCAGTCAGTATGACATCACTTATCATCCCCGAAAAGCAATCAATGGACAAGCTTTAGCAGATTTCATTGCAGAATTCACAGGTAAGGGTAACAGTGAGGAGGAAACAGTCGACGATTCCCCAATCCAATGGAAGTTATATGTCGATGGTGCGAGAAACGACTACTGTTCTGGAGCCGGAGTTGTACTTGAGACCCCAGAAGGCCGATCATTATGCTATGCACTAAGATTGGAATTTCCTTCAACAAACAACGAAGCAGAATACGAAGCCCTTATCGCTGGTTTAAGGATTGCTAAAGAATTAAACATCCGAGCGTTACAGATATTCAGTGATTCTCAGCTTATTGTATGCCAAGTCAAAAAGGAATTCCAAGCAAAAAGGGGGAATCTGCCCGCCTACTTGTCAAAGGCTTGGGAGCTCCTGGGTGATTTCGATCATTACATGATAAGTCACATTCCTCAAGAGGAAAACACGAAAGCAGATTCTCTCGCAAAGTATTCTAGCACAGGTGAAGCTCAATTTCTGGGGCTAACTCCAGTGGAGGCCTGTCGACTCCTAGCATTGATGAGATGGACATTGATTGGATCATGAGCATGTCTCAAGAGCAAGAATCATGGATGGCTCCGATAACAGAATATCTGCTCAATGGATCCTTACCAGGGAACTCAAAAGAACGACAAAAGCTACTGAGAAAAGCCTCTCGATACATAATCCAGGATGGCCGATTATACAGACGGGGATTCTCAATGCCATTACTTCGATGTGTATCCAGGGAAGAGTCTAAAGCAATCCTAGCAGAGGTACACGGAGGAGAATGTGGTGATCATTCAGGTGGCCAAACATTAGCAAAGAAAATTCTCCGATACAGATATTTTTGGCCATAAATTAATCGAGATGCAGCAGAGTATTCCCGAAAATGTGACAGATGTCAAAGATTCGCCAAAATTCCTAGAGCTCCTTCCACTGAACTCACACAGATGGTCAGTCCATGGCCGTTTGCAATATGGGGAATAGACCTTGTAGGACCGTTGCCAACTGCCAAATCTGAAATTAAATACGCCATTGTTGCTGTAGATTATTTTACTAAGTGGGCAGAAGCTGAACCACTGGCTACTATCACCTCAAAGAAGATGATAAGTTTTGTGACTAAAAACATCATTTGCAGATACGGTGTGCCTTAAAAAATAATTACAGACAACGGAACTCAGTTTGAAAGTGAAGAATTCCAAGATTTTTGCAAGCGATTCAAAATCCGGAAAAGCTTCTCAGCAGTGGCTCATCCGCAGGCAAACGGGCAAGTGGAAGCCGTGAACAAAATTATTAAGTCAACCATCAAGAAGCAACTTGAAAGAGCAAAAGGTGGTTGGGTCGATAAGCTACCACTGGCACTATGGGCATACAGAACCACTCACAAAACTGCGACTGGGCACACCCCGTTTTCATTGGCATACGGGTCAGAGGCAATGATTCCGGTAGAAATAGAGGTCCCTTCACACAGAAGAATCCATTTCAATCAAGCAGAAAACGAAAAGCTACAGCTTGAAGCGCTAGATCTCCTTGATGAAAAAAGAGATGAGGCTAATCTCAGAATTGTAGCTCATCAGCAAAGAATAGCCAGACATTTCAATTCCAAAGTTCGCCAACACAGCTTTGAGATTGGAAACCTAGTCCTGAAGAGAATTATGACAGCGACAGATGTGTTTGGGCCAAATTGGGAAGGACCATATGTCATAGGTCAGAAGCTTCTTGACGGCACATTCAAACTCACCACTGTTGAAGGAGATCAAATTCCAAGGGCATGGAACAGCAACCATTTGCGTCCATACTATACTTGAAAATTTTGTTGAAATATTGTAAAAAGAATTATGAATGTATGATTCTTGTAATTGAAGGCAATTGTAAAACTGGTGCAAGTAAATAATGAAAGAATATAAAGTGGATGTAGGCCCAATTTCCTGGCCGAACCACTATAAATCTTGTGTTCCTTATTATTATTACATGTTTGCTTTATTTTCGATATAAAAAGTACATAGAATGTATTGCTGAAATGTCGATTTAAATTTTTGCAGACAATGGAAGTGAAACTTGCACATAAAAAGACCAAGTGATTCTCGCCAAATTTCAAGTCACAAAAGCCCCGAATTCAAATCCTAGATAGGAAGTACTTCAATTGAACGGCCTATGATTTCGACAGAAACGGGTCTTTGCTAATAAATTGAGATCGTTTGAACAAACAAACATCCAATTAAGAGGCTAGTGCTCGTTCTCATGAAATTGTCTGACAATGAAGCACACTTCCTTGGATTAAACAAGTTACTTGTAAAAAAAAAAAAGAGCAGAGGATCATTGAAAAGGCATAAGCAAGTGGACAGAGGAACAACCAAAGCCATCATCGGCAGCACAAGTCCTCTCCGGAGGCACAACTCTTCGGAGGATAAAGACCTCTAATGGGTCATACGCCACAAAAAAGAAAGTTCTCTACTCAACAAAAAAAGATTGGAGGAGTCATGACCCTCCAACCATGAGAGAATAACTTCCAGGCGATGAAAACCCTCTCTGAGGCACATTTCACCAGGAGTTGAAGTGTAACGACCGCTCTTCGGAATTTCACTTCACTAGAGTTGAAATGCAAACAAAATAAAAGACATCTTCGGAGGCACATTTCACCAGGAGTTGAAGTGTAACGACCGCTCTTCGGAATTTCACTTCACCAGAGTTGAAATGCAAACAAAATAAAAGACCTCTTCGGATGCACATTTCACCAGGAGTTGAAGTGTTACGACCGCTCTTCGGAATTTCACTTCACCAGAGTTGAAATGCAAACAAAATAAAGACCTCTTCGGAGGCACATTTCAGTAGGAGTTGAAGTGTAACAACCGCTCTTCGGAATTTCACTTCACCAAAGTTGAAATGCAAAACAAAAGAAAGACCTTCCTGGAAGCCCACGTTTCACCGAGATTGAAATAAAACTTCCAAGTGTTGAAACGTGAAAAGGCTTTCTTCAAAGGCACAACTCTTTGGAGGTACACGTTTCACCAAGATTGAAATAAAACTTCCAAGCGTTGAAACGTGAAAAAATCCCTCCTCAGAGGTACAAATTTCTATTTAAAAGAAAAATCCTCATCAAGAGCATACTTTAACTTTCGAAGGAAGAGTGATTTACCTATTCATAAAAAAAAGAGGGGGGGAAAGAAAGTTAAAGTACATTCAGAGGTCCGCTTTACCACATAGAAGAATTCACTTGGCAAAATGTGTACATACGCAAAAGGAAAAAGTGACTTCTTCGAAGGACAAAGCGTAAAAACTTATATGAAAGGAGTTGTACTCTATGAAAAATCTTTTCACGAATGAAATAGTCATTCTACAGAAAATAAGAGTGCAAGTCCCCTCGAAGTATAGAAAATTGCAGTAAGCTTATGATATGGGGGCAGCATGGTATAGTTGTATACGATATGATATAGCTACATCGGTAAAGTACGCTCAAGCAACATACCATAAGCTCACTGCAATGTCATATAAATAAACTTGTGCAAAAATGAATAATAAATGCATTCTCAAATTCAAACAGGAGTTTATACAAAGAAAGAGGAATCATTTTATTCAACATCACTTTATATACAGGTACAAGTTTCAACAAAAGAAAAGCGGGGGGCCGATACCTGCACAATTCTCGACCAATACATGCAAAAGACGAGAAGCTAAAAGCTGAAGTCTTCATTTCTTCTTGCCACCCTTGGACCCTTTTCCTGGCCGAATGATTAGTTTTTCAGGTCTATCTATAGGCATAAGGGAAGAAGGAGAGGGAGGTGCAACCGGTGCGACTTCCGGTTCCTCTTCAGTGGTGATGATTTTCTTCCCCCTCCTCTTCGATATTCCGTGCTTCTTTCTTCTCTTCGAAGAAGACTCACTCCCTGGAGTAACAAGAGCGGACAAAACTACGTCATCAGAGGGAGTCCGCTCCGGAGAGATCTCGCCTCCTTCAAGTCCCTCGTCCTTCTGCTCTTGCGAAGCGATAGGGTCATCCAAGCCATGAAGAGCCTCAATCTGTTCCTCTTGTGACCCGGGTTGTGAAGCAGAAGGAGGAGTCACCTGAAGAGACGGAGGAGGGATAACCGGAGGAAGTGAAGTCTGCACAGCACTTGGCGTTTCAACTGCAGAAGAAGAGAAATTAAAAATATTAGTATCTCCCCGAAAGAAGGGAGATATGGGTTCGTCGAGATTCAAGAAGTAATCGAGAAGCTCATCAAACTTTTGAGGAGTAAGCAAGCGATCCACCTGAATCAGACCAATATCAAAATTACCTGAAGATGTTTGCTTCGTAAGTTCAATCTCATAATTCTGAGCCCCGATATCCTCCAAAGCCTCATCATCAGTAGGGGTGATTACCCCGGTTCTTATAGGAGGCGGCGAATGAGCACTAGAGCCTGTAATGTCCACTTCGGGAGAAACTAAAGGACGTTCAGAAGTGGTAGGCGGTATTTCTTTCTCAGAACGTTCCCCTTCCGCCATTCCGGCCCGTACCTTGGCGAGTTGCTCTTTTCCCTTGGCAAGAGCGGCGCGGGCATCATCATCGAGATAATGCTCTTCAAGAGCTGTCTCGACGTAGCCAGCACCTTTGCCACCTAGCATATCAAGTGCTGCCTCCCAGACTTCAGCTAATGTAATTTCGTATTTAGGGCCTAGAAAGGCAAGGCTGCCACGCCCCAAAATGCTATGCAGATAGAAATCAAATAATGTGGAGCTAATATCAGCTTGGTTGCTTGATGGGCCTCTTCGGCCGCGAGTTTACCAGCAACAGCCTCGTCACGCTCCGTTTCGGCTATAGCAAGTCGAGCTTTTAGCATCTCTATCTCCAAGCTTTGAGAGCCGGCCTGTTCTCGCAGCTGTAAAGTTTCAGCACGATATTCTTCTATGACCTTCTCTTGGTGTGTAAGCTTATCTTCGACTGCCCTTTGACTGGCATGCGCATCTCGTACTTGTTGCTGAAGCATGCTCTCCTTTTGAGAATGGAAAGTAGATGAAGTAGCTAATTCTTCCTTAAGCTTTTCTACTTCCGCTTCCAGCTTTTCCACTACAAGAAAAAGGCAGAATACCGACAGCCAAGACCGACGGCTTCCGACGGCCATTTTCCGACGGCTTTCGACGGGCCGTCGGCGGCCGTCGGAAGCCGTCGCAAATTTGCGATTATACCAGCCAGCCGAGCCCTTTCTTCCTCCTCCATTTCATACGAAAAAAACCCAAAAAACCCCCCAAATTCAACCCCTAAGCTTCCAATCCCTAATTTTTAGCTTCCGGATCTTCCAACGCACTCTAATCAAGCTTCAGTACTCTTAATCTCAGGTATAATCTCTTATTTTTATGAAAAATTCAGTTTTTACCCTAATTATAGATTTGCATAAATTGATAAATTAGGGCGAATTAATGATTGCAATTGTTTCCACTAGCGTAATAACGGTTTATAGCATCACATGGTATACCAATTTCATCTTTTATCGTGAAATTGTGATAAACACGTATAATTTGTGCATGTTCATGTATATGTATTTTGTTGTGTATGCCTTGATTCGACGATTGTATACGTTATTTGGAATAAGATAAAATGATTGAATGAACTAGGAGTATTATATTGTGCACGTTTTTACTTATGACACAAAAAAAATGCATTACTCTAAATTATAATTGTGTGTATTGAAAAATGACAAAATGTTAAACCAGCCCTAAGTTGATGCGTAATACGTCGAATAAATGTGTGAAATTAATATATAAATGTGAACAGTGAGTAAAACTGTATTTTTGAGTAAAATGCGCGCATGTTAACCGACAAATGTCCCTTAGAGAGTTTTTGGCCCCGTCTGACGAGTGTTGTACATGATCGTTGTATAAATAGTCGTTTTTTTCGAAAAACGACCATTTATATTCATCTGGTACAATGTTTGTCGGATTTGTCCCTGTATTGGACAAGTTATGAACACAGTAAGAATTTACATTTTGTATACTACTTCGTCTCAAACGGTTCATAAAATTTCGCCCTAACTTTTCTTTTTTGTTTCCTGCGTACACGCATTTGTGTACAATGCAGGGAACAAAAGGGAAATGCTGCCGAAATTTTATTGAATCGTTTGGGACGAAGTAATATACGAAATGTAAATGCTTACTGTGTTTGTAATGGGAGGTAGGATGTCTGACCAATGAAAAAAAATTATATATTTTTAATCGTTACGTACGTTAAAAAATGAAATGTGCCCTATTTGAAAATATTTTTAAATTTGTGAAGTTGTTCTTTAAATTCAAAATATTATACGAACATGAAAATAATCTTTTTCGAATGTGTATTCTTCAAAATAAATATTAAATTTTGAACTTCTCATTTTGTCAAATAGGAAAAATGATTGATTATTTTGTTGATCGAAGGAGATGGATGTACCAAAGAAAAGGAATGAGGGGCTCAATAAAAGAAGATTTTTATAACGGTATAAACGTGTTTGTTGAATTCGCCTTAAGTAATAACGGAAACGATCCAGAAATTCGTTGTCCGTGTAGTAGGTGTAGACATTTGAAGTTTTTGTTACCAGATATTGTGAAAGTTCATTTGTGCCAACACGGTTTCACACCCGAATATTATGTTTGGGATCGGCATGGAGAAGTTGTAGCAAATACTTCTGTAGAGTCTGAAAGTGTCGTTAACGAAATAGTTTCAACGACCCGTATAGAAAATATGGTCGAAGATGCAGCACGATCAATGTTTCCTATGGTTGAAGTTGACGACGATGATGTAAATGTTGAAGAACCAAATATTGAAGCTAAGAAAATTTATGATTTACTAGATGCAGCTAAAAAACCTATTTGGGATGGTTGTAAAAGCGGCACGCAGCTGTCAGTAATCGCAGAATACATTGCGATGAAGTCAAAATACAACATCACTGAAGCTGGGTTTACGGCTGTTGTACAAGCTGCAAAAAGACATATGCCGCCCGATAATCTAATGTGTGAAAATCACTACGAAGTTAAAAAACTTATGTCGGCTTTTGGTTTACCGTATCAGAAAATAGATACATGTTTAAAAGGATGCATGTTGTTTTGGAAAGAAGACGCAAACCTTAGAAATTGTAAAGTTTGTAACCAGGAGAGATACAAACCAAGAAAAAAGAAGGGTAAGGAAGTTCCGTACAAGCGTATGCACTACTTACCCATAACTCCAAGACTTCAAAGATTATACGCATCTTCTGTAACTGCGTCTAATATGAGGTGGCATAGCGTGAGAACGGAGGAAGAGGGTACGTTGACACATCCGGCCGATGGAGAAGCATGGAAGCATTTCGATAAAACGTATCCAAATTTTGCAGCGGAGAGTCGAAATGTTAGATTAGGATTATGTACGGACGGTTTTTCTCCATTTTCTCAATTTGGTTCTAAATATTCATCCTGGCCCATTATCGTCACACCGTATAATTTACCTCCATGGATGTGCATGAAAACGCAATATATGTTTCTTACTGTTGTCGTTCCTGGCCCCGACGATCCGACACAAGGAATCGATGTATATTTACAACCGTTGATTGAGGAGTTAAAAATACTGTGGAACGAAGGAGTAGAAACATACGATGTGTCAAAGAAGAAAAATTTTCGTATGTTTGCTTCTTTGTTGTGGACTATAAGTGATTTTCCTGCCTATGCAATGCTTTCGGGATGGAGTACTGCCGGTCGTCTAGCATGTCCATATTGCATGGATGAAACACGAGCGTTTTCTTTACCTCATGGTAAGAAAATTTCATGGTTTGACTGTCATCGATATTTTCTCCATGTAAATCATCCCTTCAGAGGAGACAAGAAAAACTTTTTAGCTAATAGAGTAGAAAATAGACAACCACCGACGATATGGTCAAGCGAAGACATATATGAACTTGTTAAGGACTATCCAAAGATATATGAAACGGGGGAGCAAACAGAAATTGAAGGCAAATCAGTTGTTCATAACTGGTGCAAACAAACTATTTTTTGGGAGTTGCCGTATTGGAAACATCTTCTGCTTCGCCATAACATAGATGTGATGCACAATGAGAAAAATGTATTTGATAATGTGTTTAACACAATTTTGAATGTGAAAGGGAAGACGAAGGATGATTTGAAATCAAGACGTGATATAGAAGAATTATGCAAACGTCCCGAGCTTCATATGAAACCAAATGACAGTAAAAAACCAAAAGCTTGTTACGAATTAGATAATAATCAAGTTAAAGCTGTGTTAAAATGGGTGGAAGGGTTAAGATTTCCTGATGGGATATCATCAAATCTTCGTAGATGTGTTGACTTTAAAAATAGTAGATTGAGCGGAATGAAAACTCACGACTGTCACATAATGATGGAAAATTTATTTCCCGTTATGTTTAAAGAACTACTGCCGTTAAAAGTTTGGAAGGTAGTAACGGAGCTTAGTATGTTTTACAAAGAGCTTTGTTCGACTACTTTAAAAGTGCAACGTTTACGTAAACTTGAAGTGGACATTCCTATATTGCTTTGCAAATTAGAGAAAATATTTCCGCCAGGTTTTTTTAATGTGATGGAACATTTACCTGTTCATCTTCCATCTGAAGCACGACTTCGAGGTCCTGTCCAATACGGATGGATGTATCCATTTGAGAGGTATGTAATATGTTATAACGTAATTTAATTGCATTTGAAAGATGAAGTTAATATAAATTAATGTTGCATAGATATTTGAATCATCTGAAGAAAAAAGTGAGACAAAAAGCACGAGTTGAAGGTTCGATATGTAAATCTTACATCGAAGAAGAAGCTTCGTTCTTTTTCTCTCACTATTTCAGTGACCATGTGAATATTTCATTTCAAAGTGTTCCTCGTAATGATGAAGGCGACGAACAAGAGTCCTCTCAAGCAATGTTATCTATTTTTAGACAACATGGTCGGCCTTCTGGAAAATGTGTGGAAATATGGCTAGACGATAGAGATCTTCGTGTAGCACACACTTATATTCTTCTAAATTGTGCCGAGGTTGCACCGTTTGTTAGGTAATCTGAAATAATAATTTTTGTTTTATTCTTTTCTGTAATGCATGCGCGTGTATAACCTAATGTAATAATTTGTTTATATAAACAGTGTTTATGAACGGGAACATCCGAACGGAGATCTCAGTAAAGAATTTTCCCGTTGGTTTTCAAATTACGTTTATGAGCCGAAAAATTGTGTTGTTGACGAAGGGTTGAAACATCTTGCAATGGGACCAAAAAGAGTGGTCAAGACATATCCAATATATTTCGTCAATGGATACAAATTTAACACTAAAGAATACGGTGCAGAAAAATTAACAAATAATACTGGTGTATTTGTTAAAGGTAGTGACGATCCAGAAAACCATTTAAATGATTTTTATGGCGTTCTAACACAAATTTTGCAACTGACATATTTCTCAAGACCCGCGGAGGAGGTGTTTCTATTTAGATGCAATTGGTTTAGCAATGTTCCAGGTTCTGGAATTAATGTGCATAAGGATTATAATCTTATCGAAATAAAGCATACATCGCACTATCACAAGTATGATCCTTTTGTACTAGCCAAACAAGCATTGCAAGTTTATTACGCTCCTTATCCGTCTCTAAAAAGAGATAAAGCAGATTGGTCTGCAGTTTTTAAAACAAAGGCCAGATTCACATTCGATGGGAAGAATATTCCGGACGAACAAGCTTATCAGGCAGATCTTGAGCAAAATAACGAAATAATAATTACAGACGATCATACAGATTTTGGTCCTTTGATCGATGAATCAAATGTTTTGGTAGAAGCGTTTGACAGTGCAGAGGAAAATATCGTCGAAAACGAGACCGAATCTGAATCAGAAGACGATGATGACTGATATAAATTTGAATCTGTTTTTTTGCAATTGATGTAACTATGTTGAATTCTTGATGTATTATGAAATTGATGTAACTATGAAACTAAATCCGTTTACTATTGTTTTATGTTATTTCAATTTGTCATTTATTTAGCAATTTTTATTAAAAATGCAATGAACTCTGCTTATCGTAGGAAGAGTACACCCATCATGAATCAGGTATAACAAACTTACATGTCTATTTACATTTCAGTCATTATAATTAAGCAATTTATACCATTGATGTCATGTTCATATGAAATATATTTCATTATCATGTTTTTATTCTCTTATATAATGATGTGTAAACGTCACAGGTTTATCATTATGTCACATAGAGGGAGGAGCTCTTCCCGTTCTTCAGGAGGCGATGGCAGTGGCCCATCGCAAGCGCCACACCGTCCAGTTGTTACGTTAGCCCCCAAAGCAGATGGGTAAAAATTAAATCTTATTCATCATCTTATTTTTTCTATACTATACGTATGTACTTATCTGTATCGTACTTAAAAACAGGGGGTTCGAGCTACTACCCACTAAGGTAGTGTTGGACGTCTCCAGAGCAGCATATCGTAGTAGGATGAGTGCGTGCTGGCCAAAGTGGGATACCATCCCTCCGCACATCATAGAGTGCATATGGCAGGATGTCCTAGTATGTGTAATTTTTATGTTTTCCATTTTTAATTCGTTTTTGTCGTTTTTCTACCGTTTATCGTTTAAAGTGTAATCTTTTTTTAACACAGGCTGAGATAGACATCCAGACAGATGATATGCAGCTGGCACGAGCATACTGGATGAGGAAGATGCGAAAGAACTACAGAGACACGATATCTGAGGTTAAGAAATCCGGGAAGAGACCACGGTGGATGGGGGAGAGCGTGTGGCAAGCTTGGTTGAGCTACTGGGAGACGGACGAGGCGAAGGCAAGTATACTAATTTTTTTTCAATTATTAATTTAACGTGATTGAAAAATAATGTATCAAATTTTGAATGTACAGGCAGAGTCAGATAGAAACTCTGCAAATAGAAATAAGAATCCCGTTACTCATCGCGGAGGATCGAAGTCGTTTCAGCAGTATCGGCAGGAGTTGGTAAATTTAATTACTGAATAATAAATGTAAATAGTTTATGCTATATGATTTTAAATGTATAATAATTGTATGTAACAATCAACTTCAGGAAGCCGAGGCACATGGTCCTGTCAGCTATATGGACGTGTTCACCCGTACGCATGCTGTTGAGCATGTTAATCCAGACGGGACTGTTTCGTACACATGGCAGGACGATAAATCCAGTAAAAGCCATGTAAGCATATTTCATTTTATTCAGTATTAGTAATTGTTTTAGTTGTCAAATTATTATGAAATAAGATATGATATTATTAATTTGTCAATGCAGGAGATGTTTATGGAGCAGCGACAGAAACTCCTTTCTGATACGGGTCGAGAGCAGCTGACGACCGATGAAGAGGACATTATTTTTGAGTCCGTTATGAGTCCACCAGAGCATGGTCGACGATACGGATTTGGCAATTTAGCGGTAAATAATTTAATTTTTCTTAAAATACTTAAAATATGATATTCTTACCTTTTCAAAACAATAAACTTTGATTTTATTTATTTTTCAATTATTGCAGTCCAGTAGTCAGAGTAGGAGACGGCGGAGTAGACCTCAGAGCGAGCTAGCAAGTATAGAAGAATTACAGACTAGAGTTCAGCAGTTGGAGGAGCAGAACCGCCAACAGGCCATGCAGACGGCACAGTTATTTGAGTACATGCAGCAGTTTGGTGGCCGCTTCCCTTCATCGGCTGGCTCTGGATCTGGGGCAGATTGATTCATTGCTTTCTAATTCGTTCGTGCAGGTATGTTTAGTTTTAGTTTACAATGATTTGGTAGAAGGAACAATTAATTGTTGATATGTATAATTATGTATAATACACTTGGTTCTGTAGCTGTATCAGGATATGCATGATTAGAACAGTTATTGTTAGTATTATTGTTAATGTTGGAATGTTATGTATATTTTGTATTTTATTTTTATTCTAATTTAGTTTATTTCTGTGTCTATTGAATATTTTGGAGTATTGGTTTGCATGTTTGGTTGGATTATTGTTTATTTGATTGTGCAGTATTGATATTGTAGTGTTTGGAAGAGAAATGTGGTTGGAAGGCTCTATTTGCAGCAGATTTTAAAAAAAAACAACAGGTTTCCGACGGCTTCCGACGGCTCTCGACGGCTTATTGGTCGAAATTTTCCGGCGGTTTCCGACGGGTTCCGACGGCTTATTGGCCTGATTTCCGACGGTTTCCGACGGTTTCCGACGGCCGTCGGAAGCCGTCGGAAACCGCCGGAAACCGCCGGAAACCGTCGATAATGTATACGGCATCACCCGTCGGTAGCCGTCGGAAATACTGCTTCCCGACGCCTTCATTTCCGACGGCTTTTTCCGACGGCCGCCGACGGCTTCCGACGGCCGCCGACGGTTTTCAGCCGTCGGAAATCCCCCCTCCCCTTGTAGTGTTCATTATAGGAAGCAATACTTCTCATTTCGGCGTCATGCTGTTCGAGAGTCTTCTGCCACTCAGCCTTGTCGTTCTCCATTGTGAGCATGGCCTCGAGATTGGCTCGGTTAACCCTCTGAAGCTCGTCGACAAGTTTTTGCCAGTTCGACATTCTTTCAATATCGGTCCTGACAGTATCAAGATTTCGCAGCATAGCCGGTTTGTCGAGAGGAACCAAGTCGAGATCAAATCGAACCCCTCTCAAGCACCACTGAGGAAATCGACTTTGAAGAGTGGGAGGACCTTGCCCGACTTGGTATGCGGGCCGGTTGATGATTGCTTGAATGTCGGAGCGAACGGGAGCAGGAGATTGAGCAGGAACATGTTCAGAAGCTGTCGGCATTGTTTCTTCGGTAAGTCTAGCCCGCTTGCTAGAAGAATCGTCTATGTGACCTTTACCTCTCTCATCGTGAGCTTTTCTCTTTTGAGTATCATCATCTCTGTGGGGAGGGTCATGTCTTTCTTGTTCCCTTCGGTGACGTTCTTCATATGCTCGTCTCTCGTCGGCTTTCCTGACGGCCCTCTCTTCATCCGATTCTCTGTAAGAAGGGAGGTAACGCCTGTAATCATAATGGCTACGCCTCCCGTAGCGCTGGAAATCATCATAGTACGAGCCGCTGCGCCCCATAGGAGAATCTGGAATAAAAATAATAAGCTTTAGAAACCTTTAAAGTATAAGAAGATAAATGCATAGAAGTGATGAAGAATCCTAAGTGTTGTGTAACGTGTAAACTACACGCATCAAGTTACAGACCACTCTGTGGAATAGAGGTAGTGATAACTTGAGTAGGAGGAGTTGACATTTGTTGTAGAGAAGATGTCGCCTCGATTACAGAAGAGATGGTTTTGGAAACATCATCTTTGAAAAGTTCTTGAGAAGTCACAATTAAATCGCTCAACCCCTCAAAAACATCATCGCCATCATGTTTTTTGGAACTTGCTTTCTTAACTCCTTCGCTAGTAGATTTTCTGAAAGATCGTGGGGGTTCTTCCTCTTCGGTAACTGGGGCAAGTACAGACTTGTCAGACGGCCCCACAACATCCTTCGGAATTGAACACTTTACCAATGAAGTTTCTATAGAAGTTCCTCCCTGCATGTGCTCTTTAATAGAGACCGAGGCATCAGGAGTTTCCGTCGGAGAATCAGGAATTTCAGTCGGAACTTCATGAATTTGAGTGGAACGAGAAGGATGTAGAAGCTTAAACTGATGAAGAAGTTCTTCTGTCAATAGAAATTTTGCGCTTCTTTCTTCAGCAGCCACAGTGCTTAGCCTTTCAAAAATTGACTTATGGCTGGAATCTCTAGAAGGAGGAGGAAGTGCTGTAAAAATAAGGAATGGAATCAGCATCTAGCAATACGAACCAGGTAAAACTTAGAATAAAATTAAAGAAAGAAGAGAAAAAAGATCTCACTTCCTACTCTCCAGTCTGCGTAAAATTCTGCGGGGCAACGAATGTAGAAGTATTGATTCAGGAAACCATGTGCACTCTCCGGCAAATCCAAAATAAGTTTGCGGTTCCTCGCACCTCTTACAAGTACAATTGAAGGGTGGTCCTTGTTCTTCGCAAAAGTGCACAAGTAACAGATTTCCTCAAAACTCGGAAGACAGTCAAGAGTCCTCCTGAACAGAATGCACAATCCCATCAAAATAGCATAGCCATTGGGGTGCAGCTGGAAAGGAGAGATCGTCAGTCGAAGGAGGATTTGTCGAAGAAATTCATTAAAAGGAGGAATTGCTCCACTTGAGCACATTTGTCGATTAATGGCAACAAAACCGTAAGGTGGTCTATCAGCAAAGTCATTTGGTCCAGGGAGTAAAACTTCTGCCTCGGCAATGCCAAATTGAACGCATAGTTGATTAAGCGCCCGCTGTTTCAAAAGGGTAGGAGTTCTTTTCGGAGGATTCTCTAGTGGAATAGCAATCGGGAAAACCCCTTCGGCGTGTTCTATCATCTCTTCTTATTGAGACGTCATTCTACATAAGCGACTGGATGTTCAGATGAGAAGGTGCACGTTTCCTAAAAAGTGTGAAGTGTTGTGCAGAACTAAAAAAAAAAAAAAAGGAGAAAGCAAACATAACTGAAATCAAACTAGTTGACAATTAGTCGACTATGAGATTTCAGGACTTGTTAATATAAAGCTCAAGTGTAGTGTTAATGCGAACGAATCAGCTTTAACTGGATATTTTAGTTTTGCTTTAACGCTTCACTTGAATTCATTGGTTCACAGCATTTCGTTCACACAGTTCATTTAAGTTAATTACTCTTTATCGACTAATCTGTCATTCGATGTGGGCAGTCAATGGCAGTATATTCGTCCCAGTTTTCTGCAAATATTATGTTTAACAGGTTATTAGCATTAGAGATAACCTACAACAAAGTGCAACAGAATTCAAGTTCAAACAATTCAACCAAGTCTTCACAGAATTTCACAAGTCTTAGGTCGTCCAGCGACCTAGCATAGGTCGGGCTTCATTAGGTCGCACTATGCAAGTTAAAAGGTTCAAGGCAGTACAAACTTTCCAAGTCCTAACTCGGCCGCGACCTAAAGCCTATGCCGAAAAGTATAGGTCGTTGATATAGTAAGTCGCTATGCAGTCATTCAAGAATGATAGGTCGCTAAATTGTTAAGTCGTTCTGTTCAAAGTGCATGTGCAAATTTGCCAAGTCCTAGGTCGTTCAAATCCTAACGCGACCTAAGAATTAAGTCGTGAATTTGAAAGTCCTCGAGCTTCCCTTAGGTCGTAAGTTATCTTAGAATGCTCAGATCTACTAGGTCGCTGACTTCCTATCCACGCTAAAGCACATCAGACCCAGTAACTCGTTAACACTAATAGCGCAGAATCCCTCATTCTATTCGTGAAGATCATCGTCTTTTCATACCACCAAGTCATTCGAAAAACAACTCCATATATCTCTGATCTGTCATAGACCTAACTCACTGTTGTGCGTTCGAGAATCACAACAACAACAATAGCCAGTGACGAACAGGAATCGATCACAATGCAACTCAGAGTGAAGCACGACGTACAAAATCGATTTGGGGTTCAGAGGTTAGAATTCGTGGTTCGATGGTGATTATGGAATGAATAAAGATCGAAGATGCTTACGTGATTTGATAGCAAGAATGAATTGCTGAATGATTTGCTTGAGTTCGTCTTTAAAATCGCGGAATTCTGTTAATGGCAGAACAAGAAATTGAAGCAGTTAGATAATGAAGAAGAAGCAACCTAGCAGTTATATGGAGCTGAAAGAAGAAGGCGAGTAGACACGCGAGTTAGCATATGTTTTAGGTCGCTCACGACCTAGCAAAGATAAGTCGAAGCATGCGACCTATGACATAGGCCTATACTTCGAGGGGCAGATGTTAACTGCTATTATTGCCGCGACCTAAAAGTAAGCAACCTAATTGAAGACGCGACCTAGTGACCCAAGAGATGAAACGATTTAGCGGCCTAATTAGTGAAGCGACCTAGCGATCTGAAGAAGGTTACGACCTAGCGGAACCCAGTGAGCTAAGAGTAGCTGCGACCTAAAGTGTTGCGACCTAAGATTGTCTCGACCTAAAGGCGGCAGCGACCCAAAAAGGCCGCGACCTAAAAGAACAAGCGACCTAAAAAAGGGCGCGACTTAACTGCAGAAGTAACCTGGCGATCTAAGGATTGTTGCGACCTAACAGAAAGCTGCAACCTAAAGGAGGCCGCGACCTAAGAGTGAGTGCGACCTGAAGATGGACTCGACCTATGGAACTCCGCGACCTAACTATCCACCGACCTAAGAAGCTCCGCGACCTAAGGAAGGTCGCGACCTAAGGGACTCAGCGACTTAAGATTAACTATGGCTGCAGGAAAGTACTCGCGACCTAGGTTAGGTCGCTAACGACCTAAATACCAGAAGATAGAAGACTATGCAATGCCACAGGGGGATAGGTCGCTCACGACCTAGGACTTGTGCAAATCAGCATGCGTGAGGAAGGAGGGGCCAATACTCTTCAGGTCGACTACAACCTTACTTAGGTCGGTCACGACCTACGACCTTACTTAGGTCGGTCACGACCTACGACCTTACTCTGAAAAATGCCTATAAATATGACCCTAACTCCAACTAGCAAAGGACTTTTGGCTCATTCTCTTCAAGCGCCGTTACCCTGCTTCATTCCAAACCAATCCAACACTTAAAGCTCTCAAGACACGAAGAACGCTACAAACAACTTCGAGAAAAGATCACACACATCCAACATGGATTTGAAGACTCTAATCTCCATTGAAGTTTAGGCCACTTGTTCTAAGTGACTTGTAATTCAAAGTGTATTGTACTTGGAAAGAATTGTATCAGCTTGTAACGAGATCATCAATAAAAGTACTTAAAGTGGACGTAGGCTATACCCTTAAGCCGAACCACTATAAAATTGTTGTTGTTTACTGCTTTTCCGCTATTATCTGCTTGTAATCTGTTCCCGAGTTATCGGGTGGTGCTTTCACAACTATAACTCATACACCGGGGTGTTAGCGTTCAAATTTTAGCGTTAATTTCCAGTCTGACTTTGTCGATAAGAGAAGAAAATGGTAAGGATTAGATGGATACTTTGTAGGTTCTACATCATCAGGAAACATAAATCAAGCTTTTATTCATATTGGGAACATAAAGAACATTGTAAGGAGTTAAAGTATTCGATGTAGTATATAAATATGTGAAATTTATTTACAAAATATGAAGACCTCTGCCATTGTCAATCACGACGTCGTAAATTATGAAAAAGGGGTATGAGTAAAGAGATTACTCAAATCAATGTAACATAATGTGATGTTGCTTTATTCAGAATTCATTTTGATTTAATATGAGTATTTCTACTAAGCATTATAGAAAAAAGAAAATAAGACCATGGTATGGTGGAGTTCTCATTTTAGTTTGATTTTAATATGCACCATCGAAGAAAAAGAGGTTTGTTTCGAAAAAGTAGTGTTTTTGATGATTAATGGTGAATTTTAATTAGCTAAAGAGAGGAAGGAGACCAGATTGTAAAAAGTGTTAGAACCTTTATTCTATGGTTTCAATGACAACAACTATACAATCATATATATTATACATCTTATCAAGATTACAAGTATATACCACGAGAGATTAGAATGCTCAAAGATATTAGGACTCGAAGACAAACAAGAACGTATGGACCATGCAATGATTAAGTAAGGTTATTTTAGTATGTTAAGAATCTTAGATAAAACATTGTACGGTATCATTGAGTATATAATCACACACGATTTCATATACACTAAAATGCATTGAAAAATTGAGTTTACCATCCACAGATATCTGAGCAAAAACCACAGACCTCTATGATAATACTCGGGAAGTTATTTCCTAAAGCCACAGATGTCTGAGGTTTCCCCACAGATGTTTGTCATTTGAATAACTGCAAAAATCTAAATAGATACCTCCGTTAACTTAATAGAAATTAAAACTTCATCGAAAGGTTGCAGCCATTAAATGAATAGACCTTATCTAACAGTAGTAACTCCTCATCTGCATCTCTTTAAATCTATAAATACTACAATGATCGAGATTGACAAATCAATAGAATTGAATTAATTGAATCTATTCTCTATTGATTTCTTATTACTGCCTTGTGCATATATTGCTTTCATACTCTCAGTCTATCATAACCAAGATAATTTTTGTTAAATCACTTCCAACAACTCAATGCATTCACATTCACATATTCAAAGGAGATCATAGGAAGATTTGTACTGTCGGTCAAAATCCGTGTTATTTGAAACACAAGATTGTCAGAGATATAATTTTGTATTAGCCTATTCCTCGAGGCGAAGCGAGGATAAGTTGGTTAAAGGAAATACCAGAGGGGAGCTTCGGTACTGGATGTAGGACGAGAGGTCCGAACTAGAATAAAATATCTAGTATGCTCGCTTTTATTATTTGCCTTATTTATATTTAATTATTATTCTCTGCTTAATGTAGTTAGTAATGTAACACTATTAACAAGAATTGATGGGAGTTCAACGTGAAGTGAATTATGAGCAATGATATTAAGGATCTCATCTAAATTTTCTTGAAAAATGTATTCTAGCAATTTGTGGTCATTCACCAACAAAAAATTGCATATACAAGAAACTCCTATAAAAGCGTATAACTTACTCCAAGAAATTTATGCAAGCCAGGACCATCAAACCAAGACCGGATGGCTCTCTAGCTCGTCCAAGTTGGTCTCCGCTAAAGCCACTGATTGACGACACAAAGTTGAACCGAACTCATGGGACGTACAACAAATTAAAAACTATGACCATTCTGACAACAACTAAAACTATGATAAGCATTTCATCAAAATAAGTTACTTTTTTAATTTTTTTAATATACGTATTTCCATATAAAAATTCACTTGAACTTTCAATAAATAAATATTGACATTTTCATTTTGACGCATAATTTCTAAGAAAACAGACCACAAATGCCTGTGACAATACCACAGACGTTCGTGAAATGTTTCGGGAAAACAATATACTGAAACCACAGACGTTTGTGATAATTCATAGTCATCTGTCGCTACTTTCAAAAAACTATTTCCTAAAACTATAGACGTCTATGAAAACTCACAGACGTCTGTCATATGTTTCAGATAAAAAAAATTGTAACTAAAGAAGTCCGTGATACCCTCACAGTCGCATGTTGCTGGTCTCGACTTTTGTTCCCAATGGCCCTGTATAATCAATTTTTGCCCTTTTTTTAATTTTTCACCAGTGTATTCTCAAACTACACTCAAACCCTAATTCCTAAAATCTCACGAGTTGCTCACCAATGGATCCCAAAACTTTGGTTAAAAAACGATCCAAGAAAGGTCAATCCACTTCTTCTCAAAAACCCTTAGTCAATGATGCCCTCATTCATCGGTGGCTTTGAAATAGCACGATTACTAACACGAGATTTGACGAGCTCAAACAAAAGAAGCTTCATTCTGGCCCATTCTAGTTCTAGATTATGCAAATTTGGCGAATATGGCATTCAAGAACTTGCTATTGCCTCTGAATATCGAGATCTAATCAATTTCGACAAAAACAAGCTAAAGGTTGATCAATTGGCAATCTTTCCTTTTTACACCAATTTGTGTTGTAGTGATATTTGGACACCTGACAATGAAGATGGTTGGTTACGGACGAGTGTTTACAGACATGTTTTAATTATTAATGCAAACACCATTGGTCGTATACTTAATTGTTCATGGTCTAGAATCAATTTCGAATAAATTCCTGACTACAGGCACCGCGTGATGAAATAACTCATCAAATTTGGGAAGATAGAATGCCCCAGTAGAAATCTGTTTACTTACGTCCAAAAGCTAGGTTTTTAAACAGTATAATTACCAATATGGTAATTCCATGCATGGGAAGTTATGAAAAAATCTACAACAACGACCACAAAGCCCTTTATGCTATTTTTGGTAGGATACAAATAAATTGGGCTAAGTTCATTCATGACGAAATAAAAAGCTTTTGTTCTCATCATCGATGCACAATTATATATGCTTCATATATTATGCATCTCTTAAATGCTCTTAGGGTACCCTCTTATATCTCTCGTTTTGAAGAAATCCTTATCAAAGAGAGCGGAATATGATTTTTATCTTTAATGCACATTTCCCAACGACCACCCCTAATTATCTCCCAAGAACAATGGTCCTTGCAGCAAGAACAAGAAGTGCATCATGGTCCTCAACCCACTCTTGCTCCTCAACAAACTTATTCACCTAGTCCTTCACAATAACCTGCCTTCTCTAGTCGTGCTACAGAATACTATCCTGATTCGAAAATACAAGAATCTCGCGTTGAACTAATGCAAAATGAATCGATTCATGATTTAACGCTTAAAAATCAAAAACTAATCATGGTCAACCAAAAAGGCCTTGAATATAAAGATGATTGGATTGGAACATTCGTTTTCAAATAGGATGACTAAGATGGAAAAAAAACGTAAGAAAATGTTATTTTCACTTTAGGAAAATTTATGCGAAAATTCCATGGTAGATTGTCTTCTCGATTATCATCTTTACCTTCACCTAAACCACCTCCTCGAGCACAAACACCAATTTATTGTGCTCATGCCTCTTATAAAGGGCCTTCTCAGGACAGAGGCAAAACCATTAAGTAAGAACAGTAGGAAGAGGAGGAAGAAGATAGTGATGAGATCGCCCGACCTTCCTCCATCACATCATCAGCAATACATGGCCTTCTAGGGACTTTCCATTAAGGAAAATAAAGAATATTACGATAAAACTAACTGGCCATGAGCATAGGACCAAGATCCTTCGTCGTATTGGGAGTACTATAAGAAATATGATGGATTTTCCTATTCCTCGGATCAGTACAGCTAGCTTATTTCTTTTAGCTATTTTTATCTGTTCTATTTGTTACTTGTGTTTATGCTTCTCTTCTTTTAGTGCACTCCGTTACTTACCTTTTAAAGCATAATTTTGTTTGTCCATACTTGTACGTGTTTACCTTCAATTATTTCATTCTCGTATCTATGGCATATCTATCACTATATATCTATTTAAGGCGTGAATAATATTTTTCTTCTGTTTTGATAATGACAAAGGGGAAGAAATATACGCATATACATAGGGGGAGATAAAATTCACTTTTTCTATTTTTGATTATGAATGACTATAATATCTCTTCTGTGTTGTCATCGTCAAAAACTGGGAAGAATGTTAGAACCTCTATTTTATGGTTTCAGTGACAACTACGCAATCATATATATTATATAACTTATCAAGATTACAGGTATATACTACAAGGGATCAGCATGCTCAAAGATATTGGGACTTGAAGACAAACAAAGACCAATGGACCATGCCATGATTATGTAAGGTTATTCTAGTATGTTAAGAGTCTTAGATAAAACATTGTACGACCTCCTTGAGTATATATGCACACATGATTTCATATGCACTAAAATGCATTGAAAAACTGAATTTACCATTCATGGACGTCGAAGCAAAAACCACGGACGTCCGTGACAGTACTCGAGAAATTATTTCCTGAAACCATAAATGTTTGAGGTTTCCCCTAGACGTCTGTCATTTGAACAACTGCAAAAATCTAAATAAAAACCTCTATTAACTGAATAGAAATCAATACTTCATCGAAAGGTTGTAGCCATTAAATTGAATAGACGTTATCTAATAATAACAACTCCTCATCTGCATATTTTTAAATCTATAAATATTATAATGATTGAGAATGAAAAATCAATTGAATTAAATTAATTGAATCTATTCTCTGTTGATTTCTTATTACTCCCTTGTGCATACGTTGCTTACATACTCTCAGTTTATCATAACCAAAATAATTTTGGTTAAATCATTTCCTATAACTCAAAGCATTCTTTCACATACTCAATGAAGATCATAGGAAGATTTGTAATATCAGTCAACATCCATGTTATTTGGAACACATGATTGTCAGAGTTATACTTTTGTTTTATCATATTCCTTTGGACGAAGTGAGGGTTAGTTGGTTAAGAAATTACCGAAGGAGAGCCTCGGAACTGGATGTAGGATGTGAGGTCCAAACTAGTACAAAATATCTAGTGTGCTCGCTTTTATTATTTACCTTATTTATACTCAATTATTATTCTCTTCTTAGTATAATTAGTAATATACACTCTCACGCATATATATATATATATATATATATATATATATATATATATAAGTTGCATTACTTAAAAAGATCCTATAGACTTTCAAAAAGAAAAAGAAAAACATTATGATTTTAGTAACTGTATTTCAACCACTCTCAACCTATTAATAAGACCATTACCAACAATGGACTTATTCACTTTCTCTCTCTCTCTTCCTTTTGCACTAAATGAACTAGTTACACATCTAAATAACCCCTAACTAGCACAGGATCAGTTAAAAAAGTACGATTTATAATGGTGAAGCATTCACCATTTTAAATTATATTCATCTTCTACCGCCACCTCCTTCCCCTTCCTCCTTATTCCCATTTTTGCATCGACGGAGAGAAAATATTCCCCCATGTCACCAATTTTTTACTCCAAACACCTTAATCGGAGCAAAAATACAAGAGTTAAAACTTGTTTTTGCGGTCTACACGTGTTGAAATGTCTAGATTTCTTAAAAAATTTATGAAAATTTCACGCATAGAAAAAGTACTAGTGATGGATGTTGTCACCATGGAAAAGAGAATGTGACTTTGCCATATGGATACGAGTAAGGAAAATAAGAGCTACTTGAAGCCGTCGTAAATGCCGACGAGGATGGTGGAGGTGAAGGCAGTCGAGGTGAAGGCAGTCGTGGAGGTCGACGGGGTCATGGAAGCCATAGAGGTGGTCGAGCGGTCATGAGTCAAAGAGGAATGAGGCAAGTTTCAACTAGAGTTGCTAAGCTTAATGGTTTTAAGGATCCGAACTTGAGCGTGGATAAGGTTCTTACAGATTTTTGGATACTTCCAAAAGGGAAGTGCACGTCAACACACCTATTAACTTAGCTATAAGTTTTTTTGTCATGGTATAGTTGAAGTAAATTATTATTTTATCATGTATATTTAAGAATTCGCTTAACTTAAACAGTCATGGAATATTCATTTCTGGGGTTTATTAGCTAACACTGTAAAATATTTTCATAGGCATTTGGCGAATATTCTTAGAGATGTAGTGTTTTTGCATGAGCTTGGATTTCATCATTTCTTAGCTAATTTAATCATTCATTTAATTTAAAAAAAATCCATCAATTTATTGTAGTTTAGTTTAACCAGTTACATAATTTAATATTCTAGGAATCAATAATGTTATTAAATGGGGTTTTCAAATATGTTCTTCTACTTCTCTTTGGTGGTATAAAACCACATGTACGTTTCATTTTTCTTACGACGAGTTAAGGATTACATCGTTAGACTTTTCTATGCTCGTCGACATTAGCATATGAGTAGTTGGTTTTCCATCGCTTCCATATGACAATAGGTGACATCATCCCACACTTATTCACGACATTTTTCACATTTAGACACTTCACCGACCTCTTATCAAACCACTACTGCTATTAGAGTCAGTATAATTACAGTTGCCATGGACATCATACTAACACGTATTCACCGGAGCATGATTTGGAACTTGCTCGACTGTTTGTTCTATATCTTATGGGAAACTTATTTTTTAATACCAGTAGCAGTAGTGTGCAGGAAGTCTATATTGAGACCATGGTAGGTTTGGATTTTGACTACACCGTCATGTATGATTATAGTACTCCTATACTTGCATACCTATATAGATGTTTGGACGTACAGTGCATCATTTCTGATTCACAAGTTTTATTGTTTGTTTTTAAGAGTTGTTACACTTTTGGTATTTTAAGCATTTTAGGAACTTTCATTTCATGACAGTGACTTTAGATGCATCCAATTTTTTTTCCTCATTTACTATTCTAGTGTACAAACAATAGGAGAATTAGGGATGACAAATCTCGTCATGTATATTCGGTTGCCCATAACCAGGTTGACTCAAGGGTGCATAGAGGGCAATTGATATGGCATCCATTTGACACCAGTGACTTGATTGAGCTTGAGTTTATGTATTTAGGTAGGAATCTCAACAAGCGAAAATTTCCTCTAGTATCGTATCATGTAGTGTTCGATTCTTACTGGTGCCTCAGTAAGAGCTGTTGGAGACAGTTGCATGACTATGATCTCATTCCCGAAGATCCATACCTTCATATATATCGTTGTATGATTTATGATTCAAATCATCTTGTTACTGCGAGAGCAGTAGGTTGGTGGCAAGCAGAGATATTTGTTTTTACTGGTCCATCATACATTGATTTTAGGCATAGATTCTACACTGCATCTGGTGATACTTTTACTTATGTAGTGTCGATATTGGCAGGCTTAGCTTCTATAGGGCATGGGATAGCTTCCCTGGTTGTTGAGGATCTTACCCAGCCTAGTCAAGGGTATCGTGTATCAAATCATGTGTTTTCTGCTAGTCACTTTGTTTGGACCATGATAGGGCCTACATACTCTAGAGTTGACCGTTATGTTGACATGTTTCACCCTCCTGCACACTACCTGTATTCGTATCCCATCCATATATCATTCAGTGATCTATATGACATGCAAATGGGACTTTGCTATACTAAATATGTAGAGCATAGACATAGCATTGATTATTACTAGGACGTATTGCATCGATAGACATAGAAGACGACGTGACTACATACTGAGCTAGAGGCGGAGCGAAAGAGATTCTTTGACTATGATCTACACTTTGAGTACTTACCTAGCAAAGGCGACGACGATGCGAAACATCACCGTCATGTTCCCCGTCCATATATGGATGACTAGCGACGTGTTTTATGTATCTTCATTTATGTACCTATGATGTATATTTCAGTGTATATGTTCATAGTTTATGTACTAATTTTGATTCCTGTTATATTCAATGTTAATCACTGTTTATATGCTATGACTAATGCAATATTCATTATTATTCATGCCTTTTGTTCCGATTCATGTTATATTCATCGTTTATGCATTTTGATTCATGTTATATTCAGTGTAACTTGGGGTTTATGCACTTTGATTGATGTTATATGCATTATTATTCATGGTTTTCATTCCGATTCATGTTATATTTTTTTTCTATGCAGCTTGAATCATGTTATATTTCATTTTATTCATGGTTTATGCATTTCGCTTCATGATTTATAGTCAGTATTACTTGATGATTATATTCAAAGTTGTTCGTGGGTAATTTCACTTTGTTTCATTGTTTATACTTCGTTAAGTTATCTTATCTCACACTATAGCAATTTTGGTAAATACCATTCGGTGTCTTGTCTTGTCTTGTCACCTACCGTAGTCATGCTGTGCTCCTTTCGGCAATGACTTGCCATATCTTACATTGTAGCCAAGTTGTTCTTATGTTAATCTGATATTCATTTTCCTATGCACCATAGTATTGTAAATAGTGTCCTCCTACCATTGAGTTATACATAACCTTTTCTTCCAGTTCAGATAAAGTGTAACAACATGGCGGACTTTAGCTACATTTCTTTGCCTTCATACTCATACGAAGGTCTTTTAAGTCATGGACTCCCTTCAAATCATTCTTTACCTCAATTACCGATAGAGTGGTATGTTGAAATGCAAGAAAGGCACCATGAAGACCTAAGGAGCATGAGAGAGAAGAACAAGAGCGTCAGTTAAGAGAAGATGGAGAAGACATGGAGAAAAATGTAGAATCCATCATAGAAGTAGGAAAAAAGGAAAGGAACTTCATAAGCAACAGACTAAAAGAGAACATGAGGTTAATTCTCCTCCGATCTTTCATGTTTATGGAGTTTCGATTACGTATTCCATCATAAGAAGTGAAATTGAGATTGGAAGTCGCACTATAGATGCTTCAACTTTTCTAATGGCTGTGGGTTATGGGAATGGATTGATAATCCATTCCCTCGACGAGCGTAGAATATGCCACCGAACTTGAACAAGAAATAGCAACGCTTCGCAACAGGCTAAGCTCATTGGAATTTCACAATGGTCGTAGCAAAAACCGATGTCTAAAATCTACCCTTGTTAACGTATCGTGATGTATGTCAGTGTTTGAAGTTGTGTGCCTATGTTTTGTATGTTTAAGTATGTTTATGTGTGCGCCAATGCATGTTTATCTATTTTTAAGTATGAACTTGTTTAATATAATTGTCTACTATACATAACCCGTAGTACAAACATAATCCATAAAATACATAGAACGCACGTAATGCGTGGAAATAAGTAGAGCAAATACAGCGCATAAAAAAACATAGAACAATGAAATCACTCAAACTATCTAATATAACTAACCTACAGATCACACACAACATGACCAACGAAGGTTGTTTAATGATCCATAAAATACAGAGAGTCAATGTTGATCTAAACATCTCGAACACATCTTCCTATTCTACTCAGCTATAATTTGCAACACCTTTGACAAGCTTAGTAAACGTAAAATAAGAACTTCTATTATCCAAGTTTCATCTTCTCGGCCTACAATCTGGATGGTTATTATAAGCTCATTAACGATGACCCGAAAATCTTCATCGACCTCATCTTTCATGTGTCTTTGATCGGCTTGTATATGAGCTTTAATCAACACCAAATAACCATGGAGAGTCCAAGATTTATTTGTCATTTGTAATCATATAAACTTCCTTTACCAACCTTTGCATTATAAATAGTAATTTCATTTGCAACAACTAACTCAGAATGTCCACACGTCAATCATCCATGGTAAAAGAAACGAAGTTGTCCTATATGGTTATTGTAGCCATGTTGTGCAATCCTTAGCCATTTAATGACCCATCCTATACTATTATTGTAGCTATATTGCGCAATCCGTAGCCATTCATACCATTACTGTAGCCATGTTATGCAATCTGTAGCCTTCAATGGCATGTCCTATGCTATTAGCGTAACCATGTTGTATAATCCATAGATATTCAATGGTATGTCCCATACGATTACCATAGCCAGGTTGTGCAATTCTTAGTCATTCAATAACCTGTATTATACCATTACTATTGCCATACTGCCAATTCATAGCCATTCATACCATTACTACAGTCATGCCTTCTGTAGTCGTTCAGTAGCATGTTATATGCTATTATTGTAACCATGTTGTGCAATCCATAGTTATTCGATGGCCAGACCCATCGTACACCATAGCCATGCTTTGTTGAATAATATGTTTATTAGTTGTATAGCTTTACAAGTAATGATATATGAAGTTGCATATTCATTTCTTACTAATGGAACAAATTTTATCGGACAATGATACTTAGTTTGAAATAAAAATCTAAAATTACAGATTCAGTCTTAACACATTGGCCATACAAATACATAACTAATAAAGCAATCACTAAATTACTACAAATTAATATCCATACCTAGAAATGGCACTTTCACTTCCTCTTTCTCTCTCTTATAAGATTCGAGTTGTTCGATGACTAGTTCTTGTTGTAAAGGAGAAAGCTTGGTAAAATCGCAAGTCATAAGTTTGATCCAATTCTTCTCTCTCATCATAACTTCCTTTCATGTTTGGGAGAGATGCTTAAACTCTTGATCTTACGTAATAATTTTTTGAAACTCCGTATGTGATTGCATCCTTTGTGATGTAAACATTTCTCCACTCTCTCTTGTTTTAACGATAAATTTTTCTTGAGTTTGTAAGAATCATGAAAAATCAGCATTTTTCTTCTCCAATTAAATTGTTTCGTTTCTTCCAAGGGGACGACCTTCGGCGTTTCTAGAGAACGGTGATTTTTTTGGAGAACTAGGATCACTCCCTAGATTGGAATCAGAATAATTATTCTTCTGGCCCTGTACTGCTGTGAAAACATGAAGTTATTTGGGCTCTTTCATTTCGATAGAGAGGAAAAAAAATCAAAATACTCTTGAAATTTGAACGAATAGCCGTACTATTCTTGGTAAGCCTTGCATGCTTTTTCTATCTGTTTAACAGAACAAAAAATGTATGAATAAACTGTACAATTTGAAAAGTATACAGGAAACTTAAAACCAAACTTACAACGTCATAAGGGGCAACACCGTTTTGTTGTATGTTCTCAAGTATGATTACCATTGCCAAATAGTTTTGGCATGCATGATTCATTACTCGATAACCTTATCTTAAAGAAGCACAAGTCCTCTTCATTGGCTCTAGAGAATTGTAGAAGTCGACAAGCTTTTGCCAAATAATTCATTTTTCATGTTGTTTCTCATGATACTATCATTTGAAATTCTTATTCGAGATTTAGCAAGCGACACGTACTTTTTGCAGAGTAAATTTAACTTACTTATTTCTTGCATCATTTGCTCCTGCATCATCTTTAGCAGATTCAACTTTAATGTCCTCTATTCCAGCGTCAAATTCAACTGAAGTTGATCCCCTGTAAAGACCTCCAAACATAATACTCAACGATTTCCACTTCCTTTTCCTTTTGTTGTACTTCGGGTTTTGAGACACATGTATTTCTTCAACAGCTTCATCTTTTCCTTCTTCAATATTTTTTGCATCCGCATCTTCATCCTTTTCTTCTTCGGAACTACTACCAGCATCAATCTTGGCAGGGGTGTTATGAGCATATGAAAACTACCTTGCTAGATTCTGCATAACATCTTCATCGTGAATATCTAACTGTTGCGCACTAAGGCGATGTTGTTGTTGGTCATTCTGCATCATTGATGATACGTAGGATGAATGATTTTCGTACACCCCAACTTGATGAGTTACAGGACAGTTTTGTAGGAGCATTGAGGTATGGTAGAATGTAGTAAGGTTGTGGATGAGGGAGATGCAAGGTGGAACGCGAGGAAGGTAAGATTGACTGTAGTGCATATTTGGATATGACATATGCATATTCGTGTTGTAACAGAAGAGTTTGTTGTTGGCTTAGAGAACGAACATTGGAAAAGCCGGTAACGAGTACGATGGATCAAGTGAATGATTTTGAGAAGTAGAGACAGATTTTCTGTTTAATGTTTTTGTGTTCGATCGTTTAGCGGAAGAAGACATCATGTAATAGAGAACAAAGAAGTGAAGAATATTGACGTGGAGGAATTATACGAGATTGTTGTATAAAGTAGCCGTTTGAAATTTTAACGTTGAAGATCAAAACAGCGAAGAATTTGTCGTTTAATTAAAATATGGAAGTTATTGCCGTTTTAATTAAAACGGCAAAGTCTCCGTCGTTTTAAAAACAAATTTCATATTCAGTCAATCAACCACGAAATCAGTTGGAACTAGGTACGACAAACTTAACAAGCCACGGTTGGTTGCGTGAGTTTGGCTTTTCAACCGAACAAGCTATTGCTAGTTGTGCTTTAAGCAAACAGTGATGCTATTTCAATTTGCTACAATGATCAGATTTAAGTAAGGAAGGGATAGCTGTCATTAAATTTTAACAAGCTAAATTCCACAGTTACACCTGTAACCAGTACTCATATGTCCCTATTCTTTCATCTGCCCGCCAGAAAACAGCACAATTGCCTATTGTGTACACGGATTTATGAAGGAAAAGAAATAACGGTTAACGATGAGCCACAAATTCAAATCCAACGGTCCTACGTACTCCCGCGATAACCCGTGTGTTAAATTCTGGGTGTACCAGCAAATCCCAGCAACTCCCAAAATTTTAGAGTACCACAAGCTTCAATAAACTCTAATTCAATGGCCTCAGCGACAACAATAAGATATCTACACCCACCACTCTTCTCTTCCAAACTACTACCCAACCATCACAATCGCCACCTCCACCTACCAATAAGAGCCCTTGGCCGCAGCGACTTCGACTCCTTCGTTCAGCGCGTGACATCTGGTGAGGCTCTTAAGGACGCGTGGCGAAGTGCCAATGACGGCATCGAGCTTCTCGTTTACGAAGCCAAACGGGCTGCCGACAGAGTCGAACGTAAGTACTCCGTTTCACAACGTTTCGATTCTTTGTCACGTGCGGCGTCTGCCAAGGCACGTGAGATCGATCAGGAGTTTGGGATTGCTAGAAGATGGAGGACTTTCTCTTCGGATTTTTTAAGAAATTGGCCCAGGGTTGGCTTTTGTCTTTGTTATTACTGAAGATTGAGGTTTTATTTTGCATAATAGCCCTTTTCTTGAACTATTTGTATACTTAATGATGTTCCTGTCGTTTTACAGTATAAAAAAGAGCTGACTGGTATTCTCCAATCACCGCTTGGAAGAGGATTAGCTGTAAGTTCTTTTCCCTTTCTTCTTTAGGTGTTAATGTATGACGGTATATGAGAGCACAGAGTATGATGAGTGTTTTTATTCATGGAGATAAAAGCAAGATATTTAGCACAGAAATAAAAATACGAGTTGCTACAGCAGAGCTCTTGATTTGTATATAAAATTTGGTTTGTTAATTGAGTGAATGATACACAGATTGATTGCATATTCATACTAGTTGAATGGTCATATTTAAATGAAGATAACTTTCACATGAAAGTGAATAATAAAACGACACAATTTTTCATTTTCAATAGACATAAGTTATGGTTAAAGACATATGATTATTAAAGCATTTTACGTAAAGGTCACGACTCTTCAAGCGAAAGGGCATTAATGCCAACGTCCCCTTAATGTGCTTTCTTCGCTACTTCAATGAGCTCTTTGAGATAATATAATTTCTCTTTAGAAAGGGCCTTGATTATGATGTCAGCCAGCTCTTCTGATTTGCAGCATTGAAGTTGAGCTTCACCCTTTTCAATGATATGTCTAATAAAATGGTAGTTGTCAACAATATGCTTTGTATGGTCATGGTTGACTTGATTTTTGCCAATAGAAACTGTCGACTTATTAGCACAATACAATATATTTGCATGTTTACGTTTTTCTTCAACATCCTCAAAAATTATTCGTAGCCATATTGCTTGAGTTGTTGCTTTTTGGTTGCTACAACATTTTATGCTTCTGCAGATGATAGTGTATGAGTTTTGCTTTTTTGAAGACCATGAACAAATTCCAGAATCAAGAGAAAATACATAGGCAGACAGAAGTGTTTTTCATGTCATCATGACATCCATTACAATCACTATCAGTATATCCAATGAGAAATGCGGCTTCTCCTGGCCTATAAAGAATACCATTACCATTGTCCAACGCATCTACCAAAGATTTAAGAAATATTTTTGCAGCACCAAAATGAATTTGACTTGGTTCTTGCATATATTTGGATATCGTCCATGCTGCAAACATTAGATCGGATCTTGTAGTGATGATATATAATAGACTGCCAATTAAGCTTCTGTATTTTGTAGCGTCCACCTTATCTGCACCATCTTTTTTTGAATTTCTCGTTCACCTTTAATGGAGTTGTAACAGGATTATATCTAGGTAAATTAAATCTTTTTAAGATATTTTCTGCATACTTCCGTTGCGAAAGAAATACCCTTGACGTCGATTAAGTGGTTTTCATTGCTAAAAAGTAACGAAGAAGTCTCAAGTCACTCATTTCATAACTTTTCATCATGTATTTTTTGAATTATTGAACAAAATTCTTTTCATTTCCCTTATAAATCAAATCGTCAACACAAAGAGAAACAATAAAAACATATTCATATCCTTTTAGAATATAAAGAGTAGGCTCATTTGGGCTTATATAGAAATCTTCTTTGCAAAGTGATTATCAATTTCCGCATACCATATCCGAGATGCTTGCTTAAGTCCATAAAGAGTTTTTTGTAAACTTTATTTTCTCCCCCTTCAACAATAAATTCCTTTGGTTGGACATAAATTTCCTTTTTCAACGCTCCATATGCCGATTCAACGTTAAGTTGATAGATTGACCTACACTTTTGTACAGCAAGAGCAATTAAAGTTATAAGTTCAAGCCTTGCAACAAGAGAATTTTTTTTTTTGAAAAATCAACACATGATTTTTATGAAAATCTTTCGCCATCAATCTTGTCTTGTGGCTTAAAACGTTACCATCTTGATTCAACTTTGTTTTAAAAATCCATTTCACTCCAATAATTTCACGACATTAGGATGATATATAAGCTCCAAAGTTGGATTCTTCTCCATCACAGATATCCTTTCCTTTGTTGCGTTCATCCAAACTTCTTGATCTTTAGCTTTAAACTTTTTTTGGTTTAATGCCGACGAAGTTGCATGAGTTGTATACATTACTCAACCTTTGTGTTTTTAAAGAAAGACCTTCTAACGATGAAGTAGCTAGGTAAGGGCTTAAATCTATATTGGTTATAGGAGTTGTACAGGTTGGAGATGTTGTTGGTAAGTGAGGAGCCTTCTTCGTCTTCTTGTTGAGTTTTGTTGCTTTTTATTTCTCTATAGTAATACATTGCTCCATCCGCACTTCTTTTTCATTACAATCCCATCTTGCTTTTGCATTAAAAATATCATCTTTGCTAATTTTTGTTCACATTATAAAGACGATAACCGTCAATGTTGTCGCTATATCTGTCAATGTTGTCATTTTTGACTTCTTTCATCAAATGTAGTTCTTTTTTATTGGGGATGTGAACGTACCAAATGCTACCATAATTTTTTAAATGACTTACAAAGGGTTTAAACCCACTCCATGAACGGAGGCTTGAATGGAGGCTTGTTTTTAATTGTCTTTGTTGGACATATATTGATAGTATAGGCAACCGTGTACATTGCCTCTACCCAAAAGTATTTTGGTGAACCTTTTTCAAATATCTTTGATGTAGCTGTTAAAAGATCAATATTATATGTTAAAGAATATATCAGAGATATTTTAATATTTACGCTTTTCAATATTACAATAGTTTTCCTATTGTATTTACTTAGGCTCTAAGTAATATCGCAATAAATGCTATTCATGTTGTGTAAAGCAACGATTAAGCCATTAACAAAGATGTAGTTTATTATTGTTTTCGTCCTCTCTCTTCTTCTTTTCTATTTTGTTCAATGATTTTAACATGGCATTAGAGTAATTTTCAATCATGCTGGAAATTCTATGATTTGATTTATCAAAGCATCTTCTTCCTCGTATCTACAGAAATCATATTTTCATCTTGCTTGCCTGATGTGGATTCGCAACCTTCAAATCCGACTTAGCCTCACCACCAGCAAAATCTAGTTCCACCCAAGGCAAATCCGCAACTAATATCCTAGATCCTTGATCACCCACACTCCTCCTATGATCATCCAAACTCCTCACCTTCACATCCAGATCCGTTATGTTAAAATTATTGAGGGAGAAGAAGATGAGGGATAAGTTTATAATTTATGGAGTTTGGTGTTATTGCACAAAAGTGGTGTTTGATGAAATGTCTTTAAACGTTGGCGAAGGTATCTATATGTCATGGTTCTCAAATCATGTCTCTGTTCTTGCGAAATAATTTATGACTTGTTTTCGTTTCAAATTCCAATTTACGGTTCTTCTCCGATTGATGTTAGTCTTCCGGTAACGACAGTAATGAATCTTGATTGGAATTACTCTTCCAATCCCGTATGAATATCCTTATTTCTATTCTCATTTTTTGGATTACGATTCTAGATTTTTGAATGGAATTACTGTTCCAATCCTAATTGAAATTTCGCTTTCAGTCCCATAAGAATTTCTTTATTCATATTTTCTCTTAAATTTCGACTTCAAATTATTTAATCATCATTGTCGTCTTTGTAGGCAGTTGCTTACCAATTAGATCTAAACTGGTATTTGACATTACACTTTCCAATTGCACTTGGAACTGTTGTTTTGCATCATTGGATGGTTTAAATAGCATTGTTGACATTAGATTCCTTTTGCTCGTCGTCTATTTTGACAAACTCTAGTTACTATGCATCTTGAAATTGAGGGGATGTTAAAAAATTTATATGTCAAGTGATGAACTAGAGATATTTCAATATCTACGCTTGCCAATATTACAATAGTTTTCTTATTGTGTAATTAATTAGACTAAGTAATATAGCTATAAATACTATACAAAAACCAACCATGTACTGGAGAGCAATAATTAAGTCATTAACAAAGATGAAGCCTTTTAATGGTTATTGTTTTCTTTCTCTTCCCCATTCTTTTTCCTATTTTGTTTTGTTCAATGATTTCAACCCTTGCCATCTCCACAACCATGCGTTTTTCATTGTGCGCAACCCTATTTTGTTTTGTTCAATGATTTCAACCCTTGCCATTCTTTCTCTTCCCCATTCTTTTTCCTATTTTGTTTTGCTATGATACCATGTTGAAATTTCGACATCCCTTCGCACCCACATATGTGCGCACTTCATTGAATGAAGAAGAGACGAGGTCGCTTGACGAAACTCTATGATGCCGATGTCATGACAAAATAACCTTACGTTCTCCTAAGTACATAAATGACTATGATAACACTTGCTGTAATATAAGAATTCATTGTTGTTACATGTTACCGAATCTATTTGTACTAATCTTCTTTTAAAAAATCTTGCAACGTGAGACTATTCATAATCCAATTCAGACACCCACACGATTACAATGCGAGCCACATCTAAAAAATCTCCACCTAGATGAACATTGATCAAGTTACCATAGAGTTATACAAAGTTCTCACTGCGGCTAGGTCATGTGGTTTACACTCTTAGCGGTTGGGTCGAGTCACTACCACCTTTCGACAGACGGGCTAGATTGCTTACACCTCTCAACGGCTGAGTCAGGCCCCTACCATCTCTTAACAATTGGATTAGTTTGCTATCACCTCTTAGAAGTTGAATCAGGTTGCATACATAGATTCCTCTTTTTGGCCTCTTTTTAGCAGTAGGGGTATATTGCTTTCTAACGTATATCTTCACCTTAACCAGCATTCTCATGCTCAAGCCACATTCTTGAAGCATACTTAGATCAATGTTGCTTCATATCGGTTTTTCGAACCATCAGCTTTGATACTAATTGAAGAAGATAAAAATATGATATTTAGTAGAGAAATAAAAATGAGTTGTTATAGTAGAGCTCTTGATTTGTATATAAAATTATGATTATTTGATCGAATGCTTACATTGATGGATTACGTATTTATACTAGTTGAATGATCATATTTAAATGGACATAACTTTTCGTATTAAAGTGAATGATAAAGAGATATAATATTTTATTTTTAATAGACATAATTTTTGGTTAAAATTTGTAATTAGTAAAGCATTTTATGAGAAATGTCATGACTTTTTAAGCAAAGGGGTATTGATTTCAACATTCATAATCGGTCAACTAAGTTCATTTGTTAATTATTCGTCGGTTTTAGAAGTTTAATTCAAAATTTCTTTTTTACTTATATAAAGATAGAATACCATAAAACCAAGATGCATTGCAAAAATTATCCAAAATGAAAAGCATTATTGAAAAACTGTTGTAGATTTCAGGATCGTTTAAAAGAGGATCTTTTAGAAGGAGCGTGAGTTGTAAGAAGACAAAATAATTAAATAAGCATGGTAAGAGGGACAAAAAACAAAAAACTTAGAGTTAAATATTGCGGAAGTAACAAAATATAATTAGATAGCTTAACTTTTAATAATATGGTTAATAAAATAATTTAGAAGTAAACAAAAATATCTACATATGATACACATATTTAGAAAAAACATACAATATAATACCATCGGACATAATTTGGTAAACATGAAATAAAGAGCACACGATGAGACTTGTGAGCTTTCTAGAAAATCGTACTAGAGTTAGTTTAAATCCATACCTACTTCGTTGATCAAATAACAAAGAAATTCAAAAGAATGTCATCATGCACGATGTTTGTGAATGCTATTGTGTTAATTGATAGCTCAAAATAAAAAGAAACACAAATAAAAAATAATAATAAATGCACCAGAATCAAAAGGATTGAAACACGGTACGATTAAAATTAAGTATATTCTATTCAAGTTTAGTTTAAAAAAAACATAATAATATGATAAATATACAAAATCAAATTATTACAAAAAACAAGTTCAAATATCTAATTTTGATAACATAAGAAGTTAGGAAGATAGAAAAAGACATTGAAAAATCAAATTAATATAAGTTGGATAAACAAAGACAAACTAGTGCCGCTTTATGTGATAGGAAAGTAATAAATAAGCTGAAAGGAAATTTTTATTGAACAGTGATTGTATCAAATATATAATACGAAGTGAAATGTTGGCTTTTATAAATGAAGAAAAAGAAGAAACTGATAGGAAAGCATGATTATTAAGAGGGATGATTGATATTACGAGAAAAGTTAAGAGTTAAATATCAAAGAGTGGTATAAATTGAAAATGTCCTCTATATGAAAAAATTAAAGAAAATAAACTATGATCGTAAGGATGCATGCGAAAATAATCACGTGATGCATTGATGAAGAGAGTGGATAATACTTGCATTGAAAGAAAAATACAAATAAAGGCCAAAATAAAATGGAAGCGCCGGAAATGATATAATCATTTTCAATTTAATTCATTGATTGCTATAAAAGACCTGCTATGCACATGTTATGGTGCGCTGTTTAATTTATCTTTGCTTTTACCGTTTGTTGTTTCGTTTGGTTCAATAATACTAGTTTTATTAGTGAGTTATACATGATGAGAAGTTGGTCGGATCTAGTATGGATCGTATATGCACATGGACGATTGTTGGAGTTGACGAATCTTCTATGGTTCCATCACTATGATCCTAGGGAAGAGGATGAAGTTGCCCTTTACGAATAGCTTGATGCACTATCTTCTTTCAACCCTTTGAGTAAAATATAGAGTTGGCACCATGATGCGATGCACGTGAGAAAATATACTATAAATGGTGCACATACGCACGATACAAAGAAAACGTTTTCTACATCATTTAGAATTTTCTTTCCGATCCAAAAATACCTAAAAATTAGTGTTCATCGTATGATTGTGTTTACAATTTTTTTCTAATGCTGATTTCAGTCTAGAAGTTCAGTTTCAGTTCGGAATTTTCAGTTTTCATTTCATAATTATGCAGTCAATATTCAGTCTAGAATTTATGGCCAATAAGCTATGAAATTATGGGCTGCTACAATAATTAAAATTTGGCTTTGCTACTGTAATTTTTATTAATGATTATCCTTTAATTAATTATCCTTAATTAATTACATTAATTATTTACTTCTCAATTAATTATCATTCATTAATTATTAATTAATAACCCTTAATTATTAATTAACAAAACTGAATTACAAATTAATTAATTCTTAATTACTAATCATAAATCAACTCTTAACAAATTAATTAGTCTTTTCAAATAATCTTTGAAATAAATTCATTATTAACTTAAAATGTTTAAGTTAAATTAATGTTTTATACAAGGTTCAAGAACTCGGTTTCGATTTCGGACATTTGAATTTTTGGTAGTTTCAGACGTTTTCGAAATTTTCGGAAGTTTCGGTTTTAGCTTCGGTCCAGGTTTCGATTTCCAATAGTTTGTTAACGAAAATTATACTAAATACTATCAAAACTAAATTAAGTTATACCCTGAAACTAATTATAATGAATATTAATTAAAACTAAATTAAAGGATGCCACATACTAATTAAAACTAAGACTAGGGCATCATCATTTAATACCAGCCCAACACTTAATATTTCAGCCCAACACATTTCTAGCCCACAGAACTTTATGCCCTTATCAAACACACACGTGTATAGATTAGCCCACAAACACATACCACTACCTGCTAGTCAAACACAAGCTACGACAAAAGAAAAGCTAGGGCGGAAGAAAATAACACTACTAGGGTAGAGAAAAAAAATGCACGAACGCAAAGACAAAAAAGGAAACGCTAGCCAAGGTCGATGTTGCTAAATAAGAAGATGACGCTGGGGCAAGATCGATTTGAGCTAGGGCAAGTCGATCGATTTGTTGATTTGCTGAAGCTAGGGCAAAGTCGATGGACGATTTGCTGAAGCTAGGCAAGTTTTTTGTGATTTGCTTAGTTTATTGTTTTGTTTTCTTATTTTAGCCCTAACCGAAACTGATTTCGTTGATCGATTTCGGTTCGCTTTACAGCGGTACCGGTACGGTAACCCTGAAATTTCGGGGTACTGTCCGAAACCTCGTACCATGGTTTTATATAACAAAAACATACCATCTTACAATATTAAGTTTATTTAAATTGAACTTTTAAAATAAAGGTTATATAGATTAAATACTCAAAACTCAATTAAATTGAAATAACTTTATTTATAAACTTTTAACAAAGTTAAAACTTAGTTAATTTAAAATAAATTTTATTTAAAACCTTTAACAAATTTAAACTTGGATAACTTCTAACATTCACAAAAAGCTTTGGTTTTAGTAAAATTGTTTCAAAAATTTTAATTTGCTTTAAAGTTAAAAAAACCGCTTTTCTCTTAATTCCACATCATAGAATCATTCTAGATCAACTCAAGACATTCATACAATTCATACATCCATAAGCAAAATCAATTAATTATCTGATTAATTTAAATCAGATTAATTACTTATGAATAAACACTAATCCTGTTTAATTAATATTAATTAATTACAAACCATCTTAATTAATCAACCTTTAATAAATTAATTAGCCTCAAATCATTTATTAATTAACCTTTAAATAATAAATTAATCAACTTTTAATTATTAATTAATCAACCTTAATTAATAAATAAATCAATCTTTAATCATGAAATAATGTTTAAGTAGAAAATAATCAAGACGTAACCATTATATAATTTAGAGAAAATTTATATATAAAACAAACTTATATTACACGGTAGAAATAGATTTTACAAATAGTAGCTCACTCTTATTTCTTACAATAGTACAAAGTAACATTATACATTTCTAATTTTTCTGATGTCTTCATTATGAATTTTTCTGATGTCTTCATTATGAATTGAGCTCCCCTTTGCAGTTTCTCCTCTTCGACCGATGAGTTGTGGCGTTTAGTATTATGTGAGAGGTAGATATGTTAGATGGGTAGCATTAGAGCAGAATGGTGATGTGTGCAACCTTATGTGAGAGTTAGATATGTTAGGTTTGTAGCATTATATGAGGGGTAAGCAGGTGAGCTGTGCATCATTAAGGGAGAAGTAGACATGACGTGTGCAATATTTTTATATTAAGGAATACACGCTATTTATTTTACTTCTTCATAATACAAGAGTAGGATGTCATTGGTCCTTCATTTATTCTTGTCATTCTCCATTTTCAAGGGCATCAACTTCTTCGCTAAGTGTATTATTCTCTTCATTTGGGCCTTTAAGTAATCCTCTCTCTATTCTTTTAAAATAATTTTTTTATTGGCAGTGGGTTCAAATTGGGCCTAATTTGAGAGATTTTAAGAACCGTTTGACCATAGTCATCTTATTAGTACAACTTTCGTTTTTTGAAAGAAAATTATATAATACGGCTGTCTTGTCTACGTAGATTGAGCAGCATGTTCCTAGGTTGACTGCTTGTGTAAAGAATTCATCTTCAGCTTGGTGTCTCTCATTTTCTTTTGAGAATTCCTTTTTATCAAATATTCAAACTCATGAATAATTTGTTAAGCATGTTCAAGTACTTTTGCTTTGCAGATTTCATAGACGTGAGCTGAAAAATCTACAAATAATTTGTTATGAAAAATCTTCTGGGATGTGACAAGAAAGCAAAGCAAGTCTTCACAAAGGCTTCTACGTCAAAAAACAAGCAAGTCTTCAAAGAGGCTTTTACATCTGCAAAAAGAAAGGAAATTATCCAACAAGTAATATCAAATTTCCAATCTAAACCTATTTCTAAATTAGTACAAATGAACAAATAAGTTCAGAATAAACGAAAAATTTTACGCTCACAGGAGTACAAAAACCTTATGCTAAAACAACACTAAAAGGTTGATACAATTTGGACATGAAAGATGGAGCTTCAAAATTTTATGATAATTTTAATGGTTGTTATAAGGCCATTCAGTCGGGAGATCAAAGAGCTGCAAACCTTTTGCGCTTCCAACTTGAAAAATCCTTTTGGAATATAAAACAATACGGAGCAAAAAGGATAAAATAATACAGGATACAAAAAAAAGTATTCAAACTTTTGCAATTCTGCTCTACATCTAGATCAAAAACACTTGATACGAAAGAGACCGACTTATTCGATGGCAATTCCATTGAAGAAAAGAAATTAAAAAATGTCTCGAATAGAGACATCATTTTGTATATTTAAGGTTCAAGATTTTCTTGAATTACTGAAGCTCTATGAGATTTAAGATAAAAAAGTACAAGAAATAAATGCTGGGGAAAAAGTTCAAAAAACAATCTCTTTGTATTAATAACAAATTATAGAAAAAAGTCATTTACTTGTGTTCGTCAATCAACTTGAAGACATAGAAATAATAAAGCTCATTGAAAAAGTGCATTTAATTAAAACAAAAAGGAAGGTGTAGACTTTGGGCTTGTTTTAATGCAATTTCAAATATAAGAAACATATCCAAAAGTGTTTGGTCCATGAAGTTTACGTAAATACAAATTATTGTGAAGATTTTTTAGGTCAAATCCCTTGAATTTGCAAAACAAAAGTACTTGAACATGCTAACGAAGTTCAAAATAATTTTTTTATTTAGAATATGAAGCATATGGAAAGAAAGACGGTCTAAATTTGGAAACTCCAAGAACCCTCAATATGAGTTTGAAATATTTGATAAAAGGAAATTCTCAGAAAAATGAAAGAAATCAAGATGGAGATGATTTTTTTACAGCATCGTAGAACGTGCCGCTCAATCCACGAAGACAAGACATTCTTATTATATGATTTTTTTTCAAAATATAGAAGTTATATTAATAAGATCACTATGGTTAAACAGTTTTTAGAATCCTTCAAACTAGGCCTAGTTGGAACTCAGCGCCAAAAAGAATATTTTATTTTGAAATAACAAAGAGAATATTACTGAAGTCTCAAATGGGGGAATAATGCACTTAAAAAGAAGAATTTGCTACATTGAAAATGAAGAATGACAAGAGTAGACAAAGAACCAAGGACATCCCACCCTTATATTATGAAAAAAATAAAGTGTATGTGTGTGTACCATATAAAGATGTTGCACACCTCGCCTGCCTAACTCTCACATAATGCCGCCCGCCTCACTCATCTAATGTTGCACACATAACCCATCTATCTCTCACATAATGCTGCATAAAGGGAGAAAACCACAATTATAAAAGCATAGCTCAATTCAAAAGGATGACATCGGAAAAAATAAGAAGGAACATATAATATTAGTGTGTATTATTATAAGAAATAAGAGAGTGATCTATTATTTGTAAATCTACTTCTATTGTGTAATGCAAGTCTATTTATATGTAAATCTTCTTCAAATTATATAATGATTACGCCTTGAGTATATTCCACTTAGATATAGAAGCTACTGCAGCAAAGCCAAATTTAAATTAACGTAGTAGGCTAACGGCCCATAATTTCATAGCCTATTGACCATAAGTTCTGGACTGAATATTGACTGCATAATTTTGAACAGAAAACTGAAAATTTTAGACTGAAATCTGCATTTAAAAAAAATTGTAAACATAATTATACGACGAAGATTAATTTTTATGTATTTTTGGATCGAAAAAGGAATTTTTAAAAATGCTGAAAAAACAAGTTTTTTTTTGCATCTTGTGTTATGTGTATCATTTATAGTGTATTTTCTCATGTGCATTGCATCGTGATGTCAACTCTTTTTTACCATATTTCGCTAAAAGATTGAAGGTAGATAGCACATCAAGCTATTTCTAAAGGTCAACTTAATCCTCTTCCCTAGGATCCCAATGATGGGACCAAGATCCGTGGACTCCAAGAGTCATCCATGTACAATCCATATTAGATCCGTCCAATTTCTCACCACGTATAACTTACTAATAGCTACTTAGTTAGTATTATCGAATCTAAATGAAACAACAAACGGTAAAGTAAAGATAAATTAAGCTGTTATGCACCCAGCAGTATGACGTGTGCATAGCATGTCTTTCATAACAACGAATTAAGTTGAAATAATTATACCATTTTCAGTACTTCCATCTTATTTTGGTTTTCGTTGTATTTTTTTTTTCAAGGGAAGTATTATCCACTCCCTTCGCCAATGCATCGCATAAATTTTTTTGTGCATATAGTTTATTTTATCTAATTTTCTCATGTAGATGACATTTTGAATTTCTACCCTCTTATCTAGAACTTTTCTCGTAATCCTAGTCATCCCTCTTAATACTCGTGTTTCCCTAGCATATTTTCCCTTTTTTTTCAAATTATACGGGCTATTTGTCAAGAACTATTCCTCTCTATATTTCAAAATCAATTTGAAGTACAAAATTACTCTCTGTTTTCATTTATTTTAAATTCGATTTTTATTAATTTCTTCATGTTTCTACCTAATTTTTATTCATTTTTTAAAATATTTTTTAGTATAATCTAAAGTAATCCACTTTTGATAAAAATATGGGATTGTTCTTACCTTCGTACTTTTTTGTTATGAAGTTTCATGATCATATGCAAATATTTAATTATTACTATAGGATAAATATTATTATGTATAAATTATGTTACTTCTGTAAACTACAATAACTTTTGATTTATTTTAATGTTTTTTTAATTGACGAAACAATTAATCAACTGTGTGTATCCCTCTTCCTTACATTATCTAGGCAGTATTGCCATTCTCTTCTGATCTAAATCATTTGTTGGAATTCCGATGATTGTTTCAACATTCAAACTTATTAAAGAAGATAATTTGCCAAATTATCTTGATTTTATTATTCCAACACTTTTGGTGCGAATTAGTGCGCTTACATATACCCCGTCCCATCTTGCAGTGTGCTATCAAGGATGTCATCGAGGTACTGATGTATTGTGCGTCACTACTTTGCAATTTTAACTTCACCTTTTATTTTCATGCTTTATTTTGCCTTGCATTTAAGGTGGAGTCGGTGCCTTGTGTTTTTCTCAGGACGCTAAGATTTTTTTTTATAGTATGATTGAACAATTCAATTACTATTACAATGTATGTGCTATCAAGGATGTCATCGAGGTACTGCTGTATTGTGTGTCACTACTTTGCAATTTTAACTTCACCTTTTATTTTCATGCTTTATTTTGTCTTGCATTTAAGGTGGAGTCGGTGCCTTGTGTTTTTCTCAGGACGCTAAGTTTTTTTTTTTTTAAGTATGATTGACCAATTCAATTACTATTACAATGTATGTACTCAATCACTTTATTGGTCGATGCCTTCGTATTCTAATATCATTACAAAATTTTGTTCTTTTTTCCAATTTTTTATTTCTTCAAATTATGTAGGCTATTAGTCAAGAAGTACTCTCTATATTTCAAAATAAATTTAATGTACAAAATTAATCTCTTTTTTCAGTTATTTCAAATTTGAATTTATTAATTTCTTCATGTTTCTACGTATTTAATTCAATTTATAATATTTTTTGAGTATAATCTAAAGTAACCCATTTTTAATAAAAATATTGGATGATTCTTATCTTCCTACTTTTAATTATGAAATTTCACGATTATATTGTTAAATTTTGGTGATACAAAATCACAAATAGAAGGAAACAAATATGCAAGAAGGAAAGTAATTACGTTTGTTCATTATGAAAATGCATAAATTATTGGATTGCATTTGAATGAGATGACAATGAAATATATGCATGCTCACGTTATGAAATAATATATATGTAAAATCATATGCATATTATTTCTTTCTCAGTAATAGCATTGCTTTGGGGATTATTTTCTTCCATCTCTGCTAATTAAAGGAAGTAGTGAATTACTTGCTATGTTTGCATTATTTGTTACCAATGTAATTTGCCTCCATTATCTTCGTACCATATCTTGGTAATTTGATTGATGAATTACATGAATTTACATTGGTCATATATAGAGAGTAGACTTCATTGTAAACTCATTCTGATATTCAGCCAGTGATCCCCAAATGGAGTGTCTCTTTTTGTTATCTCTAATTTAGGGCTTTGGTATGTAAACTCTTATCTTGATAAAATCTCTCTCCGTTGGACTGGACGTACAGTATCTTAATGTTAGTGGAACCGGTATATATATTGTGCGTCTCTTTTCCTTCTTTATAGTTATTTACAATTTATTTGGAGTAATAAAATAATTGTTGCTAGATTAAGTGATGTTCAAATTGGCAAATGTAGATCCTGTTTATTGTTTTTCCGCTTTTGTGCAATTTTTGCACAACATATATGATGTACAAATATTTGAATATTGCTATAGTATAAATATTACTATGTATAAATTATGTTACTTTTGTAAACTACAATAACGTTTGATTTATTTTAATGTTTTTTTATTGACGAAACAATTAATTAACTAGGCACATCCTCTCTTGCTTATGTAGCGCTCTCTTGTGGCCTCATGCCATCTTTTTGTGTCAAAATATTGGAACAAAACAAAATTTCAAAGATATAATATAGTATCTATCGAGATCGAATATACAAAAATTTGAATTAATTTGAAACTCCTGACTCGTTCAAAATCGTAGTTCAATATGAGCTTTCGAATGTATATTTATTTCATCGTTGATTGGAAGTGTAACTTTGATGGAGTTATATGTTTCAAAACGATTCAATTTTTTGTGTAGGTTATCTTGATACATGCAGCTTATATGTGCAAGGTTTTGTTTTATTTTGGATGTTTTTGACACAAAAGGACATGAGATTGAAATCAAAGTGGATTTGAAGTGTAGCAAGAATGAGGTGTAACCGATCTTTTTCTATATATCACTAAAACTAAAAGAATGATAGATGACGATCATATCGACACTAAATGAATTTTATACGCTATATGGTTTTCAAAAAGATTCAAATTTTTGTGTAGGTGATCTTAAAGCATATAGATTGTATCTGCAAAGTTTTGTTTTGTTTTGAACTTTTTTGGCTAAAAAGACGCAAGGGGTATACAACAGAAGGGAACAACGGATCACACCCACACACTATATATATGCGTGCGCGCGCGATGAATTTTATGCAGTCTGTAGCTTTCTCATTGTTACTGTTTTTATCAAACTTATGTGCCAAATGTCTATTTCCATCTAGCCTCCGTTTGGATTCCGCTTGGACTCTGGGACCGTTCTCCATGCTTGGCGCTCTGCTTCATCTCGACCAATATAAACCTTGTGCTCATCGCATTCCAAAATGCAGCGAACTTCTTTCCCAACAGAAATACTAGTACTTAATCAACGTCAATGTCTTCTCTACTTAATTCTCCAGTGCTTGGTCAACCAAACAGTTTGGTCTGTTGATCTGATGATCCATATCAGATTGTTTGTCTAATTTGGACCACAAGAATATAAATGGAACTGACAATGCCATCTATATTTTCTGTGCAGCCCAACTGCTCTAAAGAGCAAACAGAGTACTGTTTTTTCAGCGGTTCTCCCCCTGTTGGGTGTTTAAGTGTGATTGAACCTAAAAATGTATATTCATGTGCACTCTTGTTGGACACGTACTTATGAGGCATATGAATTCTAGCATAGATATTGTTTGAGAATTGCAATTACATTTTTACTTTAGCCTATTTAATTATTATACTATTATTGATTTGTTTGTTTTTTTCCTTCCTACTTTATCATGCTACTTCTTTGTGGCATTTCTCTCTTTCATAAATTGGGAGTACTCTGCACTTTCATGTCAACAAGATAACTAGAATGTTTTAGATGAAATAAAGAATTGATTTTGGTTTTATAGGTTTTATTACGATTTTGGTGGCTTCATGGGAGCACCTTGTACTTTGCACAGATGCCTATAGGTTTTATTATGATTTTGGTGGCTTCTGTTTAAAGAGTTTCTCTATCAGCAACACCATTGTTTTAGGCAGTCATATAGAGTTTGATTGTTATTTTTGGACAATTCAAAATCCTGTATATAATATTCAAGACTGATATTTTTGGACAATATGAGCAACACCTTTTATAAGACTACTTTGGAAAAATCATGTTTGCTGATTGCTGTAAAGCTGGGCGCCTAGCTCAACATTATTTCTCTTCATTGTAGAACTGGTTGATTGACAACTAATGAGAAAATTTCAATTATTTAAATTATGAAATTAATTAATGGCCATGATACTAAACTAATCATAACTGTGTAATATAATCTCCTGAAATTGTTCTATCACCGCTGATTTCAGGTGGGGCATGCTATATTAGAACATAAGTGAGACAGTAATGAATTTGTTGCAACATAATATATATTATTATAGGTAAATTACGAAACGTTATATAACATTTATGTGAATATGTAGTGTGTACCACTTATAACACCATTCAGGTTAGTTACATTGATATTTCTTATGTTCGTACTAAGTTTTGCTGTCTTTATCTGCAGACAATCTTCTTCCTTTGGTTTACATTATCCGGTTGGTTGTTCAGGATCTTCATTTTAGCCACTTGGATACTTCCATTTGCTGCTCCTCTTCTTATTGGGACAATTGCTAATAATTTTGCTATTGAGGTAAGTTTTAGTTTTCCTTTGTTAATTCTTATTCCTGATGCAATGAGTTAATGTTTGGCTTGTCATTATTCTATAGCCTAACATGGGACCAATTCTATTTAATCCCCCAATATTTAATTTTCTCACTCCAGATTTCTTTTTGCAAGATTTGAGAACTCTATAATTTACTTCAGTTGCCAATTTTTTTATTCTTTTATTCTTTTCATTTTTTATAACCGTTTCCTCTAAGGTTTGAGGTTTCGGCCGAAACACCGAGATTCTGATCGTTCCGTATTGGTTTTAGTAGGGACCGAAACTCCGTTCTAATAAGAAAACCATTTAACTTCTAATTTTACAGAAGAAATTCAGAAAAAAAGAGAAGAAACTCAGAAAAAAGAATTAATTTGAGTTTCAAATAAATGAAAATTCAAAATCTAAAATTTTAACTTAAGAAGCATAGAAAATCACAAATATACAAACGGTGTAACTAAAATAATGAATAAACATTTGTTAGTGTTATAAATTATTGTTGTCAAAAATCTTAAAATCCTACGATTTGAATCCCGTTTCAGACTTTCACTTTACAATTCGATTTGCGTTCCGATTCAAACTCAGTTAAAACAGCAGTAGAGAAAATTCATTTAATACATATTGATGTATTAATATACTTATTTTGGTCTGCAGTTTCAATCCTAAGAGTTCTAAACAGAATAATAAAGGAACAAAAGAAGAAAAAAATTTGAGTTTTAGGTTTAGATGTAGAAGTTTAAACATCAAAATCAATTTAAAGTGTATACGAACCTTAAAATATGGATCTTTTAAATCTATTATTTACGGTTTGAATCCCATTTCGATTCAAAATTTAAATTTACGATTTGAATCTTATTTTGATAACCTTGTTATAAATATTTATAATTAATCAATACCGTTAATTCATATCTTATTTTTTAATTAAAAATAAATAAAACATTATTTCAATAAATCAAAAAACATATGTGTTATTATATGAAAAACAAATAAAGAAGGCCGAAAGCGAAACTAGAACCAAAATCCCCGAGAATTATGAGTTAGATCGAATTTCCTCAAATTACAAAAGGCCGAGACCGAAACCGAGATCTCGAACCTTGGTTTCCCCTTACTTTTGAACAAAAAAAAAACATAAAAGATATTTCTGAGCTTTACAAACCCAATGTCCAAAAAAAAAAAGGGACTCGAATCCATCTTTCTTATTGCGCAACTTTTTCAATAGATTAATAATAATATAATGTAGTTATAGCGAACAGTTGATTTTAAGTACTATAGTAAATCTTTTCTTATAGGATTTTGAGGAACTTAGTTTGATTTAGTTTCTTTTGCGCTGAAGTTGCAAACTGGATTACACAATGTATAAGGGAACTATGGAATGATTGAATAATTAAGACTTCAGAAAACTAGGTATACCAAGGGAGAAGGTATTTGCGTTGTAATTTTATTATTTCTCCTTTGGGGAATGAAAAACTATTATGGAAATCTAAACAGAATTAGCCCTATTATGGAGATGCAACAAAAAAGAGATGCACATAATAATAAAAACAGGCAATATGAATCTGAAGTGTAACTGTGCAAGTGTTTCGAACACAAATAATTCACCATTTATTGTACTGTTATACTACTGGGCCACTGGTTGATTCATTCACTGATCAGTCTGGGGAGATCATTTGACTATTGTACATACTATGTGACACGGGTTTGGCTTGGTACCATTTCTTGGTATCAGGTTTTTTAATTCAAATTATATGAATACAAGATGGATGCATGCAGCAAGTCTTGAGCCACTAATCAACATTATAAGAAAACAAATCCTCAGATTCGATTCCGTATCGTCAATTGGATTTCGTAATTTTCAGTATACAATATGGAGATTTTGAAAATTTTAAACCGAAAGAAACCACAAAAAATTGTTGTTTGGTGCATGGAAAATTGGGTTTATTTATTCTGTTTATTTACGATGGCCGTTACATATGTCATTAATTTTCAGTGTCATAAGATTCTATATGTTCTGACGATAATTTACAGTCATTTTGGGTGCATGGTTTATCAAGTATTGCCTTTTCAGGGTGAATGCCCAGCGTGTAAGAGAAAATTTGTGGGCTATAAAAATCAAGTTATTAGATGCGCTGGGTGCAGAAACATTGTATGGCAGCCCGGGACTAATGATTCTTCTAAAGGATATGGCCGCCCATCAAATAAATCATCTAGTCCTGACATTATTGATATTGAGATTGAAGAAAAATGAGTCATTGAACTGATATGGTGGGGTGTAGCAGAAATGGAGGGACTAGCGACCAACCCTTGTATATGAAAGAAAAAATACTGCAGTTTTGCGATAGCTTCGAGTGTAAATGATATTCAGAGTATAATTTACCTTGTAATTCTATTCTTTGTTTTTTTGGAATGCTGATGTAACCGGTTTCATATTGACATATTCTTAGCTACACAGTGAAGCTTTATTGTGTTAGTATACATATAAATCAACCTTATTTTGCATCTAAATTTAGGTCGTTAGCATGCTTGCATTCAAAAACATGCCTCTACCGTTTCTGTGCCTCTAGACGTGTCATGCGAAAATGAGACACAAACTTAGAAAGCAAAACTCCGGAGCTTACAATAGAAGGGTAAAACAACGTCAAGATGCAATATCTACATCGTTAGTGTGCTCAATTTCTAAACTATTCAATGCAAAAGCACAACAATCAACTGGTTCAAGTCAAATTAAAGAAGCAAGGGAAACTATTAATGAAAATGTTGATAATCATGTTGATGTAGATGTGGATTTGGGCAACAACATTAATGTAGATGAAGTAACGAAAAGGAAGAAAGTGTGCTTGATTTGAACAAAGACGTTGACGTTGATCGTGATCCGGGTTTATGGGGGCTCATAAGTGATACTAAAAGAATAATAATTGTTCAAATGGGCGCAATTAATTTTTTTTTTTAAAAAATGACAAGTTTCCAAGCGTAATAAAGTTTGGGAAAAGTAGAAGTTTCTCATCCAAGCATTATATTCGTAGTTTTCCAAATGGTGAAGAACATGAAAGGAAGTGGCTAATATATTCAAATGAACTGAGCAAAGTATTTTGTTTTTGTTGCAAGATATTCAAAAATAAACTAATGGCAAGCAACTTATCGGAAAATGGTATTGATAATTGGCATAATCTTCCACACAAACTTAGAGAGCATGAAACTAATCCGGAACATTGAAAATGTTGTAAATGGGTTGATTTGCAAAAGGGGCTAAAACTAAAAGTAACCGTGGATAAAAAAAATGGAAGCTCAAATTGAAAAGAAGAAAATCCGTTGGAAGATGATATTAATTCGAATTAGTGAAGTTGTGAAAACACTTTGTAAGAATAGTTTGCGATTTCGTGGAAGCAATGAGAAGATATATGAGAAGAATAACGGACTTTTTTGCCAACTTATTGAGTTCCTTGCTAAATTTGATCCAATTATACAAGATCATCTTCGACGTGCGGTAGATAAAGAAATTCAACATCATTATCTTAGTCATAAGATTCAAAATGAGATAATACTTCTATTATCAGATGAGATCAAAGTGAAAATAATAACCAAGATCTTAAAAGCAAAATACTTTTCAGTTATTCTTGATTGCACACCGGACTTAAGTCATGAAGATCAAATGTCACTCATTATAAGATGTGTAGATATTGAAGATATTAATGAGGTGAAGGTGGAAGAGTTTTTTATCGGATTTATAGTGGTTGATGATACATCGGGGCTTGGCCTTTTCAAACAACTTGGAAATGTTTTACATCAAATTAAACTTAACATTGATGACGTAAGAGGCCAAGGTTATGACAATGGGTCTAATATGAAAGGTAAACATCAAGGTGTACAAAAAAGACTTGTTGATATAAATCCTCGAGCATTTTATATGTCATGTGGTTGTCATAGTTTAAACCTTGCATTATATGATATGGCTAAATCTTGTGTTAAAGCAAGAAATTTTTTTGCATTCGTACAAAAAATTTATACATTATTTTCGGGATCTACTCATCGATGGGATGTTTTAAAAAGATATGTGAAAGGTTTAGCACCAAAAACGTTATCGACTACTCGATAGGAAAGTCATGTTGAAAGTGTAAGAGCTATTAGATTTCAACCGTCAATGCTAAGAGATGCTTTAGTTGAAATTGGTAATATTTCTAAAGAGGATATGGTGATGGCGGAAGCTAAAGGCCTATGTGTTAATGTTTTAGAGAATTTTGAGTTCTGGATAAGTCTTTGTATTTGGTCAAGTTATTAGATAAAGTGAATCAAGTAAGCAAAGCACTTCAACATGAAGATATGAATTTAGAAGATGCAATTACAAGATTAAAAGAACTTATTGAATTCTTCCAAAATTTTAGAGAACATGGATTTGAATAAATGGTGAAAGAGGCTAATGAACTTGCTATGAATGTTGGTATTGAAACAAAATTTAAGGTGAAAAGAGTTGCTCGTAGAAAAAAACATTTTGATGAGGATATTGCAACTAGTAATGAAGAAAGTCAATCACCAAAAGAGATTTTTAGAGTCACATACTTCATTCATATCATCGATCAAGCTTTAACATCATTCAAAGATCGATTCGAACAAATTGAACTTTATGACATCTTTGGATTTTTGTTAAATGCAAAGTTTGTAAATCTTGGCAAAGAGGAGTTAATGGAGCATTGCATTCATTTGGAAAGCTACTTGAAATACAATGAACAATATGATATATATGGAATTATTTCAAGATCTTAGAGCTTTGCAATCTATGTTACCAAAGGGAATAACCAAATCAATTGACATTCTTGATTTTATAAGATCTTATGTAGAAGATGGTGGTTTCCAATGTGCATGGGTTGCTTATCGGATTTTGTTAACTATTCTGGCTACAGTTGCTTCCGCGGAGAGAAGTTTTTTCGAAGTTGAAATTGATTAAAAATTATCTTCGATCTACTATGTCACAAGAAAGATTGAACGGACTTGCAATGATATCAATTGAAAGTGCGTTTTTGGATAAACTTAATTATGACAATTTGATTGAAAAATTTGCTACAAAAAATGCAAGAAGAAGCATTTTTCTTTGAACTACTTGAATATTGTAGCCTACTTCATGTAGTGTCTTTTGAATGCAAAGTGACCGTTTTGTATGTTATGGTTTTTTGGCAATGAATATATATGAATTATTATTGCATTTTGTTTGATATTTTTATTTAATGCATGTTTGTTGTTTGATTTATTTAATTTATGTATCGTTTATATGTATGAAAACGTATGGATATGTATATAGGAATGGGCAACAAAATTCAAGGATGGCTTGGGCAACGGATTCTTTGGGCCGACACTGGTTGTAAATGAAAGAAAATTTAAATTTCCTCAATCCTTGTTGGTGTAACACCCCGTAAAAATTAATGATAATTAATAAGGCTTCAAAAAATGAAATTTGAGCAAACATCGAAATTTGGTTATGAGACTTACGCCATTGTATTCGTGGCGATTTTCTGAGCAAGTTTCATATTTGAAGTTTCGTAACAGAGACTCAAACAAAGAAGTTATTAGCGTTTAAAGTTCTCAGAGCGGAAATACATAAAAACAAAAAAAGGAAGTAAATATTCGTAAATGCGAGATCCCACCGGTCGACCTCCTCTTTTGATGACCATTTATTAGTGACAATTGACATTTATTAGATATAAGTAGGAAATGCGGAATATAGGGAATAAGCGTATAAGTGAGGAATAATTACGCAGCGAACAAGTAAATATTAATACTAGTGAACAAATACAGAAGGCAATATAATTTTCATAGTAGAAAAATATATATTCTTAAAACGAACGTGAATTAGTTGACCTAGCCGAACATTTAGGCTTTTGATGTGATTGGTTTGGTTTAGTAGGTTTGAATGCGAGGTTAGCAGAGTTACACAATAGAAGTCTGCTTGAATGCGAAGTTAGCAGAGTTACACAATAGAAGTCTGCCTTTCACGTAGAGGTTACCAACAGTTGTGTATACTTACCATTGATGTAAGACGTCTCCAACTATAAGACCCGTGAGGTGGGGATATACATTTGTGTATAGGTAGGGGAAAGTACACAAAGGGTTCGCCTCGAACTTGAAATATTAAATGACTCGGTATCTTTAAGAATATCAAATGGTTTACTTCTGGATTGAGGTATTAGATAGTCGTAGGTCTGCCTCCTCGCTATATAGAAGTCTTAAATAACCTACGACGGCACCTGATAGAGAAACGTGGTTTGCTTCATTTCTAAAAGAGGTATTAAGTAGCTAGAACGAGAATTTTTTTTGGCTTACATTAGGTTAGTCTAAACGGGATTTCAGCAATGGGAGGTTGGTAGATTATGCCAGTAGTGTTGTTGAACCGGTATTTAGTAGTAGAGCTAGCATACAAGCTTTGACCACCAGCAGTCCTCCGCGGTTGTTAGCAAAGACTAGGGTTATGTCCTAACAGATTTCGCTTCCTACCAGTGTAGAATCTGTATGAGATACGCAAAGACCTCAAAGTCTTATTTAATTGTCTGTTTGTCGTTTGTTTGGCGAAGGTGGGCTAGTTAATCCTTAGACGAGTCTTTGAAGTGCGTTAGTAATACTCGAATTGTTTTATGAAGTTGTATCTGGGAGTCATCGGTCTCTGTAGGTAGAACAAATTGATTAGCATTTGTGTTGCGGAGGGCCAGCTTGAGGTTGATGTATTAAATAGCTCGTTTGATACGTCTCCTCCCTATTTAAGAAGTATTAAGTGGCCGAGATTTTGGGTACTATACATTTAGATATATATATATATGTATATAGGCGAGCGCGCGCGCACACACACACACATAGTTATACCTTAGAGAAGGTTAGGCATATCGTAGATGCATATAGGATTGAACGGACTAACCGTGAATAATAGAAAGCGCTTAAATATGAATCAGTCGACATAAATTAGTGTTATGGATAAAGTATGCAATTTTTCAATCACCAAAACATTGTCGTGACCCCTTCCTCATTACAACCCATAAAATAGTCTTAGAAGGATGGGCTACCGGTGCAAAGCAAGAACGGTAGATGGTGAAATCTTCTCATTCATGTTTGGTGCTAGCAAGACAAACAGATACTCAGGGAGTAATATTGATTCCAAGGTAGAGGCCTTAGTCCCTACGTATGTTCTATTACATTTTTCTATTTCGCTATGAGTTTATATTGATCGTTCTCCGATAAACTTGTTTTTATTACAGGTTACCAAAATCAACGATTCGTATCTTAATGGACTTAGATTTTGATTTACTCAAAACTCGGGCCATTAAGGTGCCGGTTATAATTGGATCAATATATTTAGCCGGTTTAGGATATACTGTTTTTGAATGGATTTTTACACTCATACTAGCGATGTAGGTATTTCTTACTCGGATTTCTCACAAAAGTCTGAATGGGTCTGTTAGTTAAGGGTTCAACAAAACAAGCCCACATGGTATCGCCTAATCAAGAATAGATCAGGCCTAAATTGCCTGCGTACTTTTGATGTCTCGGCCCTTAAAGCTATGGTTGTCCCGCTATCTCTTGGATCTGAGCATCGGCCCGCCAAATCATCACTATCAACAGAAAAGCCTAGAGCCTAGACAACTCCCCTTCATCCCGTCCTTAGAGGACTCGATCACAATAAGAGATCCCGCCTTTCACATCCCCATTTGAGCCCCACGTCTTTCTTTGCCCATCACTCCCTTGGTCACCCAACTCTGTCCGTCTTGCTTTGTTGTGACTCAGGAGACGTTTGGCAAAAGCATCTGATTGCCTCTACATAAAGAGCGACTACCCTACACTGTTCTCATAACAAGATCAACATAAAACGACGTTGTTCGTATGACAAAAACGCCACTGTGCAGCAACATCCCTTTGTACTTCGCACTCCATAGGGCGACGGCGCCACTATTCATTTACAACTCTTTTCCCCATGCTTCTTTTCTAACACGAACACGCCTTGGTATGACACGCCAGTTGGCCTTCATCTAAATCATTCTTTCCATATGCCTCTTAACCGGTCAACACCTGAGCCGTCTGTTGCCATCAACGAATATGAGGGAACCCAAGGTCAAAAGCTTCAATCTGAACCATTTAATGTGTGATCTCGAATATATAATAGATGCACTTGTACAAGTATGGAATTTCTTCTATTCATATAAGCAATAGATTTTATGTGACGTCCCGATTTTCGAACTCCATTTGGAACGCTGAAAACCAAAAGATTAACCAAAGCAAATGACTAACTATCCATTACTTACATAATATAACTGTAAGATGTAACATAACTTATAAGATGACCAATTAGCATGTGATAGGATATACATAGTCAATAAAAAATATCTATTAGAGTAGTGTATAGTTATTAACTTATGTTGACATATTATAATATAGAATTATATATATGATATAATACTCACAACTGTGTATTTCAGTTATCTTTTTCAAAGTAGAAATTAACATCAACTTTATCCTGCAATCTTATTATACATATACATATACACATATTGTAATACCTCATTAGATATAGACGTATATTTCATTAGTAGGGGCAAAATGGTAATTTTACAAATATTAGAATTAGGCGAAGAGATATGTACCATCGCTTAAAGCTCATTTTTTGGTCAGAATGGCATATTGGTTTGTCTGAATTAGAGTTCATATAAAAGAGATATGAGTATTTTAGTGGACATGGTGGTCAGCAAGACATGAGGTGTGAAAGGTACAATATGAAGCGACACGAGTAAGAAGGATTGCAGAGTGAAGTTCTTGAAGATTAAGTGCTATAATTGTAATCATATGGGCCATATGAAGAGGGTGTGCCCTACTGCTGGGAAGATTGCTATGAGGTGCGTTATTTTCCATATGTGTATGTGTGTGTGTGTGTGTATAGTATAAGATATGTAGATGCACGAAAAGTAGTTATGTTTTTAATTTCAAGGGCGAAATTCTTTTTAAGAGGGGGGAGGATGTAATACCCCAGGAGATTTAGACGTATTTTTCATTAGTAGGGGAAATTTGGTAATTTTCAAATATTAGAATTAGGCGACTAGATTTGTACCATTAAATAGAGCTCGATTTTCTAGTCAGAATGGTATATTTGTTTTCCGGATCAGAGTTCATACGAAGAAAATATTAGTATTTTTAGTTATGGGTTTCGATTGGTTCTAACGGGACTAAACCTATTAGGCAAAAGTGACTATTCAGGAAGTATTATGACATGCTGCATAAAAGTTTGAATTCATTTCTCATTCACGTATGTTTTGAGTTTCAACTCCTCGTTCTTCCTCCATCTCTCTTTCTCTTTCAAATCTAAACCAAACCATAAACATACATACATACAAACAAACATACATACATATGTATATGTATGTATGTATCAGATCGACATGAGTGAAGAGGGATACAAGAAGATATCCATCATTTGTGGAATTGAGAAAATTTTGGAAAATAGAAATTTTGGAATAAATGATTGGAGGCTAATTTGGTGATTTCTAGGGCTTAGCAGCCTGGATTTGTGAGTGATAATTATTATTAGGCTATATACTACTTACATGAGAGGAGTTCTCATTATTTGATTGCTATATAGGATTAGTGGATGTAGAATTTGAGATAATTGAATTTGGAATTAATTAATGATGTGATTGTAGGATTTAATAATGATAATGATGATTGAATTATGATTTGATTAGCGATAATGTTATAAAATATGAAAATTGATGTTAAAGGATCAAGTTTATGACGATCAAAGTTAAAATGGGGATAAATGGTTACTATGTGATATATATATATAAGGTTAAGCAGTATAAATTGGTGTTTAGAAGGTATAGAAACACATCAAAATTGTAACAATGAAGTAGAAATGAAACGAGGAAGAAAATAGTTCCATATTTTCTATTTTGTAACGTTTAGCATGTACACCGGTCCACCGGTGTTATGTACATCGGTCCATCGATGGACATTTAGATTGTTAGGTTGAGCCTGGACTAGGGAAGAAGTATTTTTTACTTCAGACAGGCCTATACGAAATAGAAGGTGAACAACTATTGGTTTCTTAGCGATATCGTGAAGAGTTTAACATCCAGAAACCTGCTTCGATGATTATGTATTGTGAGGATTGTGTTGAGTCGTTCATTAAAGGAGTTAGGCTATGTTTACCTATCCTTTATGCATATAGGATTTAACCTACATTTATCCAACTCAAGTCTTGTCTACATTTGCGGGATTAGTCAATGTTTAACTATATATAGGGTTATTCTCTGTTTAACTGACTTTTGTTTGTATTGTATGGTTAGTACGTTTAACTAACTCTTTCCCTCTCTTTTGTGTAGTTCGGGTTAGTCTATGTTTAACTAACTCTATTGTGCGTTTAATGTTTTCAAGTATATGATAGCGATCCATATAATATGTTTATTACAATGGACTAACTCGGTAGATCCCGGTGAGACAAGTTGAGGTAAAGTAAGTATCATCTCTCATACATTGTTTATGAAATCATGTTAGCAATTTATACTTGGTAATATTTCGCTAAACATATGTGTCCGATCTTCCTCCTCATACATTATGGGTTAATATAGTTGTGACGACCGGGAAATTTTAACGAATTAAATTGGAATAATTAATTGTTTTTAAATATTTAAAGGTTAATTTTAACTCGAATTCAAGGTATCAATATTTACTTGATAATTAAGTTATTGAATTATATAGTTTAAATATTGAATTTAATAATTGAAAATTGGGTAAATTGTTGAATCAGAAATTTTTATGCCTGCTAAAAATAATTTGAAGGCTTATAAAATTCATTATGATGATACTGAAGATAATATGAGGGTTGGAATTTAATTTAAAGGTGATTTGTTCAATTTTGAAAATATATCGTTTAAATTGAATTTAAAAATAGCCTTCCGAGGCACAGTCTCGGAATTCGACGAAACCAGTTCCATTGGATCCATAATAGTTAGTTATTATCAGATTTCAATTTTCGTAGCAATCGAAGTTGTCGTTTGACCCTGACAGCTCAAAATGCTTAGAACTATTTTAATCGATTTAATTGAAATTTGATCGTTTTATTTTGTAACTCGTGCATATGATTAAATTAGCCTCCGGAACATGTTCCATTGTGTTCGGAATGCGGGTAAAACCTTATAAATGCCTGACGGCATATTTGATTTGGAGTTCGAGGTTTCGAGAATGCTAAACGAGATATTTTCAATCTTCGATTATATGAAATCAATTAAAGGTCTAAGTTTGCACCATCTCAATCACGTGATTTCACTCTAGCTTGCGCCCAAAGCCACCTTTAGGACATATCTTTCCTCCAGACCGAAGAGGAAGGGGTTCTCGTTCGTTTACTTTCGAAATCAAATCGTATAAAAAAATGGCTGCACCTTCTCCCCCTTTCAAATAGTGGCCGCCCCCTCGTTCTTCACGAAATCGAGCACGGCAACGGGTCGCGAGCATGGGGAGGTGGGGCGGCAGATGAAGCGAACGCGCGTTCGCTCGTAACGGCAAGAAGATGGGGAAGTCGCACCAGAGCATGAGTATTCGAGTTCGACTCGAACTCGAGGGCGACGAGACGGCGGTGGACTCGCGTGGACACAGGCCGATGGTGCTCGAAATCTGGGTAGCATCGCGGTGAAGTTTGCAAAAGATTTTCAACTAGGGTTTCGGCATCTCGACAACGCCGAACAGTGGAGCACGATTTCAAATTCTGCAGCTTTTATTTAGGTGAGTAATCTTCACTGATTTGTTGTTTTGAATTTGAAAGAAAACGTTTTTAAATGTGTGGGATAAATCAGTAAATCAGTTACGTTTATGAGTTGTTAGTTCAATAGTTTTGGATTGTTAATCAATGATTAAGTATTAGTTATTCGAGTGACTAAAGATAAATTTAGTTAAAGTCTATCGATTGATGACATAATTAGAAATTAGATAGTTTGTAATCAAGAAATAATTATCGAATCAATTTGAAATCAAGTGACTAATTTAAGTTAAGTACTTTGAGAAGTAATTTAAGGATGGGTGGATGAATATAGCTAATGAAAGATCAATGGTTAAAGGTTATTAAATGATTTATTGATGTAATTAATTTAAGGTAACTAATTTCCTTAATTAATTAAGGATAATCAATTGTGAAGTTTGGAAGGTATAATTACTTAATGTAATTTATAAAGTAAATTAAGGGATGGTTAATAAATGGAAGCAAGTAATTTAGATTTAAATTACTTGGTGAAATTGATAAGAAGGGTAAATACTTAGTAGGAGTAATTGCAGGTAAATTTATCAGGAGATAAATTGGAGAAAAATTAACTATCCTTAAAACAAATATGCTGGTGATAAATTTAAGATGGGTGTATAGGAAATGGTAAGTTAATGGAGTGTAACTAATTATTGTTAAGTAAGCAAGATTAAAATGATCAATATTGTGAGTTTGATTAATATAATTAATTTAGATACTTAATGATGTAATCAAAGACCGATTAATTAAGTTTGATTAATCCATAATAAATGACTTGTGAGGAATTAATTTATGTAAGTAATTAAGGATTAACGTAATTGAAATAGTAGAGTAATTTATGAAGTAATTAAGATTTCTAATTGGTTTGGTTGAGAATAATGAATATCGTGAAGTTAATTAAAGATAATTACATGAATGCAATTGGAAGGAAATTAATCCAGAGTGATTAATTAAGATGAATAGGGAAGGGTTGACTGATTAATTGATTTGGAATTAATAAATATTGTATGAAGGAATCTAAACGAACATGGTTAGAAATTCAATTATAATTAATTGAAATTATTTGTATTTGAATATGTATTGCTTAGAGATGACATGAGACTCGAAGAGACCGGGATCGGGTATACGGAAGATACCCGAAAACCACTTCGAGTTTAATATAAATTGATGTGAGAAATTGATGGGTTGGAATGAATGGATTTAAATGAAATAGATTATTTAATCTAAATTTTTGCACATAGAATACTTATTCGGAAAATAAGTTATGACTATTACTATGACAAAGTGTGACTTAGTGAATTGATGTGTGAAATAAAGGGGATGGGAATTTTATCTGAGCTTGGTATTAGAAATAGATATGTGAAATAAGTGTTGTCTATAGCAAATTGTGAATTGTTTAAATTGATATATGTTACCCTGGGTTTATATAAGTGATTTGCTTTGGTATTCCATGTTAGTTGGATTTACTCACGCTGGTTTCCAGCCTGACCCGGGTGTTACTTTGATGTAATGCTCGGGTCGGACCGAGTATTACAGTTTTTCAGGTAGGTACGTTCTGGAGCTCAGGAGACGAGCTGGATGACAAGTACGTATAGAGTATTTTACGCTGCAGTATATTATTATATATCAGATACATGATTTGTATATGATCAGTGACTGAATGTATGTGAAACTCTGATGTATATTAAATGTAATCGACAGATATAATATTCCTTTGTAAACTGTTATTATTTATTATTATATTTTATCTGCTGCGAATGTGAGTTGTTGATGTTTTTGTTTTTCTTCTTCTATCTCTTTCTTCTTTTTCATAACTATCTGGAATTTTCGGCTTCGAAAATTTCGGGTCGTTACAACAGTAGCTTTTGCATGTATGGTGTCTGAAGATGTTGACTATGAAGGCGTTACATATGTTATCCGTTTGTTTGTACATATTATATATATTGTGTGACGGTATGTGTGTGTGTGTATGAAGTCTATGTATGACTTACGACGTACAGGATTATTTTGTCTATTTTGTATTTCAATCCATTCCGCTATGAGTTCTGAAAGACATAGTTAGTTAATTTTGCTCTCCGTTTACTATTATGTTTAAAGCATTATATCTTTTCATTCTATGACAATTATTTACGACCGCGAAAAGTCAGGTTGTAACGTTTGTTATCAGAGTTGTAGGTTAGGACATATAGGAAGAGCATACTTGTATATTTTTATAATATATATGTATATATTTATATTAGTTAAAATAACGGGCATATGAGTCGGTTTTATGTTTACCAGCTATGTTTACTACTCTTGAAGGATCTAATACTGAATCCAATTTTATAGATAGTAAAAATGAGTAACCTGATTGAAACTAGCATTGGAATTGAAATAGTGGAAGTATCGGGCATAGACATTCCATTTTGGTTCCATCATTATCCTCAAGCTAGAAACCAGACTGTTGTTAGCGAAGGGATACCTGTAATCGAGGATGGAAATGTTGTTCGTGTACCAGGGTTGAATTTTCCAAAATCTTCTGAATATAGGTGGCAAGCTGTATAAGGGAACATAAGCTTTTGTGGAGAATCGTTCTTGGTTGCATACATGCGATATGATTTTTGGTACGCTGAATTTGAGTGATAAGGTAAAATAACAGCTTGCTTCTTGGCACCTATGAGGGGAAGAAATGAATAAATGGACCATGTTATAGAGGAAGTCAACGAAAATGTAATTTCCTGGACTGATTTGGGGAAAAGATTTGAGACAAATTTTTTGTCTGGAGTCGAAAGAAAGTGATGCTCAAGAAATTTATTAATCTCAAATGAGGAAATTACACTGTGAATGAGTGTATTAATAGTTTCAATGAGTTGATGAAATTTGGTTTTGAATTGTTAGACAAGGAACCGAAGAAGGTGATTAAGTTTATGAAAGAGTAGAGTTCACCACTTAGGGAATTAGCTCTTAGTTAGATTCCTATAGCATCGACGTTTGAAAGTTTTGTTGAAACAACATTTTTGAATATCTTTAGTAGAGGCTTCTAAAGGGTAGCCGATGAAGAATGTCAGCAAAGGCAAGCATAAATATCTAGGAGATTCAAGTGGACAGGCTAGTAAGCAAGACATGAGGTGTGAAAGGTACAATATGAGGGGACACAAGTTAAAGGATTGTAGAGTAAAGGTTTCGAAGATTAAGTGCTAGAATTATAATTATATGGGCCATATGAATAGGGAGTGACATACTGTTGGAAAGATTGCTATGAGCTGTGTTATTTTTCATACACACACATGTGCGTGTGTTTACATAGTATAAGATACGTAGATATACGAATAGGAGTTGTGTTTGGAATTTTGAGAACGAAATTCTTTTTAAGGAAACGGAGAATGTAATAACCGAGGAGATTTAGACATGTTTCATTAATAGGAGAAAAATGGTAATTTTACAAACGTTGAAATTAGATGATGAGATTTATATCGTTGCATAAAGATTATTTTTTTTGGTCAGAATGGTATATTAGTTTGTCCAGATCAGAGTTTGTATGAAGGAGATATGGGTATTTTTAGTTGCAGGTTGTGTTGGTTCTAACAGGCCTAAGCCCATTAGACTAAAGTGACGGTTCATGAAGTTTCATAGCATGCTACACATAAGTTTTAATTCATTTCTCATTCACGTACGTTTTTAGTTTCAACTCCTCTTCCTTCCTCTATCTCTCAGCCATCTCTCTCTCTTTTAAATCCAAACCAAACCCTAAACACATACATACATAGGTATAAATAGGTACTTACACACACACGTGCACACATATCAAACCGAAGAGCACAAAGAGGACTACAAGATGATATCCATCATTTGTGGAATCGAGGAATTTCAGAGTGACAATTTTATATAACGAAGGATTGGAGGATAACTAGGTTATTTCTAGGGCTTAGTGGCATGGTTTGTTGAGCGGGAATTATTATTGGGCTGTATACTACTCACATGAAAGTAGTTTCACTATTTGATTGCTAATTTGGATTTTTGGATGTAGAATTTGAGATAATTGAATTTGGGAATAATTAATGATGTCGTTGTAGGATTTACTAGTGATAACGATGATTGAATTAGGATTTAGTTAGTGATAATGTTATATAACATGAACATTGGTGTTAAATGATCAAGTTTATCTTGATCAAAGTTAAATTAGGGACAGGTGGTTACTATGTGATATACGTATTGATATGGAAGTATAAATTGGTGTTTAAAAGGTGTAGAAAAAAATAAAAATATAGTAAACGATGGAGTAGAAATGAAATGAGGAAGAAAATAGTTCCAGATATTCTGTTTTCTGGCATTCCGTGTGTACATCAGTCCACCGATGGACATTCAGATTGTCAGGTTGAATCTGGCCGGGGCTAAAGTATTTTTACTTCAGTCAGTCCTATATGAATTAGATAGTGAATGACATGTTGGTTTCTTCACGATATCGAGAAGTATTTTGTCTAGAAACGTGCTTCGATGATCGTGTGTTGTGACGATTGAAATGAGTCATTTGTTAAAGAGTTAGGCTATGTTTACCTATCCTTTATGTGTATGCGAGTTAGCTATGCTTATCTAAATCATGCTCTTGTCTATATTTATGGGATTAGTCTATGTTTAACTATATCTTGGGGTTATCCTTTGTTTAACTTACTCTTGTTTATATTGTCGGGTCGGTATATGTTTAACTAACTCTTTCCCTTTCTTATGCGTAGTTAGGTAGTCTATGTTTAACTAACTCTATCACACGTTTGATGTTGTAAACTATATGATAACGATCCCCACTTTATGTTTATTATGATGGACTAACTTGGTAGATGCAGATGAGACAGGTTGAGGTAAACTAAGTATTATCTCTCATACGATATTTATGAAATCATGCTAACAATATATACTTGGTAATGTTTTTACTCACCAGATATATCTGTTTGACCCTCCTTCTCGTACACTGTAGGTTAATAGAATCACTTTGGTGTGTGTGGTGTCTGAAGACGGTGAATATGAAGGCATTTGTGTATGTTATACGTTTGTTTGTGCATATATGGCATTATGGTGTGGCAGTGTGTATGTATAAAGAATGTGTATGTATAAAGACCATGTATGACTTATGATGTATATTGATGGAGTTTGATTATTTTATCTATGTTGTATTTTGATCCATTTCACTGTGATTTCTGAAAGATATAGTTAGTTAGTCTGGCTCTTTGTTTACTATAGTGTTTAAAACAATCCAGCTTTTCATCCTACAGCAATTGTATGGCCACGAAAAGTCGGTCGTTACACATATTTACACACACACATACAAATCTACAGTATCAAAGTGACTTCCTACGTACTTATTATAGGACACACAGTTCTTTTTCCTACTCGTTAACCAACCCAAGTGAGGGTAGAAATCATAATACATATATGCTCTTTTCATGGACCAAAGATCTAGCATATATATATAATAGAAGAGCACGATAAAATATAACATATATTCAATGCAAGTGAAATAACAGTAATATGCATTAGAAATCTCACGATCTCTAGATTTCCTGCTCTTTTCCTGCATCATGGATTTAGCATGTAAACATAACAAAATAAATCTAGAATAGCTCATGTAGCATATGATTAACACAACAAAAATATAAATAATAAGAGTAATACAACTCCTAACTAAATGCTTTTCTTAACCTAACAATATAATGACACACGTAACTTATAAGGCACAATTAAACTATCTAAGTACGTAGGTAAATGTCACTAATACATTAATTACCCTTACTTAGATTTTCACACAATTTACTTATTCAATTTTAAGTTGTCAAAATGTAGCGTCTTCGCTTATAATTTTTTGAAAATATTTAAACAAGATTTACATAATATTTCCAAACTCATTTTCTCAAGTATCGAAGCTCCAAAATGTACACAAATCAATTTCCTAAAATATTTATGATACACGTTCCTTGAATTTTCCCAAAATCACTTTTTCTCAAAATCTGTAAAAAAAAATCGTATTTGTTGGAAACTATGCCAGAAGCTGAGTAATAATACCCAATTACCTTAAAATAATTTCACAAATATTATATAAAACCAAATAATTCATAATTCTCAAATCTCCACAATATTTCTCAACTTAACAAATTTCATGATATTTCACAATATCACACAATTTTTGTAATCTCCCCAAAGTTCACAAAATTCGCAAAATTCTAGATCTTTACTTGGTTCGGTAAATATTCTACTACCAATAATGTGACGATCGCCCTACACCTCTGGCACATAATATAGTTGTATAGTGTCATAACAGTGCCCGATCGATGTAAGATGATTTTTGAGGTTGTAAAATAAATAAAAAATCACAAATCCTATCGTATATCTCATGGCACATCGAATAAAATATAATAATCATGGCAGGTATAAAACATGAGAGATAGTACAACTAAACGAACCATATAATCATAATGCATTGATTAATACAGTTATACAAATCAGTAATAGAATTTACATAACTTATACATAAACTCAAACGATAAACTGTTTCTAGTAATAGCAAGTCAAACACTATCAAAGCTCCATAGTGTCACACAGCGGGATAAGCAATAATAAGCCTAAAACAGAATTATGAGAAAGCACCGCCTCCAACTCTGTGCAGTTAAAGCTTCATAAAATCCACATTATAGCGCTTAGCGCTCTTCGACCGCTACGATATTTCGATTTAGCGCTATTAAACAGTAGATCCACTTAAAGTGCTGCTATTTTCCGCTACACCAGCTAAATCAAGGCCTTTTATCACCCGATTTAGCAACATTAGTATACAAAGGTTGATTTGCCTAGTTCTTTTTTAAACCAAATCAACCAAGTTAGGATAAAGACTAATTTTGAGGCACAAGTGTTCAATATAAGCTATAAATCTATTGTAGTCACCAATCTAGTCTGCATAGATCATGATGTGCTTTGGTTTTGTTATATAAAATTAAATAATATTTCCGTTTCGTATACAAATGGTGTGAAAATGAGAATCAATTAACTTTGAAATTTTGGTTTTTTATCTAATGAAGCTTTTTGCACCTACGCTATTATCCGTTGTATCTCCGCTTTATCCTCGCTGTAACCTTTTGCACCTCCACCGCTATAGAACGCCGAGCGCTTTAATTGCATAGCTCCAACTAGTTCATTTGCACAACTCCATGTGCCATTTACACATGTTACCTAGTCTACTCATTTAAAAGTACATGAGATAATAAAAAGTAAAGCATAAAATCCCAAGTCAGACAATAGTCTGGTATGAGCGGTAGAAAATATCAAGATACTATTCACTATACTAGGACAATATGTACAGAGAATCATACCTAAGATGTCCCTGCATCCAAAGAGTTAACACATACCAACGATTATATGCTACTCTAATAATATTATAATCATCATGGGTATATTATACGTCAAAGTACATACGTGTCTAGATATCTACGTTAATGATATCTACGTCATATGACATCCCTAGCAAACAAAACAAACATAGCATCCTTCATCCATCCTCACATCACTCACGTAGTACATTGGATATATGGTAACTTGCCTGAACCATCATGATCAAGGACTAGACTACCTATTTCAAAGTTAACATCCTAGTTTCTTGGTACTCGAATCCATGATACTCAATATCCTAGGAACTAGACTACCCATTACGATAGTCCAGGGTAAACAAATCTCCCGCCCGAAGATAAGGAACTATCATAATCCAAGTGGTTGTCCCCACATTCTCCCTACTTTGTGAGTACACTGGAAACCTGAGTGTCAACGGTTCCTATGCACATGTCATTAATAATCCATAGTAGAGCGCAATCTGGAACCGATCTTAAAGTCGCCATACAACTCCCATCCGAAGTCGCTAAAGTCGAGACGATTCTCGACAATCGTCATTAGTTGTAGAATGTCATTTTGTCCCATAATCATCCTCTAAAAGTTCCTTTTATCTAGCCCATAGCCTTATGATATGCATCTCGAGTACATGCACCCCATCATCAAATCCATCACTTCCCATTAACAGCTACGAGTCATCAAAGTCCATAATTCAATGTCGAGTTACACAGCTCAGTGCCGAACTAGGTTTTAGCCAAACTTAGCTAAGCATTTTAGTTGACTTGAACTCGAAGTAGTTCCATGATCCGAAGTTTTCATATTTGGAACCCAAAGCAAACACAACAAAGGCCCGAAGTAGACATGCACGTGACCTAGAGTGGCTTCAATTCTCCCTAACACTGAACCATTAAACCTCGATCCATAAGACCCGAACCATACGTCACCGGTCCGAGCCTCGTCGAACCACGCACCACTGCCCTGACCACCCTTATCAAAGCTACCATCAACCATGCACCTTGATCCAAGACTTGATCTATTTCTTCCTCCAAGTAAAACTCGAAACGAACCCCTATACAAGCCTAGGTGGAACTCGAAGCAAGCTCTTATGTGACTTGGAGTGAAACTCGAAGTAAGGCATGCTGATCCAACCCTTTAGTCCCACCGCCAAACCAAATTCTTTCGACCATAACTTGAGTAAACATTCCAAACGACTTGAAATTCAAAACGTAGCTTGATGAAGCCTTCCTTGTCACCCCACACATCTCGCATCAAATTTGGCCAATGTCATTTTCATGGATCGACGATGATTTGTGACACTGTTCCTATTTCTAAGTTGCCATTTGATCAATGTTTTCAACCAAACAAACAACTCACATTCAAGCATTCAACATATACAGTACATCCAAAAAAGCAAACATTCACATACATCAAATCATAGCCTAGATCCAAAAGTAAGGAAATATAGAAGATCCATAAGAACAAGAGAGATCCATAAGAACATATTCTCACAAAATATTATAAAATCATTTGAAATTGACATACGTGATTGGATATGGTTTGAAAAATATTTTAAAGTCCAAAAATCATTTTAAAAACATCATTTAAGGCATATGGTGACTGATTAGTAAGTGAGAGGTTCCAACCACTCACCTAAATCCAAAACTATCCAAAGAGAGCATGAATTCCAAGATGAACTGTAGATCTAAGGTGTCTCCAATAGTAAATCCCCAAGTCCACGCGCAAATTTCGCTAATCTCCTCTTCATGACAAGATTTGGCTAATTAAATTAAGGTTTAAAGTGGTATTAGGCTTAGAGAATGTAAATGGTGCTTTCCCTTACTAATTTGTTAAGTGTGAAATGACAAAAGTTCCATCAGCCCCTTATGGATGCTAATCCTAAAATGGGCTTTAACCTTAGCCACTAATCCCCATAATCACCGTGTCTCCTAAGCAGTAAAATAGTTTTCCTACTATGACCACTCTAAAGAAAGGGAAACCATCATCCCGATCTAATGGAAGTCATTTTAGATCCTAATTCTACACCTATCAAAAGTTATAGGCTTTATAAGAATTTTTGAGTCTAAACAATTCGGAAAAAAATTCAAGGATAGAAAATGTGTGCAGTTGTAATTTCTTAAAGTTAGAGAATTGTACGGCCCTATATAAAAATAATATTAATATTTTATGATCTTTCGATACGCAAAATACGGGTCGTTACATTCTCTCCCCCTTTAGGAATTTTGCTACTAAAATCCCAAACAAAACCAATAAGGTTATCCCGTATGCCTAACAACTATATTCAAGCACAACCAACCATCACACATAAAACATCCATACACAACAACAGATATCGAAAGGTAACATCCAAGCCTATCCTAGGATATAGAATATTATACTTTGTGATATCATAAGTGAAAGTAAAAGTGATAAACAAAAAGTCTTACTAAGTAAAGAGTTCTGGATAAGCTGTCCTCACGCGCTTTTTGGTCTCCCCTGTGCAATTGTCTTCACTTTCACTCCATTGAACCTTCACTGACTTCACCATCTTCCTCATAAGCTGCTTCATATCATGTCCAATGATATGAATAGGCCTATGAGGTCTCCAAGATCCTAGTTAAATCTTGATATCATCTAGCTGGTCCAGTGCAATAGTCATGCTGAGTCATGCACAAATTTCTACAAGTGAGAAACGTGGAACACATTGTGCACTCCCACAATCTTTTGAGGTAAGTCGACTCTGTAAGCGAGGTTCCCTATTCTTTCTAGTATTGGAAAAGGACCTACAAATATTGGTGCCAACTTTTCTTTACTACCAAACTGGATTACATTCTTCAATGGATAGATCTTAACAAACATCATTTCGTCGACAGAGAACTCTAAATCCCTACGTCTCTTATTAATGTAGATCTTCTGTCTATCTTGAGCGGCTTTCATCAATTTCCAAATGATTTTAATTTTCTTCGAAGTTACTCTAATCATATCTGGCCTAAGTATCAGTTTTTCACTTACTTCCCACCAACATGAAGGAGCGTTGCACGGTCGTCCAAACAATGCTTTGAATGGTACCATACCAGTGATGGAATGATAATTGTTGTTGTATACAAACTCAACAAGATGTAAGTGATCATCCCACGAACCTTCAAAGTTTAATATGCAAGCCCGCGAGAGATCGTCTAAGATACAATTCACTCTCTCAGTTTAGCCATCATTTTGAGGGTGATAAGTTGTACTCAAATGTAGCTCTGTCCCCAATGCCTCTTGTAAGCTCTTCCAAACCCACTAGCGAGGAACGGGTCTCAATCACTCACATTGCTCTTTCACAACCATGGAACCATGCTACCCTCGTCACATACAATTCGACCGGTTTGGTTGTCCTTCTACTTAGCTTGATGGGTATAAATCGGATGCTTTTGTTCAATTGATCGACTATGACCCAAATGCTATCTACCACCCTTTATTTCTCAGCAGACCATTAATGAAGTCCATCGACATTTGTTCTCACTTCCACTTAGGAACTTTTAGAGGTTGCATTAATCCACTAGGCTTCTTTTGCTCTGCCTTCACTAATTGGTCGTTCTTATATTTTGAGATGAATGTCCCAACGTTCTTCTTCATCCCTTCCCAATAATAGTTCTACTTCATATCAGGGCACGCCTTATTGCCGCCAGGATGGATAGTTAATCTCGAACGATGACACTCTCATAGCACCTCATCCCTCAACCCATCAACATCAGATGCAAACAATATCCCAACTTTAAGGATCCAACCATCTCGGTCGAGTTCGTATTGCCTCATCTCTTCAGACTCTACTCCAGCTTCAATCTTAGCAATTACTTTAGCTAGTATGGCATCGCGTACCCGACTAGTACTGATTCGCTTGATTAGAGTAGATCGGATAGTCAAGTTTGTCAATATCTCTGGCTCTAGATCATATCTCACTGGGAAATCATAATCAACAACATACTCTAATTGTGCCCACTTTTGGAACATAACTCCTAAACCGGCATGTATCTTACTTATTGTATTAGCAACTACATTTCCTACCCCCGTTGTTTATGCAATATCAAAGTCATAGAAGCTTAGGAACTCTAACCATTACTGTTGGCAAAGATTAAGATCCTTCTACGAAAAAAGGTAGTTCAATGATTTATGGTCGGTGAAAAGCTCGAACCTCTCTCCTAGAAGATAATGCCTTCATATCTTAAACGCAGATACGATCATTGCTAACTCTAAATTATGGGTTGGGTATTTCTTCTCATATAGCTTCAGTTGTCGACTAGCATCTACAACAACCTTTTTATTCCACATCAATACAATGCCTAATACGGTACCACGGGCATTAGTCTATACTATCATCTCTTCATTCTCGCTCAGAATGGTCAACACTAGTACACTTATCAACCTCTCTTTTAGACTCACCCTGCTTACTTGCATCCCAAGTAAAAATCTGATTCTATTTAGTCAAATGAGTCAACGGTGCAACTACCTTAGATAAATCCTGGATGAATCGCCTATAATTTCTAGCTAACCCTAAGAAACTTCTCACGTCTATGGCATTTTTGGGTCTATTCCAATCTTGGACTGCTACAACTTCTGTAAGATCTACGACAATTCCTTGCTCAGATACAAATGACCCAACAATCACACATCCCTCCTCCTGAAGTGACACTTAGAAAACTTTGTCTTCAATCGGTGCTCTCTCAACACCTCAAGTATAATCCTCAAATGTGCCTGGTGTTCATCTTTCATCCGTGGTTAGATGATAATATCATCAATGAACACAAACATGAACTTATTTCGCCGACCCTTGATATATGGTTCTTGAGATCAACAAAGTATGCCGAAGCATTGATCAAGCAGAATTGCATAACCAAATACTCATAGAATCTAGATGGCCCGCAAAATGTTATATCGGCACACTCTCCGTAGCCACTCTCGGTTGGTGAAATTCCATCGCAAGATCCAACTGAGAAAATAATCTAGTACCATAGAGCTGATCGAATAAGTCATTAATACGTGGAACTAGATACTTTTTCTTCCTCGTCACTTTATTCCGGTCACGGTAATTGGTACATGGTCTAAGGGAATCGTCGGTCTTTGTGGCAAATACTATGGGCACTCCCTACTTAGAAATACTTCTGCAAATGAATCCTCTTCTCAGTAGGTCATTCACTTACACCTCGAGCTCTCATTGCTCTCAAGGCATCATTCTCCTCAAAGGCATCAATATAGGTATGGAATCTTTCACTAAATCAATAAGAAATCCATCTCACTATGTGGTAAAAGTCCAGTACCTCCTTAAATATATCCGGATACTTCCTAATAGTAGGCGTCGATGATGGCTCGTTAAATGGGATGTCGAGCAAATATAGAAAGCTAACCATCACTTCGTCATTTGGTAGGTAGGCAACACTACCTTCCACCCATCATTTATCCCTATCGTCACCATAGACCTCTCACAATCCACCATCACTCTATCTATGAAGTCAATCCATACCTAGAATAATACCAAACCCCACAAAACCTAAAAAAAAGTAATCACAATCAAAAAAACATCCATGACTCGATAAGACCAAACAATGAAAAACCATACATAGGATAGTGGAGCCTCCAACAGGGTTCATCACAATCAAAGGTCGGTCAACAATTTCAAGTTTTGATCCTAACTTATCTATCAAGTCACTAGATATGATGGAATGTGAAACCCCGGTACCAAACAAAACACGTATAAGAATGACATAAATAAAAAGCATGTCTTGAATAAAGATTCTCTTTCCCTTCCCCTTCGCAGATGGAGGACTCGAGGAATTTGGGACGACATTGATAACATATTCTTTCACCACCCACTACACCAAATACTGAGATTTGCAACTAACCATTCGCGTATTTGGCAACGGTTATTAACCGTTGCCATTTAGCAACGGTTAATCACCGTCTTGGTTAAGTTAGCAACGGTTGATTATCGTTGCTAATTGGGAACGGTTATTAACCGTAGCTACTTTGGAGACAAATGATGGCGGTGAATTTCATCCTTTCGAGCCTTAATTTTTGGCGCGCTTCGTTCCAATTAGCAACGGTTTTCAACCGTGGCTAATTAGCAACGGTTTGTAACCATCGTAAATATTTTAGGCAGGGCCGGCCCAGGGGCAAGCCCACCAAGCCCCTGGGATGGGGCAACCAACTGAGCCGGGCAATACCAAAAATTTGTTTTACTTCAAAGTTACAGCTCAAAAGCAATCTTCATGTTGGCGATGCTCTAACCCAAATAAACTAGGGTTTCAAAAATCAACGCTTTCCAAATAATCATCGCTGCATACTCGGCTATTCCATCAGCCATCGTCGGCTCATGCTTGCCTCTTATGCAATATTTTCTACTGCTGATTTGAAGTCCTGCTACAGTCTCTATACTTCCACTGCTAATTAAGTAAGCGAATTTCTTGTTTTGAGTTGTCTAATTTTCTAAAATTGAGTCGCCCTTTTACTGCTTTAGATTTCATTAACCTTGAAAACGCCTGAAGCTAATAACTTATTAGTATGTTGTTATAAACAACTAGTTTTCTGTAACTAATCGTTTAGGAATCGAAATTTGAAAGCTGAAGCTAAAAGACTAATAATTATTTAGGAACTGATACTTTCATTGATGTACTATTTTTCCTGCAGTGTGTGTATGTCTACCCGCAAACATTTAGGTAGAACCCAATGTGATTTGCCTGTACACTTAACTAGATACACTAGTTTGTAAACTTGATACATTTCGTTAAAAATTAAATACACTGTTTTGTAAACTATTTGAGACTATAAGTATTGCAGTCCACTTAATGTGGCAACTTTTGTATAAAAAGTTGGTACTTTGTTATGTTATAGTTTTATATGTGATATTATGCTTATATATGAAAAAGAAAATAAAAAAAATTGACATGTTATATAGTAAGGGGCAAAAAAATTCACATTGGGCTTGGTCAACCGATTCTTTGGGCCGCCCTTGCTTTTAGGATTGATGTTTCATTAAGTTTTTGGGGATTGATTATAGTCAATATCTACTACTCTTTAACAGTTTGCCAAAGTAGAGATGCACCTTCTAATCTGAACCATCAGAATACATATTTGATGTTTTAAGCGTACATTAGAAGATCTTATCAAATGCATATGTTAACTTTGTATTTTATAGCAGTTATTGTACCTTAACAAAATATTTATTTAAAATGGTGTAAAATGTAGAATGGTGTGTTATATGATAGTAATAGATGCATTATATTTTGTGTTTGTATTTCGGAGCAGTTATTGTACCTTAACAAAATAAGGATGGATATATTGCAAGTGTTCATTTTGTGTTTGTAGTTGTAGGTACTTACATATGATCACATACATACACATATGTACACATACATACATATGATCAGCTTGACTATTCTTTCTTTCTTTGTGTTTGTAGGTAGACAGGCAGTTCAAGATATTGTATTTGCACCCTTTAGTTCAGCATGCTAAGGTAATATATTTTTGTATTTGCATCCTTTATTTCAGTCAGTATTTTAGATATTGTTTTGAATCCGCTTAAGTTTAAAATTCTGGTGATGCAGGAAGACTTTATCACTGCCGCATAAAAGTGAATGTTCCCCTTCCCGCCCATCCCTGTGATGCCCGATTGCTGTTAAGCTGCCGTACATCTGATATAGTAAACAACATGCCCTTCTGATTTGTTTGATCCCACCAGTTTCTCGCCTCGAAATGTGGTGAGAAGTTAGTGGGATCAGACAAATCAGAACGGGGACGTTGTTTACTATATCAGATGTACATCAGCTTAACAGTGATCGATTGGAGCAATACAGGGATGGGTCGGAAGGGGAAGAAATGCACGCCAAAATATGTCGACAATTTACCGAGACCTTTGGGGATGTTGGAGCCGGAGGTTATGTGAGCCATCAAAAGGGTTTGATACGATACCTTTAGTCGGAGGTATTGATATTTCTGACTTGTTCTTTGCATATATTGCTGATTTTCTTTTGTTTGTTGTATATGAAATTTGCATATGCAAATGCATGTGTATTTTGTCTTGGTCTGTCTTGTTTACAAGATAATCGACAATTTATCAAATACTAGGAAGTAAAGCTTTTACCTTCCAAAAAAAAAAAGGTTGAAGCCCATTATATTCTCCTTCAATGCCTCTCAAACTAAAAAACAACCGTGTTTAATAATTATTATAACATTATATATTTGCAACTTGAAAGAAGTGTTGCCAACTCGTACAAAGCATAAAACGTTATATTGACTTTGCATTTCAAAGTCTGAGCTAGAAAGATAATCAAACATTCACCAATTTTATTTTGATATTCGAAATAATAGAATAGAAATAGTTCAAAGCTAGATAATGAATCACATTCAAGATTCATGCAACTTCTATTAGTGGTAATTAATATTTATGTCACACGGACTGAGTCAGATTACATAAAGTGTCTATTCAAGACTGACCAAAAACAAGAGGGTTGATAATCTAATTGAATTCAGCCACATCAGTGAGGTTCAGATGATAACATGCACCCCAAGATCTAAAGCTTTTCTTGATTAAACAGGAAGATAAGTAACAACATTAGCAGCCTGTGTACATAATTGTGATATAAGAATAGCAATGCACCTGTTTTTATCTGAAATTATTTTCATATATGAAATTACATTATTTCAAGCAATTTCCTTTTAATGATCAAAGCCTACATTCATTCTTTTGGGTGGTATGAATTTTTAGACAGGTTTATCAAACCTGTCATGTATAAACAGAGGCATGTTGCCTGTACACAATCGTACACACAGTCATCCATACATAAATACAAGCATGCAAGCACCTTTCACAATTTACATTCAAGACTTATCACATGCAAAATAGATATATCAAGTTTTAAGAATTTATAAGGGTGGTTTGCTCACCTGGATAGTTTGACAGAGAGGAAAGAGAACCTGAAAAAGATTTCAAAATCTGGAAATTGAGGCTTGATCAAATTTGCTTTATTCTAACCGTTGTTTGCTTTGAGTTGCTTTGCATTATTTGATTTTCTCTTTTCTTGGGTTCTACTTTGTTTTAAACCGTTTCAGACTTTTTAATCAGGTAGATGCTTTTATTTTTGAACTGGAATATTCTTTCCAGATTTATGAAGTTGAACTGCCTCTGAATTTAATCTTCGAGTTGCACATGAACCAGGTTGAACATTGAAGTCTGAAAACTGGAATGCTTTGCCCTTTTGATTTTATTTTCCTCTCAGGTTGAAGCTGAAAACTAGATCTGTTTCTTACGAAAGTTTTGTACTTATCTTTGTACTGGATCTGTAATTAATGAAATCTTTGTACTGTAGTGTAATAAACAATGCAGTGTAATAAGTATGATATTCCGGCACGGTAGCATTGTGTTTGCAAAACAATGAATGTAATTATAAGTTTGATAATTTTATATGTATGGTATATGTGCGATATGTTTATAGTGCTTGTGTACCAATATTTTGATATATATTGATATTCTGGTATATATACTGAGATATGCGTGTAACGCAGTAGTGAGTTACAAATGTGATTTTGTAGGGGCAGGAGCAAACACTATGTGCAACGGGTGTTAACCGTTGCTTTATGTGTGACTTTGGGCATAAAGCAACGGTTTTTAACCGTTTTTTACTGTACATAAAGGAACGCTTGCACCCGTTGCTTTTTGGACATAAAGCAACGGTTTATTTCCGTTGATTTTTTGCCCATTAAGCAACGGTTAGTAACCGTTGCCTTTTGTACATTAAGCAACGGTTTATACCCGTTGCCTATTGTCAAGTTTGCAACGGTTAATAACCGTTGCCTTTGGACGAATTTGCAACGGTTAATACCCGTTGCCTTTAGCCCATTTTGCAACGGTTAGTACCCGTTGCCTTTTGGAAATAAAGCAACGGTTTCTTCCCGTCGCTAAAGTCAACCACTCCTGTATTAAAGACGGTTTTTACCCGTTGCTTTTGGACTTAACAACGGTTTTTACCCGTTGTTAATAGCTTAAAATGGTGTAGTGACCTGCTTCTACTTAGGCGACACTGGATAGTTCTTCTGAATATGCCAAATCTTGTTGCAATTGTAGCACTTTCTTCCTTCAGTCTTGCAATCTCTATTTTTATACCCTTATTACTGCACTTGTAGAAAATCACCATAGTTTTTTTCTTCTTTTGGCTATCCTTATCCCGAAACAGATTTCTCTTATTTTTATTTCATTTCATCTTACCTCCTTGCCAGATTGTGGCTTTGGCTCTTCCATAGGAATAGAACATTCGATTTCGGGTAAAGATTCTCATGCCTTAGGGCCTTCTCGACTATCATCTTAAAAGTCTCATCAATATGACCTATAAGCCTCTCTCCCACGTAGTCATTTAAGGCAATAATAAACTTCTCGTTCTTATTCAGTGGCATGTCTATGAAGGTATCGCATACTGCGATAAGGCATCGAACTAATCAAGGTACCCGAAGAAGGTTTAGTTCCCTTGCTTTAGATCTACGAACCTATGGAACAAGACTAACTTCTGGTCCTAAGTAAAGTGGACCTAGGGAGTGGAAATCTTAACTGCATTCCACTAGTTCATGGCTCGCCCATGAAGCTCTCGGGAAGCCAATCTTCTCTTCATAGCGTCGTTCAGCTCTAAGTCATTAAAAATCCTCTCGCAGGTATCAAGCCAATCTTGCACTTCCATTATCAATTTCGTTCCTTAGAATGGTTTACCATGTAGACTTGAAATGTCTTTGTTCGACTTAGCAAAATCGACTTTGGGCACTTGCACCAGAGTACCACCATCTACGGCACATTTGGATCACCGACCCGAGCACCCCGATCCAAGCTTCCATCGATCCTTGCACCCTGATCCAAGACCTAAGCTATTTCTCCCACAAGTGAAACTTGAAGCGAATCCCTATGCCACCCAAAGTTGAACTCAAAGCAAGCTCTTATGTGATCCAGAGTGGAAATCTAAGTAAGGCGTGCCGGTCCAACCCTTTATTACCGCCATCGATCCAACTTCTTTTGATCGTAACTTGAGTAAACGAACTCCAAATGATTTGAAATTTGAAATGTAGCTTTATAAGGCCTTCCTTGTCACCCCACGCAACCCGCATCAAATATGGCTAGTGTTGCTTTCATGGATCGACAATGAGTTATGACACTATTCCTATTTCTAAGTCGCCATTCGATTGGCGTGTTCAACCAAACAGACAACTTGCATTCAAGCATTCAACATATACAATATATCCAAATAAGCAAGCATTCACATACATCAAATTATAGCCTAGAACTAAGGGTAAGAAAATAGGGAAGATCCATAAGAACAAGGGAGATTCATAAGAATGTATTTTCACAAAACTTTATAAAACCATTTGAAATTTTCATATGTGATTAGATATGGTTTGAAACATACTTTAAAGTCCAAAAGTCCTTTTAAAAACATCATTTATGGCACATAATGACTGATTAGTAAGTGAGAGGTTCCAACCACTCACCTAAATCCTAAGATATCCAAAAAGAGCACAAATTCCAAGATGAACGATAAATCTAAGGTATCTCCAATAGTAGATCTCCGAGTACAAGTGATAATTTTCCCCTCTTAATGACAAGATTTGACTAATTAAAGTAAGGTTTAGAGTGGTTTTAGGCTTAGAGAATGTTAACGGTGGTTTCTCTAACTATTTTGGTAAGTGTAAAATGACAAGGGGTTCCATCAGCCCCTTATGGGTGCTAATCACAAAACGGGCTTTAGCATAACCAGTAATCCACATAATTACCCATTAAGCTATTCAAAATCAATTAGAACTTCAAACAACCATATCTTTCAAATGGTAAACTAGTTTTCCTAGTATGGCCACTCTATAGAAATAATACCATCATCCCGATCTAATGGAGGTGCTTTCGAATCATAGTTTGACACATATCAAAAGTTATAGGCTTTACAAGAATTTTTAGGTACAAACTGTTTGACAATAATTTTAAGGATGGAAAATGCCTCTAGTCATTTAAAGTTATAGAATCGTATGACTTTATATAATAATAATATTAATATTTTATGATCTTTGATATGTAAAATACAAATCATTATGAATAAACACCCCCAAGTAGTAATGCCAACACACTACCAACGTCAACACTTGGCAATTCACACAATCAATCCCATTTTCATAGTCATAGTAAAAGACCAATACTTACAAATGACAATTACCAACGAGAGACATATATCAAAGTAGCAATTATCCAAAACATTTAAACTCAATAATTTAAACTGCTTTGAAAAGATAAATTCCCAAAATATTCACAGTCGCTATATTTCAAAATATTTTACTCTTTCAAAATAGGAAGTATAATAAATTTCTCAAATGGTAGATACCATTAAATTCTAAATATATAGATTTTCTTTTGAATCCACCTCTGTTTTATTTCTTATAAAACCACTTTATTGTAAAACACCATAATATCCAGAAAAGGATTTTATCAAGTATTTGGAGCACGCTTAGCAATTAAATATCCTTATATAAGCTATAGAATGTACACAATAAAACCGATTAATGTGTTTATAACTAAAACAATCAATTGAACATAATAAAACTATTAAATGTATAATTAACTAAATTTACTTACATGTACACAATAAAACTAGCAATGTATACTTAACCCATAACTTCCATTTGTATACAATAAAAGTAGCAAATGTGTATAGTATAAGACTGTCAAATGTACATAATATAAACTGAAAGTGTGTACAAATATTATGGAAATAAATTTCTATTAGAATATGGGTTTTCACTACTCAGAATAATTTTTCCTTACCAAAAACATAAATAGTCAAATAAATATTTTTAACCAATAAATATTGAATACTCAACTAAGGGATACTCTATTAATATCTGTAATTGTAGGTGGGTATGCTAATGAATATACTTTTGTTGGTCAAGAAGTTGGTAAAAACCCCCAAATCGATTGAAAAACAAAAATTAAAACGTAAGAATTCAAAAGTAAGAGAGAAAATGCATGATTTTAGAGGGTTTTGGCCAAATCTTATGTCTAAATCCATTATTTAATGTTATTTCTAATTTTCTCTTGCTAATACAATCAAATTACAATGATTTTTAGATTCAAATCGACAAGTTTTGAATTTGATAGTGTTTCCTTGCCAAATCAATAGAAGAATCAAAAAGTCATTTTTTAGTTGTCATAAGATGTCTATTTGTAGAAAAAAATGTTTGTCTCGGTTGATTGGCTGTTCAAACTATGAGATTAAAGGTCATGAGTTTGATCCTCGAGATTGACATTTGTTGACATTAATAAACCGTGTTAAAAAATGATGTCTATTTGTAAACGAATTCGAGCATGAAAATCGCTGGATCTAGTTTAAATGGGAAAATATCTTCATATCCAAGTTTCCAGCAAGTTGATCTAGTCAAAATGCATGATTTTCAGTAGTCATCATTGTTTGGTACCGTTTGACATGGATCGGCACCGACCAATGTCTTTGAATTTTCTTTTGCTTTCCTTCTTAATATAGTCAAAGTCTTAAAGTTTGAATAATTAAATCCTGGAATCAAGATCGGTTGGTGTCGTCCACATGTATCGATCCATATGGATCGGTACCGACCAATGCATATCATTGTATTTGCTTTTGTTGTTGAATCCTACCTTTTTAAGTTTTAATAATACAACTATATACTTCTATAGATATTGTACATTTATATTCTTTATGCGATATTTCAAAGCAAAAGATTACTAGCTGCTTTGTTCAAGGCACTAAACATCAACTATCAATAGTCATCGTCATGGCTAGTCTGGAAAATATTGTACAATATCCTTTGATGATTTACATACGCTGAAATCCTTCTATAAATAATCAAAATAAAAAAAATAAACTCATAATTATCTTTGCAAATTCATAGTGCTCAAGCTTTTGAATAATTATCTCAGATGACGAACATTACTAAAAATAATTATAAATTTTTAGAGTCAAACGTTTGAGATGATTTTTTGAAACATCTGAATAAATTAAATTTTTCCTAGAAACTTTCGGGATGAACCCGGTAAAAATTCAGAAATCTAAGCCATTATTCTAGACGTCTAAGTATAGAATATTTTGGTTTCTTACAATAATTCAGACATCTGATTGGTTCCATGGTACGTCTGATGAGGGTATAAGACATCTGATCGAACCAACCAAACGTTTGAATCTTATATTTGTATTTTTATATAACATTAACGAGTCTGAATCCATAGCCCAGACGTCTGAACTGGGCTAAAAATGAATGTGTTCTTCTCTGCTTCATGTTCATACGTCTGACTCTATTTTTTAAAGTTTTCTAAAAATAATAGAGTTAGACGACTGACCACACCACTCAGATGCCTATAAAGGAATAAACGATTATATTTTGAATGGACATCTATTTCTGAAAGTTGTACCTATTTATTAAAAGGATATGATTTCTTAAACAATCATATTCCTTCAATAGAACTTTTCATCACTATAAATATAGACCAAATTTATTCATTGATAACAATGATCTTGCTATCCATCTTAATTTCTCTTTGCTCTCTTGAAATCAAAAGCAATCTAAAACCACTCTCTCCTTCCTATATCTCTGCACATTCAATTCCCAAATCATTAAATAATATTATAGGAAGAGTGTACTCAAATGTGACTTATTTGTGTTGTTAAGAACACATTTAAATCGAAAGGAAAAACTTTTGCTTTGGAGTTGGTTAAAGTCATGTTCGAGTGTTCAAGCAATCATAAACCTATTCCTTTGGGTAAAATGAGGATTGTTGTTAGTAAAAATCATAAGTGGAGCTTTGGGGCTGGAAGTAGGATATGAGGTTTGAATCAATATAAAAATCTTGGTGTGCTCCTAATTTTTTGACTTCATTTATCTGCTTATCTGCTCACTTATCTATAGTTAGACATTATCCATATTATACTGGATCCTAGAGAATATCATTTTATTCTTCTTAAAGCATTGATTCACGTTTGAGTAGAGTGATTTCCCTTGGCTATATAATCGGTCGGTACCGATCCATAGGATTGTTCGCTACTAATCAAGTTGAATTGCTTTATGCTTAGTCAAAATTCTTTTTATCTTCAATCCTCACATCTCTATGCTTATCCAATCCTTCGCCATTTCGCAGTCCATATTCATCTACTATATAACATTGCCCCTCAAAGTATTCTTCTGTGATAACAAAGCATGTTTCGAACCGAGATAAGGGATCAAATCCAGTCTGTAAAGATGCATCTATCATCTAAACCGTTTCTGTAAAAAATTTGAACCGAGATAAGGGATCAAATCAGCATGTCGTCTTAAACAATCACCGAGTCACATCTCTTCGGTAGATAAAATTGTTGAAATCCACCATCTGAAGTCTTCGAACATCTTTGAGAATCTCCACAAGCCATTCCATTCTTTATCTAGGTATATTTTAACCCTTTATTTTAAAAAAGGAAAAAAATGCTCGTATCGATTAGTACTGAATGATATCATTCGGTTCCAAACAGTTCAAATATGTTTATATAGATTGAACACTTAGAAAAGTTTTCATTCTTCAACTTCATTTCAGACTTCTTCATTTCTTTTTCTCTTAAGAAGAAACCTCCATCTTCTTAGCAAGACCCAGGTTCAGGCTTAGATCGACTTTGAATTTGTTTTTAGCTTAAGCTTCAAGAGCAGATCCAAACGAACTCAAGCCTATTTTTACCTCGACTTGCATTGATATTCAACCATCATTCTTTCCCTTTAAATTCAGATCTCTACTTAAAGGTGAGTGCCCCTTACTCTTAGTTCATCGTTGCATTAAGACGCTTATGCTTAAATCTCCATTCCATGTGATCATTCATCCAACCGCCATCATCAAACTACAACGTCGCTATCATCACCCAAGTCTGACCTATCTCATTATAAGGGCATCTTGATTTGACCTATAAGATCAGAGAGAGGTGATGGAAATGAGATGGATGAACTTTCTTTATTCGACGATGATGGATGGACACATAGCTTTCAATCGATATGATTCCACAAAATCACCTCGTCAAATGCTATTTTACATTCAACGAACTGGAATATTTATACATTCTTGGATTTTCATCCCATCGACACTTGAAATTGATTATCGCATTCCTATAACTGAAGAGCTTCAAAAACGCTTTGGAGATCATCCGGTTTCATTAATGTAAATCCTATATTAATGAGTGACATTCGACATTCAGTTCCAGTATTGTCGGAGCTCGTTTGCCATCATGAGCGGGCTACCTATGCAAAGTGCCTCCATTCATCGTGCCAAGGACATGGGACACACAATGCATAGGCTATTACACAATATTCCCTTGATAGATGCATAAAGTCTGACTGATCAACACACATCAACATCTATTTGATCCTCTACTTTGTTTACATGGGGCTTAATCAAAGTAAATACAAAAAAGTAAATCATAGTCGACAATACTCGTATCTTAAATTTTCTGCTTAGAACGGACTTTATAAGCCCTAAGCATATCTACTGCAATAATATGCCTTTCTACATCTGAATTCACTCCTTCGACAGCAGGTTCTTCTTTTGCTCTAGCTTCCACTTTAAATCCTTCCAGAGTTAGACGACCTTAAAGCCAATCACAACAACCATTTCCATTAGTTCTTTATGTTCCTATGGGAGACGTAATCACTTCGAATGTCAGCCTGACGAGCACTATGATTTTCGAAAACCCCTCGGATTTCCCAACCTTAAGGTAATCAACTACAGATGTTAAACGAATTTGTGAACACCACGACACCCCTCTAGAAGATATTATAGTTCCACTACATCTCAAAGATCACATGGTCCTATAAAGGGTTACATAACTTATAATTGATACATGTGCCTCTCCGGAGCTGTGCCCCCATTTAATCACTTTATAAATCAGACGCTCCAATTTTTGAAAACTGCTCCAACCTAATTGCATCCGAAGTGGCACTGCCTTGAACTGCACATGTATGATCCTCCTCCGACAATTGGGTAGGGTGCCTACATTCGAGGAAATTTGATACCTATACAACTTCAGAGATAGGTCAATAACACATCTGTTGCATTCTTAGAAACATATCATGGCTGCTAAATTATCATCAACCTCCAAAACAAACTTAGCCACTTCAAAGATGAATACTTCTTTATAAGATATCCAAATGGCTTTGCCCTATCATGGTTGTCTAAATGTAAGTTCCAACTCTTTACGTCCCATTTTATTAGAGTTTACTTCACTCAAATCACTAACTTCCTTTTACATCTTCTTCCACTGATATTTCTCAAAGAACCACGAATCACTACAAAACAAACGCTGTTTACTGATGCCAACATGGCATTGGCGTGGCATTGGTGAATATTATACAGACGCTAACTCAACGCCATATATGAGGTCGGTAAATAGAGCATTAGAAATTTCTTATTATTATCCAGCCTTTTGGTCTGGCTATATTTGAACTAAGTAGACAAGTTAGACTCGACTGTTATTAGGATCGACAAGTCAGATTAATAATCACGAAGCCCATAGATCAGGCACAAATGATAATATGAAGTAGTAGCAAACTAAAAGCAGAACGGACTCAATATGACTGAAGTCCTGGCCTTAGTGAAACTTAAAGTCCATGTCCCTGTAGGTATGTGGCAAACTATTGTTTTGCAGAAGAATACGATAATTACTATGGTAATCATATGGGTACGTTTTTTTTCTTATTATATATAATATATTTCTTTTCCTATTTTTGAGTATAGACTTTGCATGAGAGACAGAGTAGCAAATGAAGGTTGTGGAGGTAGAAGTAGTTAGTCCGTCCAGTAGCGGCGGTATTAATGTTGAATATTTAACCTCTGTGTGACTTGAATATGAATGAAGTGATCTAATTATGATCACAATTGCGCAGCGAAAACTAATTAATAATCTTCCATTAAAGGCATTTTTTTGCTTGTTTGGAAATGAGTGTATTATTATATAATGCTTGTTTGATTTTATGGATGTTGTGTGATAATTTTCTTATCGTTGATGATTAAAGAATTGGATGTATACTTGAATTTTGAAAATATTCTATTATTATTATTCAAACAAGCAAGTGATTTGATAAAATACAAGTTTTATTTTATATAATGATTATAAATGTTTTAGTGAATTATTTTGGTATTAATTTGTTCATCTAGTGCTTTAAGAATTCTAGTCGCTGCGGGTGCACACTTATTTGAAAGGAATTCCTAAAACACTTGAACGAGGCAAAACTGACATGATATTTTGATATGATATAAGAAATATTTTTCTTAGAATTATAAATTGTTTTGTAGAATAAGATATTATTTGGAGAATGGAAATATTATTATTTTTACATTTGCATATATTTTGAACAACGTATGCAGCCATTGGATATTATTGTGAAGTTAAGATCACCGACGAGGCAGTGTTGATATATTATCCTAGGTAGTTAACGTTGCAGCCAATTAGATCACCAAGATTCATGGCATGACAACGTTCTACATTTTAATATAAATTAATATATGAATGGTTTTTTATAAAAGAGATGTTTATTTAAAAATTGAATCAAAAGAAAATTTATAGTCAAATATATATATATATATATATATATATATATATATATATGATTATATAAAGTATTGCTTTGAGTTTAAATAAACTTTCTAAAGAAGAAGTAAAATATTTGAGCTGCCTTTAACACTAATGATTTCAATGAATTATATTTAAAGTTTTGAAAAGCTAGCAATATATTGGAAAATAAAGATTTATTGTTTTGAAAAATAGTAAACATATTTTTCTATATTTAGATATTTGATGTGATGGTTGCAGCCATCGAGCATTAATGGATAGCTGAAGTTGATGGCGAGGCAATGTTGATCACACTATATCATTGCAGGCTAACCGAGGAAGTGAGCCATTAGAAATTCATGATGAGGCATCATTTTATATTTGTAGAAATATTGGAATTTGAAATTTTATGGTTTATGGTGTGATGGTTGTATTAAATTGCCTGCCATTGTAGTATTTTTGATTGCGACTTGGATGAATGATTGCTTGTGTATATTTTTTTAGTATGATGCATTGCAATAATTAATGTTTTTAAATGAAAATGATGTTATAGAAAGGGATCTATTACTTTGAAAAGTAATGTAAATAATATTCTGAAAGGGGTATGATATTCTGGTCAAAAAACGTGTGTTTAGTGGCACTATAGCTGATGTGAAATGAAAATTAGAAAAATTAAAATAAAATAATAATGATTGGGTTACCATTTGCGAGAATATAGAATCATACAGATTTTGAAAAAAAAAATAAGAGAGGGTAAATAATGTGAATAGGAGTTTAAAATATTTTTGAAAATAATCTTTTACAAGGAAGTGTATCATTGTTTTAGTTTTGGAAATATATATGTAAATATACATGATGAAAATGTGGAAGTGGAAATACACACAGACATTGTAAAATAAAACACATATACATGTGTAAAATAAATGTTCTTTTTAACAAGAAAATATTTTGAGTTAAACACTAAAATAAATTTGATTTTTGTGGTTTTAAACGCGAAGTGAAGCAAACTTGAAGTTGTGAAAGCTAAGTTATTAAATTTTATAATTTACGTGTGTTGCAATCATAGCCATAACTCTTCATTTTGAGATCGAATTTTATTAATTTCATTGGAAAGTTGTTCTCGTAAGTAACAACTTCGATGTTTACCATTTTTCGAAATTTGTAGTTAGCTATGGTTAAACATGAAATAAAATGGATGTACAATGTTGTTCTGAGAATGCAAAACCCTCTTAACAATGCTGAATTGTTTTAACCTTAACTTTCAAAGGGTTTGTCCAATTTCGACGATCTTGCCTATTCCAGAAAGCTTAGAACACAAGAAATAACTTTTGTTTGGAGAGATTTGTGAATTTTGCGTTTTCTAGGCCAAAACTATGTTTAATAGGGTGGACTTGCACTTATTTCGTCGCTTCAGAATTTGATATTTTTGAAAAAAATTATATAACTCAAGTTATACATGACAATTATACAATCCAGAATTTGTTTTTAGTTTTTATATTTTGTCTAATTTTGTATTTTTAGTTATTAAAATTTTGTTGAAATGTGACAAAAAACATAAATACAATGTCGGCTTATAATTAAGTGAACTCATATCCATCTTATCTCTCCAGATGAAGCTAATATAAAATTTTGAGTTAAGTATAGGTACACATGAAGCATATTTCGGCTTATTGGCGATGTTGGCTCGTTTTTGCTCGCTTAATAATAAATAAACTTGCTTTAAATGCTAATAAAAAGTTACGTTTTTACTGTATATTAATATATTATGTGACATTATCTTGTTTCTCCATGTTTCAGGGTGCCCCGTATTAGGGCGTGTGTGTATGTTTATATACAGTATTTTTATTTTTTGGAACACTCACCATACAAAGACGACTCAACTGAAAAATTCCCAAAAATTCAACACTAAGAAAATATTTCATGAAAATTTATCATATGCAAAAGTAGAAAGTTGTTGAATGAATGTATAGCATACGATAAGGTATGTTTGAGAGAGTCACATAGAGGATTGTGTAAGCTGTTAGATTGAAGTACAATTATAAATAAATACCGAGAATTAAAAGTTAAGTTTGAATGGAAAATTAAAACTTGATTCAATTTGAAATTGGCCCAAAGCAAGCCCAGGCTCTTTTTCCGTTGCTCTATCTCATTTTAGACATTTCCTTTCTGCTCATGCTCGTTCCCCAGTTTCAAATATCGAACCCAATGCCAGATCAAGCCCTAATTCCTCAAAAAAAAATTACGACTCATATAACTTTAAAAAAATACAGAAAGCTCGTACAAAGTCGCGGTCAAGGCCTGGCATCAGCAATTCTAGGTGGGGGCGGAGCAAGGTGCAGGCGCGTGCTAGTCTATGTTAAAGGCTCACGATGTTGGTGTATGTGGGTGATGTTGTTGGTCGTGATGAGGTCGACCTAGTTCGAGAGCATGGAAGTGGGAGCGCTCATCCATATGCTAGTGGCATCTAAGGAAGTGAGTGACTATTTTGGGCAGGAATTTCAAAAGGAGGATTATGATGATGTTGATGGTTAGAATGGGCTGGTTTGGAAAAATGTTGGTGCATTCCGAGATGAGGCAGTGAACTAATGTTAGAGTGGAAGGGCTGAAGTTGCTAGGAGAAAATGGCATACATCATTTAGGTGAGTAAATAATTTTACTCACAACTATCATCTATTATTTTGCATATTTTGCTTGATTTTAATCAAGTGATCGTGTTATGCTATTAAATAGTTGATTGGCTATATTGGCATCATTTGAGTGAGTTATATTTTAATAACTCACCACTACGACATGGATCCTATTTTAATATGCATTTGTTGATTGTTTGATGTTGAGTTGTTTGTTGGCATGGATTAAATTGGATGAAATTGAATTGCATGGCTTTGATAGATTGTTGTTGTGATGGGGTCATATTAAAATTGATCAGAAGAGAATAATGAATTAAATTTGGAAGTTTTAGGTAAAAGAAAATATTTTGAGTATAAATTTATTTAATATTGGAAATACTACTAATAATAGAAAATATGAAAAATTGAAATAATCTTAAGAATTGCGTGAATGGAAATTATTTGGGAAGAATGATTTTCTAGATATGATTAAATAAGTGAATTTTGAATATTAATATTTTATTATTTACTAGTAAAAAATTATTATATAAAGGATTTTTATAAAATGATATTTAAAACTATAAGTTAATTTTATTTGGATCTAATAAATTGAAACTTTATAAAAATAATATTTTGAACAAATTGTAATCGAATGTAATTTATTTATTGTATGATGGTTGTTGTTATGAGATTTATTATACAGGTAAATAGGCACAAGGAAGAAGTTGCCAAAAAATTTAGTCTAAGAGACAACAAGTTTGCTTTTTAGCCTGAAGGACATTTTTAGTGTAAACTGAAAATGATAGTTACAATTATCATTCTGTGATTTACACTGAAAAGTATCATTCAGCCTAAAAAACAAACTTCTTGTCCCTAACACTAAATTTTTTTCTAACTTTTTCCTTTAGCCAAAAAATCCCTTTATTATATATATTGTTAAGTCAATATTTGAAAGTAATATATTTTATGTTTGACTATTTTAGATATAAAAAGGAGTAAAAGTAATATAATTTTTATTAGATGAACCATTTTTCGATAATAACAGTTTTAAAAAAAGGTTTGAAATGTAAATGCGGGTTTTAAATATTTTGGTTATGGAATTTTATGTTATGGCTTCGTGAAATTATTTTGATTGTAAACCCTTACTAGGAATATAGTATTGTTTAAATTTGTTGTTTAAAGGAAATTATAAATTATAGAACTTCGTTGGAATTATTATTTTAAATTATTAAAGAAGTTTCAAAGTTATGAATTCTTTGTAAAAGGAATTTAATTGATTTCAAGCTGAATTAAGGTTTAAAATATAGATTTCCTATTAATTAAACTAGATATTTGCAAATATTTATTTCTGAACGGAAAATGGATTTTGAGGGATTGGAAAATTTATAAATTTACTTTCTTTTAATTGAAAATTTATTATTGAAATTGTTATGAAGGTTTGGGAGTAAATTTATTTTTAAACCCTTCTGAATCAATAAATAATAGAATTATGTTTTTGGAATGATTTCTATTTCTATGTAACGAGGAATTAGAGTAAACAGAGTTATAGGACAATTTGGTATGAGCTTTTTTGTAATTTTTCTTCGGTTATTCTTTAGACTCGTTATATAGAATATTTGTGTGGTGACGTGTGTAGTTTATGAGCATTGACTAAACGAGCAGGTAACATCAGGTGGTATAGGACGCCTGAGTTGATATTGGTTCGATTACTTTCTGTAAGTAGATGTCACTATAATAAGGCCGAGTATATGGGGTATTATATTATGGTGAGGCGTGCTAAGAGTGCGTAGGTTGAGGGCCATAGGCTTGTCTATCTATTGTGTGAATACTTCTATTAAATGTTGGAAAGTAAACCAGATTGGCTAGTATCCATCCTAGCGGATTGATTGTTAGGTCGCTCTTTGAGGCGCACCTGTTGATGTGGATGGCTGAGAGCTGTTAATACCTTATTTATTGATTTTGATGATAACAACCTTGATAATAATAATATATTCGTATAAAATATGGATACTGATGTTTTGCCAAGTTATATAGTAGTGCATGATATTATACAGATGTTGAATCAAAGACTGTATGGTATAAAGACTCAAATAATAGACATGATGACTCATGAGTATAAAGATTAAGATATGACGATCTTTAGATTATAGTAATGTTTACAAAGTAATGGAATATTGTTAAAGTCCCTGATAGCAATCTTAGATCTTCGTTTCTCATTTTCGAATCCTTTATCTTTGAAACAAAATACATTTTAAAAATAGTTTATAAAAGTTTTTAAAGGTTAAAATGTTTATAAACTATGTTTAAACTATTTATAAAGCATCAAAATATTTTATATGGTATAGAATTTTCAAAATGTTTTATAGTAAACAATTTTTCAAATTACACTAGCCTTTGTCCACATATATGCAGATAATATGTCGACATACATGCCACAATTTTGAAATTCAAGTTTTGAAATGAAGTGTCTATTTTTCGTAACTCTTCGCGAATGGACATGCTTGTTTATTCTCTAGATATAGGGGTTTTTCAAACAAATTGTTAATAATTACTTTCTTGTTATCTTCTCTCCTCTTACTCTACCAAAATTTCTAGTGAAAAATATATTTAAATCTTCTCAAATTCAACCAGAATCAATTCAATCTTCATTGTTGTAACGACCCGTAAATTAATCGCTTTGTATTTGAATATTTAAATAATTTTTAAATATTTAAATAATGGATTTTAATAACCAAATAAACATATTTTGAATATTAATTAATGATATTATTCAAATTTTGTTTACCAAAATAATTAGTTCAAATTAAAATAGAAAATGTGACCGAAAAGCATTTTCTGAAATTTTGACTTTTCGGCATCGGAAAGTCGTCGAAAATGTTGTGCACATTTTTGTATCACCCATATACACATGCACACACATGTACACATGTCATATGGTAGGCTAAGTAAAGTATTAATAGTAATAAACCATGATTAATTTAAATACAAACATGATAAGACACAATATGATTAAATAAGTGGAAAACAATAAAATATAGAATAACCTCTCATGTACCACCATAACCTAAGCTGCCATGGTTAGTACACAAATCATGGTGGAGGGTGGACAAAAGGTGGATGCGTGTGCACCTATGGTGGTGGAGAGGCATGGCTTCCATGTTGCATGACAACATTTATATCATTTAAATGTTTAAGTTAAATTAAAATAATACTCTACTTCTTTGCCTATAAATACCCATCATCTCCATACATTTTCCCTTTATATCTTCATTTTCGTATTCACTTCTCTTTTTTCATGTTCAAGAATATCTATGGCTTCTAAAATTATTTTCAAAGTTAAAAACTAGTGAATACACTAATAAAAATATCGCTAAGGTTCATATATTCATATACAAACACTCCTCCACCAAAATAAAACCCCACTTCCCCCTTGAACCACCCAGGCCAAGCCCTTTAGGCCCTAAGATGAGCCCAAATTGACCCTCCTCAAGCAAAAAAGTCCATATTTCAAGACTAGACGACTTGTTAGGATCGTATTCAAGTTCGGTGGAAGTTTAGCATAGATTTAGTCACTTTGGTGAGTAAAAATCTAACCTTTCAAATTCCAAATTTGTAACTTTAAATACAGTTCATTTATATTCTTGGTGAATGCTAGTTGAAAATATGTTGTGTTATGGTGGTTGTTGGCTTGACTTATGCATCGAAAAGTTAACAATTAGGAAGTTAATTAGTAACTTGACAAGTTAGTAAGCTAAAGTTGAAATTTTGCAAGTGTTGTTTCCTACTTGTTGTGTAAATGTACATACCATGTATATATGCTAAATCATATGTTGTGTGATGACTCGATGGATGAAAAATGACCTAAACTACTTTGTTGAACGACCCGTATAGCGATAGTCACTATATCGACACTTTCGAAAATTTCACACTTTATCGAAGCTTTTGGTTTCAAATCGTGCTTGGGTTTGTTTAACAAGTTAAATAATTATTTGAAATAATAATGATTTCAAATTTTATTAATTAGTTTGTTAATGATTTTTAAATTTAATTAGTTATTTAATTAATAAAGATTAAGATGAATTAATTAACAATTAATGATGAGTTTTAAATTTAATTAATCACTTATTTAATGATGTTTTTGAAATTAATTAATCATTTTATCTAATGATGTTAAGGTTAATTAATCTTTTAATAATGAGGGATTAAAGTTAAATAATCAATTTACTAATGATGTTTTTCAATTAATAAATATTTTAATTAATGATTTTTAAAAGTTAATAAATCTATTTAACCTTTTCTTAAAGAAAGATTTTAAATTTACTAATCACTTTTAAACAATGATATTTAATTAGTATTTAATGTATTTAATTAAGTATACTATTAATTAATTGAATTAATGATGTTTTAAAGGATATTTACCCTTTTTAATTAATGGTTATTGAAGTTAATTAATTAACTTAGTTAACAAAGTTTTAAAGTTAATTAATCAATGTAATGAGAATGTTTTTAAGTTGTTAAATTATTTTTGTAAAGATATTTCAAAGTTAGTAAACTCTTTTAACAAAGTGTCTAAAAGCTAATACTTGTAATGTGAAGCCAGGTATGAATTTGGGTTTTAAAAAGAAAAGGTTTGAATTGTTTATGGAAATGAATTAATTTCCTTAAAGAGATTCACTTATATAGAAATGATTTATTTTTATAATTAGCCCTAAACATTGTAGAAGTAGACTTGTCGCTATCTCGGAAGTTAAGAATAATCATGAGACATGACTTCGAGGTAATACTACCTTGACTTGTCCAGTATTATTGTTAACCAAAAAATAGTACAAGTTTAAATTCAATGAGTGGTGATAAGTATACAAGACTTATTTTCCATATACGATCATTTAAAATCCTCGATAGTTGGATTCTCGGCTATCGATTACTTCAGCTTCTTTATTATCGTCATTCTAAGATGATATGTTGCTCCATTGAGCATTGATATCCTTTGTCGAAAATGACTAAATTCAAAGTGCGAGAGGATGCCAAGCTATGTGGGGTTGCTTCCATTAGGGTACTTTCATATCTCATCTAGATTTGGATTTGATAGCGCTATTAAATGTGAAATATTCAGATACTCAGTAAGGTTTGGTAAGGTCCGGCGTGGTATTGTCCGAGAAGTGTCACGAAGTATATGAGCTTCTCAAAAGTATATTACTAGAGGTATACTTCAAGAGTGGTGCACCTTCCTAGTCATTTGTTGGAGATTTTCCTTTCTGATTTGATTTGAACCTTCAAATTTATTTGCATTGGGAAGAGTCAACCACTCTTCGTGGTGTTTAATTATTTATCCATTCTTTACGTTTAGATGTTGATTTATGTGGGTGTAAACACGTTCCATGTTCAGCGGTGTGGTCTACATGTTTGTGTTTAATTTCACACATAAGTTTTACTCACACCAGACATATCGTCTGACTCGATTTGTTTGTTTCCCTAAACTCTCGAGTACTCATTTTATTTGAATAGTCCAAGAGTAATAGGTTTCTTGTTGGGCTCTTTTGAAGACGATGTCCGAGCAGGATGCTTTCATTTTCTTAGTTGTCTATTTCGCTTTATTATCTAGCTTGTGTAAGTGTATTTTGTTTCAACATATGTAAATGCAGGTTGTTATAACGGCCTAAGCTGATTTGTAGTGCTTTTGTGTAACTCTGATAACTCCCTATTAAGGAGTAACCTGATGTACTATTGACTGATATGTTTTATTTAGCAGTTTCATTATGAGGTTTGTTATTATGTTCTTTATTTTACCCCATGACAATTCATCTTTCTGATGCTTAGGCAACGACACATGAACATCGAGGGCGTATAAAGTGCCGTTCCTAGGGATTAGAAAGGTGGGTTGTCACAATTGTATTGATTCTCCACTATATACTCTTTGATTTCAATCATCTCTCTCAATCAAAGATCAAAGTGTTGTCCAAGAAGCTATAAGATTCATTGTAACTAAAGACCAAGAAATTATCTTTGGAAAAACCATCAAACTCTTGTTCTATTTTATTGGATGTGATTATAGCATGTTCAAATCAATTGGGTGTGCTTGGTGGCTCGAAAATCCAAGTAGGTGTGCTTGTAGCCCGTCCAAATCAAGTGGGTGTACATTGAGCCTAAAAAATCAGGAGGGTGTGTCTTGTAGCCTTGAAACCGAGATTGTATTTGGTTTGCCTTCTGCCCATCAAAAAATTGGCATTTCGAAAAGAAATATATACAAGCAATTGTATGGGACCGGACATAGGGTATATCCGAACCAGTATAAAAATCCTAGCGCGATCTATTTAAATTCTTTACTTTTTACTTCACTGCATTTATATTTATCTGTGTTTGTTGATTCTACATTGGTTAATAATAATCCTTGAAAGAATTTTAACAAAGACTCATAAAAATTAGCAAACACTATTCACCTCATTTAATTTTTAATTAGCCTTAAGATCCATAATTCTGTAACCCACAAGAGCCACTGCACCTATATCGCTTAAGCTAGAAGTATGTTACCATTTGGGGCACTTGCACGGTCGCCAACGCATAGCGTAGTCTTCCACTTGATGGATATTGGTTCAAGATGGCTACTAAGGTAATTAAGACTGTATGAATAGTGCTGAGAGCATGTGAGGAAGGCTCATGGAGCAGGCTGAGAGTTGTCAGTCTCCGGTTTGGTTAGTATTTATAAGATAGAATTAGATGCTACAAACACCTATTTATTCACCTATATGAGATCATTGTGTTTATGACCGAGAGTCGATCCTATTATTTGATGAGGTCGATACCGAAATAGATATTTTATGATGTTGAGAGCAGATATGACTAAGTGTCCCGATGATTATGATGCTGAGAGCACATAGGTCTGAGAGATCGTATGATTATTTCATTAGCTGAGAGACACGTCGATTATTATAAGGTTGAAAGTCTAGATGATGATAATGTGATTATCGATATCTTGGATTATTTACGAGACCGTGAGTCTATGCGGTTGTGTACCCCTATACACATCGATTATACAGCCATCGTGGATAGCTAGAAATACTAAGAGCATGGAGTTGGACCCTGTACCTATCTTTTACATGTTTATCTGAGAGATGACCCTAGCTACTGGGATCATTCCATATTTATATTCCACGTTTGTTTGATTTAGGTGATTTCTGTGTGTTATAAATTTATTTATTGAATGAGACGGACCCCAGGTATGTCTACGTTATGATTATCTAAGAGATAATCTAGGGCATCGCTGAAAGCATGTCCTGTATTGTTGTTACCTGATAATAGTTATATTATGTTTGTATTACCCACTTGACTATATGCCCGTTGACATTGCTTGGAAATGGGTTATCTTGTGTGTGCATGGTTTTGTGATATGTTAACACTTGGGATATACATGTCCCACTTGCGTTGCACTTGTTTATACCATGGTTATTTTATATTGACATCTATATTATAGACATATTATGACCCGTGTGTTATTTATATAATACTAGAGTCGGTCTGAGACATTTCAGGTTCAGGGATGGATGACCAGTTTATTGACATTGGGCATAGATGGCAGATGGAGTATTTGTATACCATTATGTATATTGTAGCTACATGTATTTGTTTGTTGATGAGATGTATAGTTCGGACATGTTATGTATATATTTGATTATAGTGGGTATCTGACTATTTTTGTAAATCCGCTTGTTGTGTATATTTATTATTTTAAGTTATCGCTACATGGATGATTCTGTGTTCTTTGTGATCTATTTTATATTGTGTATCATTCCATCTTAGAGACACAAATGTTTATTGCTTTGTGTCGATACTATGTATGTATAAGGTGAGTTATTCATTTCATTTTTGAGATATGTACCAGTATTAGCCCAATGGAATATTCATGTGTGTACCTCATATATCCATATTCTTTGCATTATCTAATAGTATTACCCAGTATACTCTTGGATAGGATGGGTATAGAGGTGGGGTGTTACAAATAATTTAACTAAAGAAATCAAATCAAATCAAGAAATGTACCATAAAAGAGTTGCGAATGAGTGGCCTCACATTCGCTTTTGGTTCCTATGTACCCTTTGTTGGGTCATTTCCCCATTGCATTCTAACTGATTTCACCGTCTTATTTTTAAGTTGTTTCGCTCCACGTTCCACAATACAGATCAGTCTACGACATGAACTTGGCCCATATTCTAACTTCACTTCTTCTTATTGGCTAGGCATTATCACAATCACCAGGTCATGTATACATTTTTGTAAATGTGATACATGAAACACGTTATGGACTCCTATCGTCTTCTTCAGAAACTCCATTCTATATGCTAAACACCTTATCATCTCCAGCATTGGAAATGGGCTAAAAAATCTAGATGCTAACTCTGAATCTTACTACTCTTTTTAACAGAGAAACTTTAACAAAAACCAAATATTCCACTTTAAACTCCAAATCTTTCCTCCTCCTATCTGTATATGACTCCATCAATCTTGTGCAGCTTTCATCCTTTTACTTATAAGCTCCACCTTCTCCATGGTATCTCTAATCATCTCTGACCCAAAATAATCTTATTTGTAGACCACTACCATCGTAAAGGTGACCACATGACCTTTCGCACAATGCTTCAAAGGGTGTCATGTCTATACTAGCCTAGTAGCTATTATTGTACATGAACCCCATCAAAGGTAGATGATCTTCCCATGATCCTTCAAAGTCCAATATACCGGCTCTCAATAAATCTTCCAACACCATATTTACTCCCTCTGTTTGTCCATCAATTTATGGATGATATGTCATGCTTAGGTTCAATTATGCTCCCAATGCCTCCCGTAGAATTTTTGTAACAACCTGCACCTTAATGGGCTCGAATTTCGACTAAATTGAAACCCAAGTTCACTAGGGTACGGATCGTTAGTGTTGGCAACTGTAAATACACACACACACACACATATATGTATCAAAGATCTATCTATATGTCAATACCTCAGATATTGATTTTGATGAAAACAACCATGTAAACATAGATATTAATGTTTTGCCAAATTGTATCGTAAATATAGGTACAAAATTATTAAATTTGAAGACCGATCAGTATAAAGACCGAAGATTAAGATTCAGAGATGATCAAAACTTGTGAGTTTAAAGACAGATTTAAAGAGCTCAAGACTTTAGTATGAGTCATTAGAATAAAATGTTAAAGTCCCTGATAACAGATTATGATCCTTACGACAAATTTCTGATCTTAGATATTTTATCAAAATAAATAATTTAAAATTCAGAATATATTTTTATAATATTTTATAAAAAATTTATGAGTTCAAAGTATATTAAAACTATGTTCAAATGATTTTACAAAAGTTTAGAATTTGAAACACTTTTTAAATGTTTGTATTTTTCAAAACATACATATGTATGTCGATTGATACTACTTAGGTATGTCGACATATGAATCATCGGGGAGATGATTTTTAAATTTTGATTTTTGATCCATTCTCTTCACAAATAGACACTTCCTTTTAAACTCTGTTTAAAACCAGTAAAAAGCTATCTTTTTAATCTTAAAAGGTTTGTAAATTTTTTATTATATCTTTTCACTAATAGACACATCTTTTCAAACCCTATATAAAGGGTTAGAAAATGAATTTTAATTAACTTTTTATCTTCTTCGTCCTTTGAACTCTCATTACATACTTTTTGGAATTAAAACTTTATTTTGCTCTCTACAAACTACTCACTCATCATCAAGTATTCTTTTATCAATTCAAAGATCAAACAGCTATCAGAAGGGCTATAGGACATCTTGTATCCCAATTACAACTATTTGTATTTGGAAATCAACAACTCTACTCTAATTAGTTTGGGTGTGGTTGTTGCTGATTCAAATCAAGTTGGATGTGCTTAGTAGCCCATTTAAATCTAGTGGATGATCTTGTAGTAGAGTAAATCAAGATAGTTTATCTTGGACTTATGAGACAGGATGGTGTATCTCGTAGCCTTGAAATTGAGAATATATTATTATTTGCTTGTTACCTAGTTAAAGTAACGATTAAGAATAAATATATACAAGAAATTATACGGGATTGGATGTAGGAGAAATCCGAACTAGTATAAAACTCCTGGCATCATCTCTCTAACTTGTTACTTTACTTTTACTACATTTCTTTATATCCGTTGACGTTGAAAATGGATCAACACCCGAAAATGAGTCATAGGGAACTACCTAGAAGGTAATATTGAAAATAGAATAAAAAGTAAAGAGAAACACAAATTTTCTAAACAAATCAATTTGGTAGCAATTCTTCACTTAGAAATTCGAAAATAAATACTGATGATGCGGCCGTCATCATCAGAATTATTGTAACGACCCATGATTTATACTAAGTAAAATTTGAATATTTAATTAATTTTAAATATTAATAAGTGAAATTTATAAGTCGAATAAATTTTATTTTGAATAATTAGATTTAATTGGATAATTAAATCGATAATTTAATATGTGAAAATACAGAAATAATTGAAAATTGGGTTTAATATGATTGAAAATGATTTGTAAAATTTTATTATATCATATTGAAGTAGAATGATATTTTAGAACTTTTAAAATTGAATTTAAAGTTAATTTGTGAAAATTGAATATTTTAATATTTAATTATCGACTGAAAAATAGCCAATTTTTGAACAGTTTCAGAATTGAACGAAACTAGTTCCATTGGATCCGTAATAGTTAGTTATTATCGGATTTCAATTTTCGTAGCAATCGGAGTTTTCGTTTGACCGTGGCAGCTCGAAACGCATCGAAATTGTTTTTAATGTTAATTTGGCGAGTTAAAATAGCCATTTTTCAAACAGTCTCGGATTTCGACGAAACCAGTTTCATCGGATCCGTAATGTGATATTTTTGTAAGGTTTCAAATTTCAAGTCAATCGGATTTACCGTTTGTCCGGTGCAAACCAAAACGCCTAGAAAATCGTTTAATTTTAAATCGAACGTTTATTGCCATAACTCGCACAGATGACCGAATTAGCTCTCGAAACACGTTCCATTGTGTTCGGAACATGGGGTAAACCTTAGGGACGCCAACCGGCACGCTTCGTTTGGAGTTCGGAAAATCCGGGATGAATAGTGTCGCGTGAATTTTCTATATAAGGACATATAATTCACAAATTTGCAAAAGAAAACAAACTAGGGTTTCAGAAAACATGGCCGACCGCCATCCCTCGATGAATGGCCAGAAATGTATCTTCTTCTTCCCTCAATCTCTCTCAATCCATGCAATATTTCCAGAAACTTTCTACATGAAACTTGTAGAGCACCTCACGAACTACAACTTCAATGGTCAAGATCGGAAAATATGTTGTGGATCAACGGCAAAGTGGCCTTGAAGGTGGCACGTTCTAGCATGTTTTTCTAGGCAGGGGGCTGGCTGAGCTTCGAGGGGCTCGAGGCGTGGGTAGCTCTGGGCGATGGCTTTCGAATGGCGGTGGTATGATGGAGTTTCGTGCGTTGTGGAGGCCGCAAGATCTAACCCTAATCGGCGGCTCTATGGGTTCATACGTGCGTTTTTTCTCCTGTAGGAACGTGAATGGGAGGGGAAGGAAGAAAGGAAGGGGACGGTCCTGATGGGGGGATGCAGATCTAACGGCCTTGAATCTATTAGGTTATAAAAAGAAAAGAAATGTTGTAAATTGTTTATATAAATTCGTGTAACTTTAAAAATTGATATCTTTTTCATACAAGGTCGAAAACGCATGAAAACAGTTGCGTTGGAATCGTATGGACGAGCACTACGCTATGGATTTGGATTGGAGTCGTTTGGAGTTAGTGAGAATTTCGGGTAAAATTAAACGTCCGTTTAATTTTATTCGAAATAAATCGCTGAAACGGAAATAAATCAAGGTGAGAACTTCTCACTCAATCGAATCAGTTTCGATTTTAATTTTAAATAGTTAGATTTAAAATTGTTGAATGCATGTTTGAATGATGATTGTTATCTATTGATTGTTAAAATAGACATTATGCGCCGTTAGTAAGCGGATATTATTTATTAAAAACATATACCGTGAATATTTCACAGTATAGTGAAATTGGTATTATTTATGTAATTGGAATTGATTTCCCGCATTATATAGCGGATGAGACCCTATTGCGTCGTCTATTAAGCGGATAATATTTTATAAATCTCATATACCGCGATAATTCCGTACTGGAGCGGAATTGGTATTGTGCTAATATTTTTGGATGCAGGGAAACAGGTTGAAGGGATCCTACTGGATTCCTCAACTGTATTGATTTATTTTCAGATATTGTGATATTTGTTGATTATCATATCGATATATGATATTTGGATGTCGTGATTGACTATTTGGTACTGTTGCATCATCGGATCCATTTTTGAAGTTTTAAAATAATGATTTTTGGTTTTAAAATGAATTTTAAAGTGATTTTCAAAAGTATACGTTTTATTAAATTTTGAATTGTTAAAATAAATAAACGTTAAAATTTTATTTTCATAAAAGTTATGATTTTTGGAAAATAATGCTTAAGTATGATTTTGAAGTATATAAGCTTTGAATAACGATTTTTAAATTATTAAAAGAATAAATTTAGTTAAATTGGGATTTTTGAATTATTATAAACAATTTATATAAAAGATTTATAAAATTTATATTTGATAAGTTAAAGATATTAGAATTATAAAACGAGCTTTTATAAGTGTTATAATAAAGTTTTACTTAGTTTTATAAGTAAATAAGAATTTTAGATTTATAAACAAACGATGATATAAAAGAATGGATTTGTGAATAAATGGATTATAAGTAATTTACTTATAAGTTAGACTCGGCATATAAACGAAATATAAATTGGATTAATAAAGGAGATTTATAAATCGAAGCTTATAAATAGAAATGGAATTTATAAACATTGTTTATAAATTCGAAATCAATTGAATTTGATAAATTGAATATTGAAGTTTATTGAAGGAAATATATTCACGATTTTGGACATTGAATACATTATTGAATAAAATGGTCATGTTTGGCAAAATGAATATTATAAAATGAAGTTAATTATTTTAAAGATGTTTAAAATGTATTATGAATCGAAACCATAGATTTCAACATTTATTGTTGAAATAGACGTTTTCAAGAAAGAAGGAAATGGTAGACTATAACACTGTTGTTATAGTAAATGATTTCCGAAAGGAAACGTTTTATATAGTATTGGGATTTATATATCTATCTAAATTTCGAATCCCTATACTAGTGATTTTGGGTCGTCGTAACGATGTTTTACGCAACATTCGTTTTAGCCCAAATAAATGTGTTAAGTGAATGTTTTCCTTAAAGAATGAAATATATACTTAATTTCGATATTAAGTATATGGAATATTTTTTAAGTATTGAAAATAAATGGATTTGTGAATTACTTATTAATAAATAAGTATGGAAATGTTTTTTCAATGTGAAATGAAATGTTTTGAGAATTTATCTTTTTGAAGATAAATTGAAAATGAATAATTGAAATCGTATATTCATAAATATTTTGGAATGTAAATTCACTATGGAATTTATAAATGAAAAGGGGAATTTGTTTAAAAATAAATGTTGATTTGTTTTCGAAGTGTGGGAATTAATTTACGGATTTGGAACGTAAATATAAAGTAAATCGTTAAGGATTTATTTAATTGGTTTAAATGAACCATGTTGAAATGAAAGTATTTCGCGTAAGGAAAATGTTTGAAATTTGTTTTCAAAAGTGGTAAAGGTGAAAAGTGATTTGAAATTAGTTTTCAAATGTTGAAGTGTGGGAAATTTTATATCTAGTAAAGATATTTTGGAAAGTAAATAATTTGGAAAATCATTTGGAATTTGGTGATGTTGAGCATGCCTATTGATAGTTAAATAATCCGACTATCAATATTTACCTTTAAATAGGTATTTGTTGTGATTTGTTTGAATTTGAATGCCACACTTATTTTTGAATAAGCGCTCACTATTCGGGTTAGCCGGGAAAGGACCTTGGGGTCGTATAACCCATTCCGAATATGTGATACGTCGTTATGGATTGCATTTGATGATCGATGTTGAAGACCGGATATTTGTGAAAACGGAAGGATTACCATCGAGTTACTCTACATCGGCTGATCTCCGATATAGAGGTTTGATCACCCTTAGTGACGGGAAGTCCGGTCGTGATTAGTGAATATCCGGATTGCAAGGACTTCTTTGTAAGTGCCTTCGGTTCTGTTCGAGCCCGGAACAGACTTGTATGGATTGTATGTCTGACATTACAAGTTGAGATATAAAGCTGATTTCTTTCAAATATATTTCTGTTGGTGGCGGAGAATTTATTCTCTCGGCTTAACACCCTTCTCTGAGACGTACGAGATCAGAGGTTATATACTTGAAGGTTATTAGTGATATACTCCCAATTTGGTAGTGTGGCATGCTGAGTGTTGCTGTGAAATGATCAATGTTTGATCATTTGTGATAGGATCATTTGTTTGATCATTTATCTTGGTGATCATTTCTATGATCATTTGTTGACCAAAAGCACGGCTTTTGTATAAAGCGTGGCTTTGTGGACGAGACTTCGTCGGACCTCACACCCCGGAAATGGTCAAAACAGGAAGGATGCAGCAAGGTTATCAGGGGGTAGCACCCCTTTAGTGTATGTCATTCCTTCTGGATAGAGCTGGTATCATGGAATGGAGCCCAGATACTTAGCCTATGTGGTTACTGCATTATTATTCTTATGTGGTTGTTGGAAATCGAGGATCCTCGGATAGATCGGTTACGATCGGGGGATGACATATTCGTGTCAGTAGTTACCCAGTTAGGGGTAACCCGACCTTATGTTGGTAGAGATCCGGTTTGGTTCTTGGGACGTCATTCCAGAGGCGTTTCCATGTGGCAATGGGAAGTTCCTTGGCCTGACCATTTGTTGGAAATCCAATTCCCAATACGAAACCCTGTACGGTTTTAGTTGTAGAACCTGCCATTTACTTATGGTGGTCACCACTGTTTAGATGGTAGCTATAGTAGGCATAGTTCGAAATGTCTATGCTGGCTAAGATTAATATTCTACTTTTTGAAATGTTTTCCTCACTATGCACTAGTAATAATATCAAATGTTTCTTTTTAATGCGTATCAAGCATCTTTGACTATCATAAGGAGAAATCTCCTTCGATTCTGCGTTTGCATTGTGTGTGTGTGCGGGAGGCCTATTAGTAGTCTCATTTTTAAAAGCATTGCGAATTGACTTTGAAAAATATTCCTCTATTTTGATTTTAAAGAAAAATAAACTGTTTTAGTTCTCACACCAGTCACATGACTGACTCGGAGTTTATTGTTTTCCTTCCTAAACTCTGGGTGCCCACCAATTTCCACACGGGCAGTCAAGAGTAAAGGTTTATCAGGATATTATGGAATTCAGGAGTTGCTGGAGGCAAGCTGGATGGCGTGGCATATTTACTAGTATATAATATTTCTTTTCCGCTGTTGATGTTGTTTGTTGTTGTACACTCTGATGATGTAATGTAATGTAATATGATGTAATGTAATAACTGATATAGTTCTTTGTTTAAAGATTATTCATTTATGTATTATATGTTGTTCCGCTGCGAATTGTGAGATTTTGATATTGTTCTGTTATTTCTTTCTGTTCTGTTCTATCTTCTTCTATCTTTTCTTCTGCTTTAACCATAACGGTTCGGTTTTTCGGCAACGAAAAATCGCAGTCATTACAATTATTTTCCAATAATCCAAGTGATTTCAATGCTATTTCACTTTCAAAATCTATTTAAAACAGATTTCCATTCAAAAATATCTCCAAAACAACAATACTATTATTTATCTCCAAACACCTCGATAAACATTTCCAAATCTCCGGGATTTTAAATTTCCAAAGCCTGCTTAAATAAATTTTAACTATAATTAATTTGTACAGCTTTATGTTTATACAAATTGCCATTTAATGTTATTCCAATTCATAAATTACCTTTATAATTCATATTTATAAATTTTATTTTAAAATGAATTTATTCCCCTAAATTTTAGTTGTACATCAATTTCTAGTTAAATTTTCACTTAACACTGTAATACTTTAATATTATCATTTCTAACATACAAGCAACCATATATTAGCTAAAATAGTTTACAAAAACTATTCTTTATATCAAAATATGTTTTTGAGTAAAATTATTTCATTTACTCATATTTAAAACAATATCGTGTCGGTTGTTCTATTCAAGTGTTTAGAAACCCTTTCGATACAGTTGCGCAGACTGTGTCGACGAAGGTTCATATGCCCCTCAATAAACCAATCAACACAATATTAAAACAATTTATATTCACTAACAAATATGCGCTTATATCTATTAATACGCTCAAACTCATTTTAGAGTACTATAGACTCTAATTTAAATGAGTAATTCCCACCAGAGCCACGGTTATCACCAACCTAAGCTCTGATACCAACTGTAACGATCCAAAAATCCGTACCCCTTGAGTCAACACTATTCAAGAACAATCAACTCAAGTTGTACAGAAGTACGAACCATTTGGGGTAAAGAAGAAGAGGTAGAAGAGGAAAAATAGAAAACTACAACAGAATCTGACCATCGCAGCGGAATAAAATATAATAGATAATAAATAATCTTTACTCAAAATCAAATATATCTGTTTACATATATTACATCATCAGAGTACATCAATCACAGCTCACATCAATAACATACAATGGATACACAACAACTCAAACAGCGGAATATATAAAAACAAGTACGAATGTACGTATCATCAATCCAGCTCGTCTCCTGAGTTCCACAGCATCATATCCTGTATCCTATAATACTCGGTCTGACCCGAGCATTACAGTTAAATAACACCCGAGTCAGTCTGGAATACCAGCGTGAGAAAATCACACTCAATTGATTATTAAAGTTTCAAAAATCCTTTGAAAACAAAAGCATCTCGTAAGACCACGCCACAAATAAACATGTCGGGTTTTTACTTTACGATGGCTAAAACATTTTTATTAAAGTCCTCTGATATTATAATAGTGTCTGTAGAAAGTAAAATAGAATCTAGTTGAAATGCTTGCATCTCACGTTTCAGCAATAGTTGGGCACAATCAAAACCGTACAGGCGCGTAGGGAAAATGGATTCCAACTAATGGCTAGGCAATGGGGTACCACCTATCACAGTACCTGGTCTAGATCAGCTTACCGAGGAGCCACCCTAACTCTCCTGCAACACAAGACCGGAACCATCCCTTACTGGACAGTCCCGAGCAAGATCACCCCGCGGTTGGGATCAGCAACCACCCACTAAGCCGAAATAAAAGGGACATCTAGACAGGGATGACCTCACCCTCCAGTGGGGGCTACCCACGAAGCCTTGCTGCATAACCCCTGATTTTCAGCCATTCCCATTTGATGAGGCTTGAGGCTAAGCGTTACCTTTTTAGAATATATCCCTTAGAATGCCCATCGTCCACCTGACGATGTTTCGCAAGCATTCATCCATACAAGTCCGTCCCGGGTTCGAACGGAACCGAAGGCACTATTCCTACTACATCCGTTTTGGAAATATCCTCAGGATTAGTAGCGACTAGCCCTTGCACTTCACCGCTACATCTTGGAATCCACAATCGTTTACACGAAACGTACAAACCGGATCGAAGTGGTTTTCGAGAAATAAATCTCGATCCCGGTCTCTTCGAAACGATCAACGCATTTGTCCAATATTGATAGTCGGTTATTTAACTATCAATTAATATTCACAACAACCATCAACCAATAAATAATTTCCAAATTATTTATTAACCTCAAAAATATCTTCACAAGATATATTTTCACTTTCAAACCCCTTTGAAAACAGTTTTCAAACATATTCCTTTCCCGGAATAATTTCCCAATATTTATTCCCACTGAAACGCCAAGTAAAAATACTTTTAGCTTTAAAATAATTTAAAAGCACTTAGTTATAAAATATACTTCATAGCCTTAAAAATTTAAAACTACTTTAATACTTATTAAAATATATACTTTAGGAATATTTAATAAATAAGGTTATTTTTATAAAATATAAAACTAGATTTTCTTAAAAACAAATACCAAGTCATTTAATAATTACTACGATAATAGTTTTGAAAAATATTTATTTTAGAATTTAAACATTTAAAAATAATAAATTTTCTAAGATATGCTTCTTAAAATAACATTAAAACCTTTAGCTTATATTTAAAATTTCTTGAAAATCGTACTTGGCTATCTAGGGAATCACTCTACTCTTTCACATCCTTTAAAAAATGAATCCCTATTTACTTTTAAACGAATTTCCATTCTTTTATAAATTTCCACTTTGAATTCATATATATATATCCACCGATATTTTATTTTACTTGAAAATCCAGTTTAAAAATTCCAAAAAAATCTCACTTCCCTTTTAGATTTCAAATCCCAAAACATTTTAATCAATTTACAATTTATTCCCAATTTACTTTGCTTAAAATAAATTTTCTTTCTTGCTTTGTTTATTTCAAATTTCATTAACATTTAGATTTTGTTTTCTCATTTTGAGTAAAAAAAAAACCTTCTAACTGAAGATACCAATTTCAGATTCACAAAATTTCTTTTTATCTTTTAATTAAATTTAATCCTTAAATAAGAAAAAGAAATTCTTTATTCATTCAAATAATATCACTTACGCTTTACAATTTTGTTTTATTACCCCTAATAATTCAAATTCCTCTTATTCCAAATTTGTTAGAGTTTTGCAATCACTTTTATTTTATTTTAATTTCGATTCATTATTAATTTATTCCAATTCACTAGAATTATTTTACTTAAAAATTTACTCTTTTATTTCTTTCGAAAGTATAATTCTAGAGATTTGATAATTTATTTTACTGAGATATTCAATCCAACCATACCATTCAATACTTCAATTATTCATAAAATCATCACAGAATATCAAATATTCAGACCATGGAATATTAAACAATCTAAATAATTTCGAGGGGTCCAGTTGGATCCCTCCAAGCTGTTTTCCCTGCATCCAAAGATGTTAGCACAATAATATGCCAATTCCAGAGTATAACATACTATAGCACATCCATCAATTCCAACCATTCAAACAATTATTTAAATTTAATCATTTAAATTTAAATTAACTGAGTGAGATTAACTCACCTTTGTATTGATTTGCAAGTCCACTTCATCTCGACTTGTTTCCTTCCTATTTCGACCTTGTATAAACATGTATAATTTTTATCAATACTCGAGTCAATTGAACAATTAAATTTCAGAGATTTCATTCTAACCAGATAAAATTAAATTTTAAACCGTTTTCCACCTAAAGATTTAATTAACCAAAACTTTTTATTTTAAACTTAATAATTTAATTTTAAACGGATTTTTCTTTTAAATAAAAATATCTTTAGCAATAAAAATAATTGATAAGTTTAATAAACAAATCCATCTCCATAATTTATTATTTACAAATAACTAGTAAGTGAAGGTACCTATATTTATTTTATTTATTTTTTTATAAATTTCTCAAACATATTAACATTCTTATAAATATATTTGCTGTTTATCTAAGCATATATATATATATATATATTTAAACTAACCAGTAACATAGACTGTACAACTTTATTTCAAACTAAATTAAAAACATAACCACTTAATATTTATTGTAACCTATCTGTATATATATATATATATATATATATATATATATATATATATATATATATTGAATTAAATTAAGGGTAAAAATTTAAATACCTATATCAAACGTTCCAGGCAAAATGAACGGCAACTCACCAAAATCGCCATCGCCGATGGAACCACCCCGACTACGACGAACCCACCTACCAATGCCACCGATCAACTCCTCTTCACGCGCCCATCCCGACCAACCCCCCAAATCTTATGCTCGAGCTCGCGAAACCCTAGCCTAAATTCAAGCCGCGACCCTCACAAATCGATCGAACTCAAGCACCCTCCCACGCCTTCGTCCTCCCACGCCTTCTAACACCAGCCGCTATGAACGCGAATGCTTCCCCTTCCTCACTGATTCGAATTCGACAAAGAGCAAGGCAAACGATTTGGGTGAGGGGAAATCGGATTTCGATGTTAAAGGGAGAGCGGCCTACGCGACACACACAATTTTTTTTTTATGAATCGACCGCTTATGAATTGAAAAAGAGGATGAGGAGAAGGAGTCAAGTTTGATTCATTCTAAAATATTCTCCTGAGTTCGGTCATTGATTTCCTCCTCTCTCTTTTTTTTTATAAATAATTTTGTGTCGTCTAAAGAAAGATAAGGGTAGGACGAATTTAGATTGAGGAAAGTGGCGTATAAGAGAAGATTTGATTATTAATTTAAATTCAATTACATTATTCTAGGCATTTATCACTCGTACGATCCGACGGTAACTCCAGACAATGCGAAAATTGAAATCCGATAATAATAAAACATTACGGACCCAATGGAATTGGTTTCGTTGAATTCCGAGACTGTGCCTCGGAAGGCTATTTTTAAATTCAATTCAAACAATCAAAATTTTAAAACTGAACAAACCACTGTTAATTTCAATTTTACAACTTCTATGATTTTCAATGTTATCAATATAAATTTTACAAGCCTCCAAATTATTTTAACAGGCTTAGAATTCCAGATTTCACATTTTACCCAATTTCCAATAATTAAATTCAACAATTAATTATCCAATAAATATTGATATTTGAAGTTCAAGTTAAAAAAATTAAACTTTTTAATATTCCAAATCAATTAAATATCCCAATTTCAAAAGCTTAAAAATTTCGGGTCGTCACATTCCTCCCCCCTTAAAAGAATTTCGTCCCCGAAATTACTAGTTAGGAAGAATGATCCAATACCCGTTTACCTTTTCTCAAATCCAATCAATCCAACATCTAATCCACTATCTTTTTACAAAAAGACCCATTATCATTCTTATTAACTTTCCAAACTTTTCCAAAACCTTCTATAGTTTTCAAATAACTTACTTGTTCAGCTACTCAAATTATAATTCAAAACTAAAATTTGAATTATCAAAATTTTCTCAAAATTTTTCTAACTCCCTAAATTTCCGAAAATTTTTGCCAGCGTCTCCTTTGCACGGCTAGCTCGGTACAACTACAAAATGGCTCTACGGCCTCCCAAATCCAAAAAGAAAACAAAAGGCCAAGTGGCTCAATCCAAAACCCAATCAAATTTCACACCAAATTTAAATATATACCTTTTTGTCGAGCATTTCAAATTTATCTTTTGAAATCAAATCCAAATTTCTTTTCCCTTTATAATACCTGCATATCCTGCTTAGCACTAATATCCAATCACAATATTCCCAAAATATTTTTTCTCGACTTCCTTCCAATGTCAATATTCATTCATTCAAATACTAACTCAGAATATATTTGAAATATCAATTTCCACTCAAGAATTCACCATTCCCTTCTTAAGTTAGTATAAGTATTTTATGTGCTTCTTTATTTATTTTCATCTTACCACTTTAGTTTATATCTAATTTCATTCAAATTGATTCTTTCATTTTCATATGAATTCAGTTTATCTTTAACTCTGAATATTTTAAATTTTATTTTCTATTATAACAAATTCATGTCATTTTAATTTAGTCTCATTTGTTAACTTATTTCAAGTTCCAGTTTGAAATTGTTTCGTTTACAAAAAATTTCAAAAATTTTCTAACTCCCAAAATTTTCGAAAATTTTTGGCAGAGTGCCCTTTGTACGGAAGAGCTTTTGCAATTTGACAAAAGAGATAAATATATATACATCGACCCACACGGTCGGAAAAGCCAAAAACAGTTCATATTTCCTATTTTAATTGCGTAGGCGTACCTTATTTAGCATTTTAAGCAAGCAGCTTATCTATTTAGCAGTTAATGCAACCCAAATCCAGCCATACGGCTTCCAGGTACCTATACTTACTCAATTTAAACATGTAAGTACCAAATATTTACAGTTTAACTATATTTCACTTCGTTGCAATGGTTAAAACATATGAATGCCAAAGAAATGCACATCAAACATTTTCCGTAAGCAATTTATACCACTTTCACACTAATTCAACTGTTCCAATTAATTTATAACCATTTTCATTCAATTTGAATGGTTTAAAACTCAATCGCTTAAATTCAATTCATTTTTAATTTTCAACAAACCCATATTATTCCAATTGATTTTAAAAATCAATTTTATTTACTTGCAATGATTCATAGAATTTTAATTACTTCCATTTACATCAAATGACAATTTATTCTATGCAATTCGACGAGATCTATGTGAATAAATAAGTATTTATGTTTTATACCCAATTTAAATTGATTTCAGCTCAATTTATACTTAATTCTATTCCATTTTCAATTTATTCACAATCCATATATTCTCATTTTCATTGCATTTTAAATTTGAATCCATTCACTTGCATTTCATTTTATTATCCAAGCCGATTTATTATTCAAACAGGTTCTATTCAAAATCATCCGATCTAGCTCGACACATTCTGTTTAAATTTTATTCACAATCCATTCATTTACGTTTTATTCCATATTTGTTTATTCCAAACTATTTTATTTAGCTCAAAGACAATCTAAGCTATTTCATTCAATAACCATTTCAATTTCTCTTATAGACTCCAAGTTATTTCAATTCCTTAACAATTTAAATAGTTTACAATTATTTATTTAAGAATTTTCTTTCCATTAAATATTATCGGCCACTCACCGAATTTTTTATTTCGATTAAAAATTTAATGAAAGTGGGAGTGTACGTGCTAATATAGTACACACGGATCGTGTAATATGGAATATAATATAAATACGGAAATAGATGATAGTAGAAAAGTAAAATAAAAGTTAGAAAAATCACACCAGAGATTTTTATACTGATTCGGAACACCGTCCTACGTCCATTCCCAGACTTCTATCTGGATTTTCACTATCAACTACCTCGATTTACCTGGAGGAACAGGTTTACAACACCCGAGCAGACGAACGGGATTTCACGCCTCTAATACACTGAGGACTTCAACACTTGCCTCTTACAACACAGAGGACTTCAACACTTGCCTCTTACAACACCGAGGACTTCAACAAAAGAACAAATACAATTGTTGTTGACAACTTGTGCTCTTGAAAACACGGATTTGTCACTTGTAGTACACCTTTCCTATAATCTTATCCTCAAAGTATGTGAATGATGTTTTGTGAAGATTAAGGGAAGTATATTACTTATTGAATCAAAAGATATGAAATAATTTCAATGATTCAATAAGCAATTAAAAATAATTGAGAGCTTTTAGAATGCAGGAGTATGTAGAAAGTAAGATCAGAGATTAGAGTAAAAAGCATATATAATCATGTTTTTTGAATCAATGATTTAGATGAGTTTATATAGAGAAGAATGGTTGTAACTCTTTATGAGCAGTTGCTATTAAGAGATATGATCATTGATGAAAGGTAAGAGATGCTACCTTTGGAGAAAGAAGTGTCTTTTGAAAAAGTTGCTCTCTGTTTAAAAACGGTCGACAGGTCAAAAAAATGACCAGTAGACAGAAATTCAAATATATAGTCGTTATGTGCATGTGCGCATGTTTCAGTGTGCAACTTATACTGGAACGGTCGACCGCCTAGATTATGACCGGTCGACCGGTCCCTGTAAAGTTGCACACAGAATGTGCAACTGCAATTCAGTTGTATATATTGATTCCCTTGAGATGCATGATTATTTGAGGATAGATTTTAACAAGTTTATCACTATTATAACATCAAATAATCAACCTATAATTTAGAGTACTATATGTAGCTCTTTTATGCCTCTTTATAGCCATGATGTCTTCGTTTTGTCGATCACCTTTATTTCTTTGTCAGAAATCAAAAAACTTCATAGAGTCTGTGACTCAACATTCTCCCCCTTTTTGACTGATGACAATATATATCTGAAAATCTGAATCTCCCCCTGAGTATGTGATCTCCCTCTGAGAGTTTGTTTGAATTCTGTATATATATGTATATTCCTGCAAACAATTGTTAGCCCTTTCTCCCCCTTTGTCATCAACAAAAAGGAGTAGCAGATACTGGAATAATATAGGAGTGTAATTACCATAATATGCATAGCAAAATAAAACTTAACACATCCAAAACATACCAGAGTATAATACAGACCATAATGTCAAACGAAAAATAAAAATAACGACACTATTTAGTACGAGTGTCGATTGATGTTTTTAAAGTACTAAACCATAATAGACAATAGAATCTAAGATGAGGCGGATCCTATCTCCTCTTCGTCATCATCATCGTCATCATCATCTTCTTCTTCTTCATCATTGTTCCCTCTAGATGATTCTCCATGTCCATGTCCACTCATACCAGTAGACTCCTCAGATGATGTCCAGTTGAAAACAGGAGGAGCAGGACGTTTTCCTGGGTCTTGTGCTTGAACAGAGGTGGATGTGGTACATGATATAGCATCCCATAACATACCAAAGAATGACTTGACCTTATTGAAGCGTTTATCAATTTTTGTGTCCATGCGCTTGAGACGTGGTTCAAGCAAGAATTGATTACGCGCAATAGTTTCAAGTGATTCTTTTGTGGATGATTTTGATTTTAACAGTTTAACTTCATCGGAACGAGATCGAGAGGATGTAGCTTTTTGTTTTGTTGGACCTCTTTGTTGCCATAGTTCAAACGGCATAATCTCAAGGTAAGGAGGAGGAAGCTTCATGCGTTTGATGGTTACGGAATCAATACATTTTGGTTTCGAGGTGGCGGAGTCAGGAGGCTTTACCCCACAAGCTAGCAAAATACGCATGATATATTCATTGTAGAAAAAATGAGGTCGCGTAGAGTTATTTACCTTGAGAATTTCGTCAAAAAGCATATGAACCCAATTAATTTGGATATCCCTATAAATAGCATAGAGAGCTTTGAAGTTTTCTTTATATACAGCATCGTAATTTCCTAGTCTAGGAAACAGAGAATGCATCAAGACGCGATGTAGTAGTCTGGCGGTGGGTCGAAGTCCAATAGACTTTGTGCCATCACTGTTTTCCTCTATGAACTAATGGCTGATGCTATTGCGAGTGAAGACTTCACAGAAATTAGATGAAAACTCATCGCCTTGATTTGGTATACCAAGTATAGAGGCAATCCTATCATGAGTGATAAAAATTTGTTTGCCACAGACGACAGACCAAATGACTCCGTTCGGATTATCAGGTTGATACTCGTCGAGGTTCATGTTGGCATAGAACAATTTTATCATCAAATGATTTATTTCCACATTGTTTTCTGAAAAATCTATCAATGGAGAAATGTTGGAGTTATCGGCTAACCTACGAATTCCATAAGACGTGAAATCATCAAACTTGATGAAAGAACCCGGATGAAATTTGTAGTTAGTCATTTGATTCCATCTTGAGATAGCCACTGGGTTTTCAAGCCATTTCTTTGCTGAGATATTGATTGATGAAGTTCCGGAGGATGATCCTCTCTTGGATTTCTTTTGTGGAGGAGACATTTTTAGAGAATTTGGAGAATAGGAATTTTGAAATTTTGGGGAGTGGTTTTAGGGTTTTGGTGAAAAGGTACAGAAAGTAAGAAAATGAGGAAGATAGAGGAATAAAAGGACGCAAGATATACAAAAAAAACTGAAACTTCGTAAACCGGTCGACCTATGGATTATGGTCGGTCGACCGTTTTCAACCAGAGGGTAAACGGTCGACCGGTTACAATATGGGGGTCGACCGGTTTGACAATATGCCGAATAATACCCTGTTGTGCAATTTTTTTTATTTTTTTTTATTGAATATATCGTGCTACATTTTCACTCTTATTGTAGAATACAAGTATTATTACATGAGTGACGGAAAGAAAAAAAATAGAATACAATGAGTATATATAAATCTAATGAGAAGTGGAAGGTTCGTCATTAGAAATATCTTCGTTTTCTTCAATACGTTTTGCCCATGGACTCCAGTTTTTCTGAGTACCTTCATTCCTGTCATAATTCCGATCCCAAGTGTTAGGACTCCTAGATGTTGATGGCCTAGACGGCATTGGTTCATGCACGTCATGCTTGTTGGAACTACAAAAGAATGATGCCACCTTTTCTAAAACAGATAAACGTGCCGATGTTTTTTGTTGTTCATGGTAAAGTTGGCTTTGCCCATAATGAAGCTGTCGCTGAAGATCTATTTGATGTTTCTGATAGTGGTGAATCTCGTCGATCTGTGCTTTGGTACGAGGAGAACAAAACAGCGTCTTCTTTACTCGTTTTGAGGTTGGTGTACTACCAGGAATACGAGAGCATTGATGATGACAACTTGGTTTTTGTTTTGGTGTTTTGGGAGAATAATACTCCTCTGACTCAGAACTTGTAATGGAAATGTGTGATTCTTGAGCACATTTATCACAAATGTGAGCCATAGAGAATTATGTATAGAGTCTTATTCATAGAAAAATGAATAAAGGAAAAAAAATTTACAGGCTTATAAAGAGTTTCCTTGTAAATAAGTCTGTGGATGAAAATGAATAAAGAAAATTAACCATTAAAGCAAGCAGAGGCTCATATTCAATGTTAAAAATAGCTTAAGCAAAAGCTATAGTTAAAATATAACCAAAAGACAAGACGATCATTAGTAATTACTAGTCAAGATCTTTTTTTGAAATTAAACCAAGCTCTCTTCGTATTCTAATAAAACTAGATTCGAGCAGACGCTTAGTAAAAATGTCCGCTAATTGATTGTCAGTTTGGACATATTCAAGACATATATTTCCTTTTTCAATATTATCTCGAAGGAAATGATGACGGATATCAGTGTGTTTGGTTCTAGAATGATTCACTGGATTCTTAGAGAGATTTATAGCACTTGTGTTATCACAGTATATAATTGAATTTGATAAATGAATATCAAAATCCTGAAGTGTTTGTTGCATGTATAGTACTTGAGTACATGCGAGAGCTGCTGATATATATTCAGCTTCACATGTTGATAGTGAAACACAATTCTGTTTCTTTCTAAACCAAGAGACAAGTGATTTTCCAATAAAATGGCACGTACCACTTGTACTTTTTCTATCCGTTCGTGATCCGCCAAAATCAGCATCACTATATGATACTAATTCAAATGGACATTCTTTTGGATAAAAAAGACCGAAATCTTTGGTATTATTAAGATAACGAATTATGCGTTTTACTGCTCGTAGATGTGATTCTTTTGGATCTGCTTGAAAGCGTGCACATAGACAAACACTCATCAATATATCTGGACGACTTGCTGTAAGATAAAGAAGAGAACCAATCATGCTTCGATATAATTTCTGGTCAACACTCTTACCATTTTCATCATTTTCAAGATGTGTAGTTGTACTCATAGGAGTTGGTTTACCAGATGTATTTTCTAATCCGAAGCGTTGGATAAGATTTCCACAATATTTTTCTTGATTGATAAAGATACCATTCGGAAGTTGCTTGATTTGAAGTCCAAGAAAATATGATAGTTCTCCCATATGAGACATTTCGAACTCTTTGGTCATAATACTTGCAAATTCTTTGCAGAGTTTATCGTTTGTTGAACCAAAGATGATGTCGTCTACATATATCTGGATAACTAGAATATCCTTTTGAGAATGTTTAATAAACAAAGTTTGATCGACTTTGCCTATTTGAAATCCTGAGTTAATAAGATAGCTACGTAATCGTTCATACCAAGCACGAGGTGTCTGTTTTAAACCATACAGAGCTTTCTTAAGTTTGAATACATGGTCAGGATATTTTTCATGTACGAACAAGGGAGGTTGACATATACATTCTCTTTGATAAATCCATTTAGAAATGCACTTTTGACATCCATCTGATAAGGTTTGAAGTTATGGTGACAAGCAAAAGATAATAGAATTCTAATAGCTTCTAGTCGAGCAACTGGTGCAAAAGTTTCTTCATAATCGATACCTTCTTCCTGATTATACCCTTGTGCTACTAATCTTGCTTTGTTTTTGGTGATATTTCCTTGTTCGTCGGCCTTATTTTTATAAACCCATTTAGTACCAATAACTGACTGATCAGTTTTCCTTGGAACAAGTTCCCAAACGTCATTGCGCTCGAACTGATTTAGTTCTTCATGCATGGCAATGATCCAGTAATCGTCTGTAGCAGCTTCTTTTGGATTCTTAGGTTCGATATTTGATAGAAACGCAACATGACCCATTTGATGTAATTGATTCCTAGTTCTTACTTGTGAGTTAACCTCGCCAATTACATTTTGAACCGGATGGTGTCTCAATAATCTTGGAGGGGAACGTATCTCACAAACTGGTTGTTGTTGGGAAATATTGTCAATAAGATTTTCAGAGTCGGAGTCATAATTTGTGAAGAGAGGAGTGTCAGTAAATATAGTTTCGTCATTATCTGGTTTTGATTGAGAAGGTTTAAAGAATTCATCAAAAGAAACATGAAGAGATTCTTTAATAGTTTTGGTTCGTTTATTGAAAATACGATACGCTTTGCTTCTTTCCGAATAACCGACAAATATACCTTCATCAGCTTTCGGATCAAACTTTCCGAGATGGTCTTTTGTATTTAAAATAAAACATTTTGAACCAAATACTTTGAAGTAAGATATATTTGGCTTCCTTTCGTTAAATAATTCATAAGACGTGTTTTTGGTGAGTGGTCGAATGGACACACGATTCAAAACATAACACGCAGTAGCGACGGCTTCTGCCCAGAAATGTTTTGGTAAAGTGGATCCATTTAATAACGTTCTTGCACATTCTTGTAATGTTCGATTTTTCCGTTCTACAACTCCGTTTTGTTGTGGAGTTCTAGGAAACGAAAAATTATGGTTAATACCATTTTTGTACAAAAATGTTCAAATTTGTTATTTTCAAATTCACCACCATGATCACTTCTTATGTTTTTAATTTTTAGCCCTTTTGATTTTTGAATTCTTTTGACGAAAGATTTGAAATGGTCAAAAGTGTCACTCTTGTTTTTCAAAAAAATAGTCCATGTATAACGAGAATAGTCATCAACTATTACAAATACATATCTATTATGGTTTATTGACTGAACCTGTGTTGGTCCGAATAAATCCATATGTAGTAGTTCAAGTGGTTGTAATGTTGTTATAACCCTTTTTGACTTGAATGATGATCTGGTCAATTTTCCTATCTGATAGGCATCACAAAAATTATCATTTTTATAACTAATCTTGGGTAGACCTCTAACTAGATTGTTTTTGGCTAGCTTGTTAATAGTTCTGAAGTTTATATGACAGAAGCGTTTGTGCCATAGCCATGGATCATTATCATTAGCCACAAGACACATATCTGAATTATGATTAATATTCATATTCAGAATATATATATTTATGTCTCTATAACCTTCGAAAACTAAATTGTGGTCTTTATCTAAGATACTACACTTATTATTCGAAAAGGAGATTGTAAAACCTTTGTCACATAACTGACTAATACTAAGTAAATTGTGTTTTAAATTTTTAACTAGCATGACATTTGTAATAAGAGGTAAGTTAGATGTACCGCAATTGCTCACATCGCCTTTGCCGATGATATAGTCTTTTGAATTGTCTCCAAAAGTGACGGAGCCACCATCTGAGTATGTAATATTTGTTAATAAGCTCTTGTCTCCCGTCATGTGCTTCGAGCAACCACTGTCCAATATCCACTTTCCTCTTTTCTTAAGTGGGACCTGCAAAAAATAGAATTAAGTCTATGGTACCCACTTTTTATAGGGTCCTAAGAGTTAGGTCTTAGGAGTCCAAACCCATATGGGTCCGGTATCCCCTTTATATATATAATTATTATTAAGATGCACAGTATTCATGAATTGCTGAATGTATTTGTTCCTAATCAAATTGTTATTTGTTTTAGGAACCCATATTTTGATAGTCTTTGTATTTTTCTTTTGAAATTTCACAACTGGCTTTGGTTTGGAACATAATAAACTAAGATTTTTCTTTAACTTCAATCTTTTGTACTTTCTTCTTTCTTTTATTACCCTTGATTTCTTGTTTCTTATATCCCAGACCTTGTTTATTTGATGCAGATTGTGAGTTTTCAATGATTTTTGTCAAATTTTCTCGACCTTTGTTAAAGTTAGAAACATTTTGAGTAATGTCATCAAACTTTGTTTGTAAACTAGCTTTTTCTAGGTCTAGAATTTTGACTTTTGCCTTAAGCTCATGATTTTCAGTAGTGAGAGCATTATTTTTCTCTTTTTGAGCTTCTATTTCTTGACTCAAAAGAGATAGTTGAGAGTCAACATTAGATGATGATTCTTGAATTTTTTCAAGTTCCTCTTCTAATATTTTCTTCTCATCTTTTAACATATCTCATTCAAACTCTGCTCTACTTAAATCTGCTTTGACTACTTTTAATTGACATTTTATGTCTTTATATTTGACTATCAATTCAGCATTAATATCAAGTAATTCATCAAATGTAGGAATTTGTACCTCATCTTCTGTTGCCATAAAACAAACATTAGCTTGTTCATTTTCCGAATCACTTTCACTTTCTGATGAAGATGACTCTGAATCATCCCATGTTACTGAGAAGGCTCGTTTCTTTGATTTGTCCTTCTTATATTTGAATTTGTCATTTTCTGACTTCTTCTTTTGTTCTGGACAATCCTTCTACATGTGTCCCTTTTTGTGGCAGTTGAAACATTCTATAGTAGATGAAGATGGTTTATTTGATCCAGATTTCCTTTTATTGTTATGACTGGCTTTTCGATATTTTAGGAATTTTTTGAATCCTTTCGCAATGAGTGTCAAATCTTCGTCTTCAGAATCTGATTCATTTTCATCTTTCTCAACATGAAATGCTACATTTTTCTTTTCTTCTTTCTGTTCTTTTCTAGCCTGCAAATTCGCTTCATAGGACATTAAATTTCCTATCAATTCATCTGGCTTCATGACGGAAAGGTCATTAGCTTCTTCAATTGCTAATACTTTTCCTTCCCATTCACTAGTCAGAGAATGTAGGACTGTTGAAACAACATCAAAATCAGAATATTTTTGTCCTAAGCCAATAAGTGCATGGTGGATAGTTTGAAACCGTGAATACATATCATTGATTGTCTCATTTGGTTTCATTTTGAAATTTTGAAATTGACTTTTCAGCATGGCTATTTTGGCTTGTTTAACCTTGTTAGTACCTTCATGAGTGGTTTTTAGCGTTTGCCAAATTTGATATGCAGTAGTGCAGATACTAACACGGTTATATTCATTTTGGTCTAATGCACAGAACAACATATTTATTGCTCTTGCATTTACGGCTGCTGTCGTTTTCTCAACCGCAGTCCATTCTGAATAATCAGTTGTTGGATTCACTATTTCTCTTTGAGTGGCATTCCAAGCATCATAGCTATTTGATTGCATAAAGAATGACATACGTGTTGCCCAATTACTATAGTTAAGACCATTGAAAAATGGAGGTCTTTGTGTCGATTGACCTTCCATGTACGTGGTGTTCTGAGTGCTAGTACTTGCGTTATTTGCCATATTACAAGAATATATCAAATAACTGTGTTACGGTTATGTGATGACCTTGCTCCGATACCAAATGAAAGTGGCAGTGTACGTGCTAATATAGTACACACGGATCGTGTAATATGGAATATAATATAAATACGGAAATAGATGATAGTAGCAAAGTAAAATAAAAGTTAGAAAAATCACACCAGAGATTTTTATACTGATTCGGAACACCGTCCTACGTCCAGTCCCAGACTTCTATCTGGATTTTCACTATCAACTACCTCGATTTACCTGGAGGAACAGGTTTACAACACCCGAGCAGACGAACGGGATTTCACGCCTCTAATACACTGAGGACTTCAACACTTGCCTCTTACAACACAGAGGACTTCAACACTTGCCTCTTATAGCACCGAGGACTTCAACAAAAGAACAAATACAATTGTTGTTGACAACTTGTGCTCTTGAAAACACGGATTTGTCACTTGTAGTACACCCTTCCTATAATCTTATCCTCAAAGTATGTGAATGATGTTTTGTGAAGATTAAGGGAAGCATATTACTTATTGAATCAAAAGATATGAAATAATTTCAATGATTCAATAAGAAATTAAAAATAATTGAGAGCTTTTAGAATGCAGGAGTATGTAGAAAGTAAGATCAGAGATTAGAGTAAAAAGCATATATAATCATGTTTTTTGAATCAATGATTTAGATGAGTTTATATAGAGAAGAATGGTTGTAACTCTTTGTGAGCAGTTGCCATTAAGAGATATGATCATTGATGAAAGGTAAGAGATGCAACCTTTGGAGAAAGAAGTGTCTTTTGGAAAAGTTGCTCTCTGTTTAAAAACGGTCGACAGATCAAAAAAATGACCAGTAGACAGGAATTCAAATATATAGTCGTTATGTGCATGTGTGCACGTTTCAGTGTGCAACTTATACTGGAACGGTCGACCGCCTAGATTATGACCGGTCGACCGGTCCCTGTAAAGTTGCACACAGAATGTGCAACTGCAATTCAGTTGTATATATTGATTCCCTTGAGATGCATGATTATTTGAGGATAGATTTTAACAAGTCTATCACTATTATAACCTCAAATAATCAGCCTATAATTTAGAGTACTATATGTAGCTCTTTTGTGCCTCTTTATAGCCATGATGTCTTCGTTTTGTCGATCGCCTTTATTTCTTTGTCAGAAATCAAAAAACTTCATAGAGTCTGTGACTCAACAATTTTCACTTGATTTAAAACCAATCCAATATTATTAAACATTGTTTAAGTTGAATTCAATTCTACTCTCCTTCATTCATTTAGCTTAAGTCAATTTTCTTCAATCTATTCAAATTTTACACTTAAGCCCATTCTCATTTTGCAAACAAAGTTCTCTTTTCAATTTAACTTGATTCTATTTTAATCCAATCCCATTTCAAACTACAAATTTATTTGATCAATTATTATACATTTTAACTTTCTAGATTCAGCTCATTCAATTTGTTACCTGGCTATTTTCCAAGTTATCTTCACTTATTTGGATTTTATTTGCACATTCAAACCATTGCCATTTTAATCCATTTACATTTTTATTTGATACATTCCCAATTATATTTAATTTGTTAACTCTTCAAGTAAAATTTTAATTTATGACTCAAATTCTGAATCCTCTATCCATTCTCAATTCACTTAAATTTATGAACTCACGGTTCAATTATATTTACTTCATCTACAATTTAAGTCGAATTTAATTTATAACTTGAGTTTTATTTTCAAACTTCAATATTAACTTACCAATTCAGCTTTTCTTTAGCTACATTGGTTATCAATATATATTTCGTTATCTAATTTATTATCTAAATAGTTTTTCCCCAACTTATAATCCAGAACTTGATTTTAACCTCAAAATCTCTTCACTAAAATTTTCTTAAGTTCAAATTTATTTTATAATTCAAGTTTTGATTTTTATTTTGCTTTTCAATTCATCAAAAATATTTATTTTGGGTTTTCTATCCCGCTTTTCAAATTTTATAAGTCACAACTTATTATTTACACTATTCCATTCATTATAGGCTTGAATATATTCTTCTTTTATTTTATCTCAAGCCTTATGCTTATTGATAACCCAAGCATATTTTATTTTATGGATTTTTAATTCTTTTATAAGTTATTGTGATTTATTCATTCCAATCCAAATTCTTATCCAACTTATTTCCATTTATTCAGGTAAGAATTTAATTCCATTCAATATCACCCATAATTCAACTGAATTTTATTCTATTTTATTTTATTTTAACTCAGATTTATTTAACTCAATTCGATTTCAACTTAATTCGAATATAACTGGATATTATTTCAGCTTATTCGATTTATTTCAATCCAGTTAAATTTTATTCTCCAATTCAAGTTAATTTCATTTTAACTTTTCACTTTAGATTTATATTCCATTATCCAAAGCTTAAATTTCTTCCTGATTTAAAAATCATCTCAATTTATAAGCTTACAATTATCTCATCGGGATTTTTAAACACCCGGTTATTGGTTTAAAATTATGTTGAAATCTCCAACATTTCGAAATCACACTTCTCAAAAATTAAACCAACCCTGGTTTTATTCCCAACAAATTTCCTTTGGAATTTCAAAAACAACTTGCTTTTCTAAACAGATCAATTTGGTAGCAATTCTTCACTTAGAAATTCGAAAATGAATACTGATGATGCGGTCGTCGTCATCAGAATTATTTTCCAATAATCCAAGTGATTTCAATGCTATTTCACTTTCAAAATCTATTTAAAACAGATTTCCATTCAAAAATATCTCCAAAACAACAATACTATTATTTATATCCAAACACCTCGATAAACATTTCCAAATCTCCGGGATTTTAAATTTCCAAAGCCTGCTTAAATAAATTTTAACTATAATTAATTTGTACAGCTTTATGTTTATACAAACTGCCATTCAATGTTATTCCAATTCATAAATTACCTTTATAATTCATATTTATAAATTTTATTTTAAAATGAGTTTATTCCCCTAAATTTTAGTTATACTTCAATTTCTAGTTAAATTTTCACTTAACACTGATAATACTTTAATATTATCATTTCTAACATCCAAGCAACCATATATTAGCTAAAATAGTTTACAAAAACTATTCTTTATATCAAAATATGTTTTTGGGTAAAATTATTTCATTTACCCATATTTAAAACAATATCGTGTCGGTTGTTCTATTCAAGTGTTTAGAAACCCCTTCGATACAGTTGCGCAGACTGTGTCGACAAAGGTTCATATTCCCCTCAATAAACCAATCAACACAATATTAAAACAATTTATATTCGTTAACAAATACGCGCTCATATCTATTAATACGCTCAAACTCATTTTAGAGTACTATAGACTCTAATTTAAATGAGTAATTCCCACCAGAGCCAAGGTTATCACCAACCTAAGCTCTGATACCAATTGTAACGACCCGAAAATCCGTACCCCTTGAGTCAACACTATTCAAGAACAATCAACTCAAGTTGTACAGAAGTACGAACCATTTGGGTTAAAGAAGAAGAGGTAGAAGAGGAAAAATAGAAAACAACAACAGAATCTGACCATCGCAGCGGAATAAAATATAATAGATAATAAATAATCTTTACTCAAAATCAAATATATCTGTTTACATATATTGCATCATCAGAGTACATCAATCACAGCTCACATCAATAACATACAATGGATACACAACAACTCAAACAGCGGACTATATATATAAAACAAGTACGAATGTACGTATCGTCAATCCAGCTCGTCTCCTGAGTTCCACAGCATCATATCCTGTATCCTATAATACTCGGTTTGACCCGAGCATTACAGTTAAATAACACCCGAGTCAGTCTGGAATACCAACGTGAGAAAATCACACTCAATTGATTATTAAAGTTTCAAAAATCCTTTGAAAACAAAAGCATCTCGTAAGACCACGCCACAAATAAACATGTCGGGTTTTTACCTTACGATAGCTAAAACATTTTTATTAAAGTCCTCTGATATTATAATAGTGTCTATAGAAAGTAAAATAGAATCTAGCTGAAATGCTTGCATCTCACTTTCCAGCAATAGTTGGGCACAATCAAAACCGTACGGGCGCGTAGGGAAAATGGATTCCAACTAATGGCCAGGCACTGGGGTACCACTTGTCACGGTACATGGTCTAGATCAGCATACCGAGGAGCCCCCCTAACTCCCCTGCAACACAAGACCGGAACCATCCCTTACTGGACAGTCCCGAGCAAGATCACCCCGCGGTTGGGATCAGCAACCGCCCACTAAGCCGAAATAAAAGGGACATCTAGACAGGGATGACCTCACCCTCCAGTGGGGGCTACCCACGAAGCCTTGCTGCATAACCCCTGATTTTCAGCCATTCCCATTTGATGAGGCTTGAGGCTAAGCGTTACCTTTTTAGAATATATCCCTTAGAATGCCCATCGTCCACTTGACGATGTTTCGCAAGCATTCATCCGTACAAGTCCGTCCTGGGTTTGAACGGAACCGAAGGCACTATTCCTACTACATCTGTTTTGGAAATAACCTCAGGATTAGTAGCGACTAGCCCTTGCACTTCACTGCTCCATCTTCGAATCCACAATCGTTTACGCGAAACGTACAAACCGGATCGAAGTGGTTTTCGAGAAATAATCTCGATCCCGGTCTCTTCGAAACGATCAACGCATTTGTCCAATATTGATAGTCGGTTATTTAACTATCAATTAATATTCACAACAACCATCAACCAATAAATAATTTTCAAATTATTTATTAACCTCAAAAATATCTTCACAAGATATATTTTCACTTTCAAACCCCTTTGAAAACAGTTTTCAAACATATTCCTTTCCCGGAATAATTTCCCAATATTTATTCCCACTGATACGCCAAGTAAAAATACTTTTAGCTTTAAAATAATTTAAAAGCACTTAGTTATAAGATATACTTCATAGCCTTAAAAATTTAAAACTACTTTAATACTTATTAAAATATATACTTTAGGAATATTTAATAAATAAGGTTATTTTTATAAAATATAAAACTAGATTTTGTTAAAAACAAATACCAAGTCATTTAATAATTACTACGATAATAGTTTTGAAAAATATTTATTTTAGAATTTAAACATTTAAAAATAATAAATTTTCTAAGATATGCTTTTTAAAATAACTTTAAAACCTTTAGCTTATATTTAAAATTTCTTGAAAATCGTGCCTGGCTATCCAGGGAATCACTCTTCTCTTTCACATCCTTTAAAAAATGAATCACTATTTACTTTTAAACGAATTTCCATTCTTTTATAAATTTCCGCTTTGAATTCTTATATATATATATATATATATATATATATATATATCCACCGATATTTTGTTTTACTTGAAAATCCAGTTTAAAAATTCCAAAAAAATCTCACTTCCCTTTTAGATTTCAAATCCCAAAACACTTTAATCAATTTACAATTTATTACCAATTTACTTTGCTTAAAATAAATTTTCTTTCTTGCTTTGTTTATTTCAAATTTCATTAACATTTAGATTTTGTTTTCTCATTTTGAGTATAAAAAAAAACCTTTTAACTGAAGATACCAATTTCAGATTCACAAAATTTCTTTTTATCTCTTAATTAAATTTAATCCTTAAATAAGAAAAAGAAATTCTTTATTCATTCAAATAATATCACTTACGCTTTACAATTTTGTTTTATTACCCCTAATAATTCAAATTCCTCTTATTCCAAATTTGTTAGAGTTTTGCAATCACTTCTATTTTATTTTAATTTCAATTCATTATTAATTTATTCCAATTCACTAGAATTATTTTACTTAAAAATTTACTCTTTTATTTCTTTCGAAAGTATAATTCTAGAGATTTGATAATTTATTTTACTGAGATATTCAATTCAACCATACCATTCAATACTTCAGTTATTCATAAAATCATCACAGAATATCAAATATTCAGACCATAGAATATTAAACAATCTAAATAATTTCGAGGGGTCTAGTTGGATCCCTCCAACCTGCTTTCCCTGCATCCAAAGATGTTAGCACAATAATATACCAATTCCAGAGTATAACATACTATAGCACATCCATCAATTCCAACCATTCAAACAATTATTTAAATTTAATCATTTAAATTTAAATTTAAATTAACTGAGTGAGATTAACTCACCTTTGTATTGATTTGCAAGTCCATTTCATCTCGACTTGTTTCCTTCCTATTTCAACCTTGTATAAACATTTATAATTTTTATCAATACTCGAGTCAATTGAACAATTAAATTTCAGAGATTTCATTCTAACCAAATAAAATTAAATTTTAAACCGTTTTCCACCTACAGATTTAATTAACCAAAACTTTTTATTTTAAACTTAATAGTTTAATTTTAAACGGATTTTTCTTTTAAATAAAAATATCTTTAGCAATAAAAATAATTGAATAAGTTTAATAAACAAATCCATCTCCATAATTTATTATTTACAAATAACTAGTAAGTGAAGGTACCTATATTTATTTTATTTATTTTTTTATAAATTTCTCAAACATATTAACATTCTTATAAATATATTTGCTGTTTATCTAAGCATATATATATTTAAACTAGCCAGTAACATAGACTGTACAACTTTATTTCAAACTAAATTAAAAACATAACCACTTAACATTTATTGTAACCTATCTGTATCTATAATATATATATATATATATATATTGAATTAAATTAAGGGTAAAAATTTAAATACCTATATCAAACGTTCCAGGCAAAACGAACGGCAACTCACCAAAATCGCCATCGCCGATGGAACCACCCCGACTACGACGAACCCACCTACCAATGCCACCGATCAACTCCTCTTCACGCGCCCATCCCGACCAACCCCCCAAATCTTATGCTCGAGCTCGCGAAACCCTAGCCTAAATTCAAGCCGCGACCCTCACAAATCGATCGAACTCAAGCACCCTCCCACGCCTTCGCTGCCGCACCTCGCCTCCGTCCTCCCATGCCTCCTAACACCAGCCGCTACGAACGCGAATGCTTCCCCTTCCTCACTGATTCGAATTCGGCAAAGAGCAAGGCAAACGATTTGGGTAAGGGGAAATCGGATTTTGATGTTAAGGGGAGAGCGGCCTACGCGACACACACAAATTTTTTTTTTATGAATCGACCGCTTATGAATTGAAAAAGAGGATGAGGAGAAGGAGTCAAGTTTGATCCATTCTAAAATATTCTCCTGAGTTCGGCCATTGATTTCCTCCTCTCTCTCTCTCTTTTTTTTTTATAAATAATTTTGTGTTGTCTAAAGAAAGATAAGGGTAGGACGAATTTAGATTGAGGAAAGTGGCATAAAAGAGAAGATTTGATTATTAATTTAAATTCAATTAAATTATTCTAGGAATTTATCACTCGTACGATCCAACGGTAACTCCAGACAATGCGAAAATTGAAATCCGATAATAATAAAACATTACGGATCCAATGGAACTGGTTTCGTTGAATTCTGAGACTGTGCCTCGGAAGGCTATTTTTAAATTCAATTCAAACAATCAAAATTTTAAAACTGAACAAACCACTGTTAATTTCAATTTTACAACTTCTATGATTTTCAATGTTATCAATATAAATTTTACAAGCCTCCAAATTATTTTAACAGGCTTAAAATTCCAGATTTCACATTTTACCCAATTTCCAATAATTAAATTCAACAATTAATTATCCAATAAATATTGATATTTGTAGTTCAAGTTAAAAAAAATTAAACTTTTTAATATTCCAAATCAATTAAATATCCCAATTTCAAAAGCCTAAAAATTTCGGGTCGTCACACTGATGTTTGCTCCAAATAGTACTATTAAATTACTTTAAATACCTTAAAGAAATTGTATAGATATTATCTCAATATAATATTAATTACTACAAAAACTTCTTTCAAAGCATATTATTATTACTGCTACTTTCACCACCTATCTATTCAATTCCTCACTGACCACAACAATTGTGCACCCTCCTCCACCATATCTTGCACTGCTAACTGGCTTCAATTCCTTCTGCATATAAATCATACTTCTGTTGCATACTTCCTTGCATTGCCAACAACCAACCCCCGCCATACATCCCATACAGCTGTCACTGAAACTCCTCTGCAACCCACCGCTACATCTCATACATCCTTGTGCCTACTGCATGTACAAACTATCTCACAACTGCATATCCACATCATGGCGCTGCATTACCAGTCAATACAACAGTGCACGCATTTCCTTCTTCGTCTAAACTGCCACCACTGTCATACTCCAAAAACACCATACATCACTGCCACTTTCCACTAACAATTCACTTCCACTTCCTACTGACACAGCAACATCACCATACAAACATATACTGTGACTTCCCACTGACAACATATACATCATACAAATTTCCTCCAATTCGCTGCTTCAAGACACATCTGCCTGGTACACAAACTCAGTCACAATACTGCACTGCCTACAATTTCACTGTTCCAATCCCCACCAGACATCACCAAAAACCAAACACCCACAAAGGCCACAACCATTCAACCATACACCCATATCAAATGAAAATAACAACTATTATCCAAATTATTTATTTCAAAAATATGTAATCTCTCAAGTTTAAATACTCTTTTTATTTTTGAAATTTAAGCAGGGTTATTATAGAGTACCTCCACCTCTTTATATTTAAAAAGAAAAAAAAGAGTTCGTACATAGGCTAGGGAAACATACAAAAACTTAGCCGTCTAAGCAAATGTTTCTATCACTATCAGACACTATCTGCATCAAAATGTGTACAACTACATTGATGTTTCATTCAAAATTCTTTCCTCAACAATAGCCACTATCACCTTCATGCTACAAATACCTGTCAAACAGTATATCCACCTTCTACACCTTCCTCGCTTCCTGCATACTACACCTTCTATTGTTCTCTGTTCACCATCACTGACTACTGTCTACTAGTATATCCATCTACATAACCTCCTGCTATCAATCCCTATCCCACCACTCTTCAGCTAGAACGAACCATCCACGCGCTTCAGCAGTCATCTACAATCAGCAGCAAATCACCACTACAACATGACTTTAATCATCAATCCAATCCCTAATCCTGCGCACTGATTCCAAAAACTGCAACAGAGCCACACTATCATCATCTACCACCTACAGACTCTACATACATCACCTGGAAATTGAGCAAGCTCATCCTCAAACTGCCAACCAACCAACTGCAATCTCTGACCATTTCCTTCTCCACGAATTCCAAACTCCTCTCGAACAACTTAATTTCCTGAACAATCGACAGCAATCGCTCATCGATCCAATTCTAAGTTTATAAATTGCTACTGCCATCATCTGCTTGCTGCTGCCATCCACCATAAATTGCTACTGCCAATCACCACACTACCCTTCACATCCACCATCTAGCAACAGCATAGCCGAGTTCAACAAGTCTTTGTTCAATCATCGTGCCACCATTCCATCCCTTCAACTTCAACAACACTGTCACCTAATCCATCACCTAGCAGCAGTACATACACTGCCACAACCATCAACATTGTTCAAACTCCATCCAACTGCCCACCAGCTGCGACAAAACAGTAACTGCTTCAACTTCCTACACTACTTTTAGTCATCTTATCACTGCCTCTAACTTCTCAGCTCAACTGACAACAACTCGGCGTCACACCCACAATCGCAAACTCACTGGCTTCTACAACTTGCTTATTAACCATCCACTGTTCTACACTTCAAAGCACAGTAGCAATTCCTTTGCATAGTTCATTTCGACCGCAAACACCCTCTAACGACACAACCCACAGTCGAACTTCAATTTGAACCATTCCCAAATTCAATATCGAAAATTGCTTCAATTTTGAGCAATGAATATGTACGTTTAGCTTTTAACTAAATTTTTTTAAATAACATTCTGTCATTATTTTAAAATTTTATTCAATTATAATTATTTTATTTTTAGCTCCTAATCATGTAATGCTGAAAGTATGAAAGAGATAAGAATAAACTCACCATATGGTAGCATATAAGAAGACTACATCTAGTTATGCATGATATAGCTAGCTAAATTATCACGAACCTCATCTATCTCTTGTTGGCTATAAGAACTATCTTGTACAAAGTACTGCAATTACAAGATTGTTTCGAAAATTAATCGAATAAGTACTTAACAAAAATTATGAAGGAAAAAAATTAAAGTGGTACCTCAAGTATTTCGGTGCTTTGATCGTGGTTTTCTACTATATCATACATATACCTCATCACATAATATACACAATCCGTCGTTCTAGATTGTTGAGGATACTGCAATAATATTACACAATAATTTAATAGATAGGTTAATTTGAATTTATATCCAATATAGAAGTTTATTTTTATTTTGTACAAAATAAATCACCTTAATAGTCTTCCATTTCAAGCAAATTCCTCGAGATTTTCCACCATACGCCTTATAAGTTTTAAATGCCCTACACATACAATAAAAATTTAAATACAACGTACATATTCACTTGCATCAAGCAAAAAAGATATCGGAAGGCAAATAGATAAAACGTACATATTTTCTTGTGGTCTAATTTCCAGTTTAGATTTGCGTTCAACTCGGGGATCCAAAACATAAACCTCATTCTTTTCTATACGAAAAACAAGCAGTAGACAATGTTTCCTACATTATAAGATTTATATGAAGTTAATATCAACATTAGATTTATAAACTAGTTTATAAAAGTTTATTGCTCATACCCTTCGTAGTGTGGGGCTAAGAGTAAGCTCTTCGATTATGACGCACGCCATGTGTTCGAAATATATATATTTGTCGCGTCTGGATATTTCCGCACTTGAGACAACTTATATGGACACATAAACCTGATGATCTCCACTCTGAGGTCATTGCGCATATGATTTAACCACATAAAAATAAGTACAACATACAAATATTGTTATTCTACCATTTCATGTATAATACATAATATAAAATAGAACATATACAATGAATTTATAAGCTATTTGTTGTAAATGTAACATAAGTATTTCACATAGTAGATATATTGGTACACAGATAGAAATATTCATCCTACATACATACATATATATATATATAATACTCAGATGATGCAAATTTGCAACCATTCTCCATTCAACCATCACATACTAAGGAATTGGATAATGTCATCCATAGTGACATGGATTTCAAAGTCCTCATTGTATGTAAATAAATCCTTGTTCACATGAATTGCATTGATGAAATTATTATCATGGGATGGCACTTGAACTATCAGGTCATGGTAATATTTGCGCTCATCCGTTAAAGTATTAATGATGTCTTCACCCACGATCGTCCTACGCTTTGCATGCTCATTTGTCATCTTTTGGTTATTATTCATGTCCGTAGCAACACACTCTTCCACTTTGTCTTTGCTCCTAATATGTGTAGACTGAACACAAAAAATTCATAAGCAGCATGGAGTCTGCATATTTTATCCAAGCAAAGCTCAAAAAAATACAAAAAGTGTTTTCTTTACCTTATCATCATCGCCTAAAAGCACGAGATTTTAGGCCATTGTACAAAACTACCAAGTGCTTCTCCTATTGTGATGTGATATTTACTTGGAACCGGAAGAGGGGTTCCTACATGAATAGGCTCTACTGCGTCAATTCCAATCTTTACATGATTGGTCAAGATTTGTTGATTATGACATTGATCTCCAGGCGTAGAAGCAGGATGCACCATGCCGTGACCCACTACGATAATTTTGGAGTCCAAATTAACAGCTAAACGACATTTAGTTGGCCTCTAGAATGACAAGTACAACATTAAAATTATTGACTTACACGTTTCAGAATCATATAATTTTACAAAAATAGACTTTTGAATTTGTTACCTACAAGTTTTCATAAGGATCCATCTCTTGATTTGTGCTGGTATTTTGTAATTTGTCCAATTGTACCGATTGACGGCTGCTACGATGACCAAATGATGGTACATTTTCGACCGCAATATCATTGGGCATTTGCATACCCATCCTATTGAAAAAGTTTGCAATCTTTTGCTCAACCACCGTATCTACCATAGACTCGAATCTTTGGCTCACTTTAGTTTCTATTTCCTGAGTGGTACGATGTAGTTCATCTGTTGATATTACACCACTTGGACCTTTACATTTCACTACATTTCCAAATACATCTTTGATACCGACCGTACCACCAATTCCTCTAACTCGACCTGGATGTTCTTTTTTTTCAAGAGCACGATTTAAGACATCATCATGTCTATTTGGAACCCATGTTCCTTCGATGGCTTTTCTGTCCAAGCATTCTGTCAACAACAAAAAAATAGTTTTCTCAATAATTTATTGCTTTGTTTTGTAAGAACCAAATGAGAGCATCGAAATTAGTCATACCGCTTTATCTGCAACTATCCTAGTTTTCTCATTAGGGATTACATAACTTCCATTAGCTTCTTTTTTTGATCTTGCCAAAACCCAGTCAATACTTCGATCCAAAAAAGAACCACTTGGTAATGTCGTCGATGAACTATGACCTTCTGTTATCCATTTAGCTTTCTTCCTTGCATATCCAGCTTGCCCCAAATAGTGAGGATGCTCATTGTATGCTTGACTCTTCCTACCCTTCTCGCTTAATCGCTGTCAAAAATAATGAATATTAATGTATACCCAAAGTTCTTGCATAAAATTCTTGCTACTCTACTGCTAACATATACTCCACTGCACAAAATTCTTGCATTATCACATGTCTGCAACCACTAACAGAAAAGAAATCAAGCAATTACTCTGAATATGCTAGGAAAAATCTAGACATGGAAATCTCAGTTGAAGAAATCAAACAAAATCTTAACATTTACAGAAAAAACGTCAACTATAACAGGTTAAACGGTAAACTGGTGCAACTACAAGCAACAACCTTTTATTTGCTAATTTAGTCATACACAGAAAACTGGTACTCATAAGAACTTCTCTTTGGGATGCTACTTTTGAATCTGAATGTTCACAGCACATTACTATGCTACTTAATAATAACAAATGTGGTACATTTAGATGCACCTTTATTTATACTGAGAATCTTCCAACAAATAGGGTTAGCTTGTGGAAATATTTGGAAAATGCTACCCAAATCAAAGGCCTTGGTGTGTGTGACGAGACTTTAATTGTGTGAGATTGATCTGTAAAAAATCTAGAGGAAGTACACTTTCTGAAACTGGAGTAAAGGAATTAAATGACTGCTTGATCAAGACTGGTCTATGTGAAATTAAGAGTAGTGGCTTCAATTACACTTGGAGTCAGAACCTGGGAAAAATATTACATGCAAACTTAATAGAACTTTGATAAATTTACAATGGTTCAATTCTCTTTCTCGATCTACAATGACATATCTCCTATCCGAAACTAGTGATCATACCCCTATGTTACTTAACTTTTTTGAGAAAACTGAGATCAGAGGATTTGAACCACTTAATTACAAAATGCTAGAGTTTCTTTGAAGGAATACGTGGCAATTTTCTAATGGTTATATGTAAAAAAAATTGTAAATAGTAATGGCAAATGCTATCTAATAATCCAATTGATCTGAGTTAGATCAAAACAGCCTCTGCTCAAGATGATAATGCCCCTGGGCCACATGGGTGCAATGCAAAGTTTTACAAGTTACATTGGAACTGCCATTATAATTCCCCAACAGTTAATGAGAATGAATAATTACTAAATATCATGCATAGGCAGATGAAAATAGTGAATCCACCCCTGCTCACAGTAGTCACAATGAAATCCATTCGCACAAACCCAAAGGCATATTTTGGGTCCATCTATATACGGCTCTTGCAAGCAATTAAAGTGAGTTGTCTTGACTTTATGAATATCCTCAATTTTCCACCAAATACTAGTACAAAGAAACATTTTGCTTTATTTGTATACCTTGCAACTTCTAGGACATAAAAAAACAGAAAGTGTTCAAATATACTGTTTCAATAGCCAAAATGAATGTTGAAACTTTTATGAATCGTCCGGTTTATGGAAATAAATCAGTTTAGGCAACTGCCTTCAAGTCTAGAAGAGAGAATTAATAAAAATCAGTTTCTTGTGTATAATTCAAATATGCAAATAAAGTATATGCTCATAACTTTTATTTGCTACGTTATACTAATTAAATTTACAATAAATCATGCTCATCAACAACCAGCTAGTTTCTTCAAATTATATTCTGATTATCAGGAAAACAGCCATAGCACCTATCAGAATTCAAAACGCATTAATGTTCTTAACTAAAGCCAAAGACTTTATCCAATACTTGTATACTCCAATCTCGTGTTAAATCAAGACAGTCAATAATGTACGCAAGAAGTAATTACAATTATTACTTTCTTCGACATCGTCAAGGAAACAAAAATACGTTTTAAAAGGATAAAGTATGAAATGAAAAAAAAAATTACCTTAAATTCCTCAGTTTCACAATTCTTCTTGAACGTTTTCCACTGTGCTTGTGTAATGCCATCATAAAGCTCGTACACTCTTTATGGTCCACTGGAAGTTTTCTTGTCTTCGTAATCCAACCACCAACCAATTTTGTTTTGAAATCTTTCCTTCGTCCACAGACATATTTTAACACGTTATCTTTCATGTTGTTGTCAATGTGGTACTCGATCTAGGATTAAAAAAATCATAGTTACATACGCCTTATAAGACTTCAAATGTCCAACTGGATCTCAAAGCCGAATAAGTAATAAGTGAATAAATGAATTTATAATACCTTAACATCTTCCCATATAGTATCTTTAAGCCCTTTACAAACGTCATCCCAATTTTTAATATTGATATCAATTTTAGATCTAGCAGTATCGCCCACATACGCCTTATAAGACTTCGCCCACTTTCCAATAAGGTTGCCGTTATCACTCCACTCAATGAATTTTGGTTCTTCTGTTTTATATTTCTTCCCGGTTGTTGGGCCTCTTCGCCTCTTCTTAGACAACAACTGTGAAGTAGAAAGATCATGTTCTTCATTTTGTCTAAATTTTTTTATCTCCATTATTCATGTAGTTGATTGTTTAGTGACTATTTAATTATGGATATCAAAGTCAACAGTAGTTAGTTTAATGTTAATAGATAGCTAACAGTTATACTTCAAAATGCATGTGTCGATCTTGTATAACGAGTTGATCATATTCAACTGCAGCACAAAATGAACATATTCAAATCTAGAGAAGTAACAGCAATAAATTTTATATGACACTCGGACAATATTCTAAGTATGGACAGTGGGTGTTTTTCGATTGCTGTTGGTTTGAAAGGCGGTGAAGTCCTGGGTGCAATGAGATTGTGATTGTGGGAGATGGACAGTGGGTGGATGGTGATGATTTGGTTGTGAAGTTTGTATAGTGGTGAGGAGTTTTCTGTGGTTCAGAGGTCGCGGTGGAGTTGGCAGGCAACTGTGGGCAAGAAGGTGAATTGTATTGGTGATGGTGCAATGAAGTGCACAGTTGTGAATATGGCAGAGGTGGATTTGATGGAAGGTGATTTGAGTATTAAAGAGGATGCTTTGGGTTGAAAATATTGTGAACTAATTGTCAGAGGACTGGTTTGTGCCTGGTAGGTGGAAATTTTGTGAAGGCAGAGATGATGGGCAGTTTTGTGTGTTTGAAGAGTTTTACTGTTTGCAGGGGGAAGTGTGCACGGTTGAAATGGTGCGCAGTGGTGCACTGGTATTGGATGACAGTTTTAAAGCGGATATGGTGTGTTTGATGACTGGAAAATGAATATGCGCAGTTTTGTGATGAATGAAATGTTTAACAGTGGAGTAGGTTGTGAAGTAGAGGAAGTATGTCGACGGTTTTTGAACAGGTGTGTCGATGAAGGCAACTGCAGTGGTTCGACCACTGTGGTGCTGTAATGGATTGCAGACAGTCTGTCTGTGGTGTGGGTATGTTAATGTTGAATGATAGCAAAAGAACTGAAATAAACATCATGACTAAAACCAAGTAAATTAACGATTCTAAGTAAAAATCAAATGGAAAATAAAAGGATAGAAATAAATAGCATGACTAAGCCTAGTAGACTAAAACAAACAAAATAAAAGCACGAAGAAAAAGTAAAGAACTAAATGGCGCATCATCCCCTTGAAATCCCTACTCAGTGCCCAAGGGTCAGAAGCCAGTACTCTAAACTCAAGGCACTTGGTCCGAAGGATCCCTTCGATCAAACTTCGATTGGCCCATAAATTTTAATAACGTTAAGAAGTGAGTCATGAATAATGGGCTGAACTTACCAGTGCTTGTGTCCATTATTCGTATCAGAATTTGCATTTGTTGCTAACTTTTGAAATTTCCATTCAGCCTGCACAAAAAATGTTTAGTTTAAGTTAGGCATTAAAAAGTACATGTACTTGTATGTCTTCGTAGGAGTCTTCAGTAGGTAAATTTATCTAAAAAGGTGTATTATTATGTTATGTTAATTATCCAATAAGCTTACAACAGGAAATATCATGTTTACAAGCATGTGCATATTAGCACAAACTTTTAATTTATGCTAGCTTGTAGGAAGGTCTGTATTTATGTAGTCTCCATAACTACTAATCGTATCAATGCAGTAAAGTCTGTGCTACATAAGTTATGAAATCAATTTTGTAGGCTCATTGAATTCTAAACGCCAATATTTTCTACAGCAATTCAAAGCTTTCAGGATTCACACAAGCCAAGTGATACTGCAGCAAGCTGATCTGTTCTTTTTGAATTGCTAATAGCACAAGTTAGAAAATCAATTTTTAATATTCCTGGCTTATAGAATCTTGAGCACAATCATATCTCTGTTCATTTTTGCACATTTATATCTCTGTTCATTTTTACAACCTTTTTGCAGACTTGAATGATAGCACAAGTTAGGAAATCAATTTTTGCACATTTATATCTTTGTTCGTTTTTATAACCTTATTTTTCCTTTTTTTTAATATTCTTTTTTTATATTAATGTTTTTACTGATTAGATATGTGAGGACTTGAACTTATCAGTGCTTGTGTCCATTATTCATATCCGAAGTCTGCAACAAAAACAGCGATCAAGTATCCCTGTAAAATATCTTATTAGTAATTATTCTCAAAAAAACTAAAGAATTACAGAAAATGAAAGATTTCAACTGGCAACTAAAGCATGATGAGCATAAAAAAAATTACACAACCATCCAAACCCCCTCATCGTGATTAGATAGTGCATAAATTGCATTTAAATCAACTTCTTCTGGTAGACTTAAGCCGATGGAGAAAGGTGGATTCTCATCAAATTGATTATACTCTTCTTCATCCATCACATCACCAATCCCAACAATGCGTCTTTTGCCGGGAAGAACAATAGACCACTTATTATCGGCAGGTTCAGTCACGTAAAAAACTTGTTTTGCTTGAGATGCCAAGATGAGTGGATCATTATCATGACTCACTTGACCAGAGTCAACCAATGTGAATCCATGTTCATCCACTCGTACAGCACGCCGATTGTCAGCCCGTCTACATCGAAATAGCGGGATTGTGAAGTCTTTATACTCAAGTTCCCAAATATCCTCGATTATCCCATAATATAGAATTGTCGCATTTATTGGTCTGTTATCTTTAGCACTAGAAAATTCTCTTGAAGATGCAACGATGCTAACTCCACTATTTTGCATTTTGCTCTTCTCATCCTGACGCTTCGTATAAAAGACATAACCGCTCATATCATATCCTTCCCATGAATTGACATGCAATCGAGGCCCATATGCTAACCATTTTATTGTATCTGAAATACCATGATTTGTTTGTGACAATTGAAACATTACCGTATGTTTAAACCATATGACAAAAGAGCGGTTATGTTCATTCGTCAACCACCTTTCGTTCTTTGAAGGATTCTGAGACTTTAGAATTGCCATGTGCTCCTCCAAGTAAGGATGTACCACACTAAGGTGCTGCAAAACAAGTAGCTGAGCTTTGTGCAACATCTCATCACCAAATGAAATCAATTTTGATCCAATTATGCCCTGGCCATCAAGTCGTCCTTCATGTCGAGACTTACGAAGTCCAATAGGTTCAACACCGGTTAAGTATGGAGTGACAAATTCTATAACCTCCTCAGCTACAGTATCTTCTACGATACTGGCTTCAGGTCTATATCTATTTTTTGTTTTTCTTTTTTAAAGTTCCCATATGCATTTCAAACGGATACGTATATCTCATAAATACAGGACCACAAATTTTGATTTCTCTTACAAGATGAACAACCAAATGCAACATAACATCGAAAAATGAAGGTGGAAAATACATCTCAAATTGGCATAAGGTAACAATAACATCGGCTTGTTGAGCATCCAACATATCAGGATCAATTACCTTGCTACAAATTATATTAAAAAAGAGACAAAGCTTTGTAATAACATGCCTAACATGTTTAGGCAATATACCTCTAATTGCAGCAGGTAATAAATGTTGCATTAACACATGGCAATCATGAGAATTCATATTGGTCAATATCAAATCCTTCACTGATACACGACTGCTAATGTTTGAAGAATAACCTGTTGGAACCTTCACACCACGAAGACACTCACATAAACTAGTTTTCTTTTTTTTGGACAATGTATAACATGCGGGGGGCAAATAGGTACGTTTACCTTTCTTCACCGGTGCTAACTCCTTCCGGATACCCATTTTCAACATATCTTGCCTAGCTTTCTCACTATCTTTTATCTTACCAGGTATATTCAAGAGTGTCCCAACGATACTGTCGCAAACAATTTTTTCTATATGCATTACATCTAGACAATGTCTAACCTGTAAATGTTTCCAATACGGAAGTTCCCAAAATATAGATTTCTTCTTCCACGAGTCTTCTAAAAGAGGAAATACTTTGCCAAATGCATTTTCAATATCCTTGACCCGTTCGTAAACATCGTTTCCTGTTAATGGCAAACGAGCAACTCCATTCTCTATCTCCCCATTAAAAGGCTTCTTCTTTTTACGATAAGGATGATCAGGAGGGAGAAATCTACGATGATGCATATACACATTTTTTTTGCAATAATGTAAACGCTCAACAACCATATCATCTTCACAAATTGGGCATGCTTTGGCACCTTTTGTACTATAGCCAGACAAGTAACCATACGCAGGAAAATCATTTATGGTACAAAAAATCATGGCGCACAATGTAAAATTACTTTGACTATATGCGTCAAACACACGCACACCTTTATCCCATAGAAGTTTTAGATCATCAATAAGAGGAGTTAGGTAAACATCGATGTCGTTTCCTGGTTGTCGTGGTCCAGAGATTAAAAGATACAACATGATATATTTACGCTTCATACTCAAATGAGGTGGAAGATTGTAAATCACCAAAAGAACTGGCCAAGTACCATGTTGACTACTAAAGTTGCCAAATGGGTTTATGCCATCTGTACAAAGACCAAGTCTGAGATTTCTATTTTCTTCACCAAAATCAGGATACATTGTATCGATGTTTCTCCACTGTGGAGAATCAGCTGGATGCCTCAATAATCCATCATTTTTCCTCACATCTGCATGCCACCTTAAGTTTTTTGCATTTTCTTTATTTGCAAATAAACGTTTAAACCTTGGTATAATTGGCAAATACCACAAGACTTTTGCTGGAGGCCATTTCTTATATGGGTCATTGTGAACGTTCCCTCGTGACTTGTAACGGGATAATCCGCACTTGGGACACTCGTGCAAGTTCTCATATTCATTTCGATACAATATACAATCATTTGGACATGCATGTATCTTTTTATATCCTATACCAATTGGGCACATAATTTTCTTTGCCTCATAGTTAGAAGTTGGAAGCTCATACCTTCCGGAAGCATGTCATTCAAAAGTTCCAACAAAGATGTAAAACTTTTATCATTCCACCCATGCTTTGCTTTTAAATTGAAAAGTTTGAGCACAGCAGACAATGTTGTGAACTTAGCACAATTAGGAAACAAAGGCTTCTCGGCATCAATTAATATTCTTTCATACAACTTTGGCTCTTCCATCAAATGTTCTTCAGCATCACGAAACATCTCATGAACACAATCATTCTCATCATTCGCGTCATTATTCATGTTATCTTCTCAGTCATTCTCATCATTCTCATGATTATTAGAACTAGCTCCACTAAGTATACTTTCACCATGCCATATCCACCGCGTATAATTTTGCTTAAACCCATAACGGATTATGTGATCTCTAATTTGATCTATGTTACGAAGTCTTCTCTTATTTTTGCAGTGTCAACAAGGACAAAAAATAGTTTCTTCCCCTCTTCTTAATTGATCATTCAGTGCACAATTGATGAACTCTTCAATTTTGTTTAGGAACTCGTCATCGTTACGTTTTACGTTGTACATCCAACTACGATCCATATGCAAACGCTAGAGACACACTACACAAGCAAAAAAACATTGGATTACGAAGAGCATTCATTATTAAATCAATATTTTTAGCTAATTCAAGTGGAGTGGATAATCAGTTCAACATCACTCCACAAGCACACTAAACAGCACAACAAACAAAAAAATCTCACTGTCCAAATAAAAATACAAGGAAATTCTAGTTCTGAATCATCATCATAGATAAAACACCAAACCAGCATACGATGCAAACTTAACTACACAATCAGCAGAAAAGATTTTCCTTCCTTTTTATGTTTGCAAACATTTTTATGCATTTCTATGCATTTCTTCTCATTGTTTTCGTCTTTGCATTAAATACAAACAAACCAGAAGCATTTGTAAAATTTTGTTGTATTCTCTATTGTACTAGTTTGATACATTTTGCAAAGACAGTTGCTATTCCATTTTGATAAAATTCTGTCAACGACTCAATATTAACTCAATTGCGATTTCTGCTTATATTCTTTCTATTTACATTTCTTTCTAGTTAAATCTCATTGTTTTCATGTGCATTCACAGTTTTGAGTTCTATTCCTTCACCTTGCTCTTTCATTCACAACCACTGTCCATCACCCTGTCATCGCCTCCTTAACCTCTTCAAGCATGCCATGACCTGAACCTACTTATGCACTTCATACTTCACCATCTCTACCTCTCCTTCCATACCATTACAAACTGCCTGCCAACAACTCTTCTGGCAACCTACAACTCCTCTACATGTTGCAACCGTGAACTCCATTACCCTGCATACACACTGCAACCTACAACTTCTCTACACCATTTGCCAACAACTGTTCTGGCAACATACAACTCCTCTACACTGCAATCAAATCAACATCCAATATCACCCTTCACCTCCAATCATCCCTCTTCCCCGCTTCAATAAGCAAATTTTTCCTGCAACCCAATTCCATCAGCAAGTTCAACCCACGTCTACCACATTACAACTCCTCCAAACCATCAAGTCCGACAGCAATTTGCCATCACCCACTACCCTACACCTGAACCTCTTACAACTTCTTTCCATTGCCAACTCGACCAACCTGCCTCTGCCACTAACTACTGCCATTCAACCCAATCACACAACTACCTTGCCTTGCACTGCATTTCCTTCCAGCAGCACAAACTCCACCATTCCCTGAATCACCATCAACCTATAATTCACTATCACTTCCTCTGCCAGATCAAACATAGCCTACCACTGCCACTACATTACGACCATCTCCAACCATCTTTTCTTCACCTTCGCAATCAATGCAACACTTCAAACATTCCACTGCTGCTACATTCCCCAAAACTCACTTCAACAAACCATTCAACAGCCATTAATTCATCCCCCATCCTCCCTCTCCCGCCAACCTACCCATACCCCACTGCTACACGAAACTAGCTCATCACCTTCCTCCTCCAACCGCAACCATCTCCTCAGATCAAAAACAACAGCCTGCATCGCACCTCTCTCCTAAACTATCAACAACCTTATCATCGCCTTTTCCATCCCAAACGTGATCACAAAACTCAATCCCTAAAGGTGAATGCACCACCGACCTCCTACCGCATCAGCACACAACTTCCATTACCAAAAATCACCATCCACTCAAAGCGACTCAGCAATCAAATCTGCCTCCACCTCAATGCAGCTTCACGCTGATGTCATTTATTTATTGCAATTTTATCATTGTTCACTTTATTATTGTGTTTGTTTGATTGTGTTGAATTGAGGAATTGTTCGATTGACTGTTTTGCATCATCCGTGTCGACCTGTTTAAGGCTTACGCTGACATTGATGTTTGAAGATAGAGTTAATTATTTATTCATCATGCCTATATGTTCCCTTGTACTTCCCTCGTTTGTCTTTTGAAGTAAAAGTTGAAACACAAAACTCAAAAATTAAACCAAAACGGCCTAAGTATTTTTTTTTTTTTTTAAATAAAAAGTGTTGGTCCGAATTAATTAAGTCAAATTTGTTCATTGACATTAATTGAATTGTTAATCAAACACATAAATTAAACTTATATGCTCTGCTAGTTTAATTCTCTATGACCACAATTTCAATATTTACAAGTTTATATTTAACAGGAAATGATCAATACAAAATCCAAGCTCCATGAACCGCGACATGTTCTGCGGACAGATAACATGTTCTATAAACGTAACAAATCCAATAGGATAAAACACCTGTAACTGACTTTTTTTTTCCCTCCTTCCTCTTCATTTCTATACTGGCCTAAATCTTTGTACTCATAACCATATACATATCACAAATTTCAATAGGGAGTACTTACAAATAAGCCACCTTAAACTTGCATCGTTGACTCCTGACAATAATTCAGTAATTTAAAATGGGTTTCATACTTAAAACACATTGCTAATACCACTCTTATTCATAACCCATGATTCAACTATAAGCCAACTCAGTAATCAAATTTTATTTAAATAGTTAAATCTCAATCGCCGATGCAAACCAGAGCCCAAATCTCGATTTTCAATTCGGTTTCGATATTTTTTTGTTTCTCTTTTCCCCTCTTTCTCTTTTGATTTCGACATTAACTTGAATTTCAGAACTCCTAGCCTCCTTTTTATGCTTGCTCGACATTTTGGCTTAAACATAGGCAGACCGTTCATCGTTGTTAATTAGTCACTCAATTTTCGATTTCTAAACAACATCTACATAATCGAGAAAACTCAAAAATAATGATAGGAAGTAGTAGGAATTTTCAAGAAAAGAAAATTTTATACCTGAAAATTAATCCAGCAAAATCGAAATTGGTTGCTAGACGGTGAAATCAATCTAGCAAATTCGCCCAGCAAACTCGAAACTCGACACTCGAAATCAGCTTAACGATGATTTTAGGGTTTTTTTTCTTTGAAGCACGCGAATTATTTTGGGGAGTAGAACGGGACGGCGGAAAAAGAACTGGAAACGCGGGAATAACCTAATTTTGAAATTGCATCGCATACAAAGGAAACCGATGCGAAAAGTATTATGTTGGACGTAGTTGCATCGGTTGACTTTAAAACCGATGCGACTAAAACTATTTGCACCGACGTATTTGCATCAGTTGTTGGTGACAACTGATGCAAATTTGACTTTTTTATTACCTACTGCTTTCCACGTACCAATTGCATCGGTTATTAAGACAGAACTGATGCAAATAATTCTATTTGCATCAGTTTTTACTTAAACCGATTCAAATGAGGTGATGCAAATGGCATGTTTTGTAGTAGTGAAATTATAACTCGGTACCTACCTACGTTCGCTCGGTATCGACCTACAGATCTTGGTGCAAGTTGAATTATTTTACTTACTTTACTCTTTTATCTTTTGTCCAATGTGTTTTAAGCTCTTTTCTATCGACTTTTGGTTGATTCCAACGATTTTTTAGCATCACTTGAGTTGTCTTGCTTTTTTGGTTTTCTACTAATCAACTTTGGAATTGGCCGTCCAAACTCTAGAAAACCTCTTGATCACGAGTAGTTAGAGTAGTATAGGAGATGTATGGAGTTTGGGAAGTGAAATAAGGAGGAAAGATAGGTTGGTATCATCCTATGTAACTTGGTACTGAGTTATGCCCTTAGCCCTAATTCTAATGAAACCCCTGCTGTTTCTTCTCTAGATTATCTAACTGTACTCCGAAGTTTTCGAGTTGTTTCATCTTTGTCTTGTCATTATAACTTCCATTGATTTCTGCTCAGTTAAAAACCCGATTAACACTTGTCCCTCAAAGTATGCTTTCATTGAAAACAGAATGTGCTCTGAATTAAGACAAGTTTTGGACTATTATCCCGTAAATTCTAATTGATCATTCAAGTGTTGTCTCGAGTTGTTGTTATTGCCTAGTATATTTTCTTTTAACTCTTTTGCTTAGTTATGGTTAGAATTCCACTCCCTTGCACAATGGAAGTGTATGCATTCCATAGATCATTTCATACCTTAGGTCAGTATAGGTTCTCATTGTCGTGCTTTTCGAGTGATACGGGGAGGGGGAGTCAACTCGGTACCGAGTTAAAATAGCTTTATCCCGAACTTATATAGTTCGACACTTAAAAAAATTCTTAGTTATTTTTCATTCTTGCATGCCAACATATTCTTTGCCGAGTCTTTTAAACTTCAATGACTTGATCTTCCACCGACCCTTTAAGATACAACGCCGTCGATTGACTCCAGCTCCGTCGCCAGCTGCTGTCCTATCCTCGAAGCAGTCGCCGCCACCTAGCTACAATCATCTTCGCCTTTCTGGTCATTATTTAGATCAGACCCGAGTGCTCCAAAACCCTAGCATCGATCTAACATTGCATGATTTTAGATTGGCAATTGTCGATGTCATGGCGATGGAGATGGTGATAAGGGTTTGGTCGATTGTAATTAAAGGGAGATAGTTGAAACTTGTGGTGTGCTTAACTAGTAGTGAACATGAGTTTCTGCTAGTTTGTGTACATGTCATTTTGAGGACAAGTCCTGTTTTTCGGGTTCGGCTATTTTTTTTCAAAATTCGACCAAGTCTTGATCGTCACTTGAGTTCTAGTATGATGGAGTATTCCAAGATCAGTCGTATCAGATGATTCCATCGTGTTGCATTTTCATTTTTGTACGTCTGGTATGATTGAAATGAAAAGCTTACTGCATTGCTCTAGATAGCGGCTCCATTGTCAATTACTCATCAATAACGAATAAGTTTTGAAATATAATTTCAAAGCACAAAATAGCTTGTTTTTCTAGCACGAATAAGCTATCTAGACAGGATTGTCCGTTCATGGTGTACGGGACACTGAATATACACTACATAGAATATTAACACACTGCACTTGCCCACTCATTAATAATGGGTAAGTTTTCGAAATATAATTTCAAAGTACGGTGCGGCTCATTTTTTTAACACGAGCAAGCTATCTACACCAAATGGTTTATTCGTGGTGCGGAGGAAATTGGACACACACTGCGTAGATTAACACGCTGCACTTGCCTCGGTCAATTCTTAGAATTCAATTGGTCAAACACGTGGACATCCTTTGGATTCGGGGCATTGGTCACACGGATAACATACCTGACGATGTTGAGCATCATGTTGTATTGTTTAGAATTACTCGACGATCACTGCATTTGAAATCTGGTGAAGGCACGCCCACTCAATCTGAAGCTAGATCTTCTATAGCTCAGGCTTCACCATCCATTCCCGCTAGGCCAATCCATCCTAAAAATTCTAAATCCCATGGTCAAATAGTTACAGTCCTGCCAATAATGGGTCAACTACCTCTAGGCCTATGGATTCCAAACAACCTGCTGTAGCAAATGCCTTCAATTTTGACTACCAGGTCGCTCCAGAATATATGTCTTCAACACAGTATTTCGAAGGAGGACATTCATCTACCGACAAGGGATGAGTTAACACATAATCCCCCAGCGGAGTTTACAATGTGCAATGGATACATGTGCTTAAGCGGTGTCGTCTCATGATTCAATCCTTTCCTCATGATGGTGCTACCAGAACTCGGACTAGCACTGTTCCAAGTCCATCCAAATCGGTATTCTCTTCTGAGTTCGCTTTACATCCTCTTGAAGAGTCAGTTCAACAGATCACCAAAGTTCAATGAGCTTACATATTTTCTTCAATTCAAAATAAGGCGGGATTCACCATCCTACCTGGTAATCGAAGCCCGGAGGGGATGCAAAGTTACTGAAAAGCTCCATATCAAACATTCATACTTCAAGAATGAATATTTCTCCGTGCGATGCCTGCACGGTTTCAATCGATTTTGACTATCTGGATGTGCTCTTTTCACTTTCTTTTTTCATGGTAGAACTTCTAAGTTTCTAACTTGATATATATTTCTAACTTTCTAGGGTATTCTTCTCTCAGAATATTCTCAGTAATGGAGTTTAGCTTGGCGCGGAACCCTAGTCTTCATCCTTCCTGTCCATGCTTTCCTCCACCAATCGTTTTACCATGTCTGCGATTTAGTCCTTGCCGATAGGATAATCCGAAGGTCGAATATTAGGGGCTCCACCAAGTGTTTGGCTCGACATGGTCTTGTTTGCCGATTGATGTCTAGGTGCTTCTGTCTCTGGAAGTACCACTCCTTTGGTTTTTCGTTGTTATAGGGCTGTTTCAAGTGCGGCTGCTCGAACTCCGATAGTATTTCCTCCAGCTTTTGGTCCAATAGCATCGTCAACCATCATTAGAATTAGAAACCACCATTACTTTTTCCTCTTATGCACTGATCGAGTCAGTACCGAGAGGAAATGTAAAGATCCAGAATATTTAATGTTTCAAGTGGGAATATATAATTTATTTAAGTATTCAAATTTGATTCAAAATTAATAAACAATAAGAAAATTACTATTTATTAAAACAATTGATTTTTAATTACTTATTTTTAAATGGGTTTATATGATTTTTCCATAATTTTTAATTTGAAAAATATTTAAATTTTCGTTTGATGTATTCTACAGCAAACAATGCTATTTTAAATATTTCAAGGAATAAGAAAATCCATGTATTTTGTTGTTGTTTTGGGATCGTGTCAATTTATTGTATATGATTGTAATTTTATTTATATCGTTTGGGCTTACACACGAATGAGATATTGTGTGGCGGTGTACCACAAATCTTCTTTTCAAATCAAATAAAAATAAAGATCTTTCAACAAGCCTTAAATGTGATTTGACGTTGATATGATGGATTTGATGATTTGCTTAAGAATTAAGTAATGTAGTTATTTTCTTCAAATATGCATTCATCATCCTTCCAATTCATTTCATTAACACTTCAATACTCATTCTATAATAAACATCTTCAACGTATACCTTCTCAGATATCATGAATATCTTTATCTAATCCGAACAATAGAGTAGAATACATCACGAGCTATCTTATGGTTGCAACAACATTAGACAAAGAGGAAGCAATGGACGGTGGCAGGAGAGATCACCCACGACCAACATATTAGGCTGATATCGACCATAACTGAAGAAGGAGTAGATGGCACTATGAGTTCGTCTCTAGGTGCTGATAATTTAGGTCGAGATCTCGGTGGTGAAAAACATTGGAGCGAGCAGCAATTGGTAGTTAAAACCAGCATCCATGGGATCTTAACCATGGTAGTAGCTGATCTGAGCCTGTAAAGGTGATGTCTTTGAACTCGTCTCGGACAGAGGAGCATAATGGTGGTCATGTCAGATTATCCGGTGGTCGGAGGAGCTCTGGCAAACTCATTCTAGATTTCGGAGATGTTTTTATTAGGTCTGGTTTTCCAATCACTGGTAGCGATTGACGGTGTCAAGTTAGCCGAGGTCTGGTCGTAGACAAGGCGTTGAGGTGGTGGAGCTACTGGTGGGGTTAACGTCGAAATGTGATGGCCAGAGGCGGATTGGATTTTTAGCAGGCGTGATTTTTTTCCTTCCGAAATCTAGGAGATGGGTTACTGTGTAGCGATGGAGTGGTTCGAGTAGAGGACTAGTGGAAATAGGCTTGGTCTGTTTGATATTTTGGATGGGCTATAATTTAATTTGTTTGATTAAATAATAAATTAAGTTTGTTAACTTTAAAATGGAATATCATGCTCGTTTTAAATCCGTTTAACCCGCAGATTTTTGTATTAGACTCATATTAATGAGTAGAACATTGTGGTATAATTTTTTTTATAGTTTGAATGAAGTATAAATTCATGATAAAATAGTAGTGATTGAATTTAATTACGTTGGTTTAAATAAGAACGTAGTCAAATTAATTATACTTCATTGGTGTTATCTATTTGGTCAAATAAAACATCGTTCTGCTATTACAAATGGAATATATTATTTTAGACATCTGTTTAGTAGAATAAAATACCGTTCTTAAATTTAATAGATTATTGATGACATCTGTTTAGCGGGATAAATCCACATTTTGCTATTATATTAAATTAGACATTTATTCATATACCGGTTAATTAATATACGGATCAATTAATATTGGATAAGCAACGGATTAACTAGTGATTGTTAATTGTTGATTTTATTACATACATACTTACGTATGTAAATATCAATGTTAAACTTGGGAAGTTAATTAAATAAATGGTAGCTTGTTCAAGTACCATTGTGGTCGCTAAGCCTCTTTCTGAATTGAAAAGTTAATCAATTATTACATTAATGATGTTTTAAGTTAATTAATTATTTTATTAATAATGTTTTTAAGTTAATTAATTATTTTATGTATGATGTTTTAAGTTAACTAATTATTTTATTCATAATGTTTTTTAAGTTAATTAATTATTTTATCTATAATGTTTTTAAGTTATTTAATTATCATATTTATCGTGTTTTAAATTAACTAATTATTTTATGAATAATGTTTTTAGGTTAATTATTTTATTTATGATGTTTTAAGTTAATTATTATTTTATTAATAATTCTTCAAGTTAATTAATTATTATATTTATGATGTTTTGAGTTAATTAATTATTCTATTAATAATGTTTTTTAGTTAATTAATTATTTTGTTATTAATTAATTATTTTATTACTCATGTTTTAAAGTTAATTAAATTATTTATTTATGATGTTTACAGGCATTTAATTAATTAAATAAAGGTGTTTATAAGTAATAAATTGTTTTATACAAGGGATTTAAAAAGGAATGAAGGAGATTTACAAATGATATTTTATCAAGGAGATTTATAAATTATTTTGTAAAAGGACTTTGTAACTGATATTTTGTAAGATAGATTCATAAATGGTATTTTATAAATAAAAGTGAATTTATAATTGGTAATTGATAAATAAAAGAATGGATTTATAAGTGATATTTAAAAAATAATGAAGATTTGTGTTAAATACATAAGATTTATAAAACGAGTCTTGGATTTATAAAGGAATCTTAATAAAGGATTTTTATAAAGAGATTTATCAAGGGAGATTTATAAAAGAGATTTATAAATAGTAAAGATTTTTATAAATAGAAAGAATTTTATAAATAGAAAGAAATGTTATAAAGAGTTTTATAAATATAAAACGGAGTTTTATAAATAATTTCAGAGATTTATAATAAAAAAATTAATTGGAGATTTATAAAAGGATTTGTAAATATGAATGAGGTTATAAAAAGGTGATTTTATAAAAGTAATAAGATTTAATTTTAATAGATAACCCTTCTTAATTATAATGGTATGGGAGCATTCTTTACATACTTAACACCAAAGGAAAAGTGGTTTGAGTTTAGAGTAAGTAATATTTTAAATGATATTTGTTTTGTCCTATGTAAATATGAATTTGGAAAAGATGAAATATTCCTTAAGTTTTGTTAATATACTTATACCGTTGAGATAAGTATATGGATATATTTTTGAAGTATTGAAAGTATGATATTTTGTAATATTACTTCTATCGGTGAGATAAGCATATGAATGTCTTTTCAAGTATTGAAAGGAGTGTAAGGGGTTTGTGAAAATATCTTTTGTGAATGTATTTTGAATCAAATAATTGAAAGGATATTGAATTAATGAACGATTAATTAATAGAGGCTTAGTGGATCCCATACGGAATTAAAACTATGTTTGATTATTTATTTATTTGATAGCTAAATAACCGACTATCAAATCCTGGCTAAAATATAACTTTGCAAATATCTAGAATAAACATAGAAATTATATAGTACAATTATCTACGGTGATGCAATACTGTATATATAAACTCGTGGTGTTCTTCTAGGACAAATGATAAGGAAATCCATCTAGTTAAACGGTTAGAAGGTGATCTCTGCTCTTATGTATTTTCTGTTTATTTCCAAAAGAACCGGAATTGACTTTACCGGAATCTATTAATTGGTTTTGGAGTGATAGGTAAGTGGGGGGAGTGTACTTATACGAGATGCCTCGAAACCGTAACCACTCCAAGTCCACATGCATGCTTTATGCTTTGGAAGAGGCTCGAGATTGGTTCTGTAAGACGCGTAATTTCGCTAATTTAAGAATGAGAGATGTCGTTTATTTTAAATTTAAAAAGGGTTTAAACTTAAATAAATAAGTTATGTATAATAAATAATAGAGGAATTATTTAATATCATAACTACTAAATAAAAAGTATAGATTTGGATTTTAGAACAAAACAGCAAAAGTTAAGTTTTGTTAAAAATAAATAAAGGCTTATATAAATGGGTTTAAATATTTATTTGAAAAGTTAAATCTAATTAAAAACACCTAATAAAGATAGTAAAAGTATATTAAAAGATTTAAAAATATGTTAATAATCGTTTTACAAAAATAACCAAAATTTGTCGTATTTTGTCAGTTCTACATACACTGTAAAAAAAAAGATTTTGATATTATTTAAATATGATTTGAAAATATGAACAGATGTGTTTTAATTTATTTAAAAGAAGGAAAAAATACGTTTTAAATTTGGTTTACATAAATGAATAGTTTGACTAAAACGTCAAAATGCGACCGTAAAACGTTTTGTCGAAAATCAACGTTTTGTCGATTAAAAGTTGTCGCAATGTTGTTGCACCTTTATTACTTTATATATGAACATATATTCAAATAGTATAAGTATTACTTAATTCACTAATCAAGTTTACTTTTACTAAACAAGTTTAGAAAACAATTAGCAAAAGTAAACACAAAAGGACAAAACATGTCACATCAAATCCAACCAAATCTTTACTTTTCTTTACTTAAATAGTAAGTGATTAAGACATAAAGTGATGATGTGATAATGTAATGGTAAGTGTTGAAAAATTAAGATAAAGTATGGATATTGTGGTAATTTTGTAAAGGGTTAGTTTTGTAATTCACTACTCCTTACTTTTCCTATAAATACACATCCATTCTTCTTATTTTCTTCATATTTCTCATTCTTTGTCTTCTTCATTTTTGAGTTTTCTCTTGCTCATTAATGGCTTCTCCTCTTTAAGAGAGGTAGAAGGATTAAAAATATTGGAGTGCTTAAGTATTAATCCACTTGTTACTCTCTAACCTCTTCTTAATTCACCTCTTCTTCTTCTCTTATTAAAAATATCTTGAGGCCATGAGTTTGGGAGTTGATAGGGGGAGGACGTGAGCGATATGAAAGGGGAAGTCTATGGCCAAAAGCAAGAAGGGATGTGGGGTGGTGGCCGAGCACTTATAAAAGGTGGAAGAATGTTTAGGTGATGGTTTAGTCAAGCGTTGAATTAAATGAATGTTGGTAGGAAGTAAAATGTTTTGGTTAGAGGTGAGAAAATTCTCATTGCTTTTAAAAGATCATATTTTGATTTTGCTATAATAATAATAATCTTATAACATATGCAAGTACACCCCTTTAAAATGTTGATATGAATGTTTAGTTATGTTTGTGTTATGTTTTAATAAGTAGCAAGTGTTTATGGTTGCGATTATTTATCATGTTAGCATATGTATGGACCATAATTATGTCGGTGATAAATGTTAAATTTGATTATGCTCATTCTGATTAAGTAATCACCTTTGTTAAATAAGATTCAATTTTGGTGATTTGATATACTATGGAAAAAATAAGTCTATTTTCAATTAGAATTGAAATTAAAGTAAAACTAAAAGAGAATTTGAAATTTGAAGTGAAATGAGATTAAAAAGGATAGTCAAAGTGAAACTGAAATTGAGATGAATGGTGAAATTGAAATTTAATTTTGGATTGAATTTGAGATTAAGGTTGAATTGAAGTTTAAACTGAAATTAGATTTGAAATCTAAGCTTTAATTGAGTTTAATTTGAAGTTAAAATTGAAATTGAATTGAAATTGGAATTTAAAATTTAATATTAAAATAATAAGAATATTATAATATATGGTAATAGTGAAAACTCATTTTGAATACTTTAAAAAGTGAAAATATTGATTTAAAATGATTTGTGATGATTTTATAAGTGATTGAATTCAATTTGAATAGATTATTTCAAATATTGAAAAATAAGTTAAAACTAGGTGCGTCGTGCAACGGTAGTGCGTCATTTCGCGCCGAAAAGTTCAAATGAGTGTGTAGGGTGAAATATGGCTCGGAATTCTTCGAGATAAAAAAATTCTGAACTATTATATCCATATCTTCTAAACGAAGAAAGAAAATCAAAATTTCTTTGGGTAGATTTTGAATTAAATCCAAATCAATTTTCGAGAAAAATCATGTTAGTGCAGTTAAGTGACTATAACAGAAAATCTGTTTAAATGAACGTTTTTAATAATGAAAAAATGGAATAAATTTGAAAAATCTATTTAAATGGTTTAAAAGAGATTTGGATTGGAAAATATGAATTATCGAATGTTTAAAAGTTGCTTAAATCACATAAGCTTATATAGCACTTTCTACAGCACTTTTATGCTACGAATTGTATAACTTATTGAATATGAGTTTAAACGTAACGATTTTTTCCAAAATTAATTGTGAATTTTTCTAAAAGGAAAATTAATCATTTGAAAGATAATTTGAAATCTTTAAAATCAATTCCAAAATAAAATTGATAAATGAGTATGCGGAAACGACTAGTACATTTGTCCCGCCTGTGAGATCTGGAAAGATAAAATAAGGTGTTTAGTTAAGGTTAGGGATGGAACAAACAGTACCCTGAACTTACCTAACCTATGTTTTTCTTTTCTTAGACGAGGCGTGGTACAGATCAAAAGGAAAGCCTGGATGCTCTTAAATGAAAAAATTATGTTAAGTTTTCCAAAGTAAAAGAAGATTGGTATTATCCAAAATTTAAGCTATCTCCAAAATGAATGATTTCTATGATCCTATTTACTCAAAAATGTTTGCTAAGATTGATTTTAGGTTTTATCGTAAACGATGTCTTAAATAACATTGTTTTTGACCCGTCTAAAAGTTAAGAAATTTGGATCGAGAGTTAAGTAAGGAAATTCGAGATATTATCCGAAGAGAAAGAATGAATTACTTAGAATTATTCTAAGTCAAAAGAAAGAGATTTCAAAATCATCCAAAAAGAATTAAAGTGAAAAGAGACTTAATAAATCCTATATACTCATACTCACTTTTTATCGGTAATTGGATTACGAAGGAACCGGGGTCGGATTTGGACGATTCCTATCCGAAAACCACTTCGAACCGATATATACGTTCGAATGTGAATACATATTGAAAATGATGATTATTGAAGACCGTGGATCTTCATAGAGTGATGACTGCTTTTTGACTTGCTCGGCGTCACACCCATTATAGAGTTATATATAGCAGTGGCCTCCTCATTGTGAAGATTTTCCGGATTGCAAGAGCTACTCGCTACTAGTGGTAGTAGGAGAGTGTCTTCGGTTTGTCCTACTCCTGGACAACTTGTATGAATGTTTGTCTGACAATGAATTTCTAAAGATTATGTAACGACCCAGAGTTTTTATTAATTAAAATTTGAATATTTAATTAATTTTAAATATAAATAAGTGAAATTTATAAGTCGAATAAATTTTAATTCGAATAATTGGATTTAATTGAATAATTAAATCGATAATTTAATATGTGAAAATACAGAAATTGAAAATTGGGTAAAATATGATTAGAAATGATTTGTAAAATTTTATTTTATCATATTTAAGTTAGCACGATATTTTAGAACTTTTAAAATCGAATTAAAAATTTATTTGTGAAAATTGAATATTTTAATATTTAATCGACTAGTGAAATTAGTCAATTTTTGAACAGTCTCAGAATTGGACGAAACTAGTTCCATTGGATCCATAATAGTTAGTTTTTATAGGGTTTCAATTTTCGTAGCAATCAGAGTTATCGTTTGATCGTGGCAGCTCGAAACGCATCGAAATTATTTTAATATTAATTTGGCGAGTTAAAATAGCCATTTTTCAAAAAGTATCGGATATCGACGAAACCAGTTTCATCGGATCCGTAATGTGATATTATTATAAGGTTTCAAATTTCATGTCAATCGGATTTACCGTTTGTCCGGTGCAAGCTAAAACGCCTAGAAAATCGTTTAAATCGGTTTAATTTAAATTGAGCATTTATTGCCATAACTCGCACAGATGACCGAATTAGCTCCCGAAACACGTTCCATTGTCTTTGGAACGCGGGGTAAACCTTAGAAACGCCAACCGGCACGCTTCGTTTGGAGTTTGGAAAATCCGGGTGAATAGTAATTGGAAATTTTTCTATAAACCCCCCCCCCCCCCTCTCTTCATTTTTTCACAAAATAATAAAACCCTAAACCTAATGCAGCCGCCACCCCTCATATGAACAGCCATAAACTTTCTGTTTTCTTTCTCGATTATCTCTCGATCCATTCACTTTCAAGCTTCGTGTTCAACTGCAAAGTTATAGATCTCCTCGAGATCTTTAAAACCAACGGCTATGATCGATTTCTAAGCTACCAATCGATGGGAATTTGCACCTAAAGGTCGCGGGTTTGTAGGCCTTTTTCTCAGGCTAGATGAGGCCGAGCTCCAGGCGGCTCAGGGCGATGGAGGAGCAAGGCGAGGCGCGTCTATTGGAGGTTGTTGATCGACGAACGGTCGAGCGTGGTGGTAGCGGTTCGAAACCCTAGTTAGGGCTTTGATGGGTTTCGGTTACGTGATGCTTTCTGGGTTGGGAACGAAGAGGATGGGGTTTGTGCGCGTGCGGTCCGGATGAAGGGTGCAGGAGATCCAACGGCTTAGAATTGCTTAGGTTTATAAAATTTTAATTATGTTGTAAATTAAAATATAAATTCGTGTAAACTTCTAAAAATCATAACTTTTTCATACGAGGTCAAAACCGCGCGAAACCAGTTGCGTTGGAATCGTATGGACGAGCACTACGCTATGGAATTGGATTGGAGTCGTTTGGAGTTAGTGAGAATTTCGGGTAAAATTAAACGTCCGTTTAATTTTATTCTAAATAAATCGCTAAAACGAAATTGAAATCAAGGTGAGAACTTCTCACTCAATCGAATCAGTTTCGATTTTAATTTTAAATAGTTATATTTAAAATACTTGAATGCATGTTTGAATGATGATTGATATCTATTGATTGTTAAAATAGACATTATGCGCCGTTAGTAAGCGGATGTTATTTATTAAAAACATATACCGCGAATATTTCATAAACAGTGAAATTGGTATTATATATAATAGCAATATATATATATTGGCATATGTATATATTGCAGTTATTGATTTCCCGCATTGTATAGCGGATGACACCCAATTGCGCCGTCTATTAAGCGGATAATATTTTAAATCCCATATACCGCGATAATTCCGTACTGGAGCGGAATTGGTATTGTGCTAATGTTTGTGGATGCAGGAAAACAGGTTGGAGGCATCCAACTGGATTCCTCAACAGTATTTATTTGATTTCAGATATTTTGATATTTGATGGATTATCATATCGATATATGATATCGTTGTTGTCGTGATTGACTATTTGGTGTGTAGCATCATTGGACCCAAAATTTGGAATTTTAAAATGATTTTTAAAGTGATTTTTGAAAATATACTATATTTTTTGGAATTGATTCCTTTTAAATAAATAAACGTATAAATTTTAATGTTATAAAAATTATGATCTTTGAGAAATATAGTTAAAAGTTGATTTTTGAAAATATGGGGTTGATGATTTTATAAAATAGTTTAAATTGGGATTTTTGGATTTATTATAAAAAGTTTAAATATAGGATTTATGAAATTTGATTAGTTTATAAATCAAAGAGAATGGCGAAATTATAAAGGACTTTAAAGACGTTTTGAAATAATAGCATAAATTGATTTATATAAGAAATTTATAAGATTGATATTTATAAATTAAAGCATTTGAATTATAAAACGAGTTTTTATAAGTGTTAGAATGAATTGTGAATGAACTTCATTAATAAATGAAATTTATAGAATTATAAACGGTGAAGTTATAAATGCAATTTTATAAGCAGTAGGTTTATAAAATTTATAAAGTTATTTGAAGAATAGATTTGGTAAATAAATGAATCTTATAAGTTATAAGATTTATAATTTGGAAAGTCTTTAAAAGAACGATTTTGTAAAATAATCGTTTTATAAGCATTTGACTTATAATATGAATTTTTAGTATATCATTGAGATATGAATTGAGATAGGTTAATAAAGGAGATTTATAAAAGTAATTTGTTGTAAAATAAATAGGAATGGAATTTATAAACGTTGTTTTATAAATCCGCAAACGACTTATTTTGATAAGTAAATTGTTATAACTTATTTATGGAGTTATATTCACGTTTTAGACGGTGAATAATCCTTTAAGATAAAATGTATAGAAAGGATGAAATTGGTTAACGTAGTATATTCACATTTTTAAATAGTGAATAATATGTTAAAGAAAATGTTTTGGATTTGGTGTTTTAAATAGAATTAAAACGATCTAACGATGTTTTTAAATGTGTTGAGATTCGAAACCATAGATTTCAACATTCATCGTTGAAATAGACGTTTTCGAGAAATAGAAAGAAATGGTGGACTATAACATTGTTGTTATAGTAAATGATTTCCGAAAGGAAATGTTTTGTATAGTATTGGGATTTATATATCTATTTTAATTTCGAATCCCTATACTAGTGATTTTGGGTTGTCGTAACGATGTTTTACGCAACATTCGTTTTAGCCCAAATAAATATGTTTAAGAGAATGATTTCCTGGAAGAATGAAATATATGCTTAATTTCGATTTAAGTATATTGAATATTTTCCAAGTGTTGAAAATAAATGGATTTGAGAATTACTTATTAAGTAAGTATGGAAATGTTTACCAATATAAAGGAAATATTTTGAGAATTTATCTTTTTGAAGATAAATTGAAATGAATAATTGAAATCGTTTATTCATTAATATTTAGAATATAAATTCACTATGGAATTTATAAATGAAAAGGGGAATTTGTTTAAAAATAAACGTTGATTTATTTTTGAAGTATTGAAACATGTATCTTGTAAAGATATTTTTGGGAAATAAATAATTTGGAAAATTATTTGGAATCTGGTGATGTTGTGCATATCCATTGATAGTTCAATAACCGACTATCAATATTTACCTTTGAAAGGTATTTGTTGTGATTTGCTGGATTTGAATGCCACACTTATTTTTAAATTATTGCGCTCGTTATTCGGATTACCCATTCCGAATAGTGATACGACGTAATGGATAGCATTGAAGATCGGTGTTGAAGACCGGGTATTTGCGAGAGCGATAGGATGACCTGTCGATTGACTCTGCACCGAGTTGCTCTGGTTTAGAGTTCTCCATATGTGATGGGGAATCCGATCAGGATTGTGGATATCCGGATTGAAAGGACTTCTTTGTAAGTGCATTCGGTTCTGTTCGAGCCTGGAACAGACTTGTATGGATTGTATGTCTGACATTACAAATTGAGATATAAAGCTGATTTCTTTCAAATATATTTCTGTTGGTGGCGGAGGATTTATTCTCTTAGCTTAACACCCTTCTCTGAGACGTACGAGCTCAGAGGTTATGTAGTTGAAGGTTATCAGCGATATATTCCCAATTTGGTAATGTGGCATGCTGAGTGTTGCTGTGAAATGATCATTGTGTTGATCATTTGTGATTGGATCATTTGTTTGATCGTTTATCTTTGTGATCATTTCTATGATCATTTGTTGACCCAAAGCACGGCTTTTGTATAAAGTGTGTTTTTGTGGACGTGACTTCGTCGAGCCTCACACCCCGGAATGGTCAAAACAGGAAAGATGCGGCAAGGTTATGAGGGGTAGCTCCCTTTAAGGTATGTGCATTTCCTTCTGGAAAAGGGTGGTATCATGGTATGGAGCCCAGATACTTACTCATGTTGAAACACTTTATTTATGATTGTGTGATGTTGATGACGAGCGCTCGGTTGAAAGGTCCCCAAGGACCAGGGGATGACATACTCGTGTCAGTAGTTACCCAGTTAGGGAAACCCGGCCTTGTGTTGGCAGAGATCCGGTTTGGTTTTCGGGGACGTCCTTCCAGAGGCGTTCTCATGTGGCAATGGGAAGTTCCTTGGCCTGACCATTCGTTGGAAATCCAAAGAAACAATACGAAACTTGTACGGTTTTAGTTGTATAACCTGCCATGGAATGTGGCGGTAACCTGCTATTGAACATGGTAGCTATAGTAGGCATAAGTGCGGAATGTCTATGCTAGCTAAGATTTATATCTTTATTTTCGAAATGATTTTCTCTACACTATGCACGAGTAATAATATCAAATGTTCTTTTTAATGCGTATCAAGCATCTTTGACTATCATAAGGAGAAATCTCCTCCGATTCTGCGTTTGCATTGTGTGTATGTGCGGGAGGCCTTATGGTAGTCTCATTTTTAAAAAGCATTGCGAATTGACTTTAAAAATATTCCTCTATTTTGATTTTAAAGATAAGTAAACTGTTTTGAGTTCTCACACCAGTCACATGACTGACTCGGAGTTTATTGTTTTCCTTCCTAAACTCTGGGTGCCCACCAATTTCTACACGGGCAGTCAAGAGTTAGGTTTATCAGGATATTCTGGATATTCTGGAGTTGCTGGAGGCAAGCTGGATGGCATGGCGTATTACTAGTATATAATATTTCTTTTTCCGCTGTTTGATGTTGTTTGTTGTTGTACACTCTGATGAAATGAAATGAAATGTAATGTAATAGCTGATATAGTTCTTTGTTTAAAGATTATTCATTTATCTATTATATGTTGTTCCGCTGCGATTCTGTTATTGTTCTGTTGTTTTCTTTCTGTTCCGTTCTATTTTCTATTTTCTTTCTCTATTTTCTCTCTTCTTCTGTCTTTTTCTTTTTCTTAAACATTGAGAATTCGTATTTCTGTTCATCTTGAATTAATCTACGGAGATTAGTGTATATTCAAGGAGTACGGATTTGCGGGTCCTAACAGATTACGTACATTGTTTTTTATAAACATACATCGGTAGTGGTGGAGAAGGCAACTTCTCTTAGCTTAACACCCTCCTTGAGACGTATGAGCTTAAGGGTTGTATTTTTGTGGAAGGAAATTAGTAGTCAACGGAAATGGTAATGTGTCATACAGAGATGCGATATGTGATATGTGAAAGGTAATCGTAGCCTCGAGCCTCATCAACCGAAAATGACTGAAATAGGATTAGATGTAGAAAGGCTAAGTAGATCATTCCCAAGTAGGGTATGGTCATTCCCTTCTAGATATATTTCTTTCCGCAATGACATTCGAGATGTAAATTAATGTGGTTTGTATGCTAGAGTGCGCTCGACTAAAGGTCGGTAACAAACGACGGATTTCATATTCGGTACTATCTAGTTAAAGAAATATGTCGGTCTTGTGTTGGTAGAAGATCCTTTGTGATGGTCCTTGGGACATCCATCTAGAGGTGTACCCATTTCGAAAGGTAGATCCTTCACCTGGTCGGTTGTATGGAAATTCATTCTCCAATAAGAACCTACGGTTTTGTTTGTATTGACATAATGAATGGCCTCGAAATGCTATATGGGTAACCATTTTGGATAAGATTAATAGTTTATTCGCAAATGTTTTTAAAGAATGTCATTAGAAATAATATCAATTGCTTTGAGATAAAAGTGCTTTGTTATCATAAGGTAAAAACCCGTCCGTGTTTATGTGTGACATAGGCTTATGAGATACTCTTTCTTTTCAAAGGGTTTTTATTCAAAGGCTGATATATGACACTGTCATTCATTATTCAGTTTTTCTAACGTTGGTTTATTAAGTCTGACCCGGGTATTTTCAATACTCGATCAGATCCGGATAGTTTCAGGTTTGTCGAAGACGGCTGGAGTTTACAGAGGAGAGTTGGAGATATTCATCTACGTATGGACACATTCTATTATCCGTCGTACTTAGTTTGTTTTAGTTGATATTTGTCAGCAATTGTAAGCACATAAGTTTATAACTTCCCAAGCTGAATTTAGGTTAGACTCTGATATTATATTTTAAAATTTTCCGCTGTAAAGATTATTATTGAAATAATATATATTATTTCATTCAGATAAGATTCTATTCTGTCTATTTTTCTTTATTACCTTTCAATTTTGTATTTTCGTGCAATTTGAGTTGGAATGTGTGCTTTATTGTCGATTCAAAGAGTACGGAAAGAGGGTCGTGACTGGTTCGAGATAAAGGAATCGAAGACAGAGTTCTTTGAAGTGCAATGGTAACTTGCTACAAATCTCGAGGATGATTTCAAAAAGAATATAGTAGAAGTAGTGCATTCGGTTTATTTGTATCCTTAACGACTTGTATGGACGAATGTTGGCATTACATTGTTGCTTGGAGGGTAGTGTTAGCATTCCAAGTGAGATTTGCTAAGAGAGGAAAAAGGTAATCGAGACCTCACAAGCCCCACAACCCAGTAATGGCAAAAACAAGGGATACGCAGTAGAGCCACGTGCTTCGCGGCCATTAGGAGTATCATTCCTCGATCTAGACTTAGTATTTATGGATTTGGTATGCGTGCACATGGAAAGAGTGGGTCCATGGTCTGGTGGAAAAGTTTTGCAGCATTAGTTTTCGGGGAATGATGTAATCCGGTATGCCATGTTCGAGGGGAAACCGGGTCTGTGTTGGTATGTGGTCCATCTGAGGCCCTTGATACATTTTCTAGAGGTGTATTATAACAGGTGGTACTTGTAGCCTCATCACCGATGGAAATCCAATTTCCAATATGTGCCTTTATGGATTTAGTTGTATAATATTATGATGGAATGTAATTATATGACCATTTCGGCTATGATTCAGTATTTATTTAAAAACCCTTGACATTATAATAATATCACTGAACTTTCTAATAAAATGGTTGGTTGCCGTAAGGTAAAAACTCATCCATGTTTATGTACGGCGTGGTCTTATGAGATACCGTTATTTTAAAAGGTTTAATAACAGTAAAAAAATCCATTTGATTGTGTTTCTCGCACTGTTTTACTAGACTGATTCGAGCTTTATTTATTTATAATGCTCGGATCAGCCCGAGCATATTTCCAAATTTAGTTATGGATGCTTTGGAGATTCAGAAGATGAGCCGAATACCTCCAAGATGTATTTACGTTCTTTATTTTCACCACGTTTGTTGTATTATATTTATAAGCATTTATGAGTGCGAGCTGTTGTAACCGTCCATGCCGGTGATAGTTTAGTATCACTTTGATTATTGTATGTATGTTAAAAAATTCCTCTATAATGATCCGCCTTTCATACAGTGAAAGACGAGCAGTTAGGGTCAAAGAGAAGAAAGATAAGAAGAAAATAAAAACACAAAATTTCACAATGCAATGGAACAAAATATAATAGACAACATAAGATCATACATACTCATTTCCATAATAATAATAATAATACATCAAAGTCACAATAGTACAAATTACAACCAGATACAGTTATAACTACATTTCCCAACTCTACAAATACCAAAATACATACATACACGGCGAAAATACAGTAATTAGCTAGATATCGATGAAGCCGACTGCTTCAAGCTCCTCCAAAATGCATCCGTGAGAGACCTGAACTGTTTGGCTACTCATAAAAAATTGAGTACCTAAGAGTTTTAGGGAAAGAAAATAAAACTCCAGGTCAGAAATAGGTCTAGTATGAGTAAACTCCAAACAACTGAATTATTACTTTTAAAACTCTTTTAAAACAAAGGTATCTCGTAAGACCACACCCCATATAAAAACCGACGGGCTTTTACCTTACGATAACCAAAACATTTTTATATAAAATCTAATGATATTATGATAATGCCTAGGGTTTAAAGTAAATATAGAATCATAGCCGAAATTGTTACGTTAATTAAATTCCAGCATAATAGGTATACAACTAAATCTATAAATGCACTTATTGGAGAATGGATTTCATACAATGACAAGGCTGTTGGGGTACTGCTTTCTACAGTACCCCTCTTGATAAATGAACCAAGGGCCTTACATGGACCTTCTGATAATCAGGTTGGGTCTACCACTTACTTGATAGTACTAAATATATCACCTCCCCGGTTGTGATCAACAACCATACCCGGGTCACTGGCATACATAATCTGAAAATATCGATCTAGATCCGATGGTGATTATACCCTAATAGGTGCGACCCACAAGCCTTAAAGCATATACCCAATTTCAGTCATTTCTAACTGTGAGGCTTGAGGCTACGCTTTACCTTTTTTCAGCGATCCTACTTGGAATGCTAACAATGCCTTCCAAGCAACAATGCAATCCTAGCATTCGTCCATACAAATTGTTCGAAATATGAACAAACCGAAGGCACTACTTTTACTATATCCATTTTGGAATCACCCTCAGGATTAGTAGCTAGTAGCCCTTGCTCTTCAAGGTCTTCGTCTTGATTCTATCATTTCAGATGTTACACACTTCAAATGCTTACTTGGTTCAAAGTGGTTTTCGGATAACTCACGCTATCCGATCTCGGTCTCTCCGAACCAACATTCGATGGTTTTAAAATGGTCAAGTTATCGATGGTGGACAGGTCCACTATATGGGGTGTGTAAAGATTTTCATATGGAAATATCTTCCATATACTTAATTTACCATGACCCATTCATCGAAATTAACTCCGTTATATTTATCACGTTTTCCGACATTTCGGCTTCTTTGTCCTTCGCCTAGATAATCAAGTTCTAGATCTCACAATTAGGGAAAGCCTACTTATCGGCTTTTAGTGTTAAATACAAGATGACATACTTCTAATAAAACATGTCAACAACTTAGTCAAAACTGATTCATATTAGTTTAGCTACTTAAGGGCATGTGCAAAGGGAATCCCTTGTTTGAAACTTATTCACTTATAAAAGAAAGTTACTTTTTAAAATAGAATCGATTGTTGAAAATAAAGTAATTAAAAGTAACACCTTTGTTCAACTATAATTAAATATTAATTAAATTACCAATTAAATCTTAATTAATTAATTAATAATTAAACCTTACTTGAGTATTAATTAATCAATAATTAAACCTTAATTAATTAATTCAAGCCTTAATTAAACAAAAGTATAGTTAACTTTGGAATTTATAATTAATTAAAGCTCTCTTAATTAACTAATTATAGTTATCTTACTTAATTAATACTTAAGTACGAATTACCTTTACTTGATTACTAATTAAATACTAATTATCTTTACTTAACTAATTTAAATAATACTTTAAACTCATACTTAATTAATAGTAATAATTACCTTTTTATACTAAATATATTTTGGAAAACTTTTCCAAAAATATTTTAGATGAAAACATTTAAGTTTTAGAAAAAATGTTCGATTTCACGAACTGCATCCATAGCCGCTGTGGATGCCATAGCTCCAAACCAGTTTATAAGCGAACACCTCCAAACTTTTACTCTTAGATTAACTTATTTTATAAACCATGGTATGAAGTTTGAAAAACTAAAAATAAAGTTTGAAACTTTATACCTTTTATCGTGAATCAAACGAATAAACATGATTTTAAAACAAAGTGACATCTAAGTCACTTTTACAAGTACAAATGCTAACTTTCTTTAGCATATACAACACATACATTAAAAATAATCATCTATTTACATGCCATAATAACAAATCACGAGTAATATCATAACTTCCAAACTATTCTCAGTATTAGACTTCAATTTCAAGTCTAAATTCAACATCTTATACAAGCATATATATGTATAACCAATTATAAATCCATTAAACAACCAATATTTTACGATAATAAACAACATAATAAAGACTAAATCTTTCCATAAAGAAGTGAGTTGTACTCACCAAAAAGTAAAAAAACAAACCAATGCTTTAACACTTGAACCAACCCCGAATCTTGTATTTCTTTAGGAAAAATATGATTTTTCCTAGGGATGAAGGTTCTTTTGGCTCGGCCCAGTGACCTAGGGGCTCGGCCATGACGTGATTAAGGGGTTCCTAGACTTGTTTTAAGAAGAAGAGATTGTAGAAAGAGAAGAAAAGGCTTTTAAATGGTTTTAAAGAGTTTGAAAAGAGGAAAAAGATATGATTTTTAAATTTTGAAATCAGGAAGCCATTAAAAGGTTTTTGAACTTAAGAAAGAAGAAAATGAAGTTTGGAAAAAAAAATGTATGAAATGAAATGGAAAATAAAATAAAATTTGGGAACCTTTTTTGTATAAAGTGAAATAATCAATATTTAGTTATGCATACTTTGGAGCTTCAGGAGATGAGCTGGATACCTCCATGATGTATTTACGTTCTTTATTTTCGTTGCATTTGTTGTATTGTATTTATAAACATTTGTGAGGACGGGCTGTTGTTACCATCCATGTTGATGATAGTTTAGTATCACTTTGATTATTGTATGTATAAAAAGTCTCTTCCTTTGTAACGATCTGCCTTTCTTATGGCGAAACATGAGCAGTTAGGGTCAAAGAAAAGAAAGACAAGAAGAAAATAAAAAAAAACAGAATCTCATAACGCAACGGAACAAAATATAATAGACAACATAAGATCATACATACTCACTTCCATTATAGTAAAACATCAAAGTCACAATAGTACAACTTACAACCAGGGACAGTTATAACTACCTGTCCCAACTCTGCTGATATCAAAATACATACATACACAGCGGAAATACAGTAAATAGCCAGATATTGATGAAGCTGACCGCTTCAAGCTCCACAAAATTCATCCGTGAGAAACCTGGACTGCTTGGCTACTCATAAAAATTTTAACATCCAAGAGTTGTAGGGAAAAAAAATAAAACTCCGGCTCAGACATGGGTCCAGTATGAGTAAACTCCAAACAACCGAATTATTTCTTTTAAAACAAAGGTATCTCGTATGACTACACCCCGCATAAAAATGGATGGGTTTTTACCTTACGATAACCAAAACATTTCTATAGAAAATTCAATGGTATTATGATAATGTCTAGGGTTTAAAGTAAATATAGAATCATGACCGAAATTGTTACATTAATTAAATTACAGCATAATAGGTATACAACTAAGTCTATAAATGCACTTATCGGAGAATGGATTCCATACAATAAAAAGGCTACTAGGGTATCGCCTGTTATAGTATACCTCTTGATAAATGTACCGAAGGCCTCACATGGACCCTCTACTAATCAAATCGGGCCTACCACTTACTTGATAGTACCGAATATATCACCTCCCTGGTTGTGATCAACAACCTTACCCGGGTCACTAACATACATAATCTGAAAATATCGATCTAGATCCGGCGGTGACTACACCTTAATGGGCGCGACCCACACACCTTGAAGCATATACCCAATTTCAGTCATTTCTGATTGTGAGGCTTAGGCTACGCTTTACCTTTTTTTAGCTATCATACTTGGAATGCTAACACTGCCCTCCAAGCAATAATGTAATGTTAGGATTTTTCCATGCAAGTTGTTTAGGATATGAATAAACCAAAGGCACTACTTCTACTGCATCCATTTTGGAATCACCCTCAGGATTTGTAAAAGTACACCTTGCACTTCAAGGTCTTCGTCTTGAATTCTGTCATTTCAGATGTTACCCGCTTCAAATGCTTACTTAGTTCAAAGTGGTTTTCGAATAACTCACACTATCCGATCTCGGTCTCTTCGAACCAACATTCGATGATTTTAAAATGGTCAAGTTACCGATGGTAGACAGGTCCACTATATGGGGTGTGTAATGAATTGCATATGGCATATACTTAATTTATCATGGCTCATTCATCGAAATTAACTCCGATATATTTATCACATTTCCTACATTTTGACTTCTTTGTCCCTCACCTATATAATCAAGTTCTAGATCTCACAAATAGGGAAAGCCTAGTCATCGGCTTTTAATGTTAAATACAAGATGACTTACTTTCAATAAAACATGCCAATGACTTAGTCAAAACTTATTCATATTACTTTAGCTACTTGAGGGCATAGACAAAGAGAATCCCTTGTTTAAAACTTATTCACTTATAAAAGAAAGTTTCTTTTTAAAATAGAACAATTATTTAAAATAAAGTAATTAAAAGTAAAACCTTTGTTTAATTACAAATAAATATTGATTAAATTACTAATTGAACCTTAATTAATTAATTAATAATTAAACCATACCCGATTGCCGATTAAATTAATAATTAAACCCTAATCGATAATAATGAATAAATTGTTAAGCCTTAGTTAAATAAAAGTTAATACTTAATTAACTCTTTACTTAATTTATAATTAGTTAAAGCTCTCTTAATCAACTAATTATAATGATCTTACTTAATTAATACTTAAGTACTAATTACCTTTGCTTGATTACTAATTAAATACTAATTATCTTTACTTAATTAATTAATTTAAATAATATTTTAAACATGCTTAATTAATAGTAATAATTACCTTTTATACTTAAAATATATTTTGAAAAACTTTTCCAAAAATATTTAGATGAAAACTCTTAAGTTCTAGAAAAAGTGTTCAATTTCGTGAACTACATCCATAACCATTGTGGATGCCATAACTCCAAACCAGTTTATAAGCCAACACCTCCAAATTTTTACTCTGATTTAACTTATTTTATAAACCATAAAATGAAGTTTGAAAAGCTAAAAATAAAGCTTGAAACTTTATAACTTTTCTTGTGAATTAAACGAGTAAACACGATTTTAAAACAAAGTGACCACTAAGACACTTATACAAGTACAAATGCTAATTTTCTTTAGCATATACAACACATACATGAACATGATCATTTATTTACAGGCCATAATAACAAATCACAAGTAAGATCATAACTTCCAAACTATTATCAACATTAGACTTCAATTTCAAGTCTAAATTCAACATCTCATACAAGCATATATATGTATAACAAATCTTCATTATAAATCCATCAAACAACCAATATTTTACAATAATAATAAACAACATAATAAAGACTGAATCTTTCTGTAAAGAAGTGAGTTTTACTCACCAAAAAGTCAAAAGAAAACCAAACCAAAGTTCTATCACTTGAACCAACCCCGGAGTATTTCTTTAGGAAAAATATTATTTTTTCAAGGGAAGAGGGTTCTTTTGGCTCAGCCCAGTGACCTAGGGGTTCGACCATGATATGCTTGAGAGGTTCCTTGACTTGTTTTGAGAAGAAGAAATTGTAGGAAGAGAAGAAAAAGCCTTAAATGGTTTTAAAAGTGGAAAAGGACACGATTTTGAAATAAGGAAGCCATTAGAAGGTTTCTGAACTTATGAAAGAAACATATGAAGTTTGGATAAAAACATGAAATGAAATGGAAAATGAGATAGATTTTTGGGATTGTTTTTGTATAAATTGAAATAACCAAATTACCAAACTAACCCTTAAGTACCTACTCTCCACTCAAAACTTGCCACATCACCATATCTCCTCTTCTCCTTTACACCACACGTAAGCATCCCCCGCCCCTCTTTTCTCCATCAAATAATCTATTATCTTTGTTTAATACATTAAGAGATAATGTGACAGTATATTCTTTTTATTTTTATTTAAATTTTTGAAAAAAGACTTCACGTATCCTCCTTAAGTAAGCACATTTTTACTGCATTATAAATACATGTGAGTATATGTTTCACTAAAATGTTTATGAACTTTCCAGCAACTTTTAGATGACAAAAAATCGAAAATTTGGAAAATGTTTTCTGGTTAAGTTTCTATTTTTCTTCAAACTAATTATTTTTGTAAACAAATTCCGAAAACCATTTCGCCGTCACTAGTTATTATTTAAAAGAGTTTTATTTAAGCCATAAAATCCATTAATTTATTATCTAAAATCATGTTAAATATTCATATTTAAAGTAATTAAATTCTGGGCCATTACATTCTCCCCTCTTAAAAGAATTTAATCCACAAATTATCACACAAGAAGATAACTTAAACTAACCTGTACAATAGATACACACCAAGCAACTACATCACAACAGTGCATAGACAATCCATACAATCAAGCAAAAATCTATCCTAGCATCAACTCAGGATAAGCTTCCCTCATACCATCCTTCATCTCCCAAGTACAGTCTCAGGGATCTTCACTCCACTTAATCCTGACTAATCTCACTACCTTATTACGTAGTCTCTTCTCATCCCGATCCATAATATAAAATGGATGTCTAATCACCGTCAAGTTAGGTTCCACTTCTAAATATTCTTGCATAGATTGCTCCACAATCAGTGTTTGGTCATGCATATACTTTTATAGATAGGACACATGGAGAACATTATGACCCCCGACAGCCTCTTCGACAGCTCATCTCTATAAGCAAGTGGCTCAATCTTCACAAGAATTAGAAAAGGTCCAACATACCTTGCGCTAACTTTTCACCTTTCCCAAAATAAACAACTCCTCTAATCGAAAAAATCTTTACAAACATGAAATATTCAATATCAAATTCCAAATCCTTCACCTTCGATTTGCGTCACTCTTTTGTCGATCCTGGACTTCTTTTATCCCCCTTTTGATCACCATAACCTTTTTCATAGCCTCCCGAATCGTATCCGGTCCAAGCACTAGTCGATCCCCTGTCTTCACCCAATATGCTAGTGACTTGCACAGCCGTCTATAAAGAGCTTCATAGGGCGCAATGCCAATGCTAGTCTGATCAATGTTGTTGTAGGAGAATTCCACCAAGTGTAGATGATCTTCCCACACTCCTCCAAAGTCCAAGATGCATGCTCTTAACATATCCTCTAAGATTTGGTTCACCCGCTCAGTTTGACCATTGGTTCGAGGGTGGTGACATTGCTCAAACTTAGCTTTATTCCCAAAGCTACCAATAACGCCTACTAAAACTGGCCGGTAAAGATGGGATCACGATCACTTACTATGTTCACCGGACCTCCATGTAATCAGAGATCTCCCTTATGTATATCTCTACCAACGACGCTACAGTCCTTGTCGATTTTATTGGAATAAAATAACCACTCTTGATTAGCCGATACGCAATGACCCATACCTCTTTATTCCCTTTCCTCAATCTAGGCAATCCATCGATAAATTCCACCGATACCTATTCCCATTTTAAATTTGGGATCTCCAACAGTTGAAGTAGCCCAACAGTTTTCTAGTGATCACCTTGATCTTTTGATAGTTCGCACTCCTACTTACAAAGATAGTGATATCCCTCTTCATCCCCTTCCACGAGAACACCCGCTACATATCATGATGCATCTTTGAGACCCCTGGACGGATACTCAACTTGGACTGATGACATTCCATTAAAACTCCTGCCTAAGACCATCGACATTCGAAACATACGTCCTTCTACTCATACGCAATACACCCCGATGGTCAATCTCAAATCTCAAGTAATTGCCTTCCTCAACATCCTTGATGATTTCCATTAAGCGATTATCTTCCCTTTGCTTGCCCATGATCTTTTCCAAAAGAGTTGGAGTAACTTCCAAGAGAGCCAAAATTGCATTCTTGCTCAGAGCGTCTGCCGCCACATTGGTCTTTCCTGACATGTAGAGAATATCCAAGTCGTAAGTCGCTAGAAATTCCAACCACCTTTGCAACCTCAAGTTTGGATCCTTTTGAGTAAAAAGAAATTACAGAGACTTATGATCCGTGAAGAGCTCAAGCTTCTCATCCATCAAACAATGTCTCCACATCTTCAAAGAAAACACCACTACTAACAATTCCAAATCATGTGTAGCATAGTTCTTTTCATAGGGCTATAGTTGCCTGCTAGCATAAGCAATCACCTTTTCGTGCTGCATCAAACCAGCACCCAACCCAACTCTACAAGCATCGGCATACACTGTTAGTCCTTCGCTTCCATCTAGAATGACTAAAACTAAAGCACTGGTTAACCTCCTCTTCATCTCAACGAAGGCCTCCTAACACTTTGTAGTCCATACAAACTTCTCATCCTTCTTCGTCAGCTTAGTCAAATGTGAGGCAATCTTAGAATAACCCTGAAAGAATCTCCTATAAAATCCGTCCACGCCTAAGAAACTATGAACTTCAGTAGGAGTCTGCAATGTTTTCCATTCTTCAACAGTCACTACCTTTGCCGGATCAACTGAGATACAATTTCCCGACACAATATGTCATAGGTACCTTACTTCTAGAAAATTTTGCCTTCAGAACGTTTTTCCTTAATGTTTCAAACACTACTTCGAAATGGTGTCGGTGCTCTTCCTCAGTCTTGGAGTAGATAAGGATATCATCTATAAAGGCTAACACGAACTTATTGAGAACATTCCTGAAAATGTGATTCATAAGGTTTACGAAATACACAGATGCATTAGTCAGCGCAAAAGGTGCAACCAATCACTCAAAGAAAAAGTCTGGCCCTATGAATGCAGTTAGGGGTATCCTACCTTTTGTTACTCTCAGTTGGTGAAATCTAATAACTAGGTCAATCTGGGAGAATATTATATCTCCATGAAGCTAGTCAAAAGGTCATCTATATGGGGTTAGGGGTACTTATTCTAAATGGTCTCTCTCGATAAACCACACATCGTCTTAAAGACCCATCAAACTTGGCCACAAAAACCATTGTTGATCTCCAACTTGAATGACTCAGTCTAATCAGCCCTCTCCTCAATAAATCATTGGTCTGATTTATTAGTTCCTCCTTTCTTAAAGCCATTTTCTGCATAAGTTAAACAATAGGTCTTATATCGGGAATTAAGTCAATGCGGAATTCAACCTACGATGTGAATATAGACTATTAACCTCTTCGAAGATAACGGGAAAGTTTGTAACAATTTCTATCGACCATAACTCATCTTGGGATGATTCTGATGCATCAAAGAAACTACACATCCATTCGGCAAGATCTTCATAAGATATCTCAACTTACCTTCCCGTCCTCCTTTTCAACACTAAAGTCCACTCGCCACAGTCTAAGACGGCTTTATTCTTCGGCAACTAATTTGTACATAGAACAATATCAAACCCCTTAATATCCAAGATAATATGTTACAAGGAAAATGGTCAACGAGGTAAGAAATTCACATATACTCACAGATCGAGCATAGATTGTGGTACCTCCTATGGGATTTGACACACAAATAGGGATTGCTATAAATTTTAGGGAAAGTTGCAACCTATCTATCGATTCTTTAGAAAAAATTACAGGAAGCCCCGATATCAAACAATATTCAAACAAAAATTCCATTAACTATTAAAGTACCTTCAAGAACCCCCTTCACATCTGCCAAGGTCGATGGCTCATCCTTGATAGCAACCTACCATCCCTTATTCATAAGTGGACAGTCCTTTACCATGTGCCCTGAGTATTGACAGTTGTAGCAAAGCGTCTTTTAAACCATTGGAGAGATGGCTCCTCCTTGCTGTTTGGATGCTTCAAGAATTCTTACAGTACCTGGCTAGATGACCCTTCTGCTTGCACTGATAACATTTAACATTTTTGAACTTGTTTCCTTGGTCTCCTTCTGGCTTCCTTTTTCCCTGCTTCTTCCAATTCAGGTTAAATTTTCTCTTGTTTGGATTGTCGCTATTTCCACCGGGTACTGTTGGTAGCTTCTTTTTCTCCAAAACTTCATATCTAAGAGCCATATCTACTAAATCCACAAAAGAACCCTTAAGATGGGCAGCCATCTTTTCTTAGAAACCTTCTTTCATCCCCATTACGAACACCTCATTCTTCTTAAGTGGGGTGTCATTTAACTCTAGTCCAAAACGAGATAACTCATTAAACTTTGTCTCATACTCAACCACCGATGGGTCTCCTTACTTGAGGTCCAAGAAATTTATATGCATTCGAGTCTTTCCAACTGTGGGCATGAACTGATCCTCAAACACTTTCTTAAATCTAACCCACAAGAAATCATCCTTCGGAATATTAGCTGTAACGGAGCCCCACTAAGCTGCTGCTCCATCATGCAACTACCAGGATGCTAAGAACCGCTTTTGCTCATCTGATAGATGAATACCCTTCAAAATATTCTCCTAGGATCGAAGCCAAGCCTGAACTTCGACATGACGGATTTCATTCCCTTGAATGTCTTTCCTCCCAGATATGTATAATCCTTTCATGTGGTTACAAAGTTGTAACATCCTTTATCTTGAGGCCAAAGGTAGGTGTTATAGATGTTGTAGTCATTTATATTATTTAACTTTCGGTGATAAAATACGGTAATGTTATTGACATCCATAATATCAGAAGCATATGAGTATAAAATAAAAGAGATTTCAAAAACAAATTTTCTGATTACGTTTGAAATCAATATTTTATATTCAGTTACATGATCCTAAACGATTGCCAGGTTTCATTCAAATACAATTATTATAAATTACGCCAAAAGCGGCATATGAAGATGCCCTCTTAGATGATCGTAGTACTAAATAGATAGACATATCAATCATAAATAGATCATAGCGGAAATACTACTAAACAACTCGTACATATCTAGTTTTTCCTCCTGCACGTCTTCGTAAGCTTATTCGTCCAACCCACTAAACCTGAAAAGACCTTAGCTCTCAGTCTACTCAAATTAAATTTTGAGCACCGAATAGTTTAAGGGGAAAACATAAACTTCGATTCAGACATAAAGCCTAGTGTGAATAATAATATTACATCTCGGTTTACTAATATTAAGTGAGACCATGCCACTTAGCGGAATGGGTTTCCTCTCACTAATATCCTTTCAAAAGCATATCTTTTACAAATCAAAATCCTGCAATCAAACTGATTATAATAGCAAGAGCAATAACATATATGCATATAAATCAGGTAATTAATAGACTATCTGTGCACATTATAGTTTCATCTGGCTAACTATTAACCATCGGCTGACTCGGGCTTACCAAACGTAATCAATAATCTAACTTCTATTAGACATAATACTGGGCCATCTGCCCTTAACCATCTTCTTCTAGGGTCAACTGATCCTAATGGTTTTGCGGGCTCACCAAAAACCCATCTTTACTCTGTATATTCTCTTCCATGTGCAACATCATTTTAGTCTCATCTATGACAAAGCCCTACATACTATAATTTTGGAATTATTTTAGCTAGGGGCTAATAGCTAGAGTATAGGACACGACCCAATACCAGTCGCATTTGGCCTTCTAATATCCGAGTCATAAACTTAAGGTTAACTACCCTCTTAAATTTTCATTTCCTTGTTTTACCCATGAAATCATATCTTTATAAAATAAGGAAATTGTACTCTTGGCTTTACTCAACATACTTATGCCATGATATATGCTTTACATAAAACAATGTTGATGAAATCTAATCAATAAGATTATCCATCCCTTCAAAATATGTTAAAACCCTTTCAACTTAGAAAACTTTAGGCCATAAAACCAAAGCAATACCTTCGAAACTCTTGTTTAAAACCTTAAACAATACCTTTCAAAATCATTGAAAACAACCCTTTTGAAAGAATTACTTAAAACCTTAGACATCCTCTTTCAGAACCATTTACACATATCTTTCGAAAGCATTAGACCTTCCTTTTGAAATACTTAAAACATATCTTTCGAAACATTCACAATATACCTTTCGAAAGCATTGGGCTTAAGTAAAGGTTTGTGGAAACATTGCTTCGAAACCATTTAACATTATAAACTATTGGGTTTATCATTTACCATTGGGTAAAAGAAAACAATAGCAAAAGTATCCTTCTCGAAAGCTTTAATCCAAGTAAAGGAATTGGTGAAAAGGATAGCTTAAAAACCCAGCCTTTCGAAACCGTTTGCCTCCTAAACCATTTAAAAGCGGCTATATGACCCTTTTGAAAGCATTAAGAAAGCGGCTTCAAAGTTAAAAGGCAAAAACACCCCTTTCGAATACATTGTGATTCGAAAGGTATAAATGTGGCAGCTAGGTATCGAATTGGTTCAAACGAGGTTATCCTTTCGAAAGCTTCTTTTAAAACAAAAGCAAGTGACAAGTCTTTCGAAAGCTCCTTTCTAAAAACAAAGGCAAGTGGCCACTTATTCGTAAGCTTTTTTTAAACAAAGATGAGTTGAATGAATCGAAAGCCAGTTAGAGTGGCTTCAACCCCTTCGAATGCATGCCTTCGACATGTTCCCTTTCGCCTTTCTCCAATGCATTATGTACCAATTACTTGATACCATGTGCAACGGTTTTGAATGGGTTTGAAAGGCCTACTGGGCATGGTGACGAAAGCAAGCAAAAAAGTGGCAAAGTTGTAATCTGAAACAAAACTGATTTTATGCCTTTCAAAATAATTTCTTTTCACCTGACTTTCACAATTTATCAAAATATGATTGGTTGCCATTTCTTTATCAAAATCCTTTTGTAAAAAGGCCGTCGAATTCAAATTTTACAATTCAAAACATTTTAATCAAATAAGCCCTTCTCCTTGATATAACATATAAAACATTTAAGTTCCTTAACTTAAAATAGTTTTATAACCATAGTAAAATACTTTGGAAAATTTCCTAAAATCATAACAATTCACTTTTAGTATGCTTTCTAACATATATAAATTTCAGACCCAAAATTATTATGTAATTGCCTTAAATAATTTATACCCAGTTTTAACCGTTTTCTCTCATAGAAAATCCATAATAAATCCACAATTACTTAGAAAATTTTGAAAATTGAAACCAATTTCTAAAATAGTGTTTTTCGTCATATATAAAAAACGCAACTCGTTTAGACATTATATAATAGGTTTTCTAATCTAAACATATCATAAAACCCATAAAATTATATAAATCATCAACAAGCATACATATATCTATTTAAAAAACTATAACATGGCATATCACTTGTAATATAATTCATACATAATGATGAAACCAAAACCATTATCAAAAATGAGATGCAAATCAAATTATTCACCTTGGCTTGGTGTTAAGAAGGTTGAGATTTTCTCTTTGATTAATTTCTTCAAGTTTTCTACTTGATTCCTAGCTTATCTTCTTTTTGATTCCTCCTAATGGTGGCCGGCCGAGCTCTTAAGGCTTTAATTTTTGTTTGTAAATGTTAGAATGAAGAATAAAAGGGTTTAGGGTATTAGAATGAAGGATGTTCCCACTTTACCCTTATCGTAGTTCTTTTACTTACTTATTTTCAATTATCTTTTGCTTATACATTCATTGAGGCATGACCCCTTACTAATTAAAAAATCTCAATCCTTAACTACTAACATTATTTTATTTTATTTATTCAATTAAATGTTCAAAATAATGTTACTCAAAATTTGGGTAACTATAGGCCCCCTTCTTTAAATAATTTCATCCTTGAAATTAAGATAAGGTACTCACAACAACGAACATAAAGGTAAAACATACCATAAAACAAGTTAGGATAAGTATCTCTAATCCTGCTCTCAATTTCTCACGTCGACACTCCACTGGTTGTCTTGTTCCTTAGTCTCCTCTCATCTCTCGCGAATATATGAACTGGTTTTCTAATTATAGTCATATCCGGTTCCACTACCAAGTCATCTAACACAATCGGTGCAATAGTAGTCTCTGGATCTCGAATACACTTCCTTAGATGAGAAATGTAAAAAACATTATGGACTCCTATCAAATTATTCGGTAACTCTATTCTATAAGCGAATTTCCCGACCCTTTCTATAATAGGAAACAGTCAAACAGATCTCGATGCCAATTTTCCTGATTTTCCAAATCAGGTTACATCTTTCATCGGTGACACCTTGAGGAAAACATTATCTCCGACTAAGAACTATAAGTCTTTCCGTCTCTTATTAGCATGACTCTTCTGCCTAGACCGAGCTTCCTTTATTCTAGCCTGGATTAACTCAATCTTTTATGTAGCTTCTTTTACCAATTCTGGACCAAGAATCAATCTATCCCCGGTCTTTAACCAACAAATGAGAGATTTGCATAGCCTTCCATACAAAGCTTCAAATGGTGTTATCCTTATACTAACCTGATAATTGTTGTTATATGAAAATTCGATTTAGTTTAGACGGTCTTCACATGATCCTCCGATATCTAGCACACAAGCTCTTAATAAATCCTCTAAGACTTTGTTAACTTTTTTCGCCCATATGTCTACGGATGGTAAGCGATACTCATCTTGAGCTTGGTACCTAAAGTCTCCTGTAGACTCTTCCAGAACTCACTAGTAAATAAGGAATCTCTATCACTTACTATACTACTAGGAATTCCATGTAGTCTAACCACGTTCTTTATAAACAATTTAACTAAAACATATGCCATCCTGGTTGACTTGACTAGAATGAAATAGGCACTCTTGGTCAACATTTCCACTGTGATCTATATACTTTCATTTCCTCGATTTGACATTGGTAACCCATCTATAAAATCCATTGAAATACGATCCCACTTTCAGACTGGAACATCTAAAGGCTGAAGTAACCTACTCGGTTTCTGATGTTTGACTCTTACCTATTGACAGTTTAAACACTGCCTCACCCATAAACCTACGTCTTTCTTCATATCTTCTCAGAAGAAACTCCTTTTCATATCCTGATACATCTTAATTCCTCCTGAATGAATGATGAGCTTCGAATGATGGCATTCTATAAGAACTTCCTTCCTAATGCTTCCCACATTCGGAACACATAGTATTCCTTTCTTCCTCAACCACCCACTCTGGTCAAGAATGAAATCCTTAAAGTCATTGCACTCTGTTCCATTTCTTAACTTTCTAATTCTTTCAGCCAATAATGGATCCTCTCCTTGTTTAGAAGCAATCCTTTCAATCATTACTGGTCGAACTTCTAAACATGACAACATGGTGGTTTCTCGACTAGAACTAGCCTTGGATCTCCATTGTATTCCACATCTGGTCAATGCTTCTATATCTTTCCACTCAGCTATCATTGCCAATACCACATTCTGATGTTTTCTGCTAAGTGCATCTGCAACCTTATTGCCTTTTCCCGGTATGTAATCAATACCAAAATCATAAGTGGCTAAAACTTCATCCACCTATGTTGTCTCATATTCAACTTCTTTCGAGAGAATAAATACCTTAAGGACTTATGAGCTGTGTATAATATAAATCTCTCCCCCAAGAGATAATGTCTCCATACTTTCGGTGCGAAGATCATCACTTCTAACTCTAGATCATGAGTAGGATATCTCACTTCATGCAGTCTAAGTTGTCGTGAAGTGTTGGCAATAATTTTACCTTTCTGCGTCAACACAACCCCTAATCTGGTTCTGTAACAACCCGGGATTTTGGAGATTACTGTTAATTTAATATTAACAGTAGTCTCCAAAATCCCGGGTTGTTACAGGTTCCACATGCATAGCATACACTACTATCATTGATTCTCATCTGGAACTACTAACACAGGTGCATTGGTTAATGGATGCTTTAACTTAAAGAATGCTTCCTCATATTTGTCTGACCAAATAACTTCATGTCCTTCGTGGTTAGCTTAATCAAAGGCACTGCTATCCATAAGAAATCCTTAATGAATCTTTGATAATAGCCGGCGAGTCCAAGAAAACTTCTGATCTCAGTCACCTATCAGGTCTCTTCTAGTTGTTAATAGCTTTGATCTTATCCGGATCAATGGACAAAACCTTACATGAAATCACGTGACCAGGAAATTCAACTTCTTTCTTCTGGAAATGACACTTCGAAAACATCGCCTTTAGTTAATGCTGACTCAGTGTGTCAAGAAATTCTAAGGTGAACTTCATGATCCCTTTCATCCTTAGAATACATTAATATGTCGTCTATGAACACTAGTACAAATCTATCCAGATGTTCTGTGAATATTCTGTTCATCAAGTCCACGAAGAATGATGGCGCATTAGTTAGTCCGAACGACACCACTAACCATTTGTATGATTCACATCTTGTCCTAAACGTCGTCAAAGAAATACTATTCTCTGCTATTCAAGCTGATGGAACCCATTGCCAAATCCAATCGAGAAAATACATTGGCTCCACTCAACTGGTCGAACAAATTGTCAATTCTAGGTAATGGGTACTGATTCTTTATCGTCCATTCATTTAACTTACGATGATCGATACACAACCTTGATCCGTACAGTATCCTTACAAACACTGTAGCTGCTTCCTAAGGCGAACTGCTTGGTCTGATAAAGTTCCTACCTTCTAAATCTACCAACTGCACTGTTGGGGGTGTTTCGACCGGTCCTATACCACCGAACCAACCATCTTCCCTCCTACTACCGGACCAATCATCTTCCCTCCTACCACCGAACCGACCATCTTCCCTCCTACTACCGAACCAACTATCTTCCCTCCTACCGGACCAACCCACTTCCATGCATCACCGAAGCAAGGCCCTGCCGAACCAACGTTGTCAGGCCAGATTACATCAGCCCAGGCCCACCAGCAGCTACATACGTCCAGGACTCCTGCCCCCAGCCTCACTCTATAAATAGAGGGGCAGGGGTACAACAATGGCAGACAAGTTTGAGAGCTCAGGCATGGATAGAACTTTCAAACAACTTTCAGTTACTTGTAATCAAAGCTTTGTACTTGTAATCTGAATAGAAAAGGAGAATAACATATAAAGTGGACGTAGGCACATTCTGGCCGAACCACTATAAATCTATGTGTCTTTTACAGTTTAGTCCATCTATTTTATATATTCGCATAAATCACCCAAATCGCTAAGAACCATATATAATCAACTAAATCATACGACTTGGAGGTGTTTGCCCATTTTTTGTGCAAACATTTTTGGTGCTTTCACTGAGAGCAGGAGCTCGAAGCTTCAGCTTCTCCCACTTATCCCTTTTCCTATCAGGATCGTTCATTACTTAGAAAACATGCCTCCCGGACAGAAGAAGGATGCTAACAAAGGAAAGAACATCGCAACTGGCAGTATCCCAGATCCAGTGATCAGAGATCAAGACAATCGTCCGGTTCCAACAACAAATGGAAATCAGGCAAATCCGACAGCTCATACTACGGAACAACCAATTACAAGGGCGGATCTGGACAGGGTTGTGGCTGAAGTAACTAACCGCTTCGCATCTCAACAAGAAGCCTTGGTGGATCAACTCATGTCACGCTTAAGGGATGTTGAAGAAACCAACCGCAACACTGAATCATGGGGTGAGTCCCGGTCTGGAGGATCTGGGAGACGACAAAGGTCTTTCTTCTTCGAAGAGGCTAATAACATAAACAACAATGGTAGGAGCCAAGACCGGACTCAGCCCGAATTCCGACCCGAGGAAACACTTGGAACCGAACCCAATAGGAGGGGTACCAGGCAGGGGTCGGATGTAGCTGAGCCTGCATTGCTACCTAACCATGGAAACACCAATAGACGGGACCGAGCTGGAGCCCAGCCCGAAGTTGGACCCGAGAGAGTGCTGAGAACAGAATCCAGCAGGGGAAGACCAAGGCAAGGGCCAACTGTGGCTGACCCCAGCGTGCCCCCGGAAGACCAGAGGCAGCCATTGGAGAATGTTAGGAATGATAGACGATACCATCCCTACACGTCATCTGGACGGGATCAATCCCGCAGGGAAGAACCAAACTCATTTCTATCTGGTCCAAGTTCTGATGAAAGGATGGCACGATTGTTCAGAGAGTACGTCCAACGGGACCAAAGGGATCGGGGGATAGACGCTAGGATAACTAGCCCCTTCACCCGCAATATCGAAACTGCCATCACCCCCCGGGAATGAAAAATGCCAACAATGGAACCTTACAAGGGAACCTCTGACCCCGTTGTACACTTGTAGAGATACACACAACATGTGCTCATGAGCGGAGCAACAGAGGGAGTGTTGTGCAAATACTTTCCACTATTCTTGGCAAATCTAGCTACCTCCTGGTTCTGCCATCTACCCCAAGGATCCATCGGCTCATGTGAAATGTTGAAAGAAAAGTTCATCAGCCAGTTCCGCATTCATGTGGAACAACCCAAGGACGCTTATTCCCTATCTAATATCAAACAGAAGCCCGGAGAGACAGTGCAACAATATCTAACCCGATGCAACGCCGCAGCGACCGCAGTCCAAGATGCCGACGAGAAACTTATCCTAATGACCCTCTGCAGTGGTGTGCATCCGGATACTAAATTTGCTAGGAGACTAACGAAAGAAAAGCCAGCTAGCTTACTCGATTTCTTCCATGAAGCCGAGAAATATATGAGACTTGAAGACGCTGCCATTGAAAGGCAGACAGGGCGACAAACCAAGGCAGCTCATGGCAACACCCCCGCAGTAGCAAAGGACATTCGAAGAAATAACTCCAGAGATAGTGCTGGGGGCAAGAAGGGGGAAAAGCGCTTATATAGGCCAGGACCGAGATTTGACTCTTACACTCCTTTAAATGAAACAATCGAAAACATCTTCTTGGCCACCCAAGACGAAGTTAGATACAAGCGCCCCCGCACAAGAAAGAATCATATAATGCAATTAAGTCTAGAAAGTTCTGCTGCTTCCACGAATCTCATGGGCATAACACCAATGAATGCCATCATCTTCGTAACTTGATTGAAGAACATATCAGAAGGAAGAGACTAGAGCGCTATGTGAAAGGTCAGAACAGGACTTCAACTCCTGCCAATGAGAACCCAGGGCTACCCCTCCCAGAAGTAGGCGGAGGAAATCGCAACACCAGCGACTCCAGTTAAGAGAAGATAGTGGTCCTTACCATATCAGGAGGACCACACATCGCCGACGGAAGCTGGGCAGAGATGGAGAGGTACGGTAAGTTACTTAGAAACAATGAAGGCTACGTTAATTCTGTTACAGAAGAACGCCACCCGAAACGGAAAGAGAATGATGACACCATTCAGTAGGCGTGATCTAGAGGGAAGGCAGTACCCCCACGTGGATCCTATGGTCATCTCTGCCTGGTTCGGTCCAGCCAAAGTTTTTCGAATTCTAGTAGACACTGGAAGCTCAGTAAATATCCTATTCGATCATGCTTTCGACAAAATGAAGCTGTCAATGAAGGATGTATCTTCCTGCAGCAAACCGCTACATGGTTTCACCGAAGATGCGAAGATGCCCCTCGGGCAACTAGACCTCTTTGTCGAAATAGAAAGTCATCCCCGCTCCGTTGTGCGAAAACAAACGTTTGTGCTAATAGAGAACCACTCGGCCTACAACGCCTTTTTGGAAAGACCAGCCTTGTCTGACTTCCAAATTGTCCTAGCACCGTGATGCCTGAAGATGAAATTCCCAACAGATAACGGAGTAGGAGAAATAGAGGGAGATCAAGACCCAGCTCGAGATTGCTATGTAACTGAACTCCGCAATAACCGCAGGAAGGATAAAGGGAAGGATGCAGAGACTTCTCTCTGCAAGAAAAACTTGGAAGCATAGCAATTAAAGAAAGACCCTCCTCTTCGATATACCAGTGATCCTTTCAACGAATTAGACCCCAGGGACAAGAAGGAGGAGGCCACCACCGAGCCTGCAGAGGCTATGGAATTTGTATCTGTGGACAAACACAACCCAAGTAGAGTGCTGAGAGTCGGGTCTCAGTTAAGAGCGGAATTGAAGGATCAACTCGTCGATTTTCTTCGCCACAACATGGATGTATTTGCGTGGACGCACGCTGACATGACTGGAATCTCCCCAGACGTAGCATGCCACGTACTGAACATTGATCCCACCAAGGTACCAGTAAAGCAGAAAAAGAGAAGCATGGGGCAGAACGATCAGCGGCCCTCGAGGAAGAAGTAAAGAACCTACTTGCCAATGACTTCATACGAGAAGCCATCTACCCAGAATGGATCACCAACCCGGTACTGGTAAAGAAAGCTAATGGGAAGTGGCGAACGTGCATCGATTTCTCCAACTTAAATGACGCTTGCCCGAAGGACTGCTTCCCACTCCCCCGAATCGATCAACTCGTGGATAGCACAGCCGGACATGAACTCTTATCCTTTATGGACGCATACTCAGGATATAACCAGATCCCTATGCACGTCCCCGATCAAGACCACACTAGTTTCATCACCGACCGGGGATTGTACCGCTACAGAGTAATGGCTTTTGGACTTAAAAACGCTTATCAGCGCCTTGTCAACAAGATGTTTGCGGTACTAATAGGACGAACCATGGAAGTTTATGTGGATGACATGCTGGTAAAATAGAAGAAAGCCAACGATCATATAAACCAGCTGGATGAGATGTTTCAAGTACTTCGCCAATATGGAATGAAGCTGAATCCTCTAAGTGCTCCTTCGGAGTATCGTCGGGAAAGTTCTTGGGATTCATCGTCCATGTCATAGGGATTGAAGCAAACCCCGAACAAGTCCAGGCTCTACAAGATATCAAGATACCATCCACTCGAAGAGAGATGCAAAGCCTAAACGGGAAAGTGGCCGACCTAAGCAGGTTCATCTCTAAAGCAACCGACAGATGCATCCCTTTTTTCGAAGCTCTAAAGAAAGACAAAGGAAAGTTCGAATGGACTAACGAATGCTCAACGGCCTTCCTTAACCTAATCGAACACCTTCAAAGACCACCAGTACTCTCGACTCCAAATGAAAGCGAAGAACTATACCTATACCTTGCTGTATCGTCCCATGCTTTAAGCGCCGCTTTGGTGAGAGAGGACAACCGCGCGCAGCGGCCCATATACTTTGTAAGCAAGAGATTTACAGGGGCAGAAGCCAGATACCCTAAACTTGAAAAGATAGCATACTATTTGCTAATCACGTCACGGAAGCTGCGACACTATTTCCAATCTCATTCCATCAGAGTTTTAACCGATCAACCGCTAAGGCAGGTACTCCATCGCCCCGACACTTTTGGGCGACTACTTAAGTGGTGCATTGAACTGAGTCAATATGAGATCACCTACCATCCTCGCACCGCCATCAAGGGACAAGCCATGGCCGATTTTATTGCCGAATTCACTACCAACGTAGGTAAGGATCAATCTGAAATAACAAAAGATATCAAGTGGAATCTCTTTGTAGATGGAGTATCAAACGAACAGGGCTCGGGGGAAGGTATTGTAATAATCACCCCCAGGGGAAGGAAGCTGCACTATGCCCTAAGGTTGAAATTCGCTGCCACCAACAACGATGCAGAATATGAAGCAGTAATAGCAGGACTAGAACTTGCCTTAGAAATTGGAGTCAGTTCTTTATGTCTCCATAGTGATTCTCAACTTATTGTAAATCAAATACTGGGAGAATTCCAGACTCGAGGAGAACGATTCACAGCATATCTAAAGAAGACCAAGCTGCTTCTCAATCAATTGGATCGCTATTTAATCAAACACATTCCTCGAGGAGAGAATCAGGAGGCCGACGAACTGGCAAAGCAAGCTAGCATGAAGGACGGCACCACTTCCGAAACAATAACCATCTCAAAGCAACTAACCCCGAGTTTCGAGCAAGTGAATCTGATAGCTGCAATCGAAAAGGGAACTTGGATGACTCCCATCCGGAAGTACTTACAAAGTGGCACGCTGCCCAACGGGAGTAGCGAAGTTAAGAAAATCTTGAGAAAAGCTTCCCGCTACACAATACAAGAAGGCATCCTCCATCGGCGCGGCTTCTCTAACCCCTTATTAAGGTGTGTCGCTGGAAGGGAAGCCAAAAAAGTCCTGTCCAACACCCATCAAGGAAATTGCGGAGATCACACTGGAGGGAAGATTCTAGCAAAGAAAATACTCCGATATGGGTATTACTGGCCCACTTTAAACAAAGACGCCATAGACTTCGTCAAGAGATGTGACAGATGTCAGAAATTTGCTAAGATTCCTCGGCTATCAACAAACAAAATTACTCAAATGACCAGCCCTTGGCCCTTTGCAGTATGGGGAATTAACTTGATTGGTGAACTGCCGATGAGCCGAGGCAGAGCCAAATATGTTGTAGTGATAGTTGACTATTTCATCAAATGGGTGGAAGCGAAACCTTTAAATAAAATATCTTCGGCAAAAGTTATTAACTTCTTGATCAAAAATGTTCTATGTAGGTACGGGGTTCTGCTCAAAATCATATCGGACAATGGACTTCAGTTCGACAGCGAGGAGTTCACCGACTGGTGCCGAGAGCGCGGAATTCACAAAAGCTTCTCATCTGTGGCTTATCCCCAGGCAAATGGACAAGTCGAAGCTGTCAACAAAATTCTCAAAACTCTAATCAAGAAGAAGCTTGAAAAGTCAAAAAGCGCTTGGGTGGATGAACTTCCTACGGCACTTTGGGCCTACTGCACGTCTTTCAGAACATCAACAGGGCATACTCCTTTCTCTTTGGCATACGGATCGGAGGCCATGCTCCCAGTTGAAACTGTAGTGCCCTCCCACCGTAGGATCCACTACAACTCTGAAGAGAATGAAGAACTCCTACACATGTCTTTGGACCTAATTGAAGAAAGAAGAAATGATGCAGCACTTAAAGCGGCAGCTCACAAGCAAAAAGTGGCAGCACGATACAACTCCAAAGTCAAGCACCGTAGCTTACGAGAAGGAGATCTTGTTCTCAAACGGATCTTCCCACGCCCCGAAGCGCTAGATGCAATCTGGAACGGACCCTATATAATTCATAAAGATCTCCACAACGGAGCTTATATTTTGTCAACAGTGGATGGAGAGGTGTTCCAGAGGGCATGGAACATCCAACACCTTCGTCGATACTTTTCTTAACTTGTACTGCCCATATGAAGTGAATTAACGAAGAGAATCAGCGGACGTAGGCATTTTCCTGCCGAACCACTTAAAAAATCTTGTCTCTTTTTAAACTTGTTCCTTTATATCTTGGCTGCTTGTTAAGCTTTATCCTTTTCTGTTGAACAAAATCCTGTATAACGGCATTTCCATTCTGGACACTTCACGGCACAACCTCACATGGACAAGACCTAACATGTACTATACGAATCTATGCCCTCGTCAATGAAACACTTTTGCTCTAGCATCCCTCTGCTGCGGGTTAACTCATTGCTCGCGACGGCCCTCAAAGCCAACTGTAATGAGCCGATCATAAGCCACCGAGAAGGACGATTATAGCCGAGGCAGCTCATTACGGCTTTCGGCTCGCCGGCGACTGTGAACCGATTATAAGCCCCAACATAAGGTGTGGCCAGCCAGGGGCAGTTCACGGTTGACGATCGGCACCCACGCTAGCTGGCCACGGTAAATCGAATAATACCCATGATTACGGTCCATAATGGCTCGGGTAGTTACTTTGCGCGATTTCGGCTCCGATGTGTCTTAAGTACGGCTGTGGTAAAAAAGAAAACTCCCCGCGGAGGCGTAAGATGGATGACGAATGTCTTCAAGACCCACAGCTAGGGAAAGTGATTACAAAACCCGTTTGTCACAAACTTAAGCACATCGAAGGCCTATGGTGATTGGAAGTTTTACTATTCCTTATATTTCCATTTTGTTTATATAAACTTTCCTCCTATCCTCTATAACGATCACTAAAGTACATGACACAAAATAGGAGACACTCGCTAATGGGAATAAGAACTCACAGCTGGATGGCAGGACATTCAATTGCATTCCATATTTGATTACACAAGGCATTCAAAGCTACTGTCTACAACAAAAACTTGAAGGGCGGTACTCTCTTTTCTTGTGTACAAATAAGTAGCTCTGATATATTCACACATCACATTAACATTGCAAGACATGAAATTATATTTTAAGCGAGAACGTGACATCAAAACACAATTGAATCACTAGCACATGCACAGCTATATTTCTTATGCAACACATCAAAATAATGACAGCATCCTAATATGACAGAATCAGCTTATGTTATAAAGTTACATGTTAAAAATAAAGTCGTTCGTTGCAATGACATAATTACAACCTGAAAGTACATTAATGTTTTAGAACTAGTATATACAGGAATGTCAAGTAAAACCAAAAATTCCCGAATCAAGTCAAAATAGTCGACAACATCATAAGTTCATCTCTATCCTTCCAACCCCCCAAGATCTACTTGGCAGCAGGATCAGAACTCCCAACATGCTGACCAGAGGTCCCACCTATCCAATTCAGGAGAAGAATCTATTAGACAAACGATAAGCAATCAAGTTAAGAAAAGATTAAAAGGGAAGACCTACCAGCGTCTGCTCCCTGATCATCATCCTCCAACTGCACACCCACTTCCTCGGCGGTAAGCAGCCGCATGCCCTCCTTCACCGCCACCTTCTCCTCCTTGGTGAACTGAGCGGTAACCACATCCATTCTGAAGGCCACGCCACCGTCTTTATCCACATCAGCCTTGGCCTCCTCCAAAGCCCGGAGATATATCCTAGCCATGACCCGGGGGTAATCGTCCATCCAGGATAAGTTGCCCTGCTTCCAAGTACGAAAATACATATCCTGCAGCATATCATCCATCATCCCCTCGTTCTCCTCAAACTCCCTCATACGGGCCTCAAAAACCGACAACTTTGCAACGACAACATCACTCTCCAATCGGTATCTCGAGCAGTCAGCTTGAAGGGATCTCCTCATCGCCTCCATCTCCTCCTTTAGCTTGGCCTGAGCAAGCCCTGTGGCTTCGAGCCTTCCAGATAACTCCTCTACCTGCTCGAGATCCACTCTCCGAACCTCATCCACCGTTGCGATGGCCGTGTCAATTCGTTTCTTGCAAGCAGACTCCATCTTTCGCAATTCTGCCTTGCTAGCCTCTTCCATGGTTTTCTTTAGTCGTCTGGAGGCCGCCTCATGCTGTGAGATCTGAATGGCCTAATCGGCAAGCTGTTTGGCCTGATCGGAAACCATTAGCCGCAGCCGAATGTTAGCACTTCCGATTTCCTCTCCAGCCTTGACCGGTCAGGCGTGATGCCCCATCAACTTCTTGGTCTCCTCGACCACCCGATCGATGTTTGCCTTGGCCTCATCCCCCATAGTCACAATCCGAGTGGTCAACAAGTCGAGATCCAAAGACTTTATCCTCATCAAGCACCCTTACCATAGGATTGCGGGGTAGGAGGTTCTCACCGGTAACCTCATCGAAGGAAATATCATGAGAACTCGGGTCCAAATCTGGATGACCCGCAAATGGGTTACGAGCCAAGCCGGGACGATCAACATGAGTAACGGTAGGATTCTCTGATGGATGCGGAGATGGTATGGACTCAGTATCCTCCCCCGTGATGTCATGAATAGGCTGGGTTGGGGGCTGAGGTCCAAGTGAAGGTTCGAACATGGAACGCCTCCTCTTTCTCTTTTGAATATCCTCTTCAATGACTCTGAGAAGAGGACGGTAGCCGACTACGTCCCCGGAACGGTCAGTCGAGGGCTTCGGTTTAGCAGAAGCTTTGAGGAGTTTGAATTGCTCGAGGCGGTGCCGAATGTCTGATGTCTTGGCCGCCCTACCCGTTCCTGTAATAAAAACCAAGTGTTACAAGCATGCATGAGACTATAATCCAAGAAACATGTGAAGTTAAAAGAGGAGTCAAAAATTCACCTTGAACCGCCGGAGCTGCCCTGGCTGAAATGCTCTCAAAAGATGGACCGACACCAGTCCCGGCCTTATCAGATTTCTTCGATTTCTCCACCAAGGCCGACCCTTCCTCCAACCCCTCAAAGGCTTGGCGGAAAGCATCATCTGTCCACTCTTGAATCTCACCTGCTTGCCCAGAGGTCAAGGCACCAACGCCACTACCACTCTGTCCTTCGCCACCATTACCACCATCACCTTCTCCATCACCTCGGCTCTCCTCCTCGCCTCTTTACTCCTCTCCACTTTCCTCTTCTGGAACATCTGGGCATGTGCTGGGAGAGGGTCCATCATATTTCTTGAGCTTCTTCCCCCCGACGACTGGAGGTATCGAGAAGGGTCTCCTCTCGCTGCTCTTTGTCGTGGCCCCTCCTTTGGCTTTGGCAGCGCTTTCCTCGGCCGTATCCCTCTGCTTGACCACATATTGATGTGGTAGAATCAAGTTGTGTCCCAGGAGAGTGGCATTCCTGATTAGGTAAGAAGCCGACCTATCCCTTCCCGAAATGTCCTCTGTCTCCGCGGCCATCTGAACCAAGTGATCATTCTCCACGACCGCAAAGCCACTTGTCGCTAGCAAGAAATAAAAACACATAAGAAGAAGCATCTCAGTCAGAACGGAAATTATAAATAAGCTTCAACTTACAGCCAGAGGTGAAGCGGTGGATCGAAATGGTGTCATCCTGGACGAAGAACCATTCCTTCTTAAATATAGTGAACTTTGAATACAAGTCCAGGACCGGCTTGAAGGACACGGCCGATTCTAAGCTGATGTATGGAGACCCCTTCTTGTAACCTCTCAAGTTATATAGATAACGAATCTCCCGGTTAGAAGGGGGCGCCCGTACTTTATCTGAAAAATGACGAATAGGCACACCAAGATAGCGTAGGAGTTGGGCTGGAGCTGGAAAGGGGCCACCTTCAAATAGGTGACGAAGCTAACTATCCAAGCATTGATTGGAGGAATGGACCCACACATGCAGTGGTACCTACTATAAGCGAAGTATCCTTCAGGGGGATTATATGGCATGACCCCCTTCCCTGGCAACAACATGCGTGCTCTATCAATCCCAAAAAAGCAGGAGATAACATCAAGCTGCTCCTCTTTGAGAGAGCTAGGAAAGCAGTCAGGCGGAGAATTGAGAAGCTCTTGAGGACCATACCCATCTACTAGCGATCTCGGGGTGGGTCCACATGTTCCGGTCCTGACTGAGCTGGAGGCACTACGGTGGACTCTCCTTCATCCTTGGATTTCTTCTTATCTAATCGAGTTTCCATCTTACGAGACATTTATCTGCAACACAAGAAAGTATATCGTTAAAACGGAAGGTATAAACATGCAAGTGTATGTAGTCCGGAATTTCACTCGTAATTCAAAACATAAAAATTCAAGTATATAAGGTTCATTCGGCACTCAAATCCCCATGTCTCGTTTGGCAATTCAAAATGAAAATTCATTCGGTGTTCGAACCTCATGTTTCATTCGGTAGTCCCATCATAAGAAGAAAATTCACCTGGTCCGGCAGTATGGTTTGATTCGGTACTTGATTGATTCGGCACTTGATTGATTCGGCACTTGGTTGATCCGGTACTCGGTTGATTCGGCTATCTCAAAACGATAAAGGAATGACGAAGGCCTAACACCCCTATTTATAGACGAACGCAGGATGACCGCACCGGGTGATTCGGCACATATGACTGGATGGAAACATCCAAGTTAAAACAAAGTACGCCATCTGCATGCACATGCCCTACTTTGGGGGCAAGTGTTGGGGGTGTTTCGACCGGTCCTATACCACCGAACCAACCATCTTCCCTCCTACTGCCGAACCAACCATCTTCCCTCCTACCGCCGAACCAACCATCTTCCCTCCTACCGCCGAACCGACCATCTTCCCTCCTACTACCGAACCAACCATCTTCCCTCCTACCGGACCAACCTCTACCAGACCAACCCACTTCCATGCATCACCGAACCAAGGCCCTACCGAACCAACGTTGCCAGGCCAGATTACATCAGCCCAGGCCCACCAGCAGCTATATACGTCCAGGACCCCTGCCTCCAGCCTCACTCTATAAATAGAGGGGTAGGGTACAACAATGACAGACAAGTTTGAGAGCTCAGGCACGGATAGAACTTTCAAACAACTTTCAGTTACTTGTAATCAAAGCTTTGTACTTATAATCTGAATAGAAAAGGAGAATAACATATAAAGTGGACGTAGGCACATTCTGGCCGAACCACTATAAATCTGTGTGTCTTTTACAGTTTAGTCCATCTATTTTATATATTCGCATAAATCACCCAAATCGCTAAGAAACATATATAATCAACTAAATCATACGACTTGGAGGTGTTTGCCCATTTTTGTGCAAACATGCACATTTAACTCCTTCATCTCGGTAGGTGACATCCTACTTGGCGGTCTAATTACAAGTTCAGTATCTGGTACTAAATCTATTCGAAACTCAATAGCTCGTTTCGGTTGTAGTCCTGCTACAGGCTCAAAGACATCGACGAATTCTCTAATAACGAAAACTCGATTCAACTTGTCTTCTGCCTCCATAACACCTAACAAAGCATTTACCTCAAAACTAGGGTTTTCTATGGAGTATATCTGATCACTACCACTATGGCGTCTAAGTGGTATTTTCCTATCGTGACAAAATATCCTAGCATCATACTTACTTAACCAATCCATAGCCAAAATAATTTCAAACCCTACAAAATTAAATACATGCAAATTTCAAGTAAATATACGAACTAATAATTCAAACTCTAACTGGTCACATCTCATCCCAAGTATCGCATATCCTCCTATTAGATTCATAACCCTTAAGTTGTAACTAGGTAAAGGTTCTAGGTTAAGCTTATTTACCAAACAATAAGATATAAAAGATTATGATGCACCAGTATCAACTAGAACTCTAACTGATACACCACGAATCAAATGCGTACCTTCCAACACAACTTTTCTCTTCTCCTCGGCCGTTGGTCTTAAGGTAGTTGGTTCCAATGAAAACATTTTGCCTTTTCCATCCTTGGCCAGTTCCTTGCACTGGTTCTTATAATGTCCAATCTGATCACAATTTAAGAATCTCACTCCTTTCTTGTCAGCAACTTCTTCTCTTTACCTGTCTGGCACTCATGAGTGAAATGTCCCTTCATGTCGCACTTACAGCAAACTACTTCAGCCTTCCCTTTCTTGGCTGCTCCTTTTTTCCAAGTGCCTTTCTTATGGAAAAACTTTCTCTTCTAGTTCTACCCACTTTGATTTTTCCTTGCTTTGTTACTATCATGGAAAGTAAGCATCTCCTCATGCCTCAAAGCCATCTTGACAACTACATCACACGAATCCCTAATATGTGACAAAGTTGCTTTAGGAAGCTCGAGTTTCAATTCACGGATGAACTTCTCATTCCTTTTGATAACTGTATCTATTGTAGCATACCCATATCTCGATAACTCCTTAAATCTGGTAACATACTCAAGCACTGTCATGTCACCCTGCACCAACTCAACAAACTTTCTGAGCAGAGTTGACTTAGCGATATCTGACATGAATCTTTCCTACAATCTTCTTCTAAATTCTGCCCAAGTCACGGTCTCCAAATTTACTCCCACAGTAACGTTGTTCCACCAATATAGTGTTGCTCCTTGTAACTATCTAGAAGCAAGTATCCTCTTTTGCTCATTATTAAGCCCCAAATTAGCAAAAATCCTCTCGCAATGAAGCAACCAACTCTCTACTTCTATTGTGTCCTCAGTCCCGATGAATGGCTTCCCTCCAATCCTAGCATAGTCTCTGCTTAGTCCTGCATAGTTATTGACCATCGGAGCTTCCTGATTTCCTTCTCCTGCATTCCCTTCAACTAATCCCACAGTAGTTTCAATTTGTATCAACTTGACGAAGAGCTGATACATAGCTCCTATATCAACTTGCGGCGCTCCAGTATCCACATTAGCAGTTGATGCCGACTTGGATTCCTTCTAGTGTTTGGTCTGGCATTTCCATTAGTGGTGGTACTTCCTTCACCAAGGTTAACTCTTTCATACCTAGCATCCACATCTTCCTTAAAATCGACATTCGAGTCTTTGAAAGATAACAAGAATAGTCTAAGAAAGATGGAAGAATAGAGATGAAGCGTATACATATATACAGCAAATACAAGTACTTTACTATAACGTTATCCCATACCCCAATTTTTCTCTAATTCATTAGGATTGTGTTTTCAAAATCATTTTTAAGTTTAATTTTTTTAAGTTTTCATAGACCCATGATCTGATACCGAGTTGTAATGCCCTATATCTTGAGGTCAAAAGCTAAGTGCTACATGCACTGCAGTCATCTGTAGTATTTAACTTTCGTGACAAAATATGGTAGTGTTAATGGTATCCATAATATCAGAAGCATATGAATATGAAATAGACAAAATACAGCAGTGTTAATGATATCCATAATATCAGAAACACATGAATATTAAATAAAATAACAGATTTCAAAAACAACTTTTATAATTACATTTCAAATCAATATTTCATATTCAATTACATAATCCCAAAACGATTCCCAGGTTACGTTCAAATACAATTATTACAAATTACGCTAAAAGCGACATACGAAGATGTCCTCTTGGATGATCAAAGTACCGAATAGATAGACATATCAGTCATAAATACATCACAATGGAAGTACTACTAAAGTTATCTTCTTTCTAATGTGTTTGAAGCTATTTTCTATCCAATCTGGGTTGATTCCAGTGATCTTTTCAGCATCACTTAAGTTATCCTGCTTTCTTGGTTTTCTTCTCATCAATCTTGGAATTGGTTGTCCAAACTCTAGGAAAACTACTTAAACAAGAGTAGTTGGAGTAGCAAAGGAGATGTATGAAGTTTAGAAAGTGAAATGGGAAGGAATGAGAGATCGGTACTGACCTATGTAACTTGGTACCGAGTTATGCCCTTGGCCCTAATTCTAATGAAACTTCTCTAGCTCGTCTAAGTGTACTATGAGGTTTTCGAGTCACTTGCGTCTTCGTCTTGTCATTCTAACTTTCCTTAATTTCTAGTCGGTTAAAAACCCAGTTAATAATATCTCTGATTGATTATCTGTGTTTGATTAAAACCTCGAAATAAGTTAAAAAGTTCCATAAAAGTTATAAAACACCATTTACCCCCTACTTTAGCGTTAAAGTAGCCTTAAGACCCATTCACATTACTACTACACCGTTTTCCACATTTGGTATCAGAGCATTAGCTTTTCAAAAACTCATAATTTGATTTTTTTTTTTAAAGCATAGATGACTAGTAACACTAGTAATTTACTTTTTAACACTTCTATGGAAAAACAAAATTATGAAATCTGAATGTTACTATAAGTAGATTAGAATTTATTATTCTGAAAAGTCACCTAATGTTTTGGAAAGGTATAACGTGAAATTTCAAGAACAGGTATGTTATATGACTAATGGTGAACAGACGCTTGATATTCATATATCAAAAATCAAGAAGGACGAGTGGATACTAGAAAGTGGATGCTCAAGACACACGACTGGAAATAGGAGGTCTTAAAAGGCACGATTTACAAAGATGGAGGATCAGTTAACTTCGAAGACAACTCTAAAGGATATGTGATTGGCACCAGCAATGTCGGTAACTCTAAAACCCCTCTTATTTCTAATGTTCTGCCGGTTAGGAATTTAGAAACAACATGCTTAGTATTAGTCAATTATGTGATAGTGGCTTTAAAGTTATGTTTGAAATGGATAATTTCTACATCGAAGATAATGAGTCTAGAATTATCTTTGAAAGCATTACGAGACGTAATATTTACATCTTAAGTATGAAAGCGTCTAATGACAATCCTTGTCTATTGGCTGAATACAACGACCCTTGGATTTGACATAAAAGATTTGGTCATTTAAATTTTAAACGCTTATATAAAATTGCTAATTATGAACTTGTTTGGGGACTTCCTAAAATAAGTTTTAATGTCACGTCATGCCTAACCGTCATAAACCATATTGCCCCACGTCTATGCGAACTCACCTCATTGGACTTGCCTTGTGCACTACTTGGTCGTATATTATCCATCAACGCATCAATCGCGTGTAAGTCTCACGCACTGGACTAGTCTCATGCCCTATAGAGTGGCTTGTTGTCCTCGTGCTACCAAACCGGACTCACGTCCTTAACTAGCCTCGTGCCCTATAAGGTCGCTTACATCCACTCCCTCCCACTAGTCCGCCGTAGCACTGCAAGGGGGCAACACAAATACCTGGACCACATACTTTGTGTCACAGGTCCGTATTTGTGTTCGTATCTACATCCCTATATGTATTCACATTCATTTTTGTATCAACATCCATGTCTCGTGACGTATACCTGTGCCACGGACTCTTTCGCACTTCACGTTCACCACCATATCACATCCTCGTGTTGCAATAACATATGTATTTATTTCAAATAGCAGCAAATCATCACAACTATTCTTTCAATTCATATCACCGTCGTTTGCCTCGTTGCTATTCTCTATTTGCCTTCTAGAACGTAAGAGGAATAAGACTTGAATTGCTCATTATTTATTTACAATGGCCTTCCCAGATCCAGGTTTAACCTGTGCTTAAACACGACCACCGGTGCATCTCCAAGTCCACCGTGGGACCGTGTACATATTTTCTAGGTGTTTCGGTTTTTGAAAAATTTGTGTTTTCATCGTCTTTTCTACATCTGGCCACCTCTGTTCAGCCTTCATTCGTCTGAGAATGTGCTTAAGACCTAACTCTAGGTTTCTAAGTCTGGTTTAATTATTCATTCATTCATAATAAGTGCAATTCATCGAATCATACATATTCTTATGAAAAACTAGTTTATCTCACCGTTCATATAAAAATCCCTCCCAATTTCCATTTAAATCTGAATTTATGTGTTTAAGAATATTATTCTACGGTAATATAGCCTATACATCATCATTAAAATGTCATGATTGCATTATACAAAGAAGACAACATGAATCACTCACCGAAACGCCTATTTCTACCCAGATCCTCGCCTCTGATTTACCGCATCTCCTCACTTCAAATTTTCAACTCCAAATCGGTGTTGACATGTAACTACATTTGATCGCTTCGCAACGCCTTTGGTCTTGTTCGGTTTAGTGGAGTTTCGAGAGAGATAATAGGTTTTGATTCTTGGGTAGTTGAGAGGAAGATGGACAAAGAAGAAAGAGTTAATTTTCTCAACTGAACAAAAAAATACATGTCTTTTGATTTAAACAGAAGGAGGGAAGTAACTACTCGTTCCTGAACAAATCTCAAGTTTTGGCACTCATTCGACTCGACACTTTTTCAATCGCAACTCCTTCATACGAACTCTAAACAAGGCAAACAAAAATATCGCATGAATCAAAAAAATGAGCCGGTCGTAATGACGTTGGTTTCATCATCAAATTTCAATATTTGAAAAAGGACCATTTTGCCCCTCCTTATTTTTAATTAATTTAATTAATACATTAATTTCAACTATTTTCATATTATTCTACTATTAGTATTTTATAAAAATATTTACCAAATTTTCAAGGTATTACAACTTCTGCCCCTTCTCAAAAACAGGTTTCATGGAACATCATGTCAAAGTTTCCAGTACAAATGTGCATTTTAAATTGCATATATTTGCATTAGAACAGAAAATATTTGCATTTTACAATGCAAATATTTGCGGTTCTAATTGCAAATTTTTGTAAAATGAAAATTTGCAATACACACCGCAAAAATATATATTCTACACTTTACAGTTCACACTGTAAATATTTATTTTACAAATATGTGCATTACAAGTTTCATATATATATATCCATTTTCAATTGTAAATATTTATAGTTCTAACTGCAAATATGTACGTTTAAAATGCACATTTTGCTAGAAAGTTTGCCATGGATGTTTCGTGAAATTTGTTTTTGAGAAGAGGTTTTTTAGGTACTAAATTTTAAAATAAAGGACATATTCTAATTTCAACTATTTTTTTAAGTTGAATGAAAATTAGGAATGCATCTCTCTTTCTAAAACTTATTTGCTTTTACATCCACCCTTTTGAAAACTATTTCATACATCGTTCTTTTTTATAATTCTCTTTTTTACATCTCTCGTTTTCAATTAAGAGTGGCTGCCGATGTGCGTATTGTATGCAGTTATGAGTTATGTAAAATGATAATATAAACATATGTTAAAGTTAGTAAAATTACTCAAATACTCTTTCAAATTACATATTTTTTTTCGAAAATAGAGATGTATTTTATAATTAAAAAATTGAAGAGGCTTAAAACTTAGTTTATAATTATAAGAATGTATACCAATTTTTTATTATTATTTAATGGATATGAGTAATATTAAAACATGGGTGACGTTAGATGTAAAATTTGGAGTGAGAATGGTAACGAAACCTTCGAAAATTATAAGAAAACATTTTCGTGGCGAAATTAAGTGATATTTTAATTTTTATTAAAAAGATGAACCCAGCGGCCCAGCCTACATACCTGGCTGGCTCACTTGTAATCTTTCACCCCAACATTGAGTTTCCCAAAAGCAGTTTAGGCGGGAAAATTCATTTTCTTTTCTCCTGCCTTCACGCATACAATCCAACTCGACTCTAGCTTAATCTCAATGCCGCCGCGCAAGAAATCCTCGACAAAGAAATCAAATCAGTCCGTTCAGCACTCGCAGCCAGCCAAGTTCGGGATCCAACAGTTGTTCGAGCGTCACACCCAAAACCAAGCCTCCCAAAACCCTAAACCTCAATCTGATCCCGAACCGGATTCCAACTCAATCACTGTTTCCAATGGCGATCAGGATTCATCCATGGTCTCTCCGGAACCCTCCAAATCGAATCCCAGAAAGCGATTCAAGTTCTCTCCTGGATTGGTGAGCTACAATTTTTCATTCTTTCAGTTGATTGCACAAATCCTCTATTGATTTTGCGTTCACTTGCTGTTTATTTATTTCTAACTATCACAAATGCCATTTTAAAATTTATAGGACTTTTGAATCAGTGCAAGTACTAGTTTTAGTGTGTGTGATATATCCCGGGTTATATCGCATCCCCATTTATCCCCGAAATCTCATCCATTGGATGTCATGGGGGTGGTCAACAAAATAGTCTGACTAGCGAATCAAATGGTGGGGAAAGAGTAGGTCTAGTGGATGAGATATCGGGGATAATTGAGGATGAAAAAAAGATCGGGATTTGCATGGCTTGTATATATTTCTTGATATTTTGCTTTTGTGATTATTTTTAAAAAACCTACTCATCTTATGTTAGTGCAAACTAATTGTCATTTTAATCCCTCAGCAGTTTTACTTTTTACTACTACAGAACATGTGTGGATGTTCATGTAGTTATGTTTTGGAGATGCATAAGTAAACTGTTTCGGGTATCATTCCATTCATCTCTTATTTTCATTGATATTTGGTTTCATTGTTGCAATATAGGTAATCAAGCAGAGTCAAGATGACGGAGGAGATGAGATTAGCTGGAAAATTTCTCCAGTAAATGAGCGGTTAAAAGCTCTTACTTCAAAACAGAAGCCAAGATTGATTGCTTCAAGTCTTCGCCCGTGCTCAGAGAATCAAGTTAGTCTAGAGAACTTTTTCTTGTTATGGTTTTGATAAAATTTATAAGCGGTTTTTGCCTTATTAATTTCCCTAATATTTTTTCCAATATAGTTTTCCCCCTCCATTCTAAGTTTTTTCTTTATTTTTTTTTAAAATTTATTTTTTGTTTTTTGTTTTAGCACAAGTTGATATCTTTTACCAATGAAACTCAGGACTCTACAAGTAAAAGCATTCCTTTCAAACAGCTTTAGTAGAATTTAGCAAATTGTAACTTCCTCAATCTCAAAGATTGGAAATTCAGGAGTTGCATGGTTTTGACTGTCAACTTAGAAGTTAAATACCCTCTTAACAAGCCAGAGCCAACAGCTAACAAACTTGATTATAAACTTAATTCAAGAATATGTTGCCTAAGCTTTTATTGGAACATTCATCAATAATTTTCAACAAAGATAGCTTGTAACCGAAATCGTTCTGATGATCAGGTGAAATAAATAATGAGATACACCTTATCCTGGCTCTAGCTCTGTAGCTCAGCGTATTTGAATGTTGGGCATAGTTCTTTCACATATATCTAAGCATATAAATGTAATGTGGTTTTGACAATTCAGTGGTAACGAACTAGAGAATAGTACAAAGAACCGTGGCTTGGTCTGGAGAGGTGCAACGAGTTCCAATATCATCATCATATTTCCTGCATTTTACCAAATGATTGGGGTTTTGGCTTTTTGAGTATTTTTTTAATAGCTTTTTTGTTGACCTGGAACCTAGATCAGGCAAGTTTTTAACAAATTTGGTCAACATAAACTTCAAAGTTTTATCCAATTAAGGAACCCTGACTGCTACATGTAAGAAAAAAGTACATGGAGCCTAATCTGATCTGATGGATCTAACATTTGTATTGATTCACATGTCTTGTTTATATGCTAATATTTAAGGATTTATTAAATATTTAAGTACACAGATCTCTTCTTGCTCCGTTGGCAAGGTGGAAAAATGGCTTTCTTCTCCAACCACAATAGCTGCTGAAAAGTCAGTGGCTTTACCAAAAAGTGTTTCTTCTCCAGACGCTGAGTTGTACAATATTCGAAGGAGTAACGAGAGATCAAAGTCTCTTAGTATGGATGATTATAAGGGTGCATTCCAAACACCCCCCTCTCATCATTATGGATCTAATCAAGTATAGTTTATGAACAAGAATCCAAATTATGCTGTTTGTTTATATATTTTACTTTATATGAAGTTTTACAACGCTTTGCAGCTCACAAGCATTGTTGCAGCCAGTGACGTGCATCACCGTAAGGTTCGTCGCAATTATTTCAATGAATTGCATACACACATGCGTGCGCACACACACTTTGTGATATCAATTATCAAAGTGTAACAGTTTTTAATTTTCATATTTTTCTTTGTAGCAATTGCTTGAACTTCTGGATCAAGTAGAAGATGCTATTACAGATGATTCAGAACCTACTAGCAACATTTTGAGAGAGAGCAAGACAGCCACCAACGTTAAGATTAACGCACAAGACAGCACAAATAATTTGATTTGCTCTGCTAACAATGTTATGCTTGATGTGAAGAATGAGACTTTTCTTGTATTAGAGGTATACTGTTATTGTTATTTAATGATTTACATAGTTTTAATTATTAAAAAAATACTTATGTATTAAGATTTTGGGACTGATAATGTTATATTTTATACCACAGGTCTCTGAAAAGCATAAAGGTGCTGAATCAGAATCTAATCCAAGTCCATTTAAGGTAACCGTTAAAGTTAAAATAAGTAATTTTTCAAAATTGAACAGAATGACTATCACCTGTTTATTTTATCTTCTCTTATAGGTTCTACGCTTGTTAAATGAAAGAAATGGCCAAGAGTATGTGCTGCACTTGTGTGATGAATGGTTGGTAAAATGATGGTCTGAATTTTCTTTTAAACCCGATATCTTTGTTATATTCTCGAGGTTCATTACTTTCTATGCTATTGAGCATGCCTCTGTTAACGATTTCAAATGATTATTTAATTCATCCATATGGTTAAGTTACTGCAGAAAATGAGAGCTATTTGTCGCCCATATTCATTATAATACAGCTTTTACTAAAAGTTTGTTATACACTATTTTCATCAAGGGTGGTAGCTATAACTTTTCCTTGTCTCACCAATGTTTTGGTTAACTTTTCCTTGTCTCACCAATGTTTTGTCTAAGTATACTAAAATATCACATTCACTGTTATAGAACTTGTTTATTCATTGTTTTTTCATGGTTTAATGCATAAAAGTCCACACCATTCATTATCACGCCTTCACAAATCCTAATCTCAATGCCGTAAATAATGGCCCACAGGTTTCCTGATTTTTTTCATCACAAAATCGAGGAAAAAAGAAAAAGAAAGAAAGAATGAGAAACTGTAAGTATGAGCAGTAATACTCTTGAATTTGATGAATGACATAATACATGAATTTTATGGCCTGTTACTTGATGAAGTGAAAACATATCCAAATTGATTTATAAGCATGAACCAAGCTTTTAAATCTTGGACTTCAAACAAAATCTCAAACTGACGTCTTGCCCCATATCTCGCATCGAAATCTTATTATTTTAGTGAGATGAGTATCAAACAAGTTAAAATTTGCTTGAAATCTCATCTCGACCAAGTGCAAAAAGAGGATCTCTGGCGAGATGAAGAAAATTCAAAACTCTAGCATGAACACTGTTGTTAAGAATCTTAAATCTTATGCTTTGAATCCTGTTTGAAATCAAATCTTGCTAGTTGTGATTCAATTCTCAAATTTTGATTCAAACCTTGATCAAAGCTGAAATTGAGAAAAATCATCCATTCCATTCTAAAGTAAAAGATACCTAGATGTTTACTTGAATCCACAACCGAGTTACTTAAAATAATCAATTCTTTTTTGAATTTATATATCCATATATAAGACATCAATCATTAAAATAGAAGATATCGAGTTCCTTGAGATTACCGCTCAACAACGAACATATCGAACTCCTTCAAAAGAGAGAAAACTGAAGACATCGAGCATCGAATCAATTCCTAATATATAAATTATTATGCAAATATTTCCAGTATACAAACATGTATGCACATAAAAATAAGAATCCTTTGAATTTATGATTTAAATCCAGTTTCAGTTCAAAGTTTGAACTTTACAATATATGATTTGAATTCCGTTTTCGAACCGTTGAGCATGAATTCAAACCGCAATCAACATACTGCACATATGAGTTCTGTTCCATATGGAGATAAGGAAAAGATGGGATAAATAATTCACTTGTGTTGCTTAATAACTTAGCATAATCAAATGCCAGGAAAACTTAACATTATATGTAAATATAAAACAGTTTCAGCAATTAACTCTGACTAATATATGAACAGAAAATAATAATAATACACATTTTCTTTTTTCAGTTACGACACCGAAGTTTTAACGCTTCCAAACATTACAGGTTTTATAGCTTGATTGGGCCAGGGGATACAATCAGTGTCATCGGAGAGTTTGATGATCAGGCTAAATGTGTCATTAATCATGAGAACAACCTACTAATCATTCACCCAGATATACTTGTATCTGGAACACGGGTAATTATTTAGTGTTCATAAGAAATTTACTCATGAAAGGTGCTATTATGTGAATGTTCTCATTAGAAGGGTGCTAATGAGATATATTTAGGTTGCTTCTAGTTTCATGTGCCCAAGGCGTGCTGTTCTAGATGAAAGGCTAAAAGGCAACAATGAGCAGTCTACTGCTGCGTTGGTTGGTACATTACTTCATCAGATATTCCAGGTTTTACTCTCTAAATATCATAATCATAGTGCACATTATACACGCATACATACACCATATGCATACATACAATCATAGATCCCCAGGCATACATTACTTCATCATATATTCCAGGTTTTACTCTCTAAATATCATAGTGCACATTATACACATATGCATACATACAATCATAGAATCTCTCTCTCTCCCCCCCCCCCCCTCCCAAACACAACACACACAAAGACAATAGCTTCTACAAAACTCAATTTTATTGTAGGCTGGACTTGTCAAGGATTCACCAACAAAACAATTCTTGGAGGAGTATGCTGGAGAGGTCCTTCGGAAAAATGTGGAGAACTTGTATGCAAGTGGAGGTAAATGAGTGGTCTGCGTCTGTCTAATAGTTTATTAATAATATAAATCACATACTTTACGAGTTTCCTAAATTTATTCTGTATATTTTCTATGAGTGATGAAGAAAATCCCAACATCGCCATACAATCTCGTGTAACCATTTCCTTTTTGCAGTCAATGAGAATGAGATATACAAAACGCTTACTGAGGCGATCCCTAAGATGATGAATTGGATTCAATATTTTAAAACACCCAAGGTATTATAGCTAAATTTTCTCTGTGCTTTTAGTTCAACGATTCAAATAGTTATTTTATACTGATGTGCAATTTTCCATGAAAGAATGTATATGTATGGTATATGTATAGGAAATCTTTACTAGATCTTCATCTTTTTAATTCTCTGACCGCTGACTTACACTTTTTTGTAAGTATATGTCTTGGGATAAACTAATTTTTTGTTATAGTTATGGTGTTTTAACCATATCGATTATATGTACAAAAATTTGGATTATTTAAAAAAAAACTCTTTAAGAACAATAAATTAATACGAGTGGTCGAAACTATTAATTTATGTATATATATCAACACGCCCTCGTGTGTATTTTAATCCTCCAGGTTGTTACAAACTCTTAGCGAACTTATTGATTTTGACATTTCGGTTTTAAGTTACTTGCAAATACCATCTGCATAAAAAGAGGAAATAAATACTAAGAGAATATAATTAAATTCCTTCTAGATTGAAAGATCCCTGCATTCATGACCATTCATACACTACGAAATAACAATGTATGAAACCATAGTCATTTTCTGTTGTTATATCATATAGCTGTTGTAGTACTTTAATTTAATGCTATGCGTCATACACTGGTAAAATAATAAAAGGATGCAAAGTGAAGTGGTGCTTATACAAGACCAACAACACGATCGTCCAAAGGCAATCACTCAAGTTTTATCAAAAGAAAGCTTCAACCTAAGGCGGTTTAGGGAAACAATTATTTTAGTTAGCGTTTTTTAGATAATTACATACAAGCACAACCTATGATGTCAAGGGTACCATTGAGGCACCATGGAGCAAGGTTTTCAAAGTAGGATTTAAATAATAAAATTCAAATTTTAAATCAAAAGTTGGATTTAAATTGTAAATCGTACATTAAAAGAATTCATATTTTAATTTGTGTAACACTTTGTGATTCATTCTGTTGTTTGAACTTATATATCTGAACCTATTTCTATTGTTTCATTTTTATTTTGCTTTGAAAACATTAAAATTGGAATTGTTGATTCACATAAGTACATTAAATATACTAGTATGTATTGAATGATGTTTTTAAATTGTGGATTTAATTAAATTTGAATCGGAATATGAATCGAATGGTAAAGGCAGAGATCCGATCTGAAATGAGATTTAAATCGTAAGATTTTAAGATTTTTGATAGTGATGCCGTGGAGCACCATTTAAGCATTACTTTGTTGTTTTAGCGCCTCACTTATTTACTTTGATGCTTTACTCCATCCTTTGTCCGAGGCGTCGTCTGAACACTAAAATTTTCTTGTAAGAAATGTGTGTTTTTGGTATGATTTTATTTTTACTGAGAATAAACTAAATATACATACATTAAAAACGCCCAATTACTTTGTTTACTTGTTGAAGCCCTTCATCACTTAATAGAATTTCAAATTTAATTCTACTTTCTAAATTTCGTTTCAAATTATCCAGATAATCTTCTAACTATTCGTTTGCAACTTTGCATCATTCAGAACAAAGGCAACGTAGAAGTTACTCTTTTCTCACTTTTTCAAGATTTGATTACAAAACTTTATTCATTTTTCTATTTTATTTCTATTTATTTTCTAAATTCTATATTTTTTTGAACGTAACATAAAATAATCAACTAAAATAAAAAATTGAATTGTTCACTATTATTATACATATTATTTTCAAGATCTCAAAATTAAAGGGTATACAAATATGTTTAATTATAGTCATGACATAAATTTTATTATACACACATTTTATTATTTCTGTAAACTATAAACTATAAAATAGCTTGACTTATTTTAAAGTTTATTAACGAAATAATTGACTATGTGCATACATACACATGGTAGACTAAAAAATAGTGACGATCTAATCAAAACCAATTCAATTTCATATAGTATGCAATCATCATTTTTGTAGTTATTTAATGCATAATTTATTTGTATCAAATTTATTTAGCCAAAGCTTATTTTCATCCAGGTGATTCCATTTAAACTCTAAGGCTGTTCTTGGCACCTGACGCTTCACTCCCCTTCAAACAACATAGAGCACAACTAATTTGGAAAAATTGTTTACTATTAGAGAAAAGTGAAAATGATCGTAGAGATAATAATCATTTTTAGCAGAAGTGACTCAAACCACTATAATATTACTATTTAAATAATAATAATAATAATACACATTTTCTTCCCCTTTAGCTTGTCGTCTCTTATAGATTAGGTAAACTTAAACTTACATCCAGTTAACGATTAAATTAGTCAAACTCATAATTTAGTTCCAAGTCAAAGTATTGTTAATCTTCCAAAATAAACCATCAAAGCAACCATGAAAATAGATGAATTTTCACCGTCTATTCAAGACTGAAACAACTCACTCATTTTATTTTTCTTTTGAAATACATTGGGTAAAATATTTATGGATTTAAGTGTTTGAGATGAATTTGATAGTAGTAGAATGTTTATTGAAAGCAGAGAGGTTTTATTTGTTGTTTGTATTTAAGAGTAGATATTGACATTGAGTGTAGAGAAGAAATAATATTTACTCATTCTGCGTGAATATAAGAAAAAGAAAGGTCAGGGATAATTTTTTCAGAATTATACAGCTATCCTTTTGAAATATCTTTGTCCCCCAACCCATAACTCAAGTTTGGAACAATTTCCCCTTAAGTATTGCTTTGTCCAAATTGATTGTGCCTTTAGGAACCACCACCTTTTATCTATCTTCATATTAGTTTGCTTGACTTATATTATTAACCTAATTCTCAAGACTTGGATTATATCAATATGAAATATGTCTACAATTGCATATAGCGTCTATCATGTCTTTCTTGCGCTACCGTTTAACCCATGATGTTTACAACTGGCAGGAACCAAATGGCATCTCTGTTGAATTTGGTCAGTATGAGGGGCAAAAGTCTGTTTATGTATCCGAGGTATGTTCCTGATGGTTTTGCTAGGAATGAATATCTACTGATCTTATTGACTTTTATTATATTATCTTAGTGCCCAAGTTACCTTTCATGCACATATTTTTCTGTTCAAAGTTTTAGTTTCCTGCTGCAGCTGTACATCTAATCTGAAAAATGGCATGACCATTTTTGTAATTCAGCATAGGTCCGTCAATGGATAATTTCGAATGCAGATATCATCATACCCACATCGGCATCCGAAATTACTTTTGGATATCTCCTTCCGCGGATACAGACGGATATCGGATAATTATCCTATCCGCAAACGATCAATAAATCAAGAAACATAAATAGTAAATTTTGGTTTAACATATTTTTTTTGAATCTCATTGATTATAAAAGTATGAAAAATAAACAAATATGATGAATGTAAATAGTTTGAGCAGCTAATATGCATTAAATGCATATAATATAAACTATTAACTAAATAAAAGAATAAAATACATTTCTTTATTATACTAAAAGTCATATAATATAAACTATAATCTTAACAAAAACTGTCGTATTCGCGTTCGTATCCATTTTCCGGATATCGGATATCTATCCGCTTTTCAGTTACGGATACAGACGGATGTCAGATTTTTTGGGTATTCATTGACGAGCTTAATTCAGTACCTACTATGGGGATGCTAAATTATTCACCATTCTCAAGCACATGTACCCTAATCTAGTGAATTAATGAATATGTTAGACTTAATATGATAGCGAGTTATTATTAAACAATCATTTTCGAAGATGTATGTGTTTAGCTGATTACATTGCTGATAGGACATGTATGCATGGTTCAACTGTAGCTGCAATCCATAGCTACGCTGTGGAAGACTCTGTCTGAGCTCTATTCTTGAGCTCTGGTGTCCATGCTACACACTGCAACTTCTTTTGTAGCGTCATACGTTAATTTAAATATTTTTCACTATAAACTTCAGCGCTTAGTGCTCCACTTTTCCCCTAACAACATAGATCTATATTCCATACCATTTTAGTCTATCGATATTTTTGAATAGCTTAGCGGTATATTATTTATATTGTCTTTTCCATATAATCATATCAATTTAGTCGACATGGATACACATTTGTTCACTATAATTTAACCAAAATGATTTGGTAAAATTTCAATTAAGTGAGCAACACACAGTGATGCCGCATAGGAAAACGTGTAGGACATTGAGCTTATAGGCGTAGGCCGTTGCTAATAATAGTAATGGGTAGATCCAGCAATAATGTGTACGTTGTAAGTATCCCTATGTTCATTCTTTTGTTGCATGCCTATGCATGTTTATGCTTGAATGTAATTTGTGATATTTTATGCAAATCTAAAGCTAGTCCCGAGGTTTCTTCGATATAATTTTCGGTTTCCAACCATATGCCTAGTCTCTTCTCTTTGTAATTCAACACTGACTATAGAACTATTCTATCATTTTACTATGGCATTGTCGTAAGGTTAACAAAATTTTCAGGTCATTTAACAATACTTGGAATGGATAATACAGGTTATAGATATTGAGGAGGTGGCTTGGGCACCAAGATATGGATTGAAAGGAATAATTGATGCATCTGTTCGTGTCATGATGACCTCGAATAATGGAGCTTCATGTGAGAAAATCATGCCTTTAGAGTTTAAAACGGGTAAAGGAACAAGCGGTCAGGTAGCAACTTTCCTTTTTCCAAAATTTGCTACCAACTTTTTTTACTTGTTTTGGTTGTGTTTATTGCTTCAAATATTTCAGTCCTAGTTCGCTTTTTGTTGAGTATATTTCATTATGTATCTGTGATAGATGTTAATGCCATGATGTTTGCTCCTTGACTGCCTAGAAAAATTTGCTTGTGGTTTGTGGCTTTTGTCTGTAGATACACTGTTAAGGAAAAGATGGTTAGGGCCCTCGGTTTTTTTTTATATAAATTTTTCTTCTTCAGTACAAGGTGCACAAAATGTTCATTGGCCTCAAGTCCCTATTTTGTTGATCTCATCCAGATGTGGTACTCACCCAACCAGCAAAACCCCTTGGGAATTGCCTCCGTAATTCTCCATTATGGAATGAGAGCTATATTAAACCATGTCGTTATATTTAGATTTAATGAAAAGAGTACACTTTTATAGTGGCATGCAGTCAAATTAGATTTGGGCAGACATTAAATAAAAATTTAAAGCGAGGGGACTGGTCATCTTACTATCCAAATAAGAGGCAAAAATCGATGAGCGAAAAAAATATATTTTCAAAAAAGTTTGACGTCATCCTGTCTAACAGTGAAAATCCCTTATCTAAAAAAATCCGAGAATTTCAATTGTAAAAAAGGCTATATTTGTGGCCCCATCATCTGTTTTAATAGTGCTTTTAACAATAACTGAAAACAATCTCAAAGGGTTAACAAAAAACGAACTGAAAATACCTAGCATACCCTTCCTCCACCCACCACCACCCCCCCCCCCCCCCAACACACACAAAGCTAACAAACCCACCCCCCAAAATCCACCCACACCAAAAAAAAAAGAGAGAGGATTCAGCGAGGATGCAAATTTAATCCTTTGCTTTATATTACCTTCATCTGGTAACTGACCTTTTGCCTTCTGCTTAAAAGAAACAATATTTCTCAATTTTGATACTTTATTGTCCTAGCAAGTGGACCATCATTTCAGAAGAACGAAGTTTGGATGATGTGTTATAGCAAGTGCATTCTAGGTTATGAGCTTTTTCTAGATATTTGAATTTGTGAAGTGATGTGGTAATTTGATCCAGATCGTTGCATTTGATGGAATTGTCAGTTACTGGACATGTTAATGATTTGATGTAGTGTTATTTATACTAACAGTAGTTGAAACATGATTTGTGTTGTTATTTCCTAAACACTATTTTTGTTTCTGTATTATACTCAGCATATCTCTATTTTCCTGTTCTGACTTAATTCTCATCATTTAATGTCTCCTTGCACTACAACATGCAGTCTGCAATGGAGCATTGTGCCCAAGTGATACTGTATACTCTTCTAATGTCTGATAGGTAACCGTCATTTACCACTTTGTTTTATGTAAAGTTAAAGCATTTTTTATTTTTCCATTATAACACGATGGCCTACAAAATTATAGAAATTAGCTAATTTTCCTCATCATATAATCATCCTTGTTTCTCAGATACTTGCAAAAAGATATCAACTCAGGTCTTCTGTATTACCTTCATACCGATCAGACGCAGGTGAGTCCAAACACGCTTCTGGTTGTGGCACTTCTGATTGAGGATTAATTGCATTGCATTGACCCACTACCATCCAAACACATCATCGTTCTTGCTTGTAATTGATGAGATTATTTACCCTCTCTATTTAAAATGAACACTTAAAACCTCTGTTTTCATGACACACCTTTATGTGGTTGTTTTAGTAAGCTTATCAACGAAATTAGATTTCTAATCACGGAAACATCACTTTTACCTGTGTAGTGATTTTCTGTTGCATTACCATTAATGTGCGTGCACGATTGCCGGAGGGTAAGGGTGGGTTTTGGGGGGGGGGGCATTATCATTTTTTTTCCCTTTATGTAACAAACGCTTATGGTTTAGGGGATAATGGTGCAAAGGTCTGATGTTGTTGGTCTGGTTATGCGCCGCAATGAGCTTGCGACTGATATTCTGAAGGCGTCTTGCACACAAAACCTTCCTTCAATGATACAAGTAAATATTTGATTCTGAACCAGTATTTGTTTGTCTAATTTCTTATCTTGGCTTTTATTGACGTTTTATCAATTCTATTTTCAATTGTAGACTCCAAACATATGCAAAGGTTGTCGTCATCTTAATGTCTGCACTGTATATCATAAGGTAATACAGTTTATCTTTCTGTCTTATATTACCTGGTCATTTTATTTTGAAGCATGGGTGCATCAACACACAAGGTGTATGCAGACATGAGGTGCTTAATGTTTTTTAAACATGTTTCCTTTGAAGTTCCGTCTATTGTAATTTTCTGTTATTGCCAATATGATTTTACTTTCTTGATATTTTTTTTAGCTCTTTCTGCTTTCTATTTTCATATTGCTACTGTTATAGTTGTTTCAACAGTGCAGGCTCATGGTGGAAACAAAGAGGGCAGTGGACTTGGTGATTTGTTTGAAAATTATGTTCATAATTTAACTGCGACACATTACGGATTTCTCAGACATTGGGATCGACTTATTGACTTAGAAGCGAGAGTTTCTCAGGTTTACCCTTCTACATTTCTCAGAATAAATGATACATAAAGGAAATGTCTTGGGCTTACTTTTATTGAATCATAGGTGTCAAGGCAAGAGTTGTTACACCCACAGAAGGTACGGGGAGAAAACAATGCAAACAACCTTTGTCCCATGGTTCTTGATGTTTCAAATGAACATTCAGTAACTGAATGTAAAAAGGATGGACGATTTATATATCAGTTTTTACATCAGAAGTTGCCTGGTTATGATAATGAATCACACAACAAGGATAACTTGGACACTTCAAGCATTTCAGGGTGCACACTTAGAAGTGGGGATCATGTGGTATTTTGGTTTCTTTTTTATTTACATTTATAACATATTAATGGAAATCAGCGATCTATGCGTGGATTGTTTATTATTTATTCGATTAATCTTACGAAGTCCCTAAAAGTTTCTGATGTTCCAGATTAAATTGCATTCACCATTTACTCAGTTATTGTCCAACAAAATTCACTATATGACATTTCCTGATTCAAGATAATTGCAAGACCAAGGCATCTTATTGAAGTTGCTGATATATGTGGCAGAAAAACCATAATTTAAGATGACTTATAAACCATAGCTAATTTTGAAAAAGTTCACATGCACCTGGTAGGATTAGTGTTCATTTTCTTATGCTTTTGATTTTTCTAGCGATTCTATGTCTAAGAAATCTAATTGCACGACCTTTGGCTACACATCCAACGGCTTTCCCACTATGCTAGTATGTTTAGCATGTTCCTTTTCCTGTTGCTGTCTGGCACATACACAACATGTTAGTGCATTTGCACCCACATAAAAAAAGCTCAATAACCTCGAAGATAGTAAGCCAGAAATTTCCAATTCCTTAGGTCACTTGATTTTACATTAGCGACAAACTCATTTGCAGTACAAAGACAAGTATCAGGCATGTGCCTATGCCAAAACCAAAGTTTGAACAAAGATACGTCTATCTTGGTATATCCAAATAATAGATAGGAACATAAACTGAAACATTCTGGAGCTACCAAGATAATTATTAAATTGTTTAGCCGTTAATACAAATAACTGAAACTATTGGCTAATTCTGTGCCAGCAGCCGTGATAAGGTAAATGATGCTAGTGTTATCCGGAAGGGGTAGAGCATCTTTAGGTGACTTTTCAAGTCCACTGTCAAATCCCAGGGTTGAGACCTGATCAGGCAGTGTGCCTACCAAGCTGGAGCACAGTAGAGCAAGTAGATGTACAATAGAAAGTGCATAGCATCAAAAGTATTATTTGGCTACATTAAACAAACTGACACTGATGGCACCACAGGCCTCTTGATCAAAACACTGATATTAAAGCATAACATGGAACTATCCAGGACAAGTTTCACTTATTGAAGAAGAAAGAAACAAATACTGTGCATACTCGTAGAGCATTGTTAATTACTTGAACAGAAAACCAAAGTTTCCGTAGGCCCCCAACTGAATTTCTGTTGGGGCCATGGATATTCGATAATGAAATGTTATAACACAGGTACCTAATTGCCTATCTTATAACATTGGTTCATACAGATCATTCTTTGGTTCATATTATTTAATCATCATACTTCAAATATATTTATGCTGCATGGTGGTGTATTGTGCAGCACCGAAGCCTATTTCTCTTGATTTGTCCATTGATCTTTCTGAAACTATGTTCCTCAATACAATTATGGTATTTTATACAGCATTAAGCTATAAAAGTTATGCTATTTGTTACTTCTGTTAGATACTAAGCACCAAGTCTGGGCGAATAGCAGTTGCAAATGGAATCATATGCGACATTAACGACTTAGGCGTTTCAGTAAGTTGCACCTCTTTCCATTTCTTCTAGCTGTATCCTTATTTTACAACTGCTATAATATATTGTTGTACTTTTTATGATTAAATGACAGTGCCAAATGTTAATTCCGCCCTTATTTATGGATTTTTGTTGTTGCTAGATATCATTTTCTCGACGCTTAAGGTTACCAGGCAGTGATGCTTCTTCTGAGAAATGCAACCTTATTAACGAAGTATGGCGGGTTGATAAAAATGAGTTCACCTCATCATTTGCAACCATGAGGTGGCTTTGCTATGTCTGAATACTTTTCATATTTCAGTTTACAACTTATAGCTTTCTGTACTATATATTACTCATCTGCTTGTACATCAAAACAAAGGTTCAATCTTATGCAATTGTTTGTTCAAAGCTCTGAAAGTATACATCTTCGCAAAACGATAGTAGACTTAGAGGTTGGTGCTTGTACATATTTATTTTTGATTTACAGTTTTTTCAAAGTATATGTATGATGCAACAAATTTATCTAAATCAATCCAAACAGTCACCTCGGTTTGATAGTGGAGGAATATTCAGCCAAGACCCTGCATTATCATATATTCGTTCAGAAAATACTTTAAATGACGATCAACGAAGAGCTATTCACAAGGTATACTTTATTTTTATTTATTTTATGTATTCTGGTATTTTTAATTTATTAACAAATATATCAAAATTTAACCACTATATAATTTGGATTTATCAGATACTTACTGCAAAGGATTATGCTCTTATCCTAGGGATGCCTGGAACTGGGAAAACATCTACAATGGTACATGCTGTAAAGGCATTGTTAATAAGGGGGTCCTCAGTTTTACTCACATCCTACATGAATTCAGCAGTTGATAATTTGCTTATCAAATTGAAAGCACAGGTTTGCACTCTCTGACTTATATGCTTATGTCAAAATAATGCTCATGTATTTCTACAATATAGTAGGCATAAATTTCATTCTATATATCCCAATAATTTGAAACTATATTTCTGAACAACTAATTTAAGTTATTAGCTGAATCTCATACATTCTCACTAATTTTGTTAGTTCTAATTCTAGGGCATAGATTTTGTACGTATTGGCAGACGTGAAGTTGTTCATGATGATATTCAGGAGCATTGTTTGTCAGGTGCCTTTTCACTTGTCTTGCTAATAACATTCTGTGCAACCTTGTTTTTTTTCTATATAAATAAATTTTTTATGGTAGGTATGGAGGTTGTCAGCGTAAACGACATTAAACAAAGAATGGGACATGTTCGTGTTGTCGGTGTTACATGCCTTGGAATCAATCATCCTTTACTTGCAAACAAGAAGTTTGATGTTTGCATAATGGATGAAGCTGGGCAAATCACACTTCCGGTACTTTAGTTTGTTAATGCCAACAATGTCTAGCTTCTAAGTATATTTTTTCTTTCATCGTGCTACATTCAGCTATGCATAGTCAATGCTTTTTTGTGCTGTTACTGTACAAATGTTATGCCAACCTAAGATTTGTGGTTTTAAGGGGCACTTAATATTGGTATTATTTATTAGCAACCATATTTTGACATTAAATCAACTTATTTTTATTCATTACCAAATTATTTCAACTTTAGTTCACCTGAGGTGTTCTATCTAGGTATTGCTAAAGCATCATTCTCTTCCACATAAATTAAGGGATGCATTCGAGTGGACAGGCATATAGCAGTTGGAAACACACATTACTTTTCACCTGCTTGCTAATAATTATATTTCTGTTTAAAGTTGCACTTTCTGTAATAGTGACCTCCATTACTAGACATATGCATCCCAACAAAAAAAGAAGAAAGAAACCATTCCTACCAAAATGCATGAAACCTGAGAACTGTTCTTCAAGACATGAAGCTTAACTTCTATTCTGCTGAATAATAGTGAAGCTGTAGCTCTAGGTTAATATTTAAAATGCCGACTTTATGAACTAGAACTACTTGGGCGATATGATGGAGAAGTCCACAATAAATAACCCATCTTAGCCACTACCTAGTGGATGATAAGACATGTTCTTATAGTCTTAGACAGCCACTTTAGCAGAAATTAATCATGTATATCGAGTATATATCATTTTCAGAAAAATCAAGTGGTCTGACTTGTGCTGCATGTTTTTGCAATTTAGTCACCATAGACCTCATTTTTGCTACACCCCAAATCCTCCTTGATTTCAACCACATATTCCTAATTTAATAGTATACTTCTCTCTCCTGAGTGACAAGAGAGAGGATATATTATTTAATTCGGAACATGTGGCTGAAATCAGGGGGGTTTGAGGTGTAGCCTATTCTTGTCCTACACACACACACACAACTGCTTTGTGACCTAGTGGACCTACGGGACAACATCAGTATGTATTTAGTTACACACACAACTTTGCTAGGTCATTTAATATTATTAGGCAAAAGTTTACTAATTAATCAGAAAAAGCACATGAGTGAAAAAGCATCTTCTAGTTATCACTCTCTCACTCAGGTGGCATTAGGACCTTTGATGCTTGCGTCAAGGTTTGTTCTTGTTGGAGATCATTATCAGCTTCCACCTTTAGTTCAGGTAAGCCAAATACAAACACAGGGTAAATACTTTTACATGCTGTTTTATTCCTGTTTAAATTTGAGAAATTTATTAATGCTTTTCCAGAGTGTAGAGGCCCGAGAGAATGGAATGGCTGTTAGTTTATTTTGCAGACTGTCAGAAGCTCACCCTCAAGCTATATCAGCATTGCAATGCCAGGTTTTTTTTTCCCGTGATATATCCAATGAACCATTTCAGGTTCAAAAAATGTTTCAAAATAATGAATGTATTTTAATTGTTGTCTTCCAGTACCGCATGTGTTCTGCTATAATGGAACTGTCAAATGCACTAATTTATGGAAACCGATTACGTTGTGGGTCTACTGAGATTGCAAATGCAAAGCTTAAGTTATCTAGCACAAGAGCTTTTTCACTGTGGTTAAAAGAGGTATATCAGTCTGTCTAGCAATATTCCATGGCATTAAATTATAATGTTGAGCAGTTTAGGTGTAATGTTTTAAATTATAATGTTGAGCTGTTTAGATGTAATGTTTTAAATTATAACGTTGAGCAGTTAATAGTATTTTGCATGCACAAGACACAATGATACATAAAAAGTTCAAACAATTAATGGTTGCTAAACATTTAGAGTTTTAATAACACCTTGAAACTCGCCTCAAGGAGGGAGTGCCTCAAGGCTTCTCAAAAAGGTTTTTTTGCCTCTGAAGCTTACGCCTTAGTAAATTAAGATGTACAAAACATACGCCTCAAACGGCCGAGGCATGCGGCTTATGTTTTTTTTTTCTTTCACCTTCAACTGTAAATATTTGTACTAACATAAGTTATAAAACTTCAATTTTTTAACAGCAAAAAAAAAAAAAACAATGGAAGTGAGTGTCTTTTTACGTTTAAGTTACAATATCGACGTGATTAAGTAAGATTGTTTATGAAACAACGACGAGAGCTACGTAATGGATTTCCTCAAAATTTAAGGAAATTTTTCGAATTGTCATACGAACCTTCAAATACATTATGCAAATCGATTTTAATTGGTAAAAGGAAAAAATAATAACGTTTTATACTGCTTGTAATATAGATCAATTCCACTAGAATCGATCAAAGATCATTTTCAAAATCTAAAAAAATCGAAGACAAATAGAGAGAGAATTTTTTTAAATATAATACGTATCCCATTGTGGAGCTGAAAACTAAATATGAATTCTTCAAACGTACTGCTAAGCATTGAATCACTTATACACACACACACATATATATAATTAAATCATTAAATTATATTCATTTATAGTTTAAATATTTATGCTTTTATGAATGAATAATAAAGAATAATTAAGATCGAACTCTTTAAAGTTAAGTGTTTTATTTATTTATAGTTTTATATGATTAATTGTTAACTTTTAATTTATCAATAAAAAACTAATAATAACGAAGCAATAATAATTTACGCCTCAATGTTTACTCGACAAACGTACATCTCAACATTGTAAGGTTTATGCCTCGCCTCGTGAGCAAAAGAACGCTTTGCGTACACTTTCGCGTTTTAAAACTTTGTACATGTGACATGATGTGATGTAAAAATTATATGAGTAGATATGATAAGTAGGTTTAAAAGGTATTATTATATGGGTTATGGTTATGTGTGCACATTAGGGATGCACATGTGAACAACAATCAACAATCACTAGCAAACAAAAATTAATCACTAGAAGTCGAAAAAGTAATATATACAATCTCCAAACTACCTATATAACGTATGAGTGCCTCAACTATAAAGGTTATTTATGTGAATATATAAATTTATAATTTTACCACGTGCTTAATGGGCAGACAATAACATTTCCATTTTATACAAGCAAACCATAATATATCTAATATATATCATAACTGAAGATAATATCATATTTATAAATTTAAAAATATAGTTAAAGTCAATAATAACACAAATATATTAGATGGTGAATTTTTGTATGTAGCACATGAACAAGTACAAATATGTTGATACGGTTCAATACAATATTAGTTGAAACCTTCAAAACTAGGATACATGCACCCTGAGTGATTATGCCCCCACACCCCCCACCACACAAACTCCCGGTCCATCCCCACCTTGAAAAAGTTCTGCATAGGACCTATAATCCAACAGCATCTTCATCCATATACCATGTATGGAACCCTAATATGTATTTTTCTCATTAATTTTCATACATAACCAAATGTGTATAACGTATAGTCATACTATGCGAGATTTACTTCTTAAATTCAACGATTCTGCTGTCTGAATTGACGATGGATAACTCTTTTCCATTAATTTCTGTTATACTTAATTTCTTTTTTGTTTATGAGAACTTACATTTCTTATGTTCAGCTTTTCCCTTTGGATGGTCTTTTAAAAGGCCTTTTTTGCTCTTCAAAAGCAAAGGAGAAGAGAGAGAGTCTATCTGGATGCATGAAAATATACTTTTAACAGCTATTTTTTTTATATTACTTCTTTTTTCATAAATAAACTTGCCTTTTGTTTCTTTTTAATAGTTTTTATATATTTTAAAAGCAAAAGCCTTTTTAATAAAAGGAAAAAAATTACTTTAGTTGTCAAAGAGCCTTTAAATAAGCAGTGTTTTGACCAAGGTTCGAGATATCGGTTTCAGTGTTTTGTAATTTTCGAAATTTCGATTCAAGTTTCGGGTTTTATTATTGTTTTTTCATATAATTTGGGAATTTCTTTCAAGTTTTGGTTTGAAATTTCATTATTTGTTTTATATATAAGTATATGTACACGTATTTGTTCAATTAATTGAAACAAGATATGTAATTCCTCTTTAATTGAAAATATAAATGAACAATATCGATTAATCATAAATATTCATAACACTAACAGATATTTATTTATTACTTTGTATTTAACAATTTTAGTTACACTATTAATATATTTTGTGATTTTGTATGTTTCCGAAGTTAAAATTTCATATTTTGGGTGATTATATATTTGAAACTCAATTTTATTATTATTGATTTTCTTCTATGAAATTTGAGTCACAATAGTTTTTTTATTGGACCGAAGTTTTAGTTTGGTTTTGTTCGGTCCCTATTGAAATTGGAACGACCGAAATCTTGGTGTTTCGGTCGAAATCTCAAATCTCAGTTTTAACCCATTATGGAGAAACCATAAATAAGTTTATCATTGAGAGTGGTCAGACACTATGGGCACATAATTTCTAAATGCCTCCTTGATTGTAATGATTCTTATAAACGTGAAACATAAATAAATTTATACTTGATTTAAATGTGTTATTACTTTGTATCTCATAACTTGTATAGGTTTTAGTGTATACAGCTCAAGAGACGGCATCAGTTGGTGTAATTTGGAGACAACTATCACAACTAAAGATTATTTCATATAAATGAGGCTATTGAGATATCATTTTCTTTGCTTTGTGATGCCTTTCTCGCAGAACTAAGATTGATAGGAAGCCTATTCCACTTTTTTTTTTTGCAGGTTTTAAATCCAAACAAACCAGTAATCTTCATAGACACAGGTTGGTGTTCCTCCGTTTGTTTATTTTTATTTTGAAAATTTGACTCCAACATGCAATGCTGAATTTGAAATTCTTTACCAGATCAGTTGCCTGCAAGAGAGGTGAGGGAGAATAAAACTGTATATAACCCTCAGGAAGCTTATATTATCTCACAGGTATCATACCTTTTTATATTATCATTTTTTCCCCCTTTTTTGATCTGCATTAAGTAATTGTTTTAGGGCAATACAGCAGCATACACCTTCTTCATTAAAAAATGTTTTACAAGTGTTGTTTAGATAACCTTATTTAAAGTTTTCTCAACTATATTTGCAGATAGCTAGGGAGTTGGTAAGAAGGGATATTCCAGCAGATGAAATTGGTATAATAACACCTTATAATTCACAAGCAAATCACATCAGACAACAACTTGATGCTTCCATGGAAATTCACACCATCGACAAGTATCAGGTTAATCCTCGATCCTACGTTTATTAGAAAGTTCTTTGGATTTCATCTCGTTAGTGCACCTGAAATTTTGAAATGCATATAGGTGTACCTTACGAAAATTATGAACGCGATTAGCATGTAATAATATGTGACGTTGATGCAATATCTGCTTAATTGATGCTTAATGCCATATGTACAACTGTGCTAGCAGTAGTAGACTTCATGACTGGTTTTTGCCCACGAAGCTTCATCGCTTACATTGAATGTGGCATCCAGTTGCTAAACTGAATGGTAACAGCATAAATTTGATCCTTTTTCCCTTTTATTTTCAGGGAAGAGACAAGGATTGTATATTGTTATCTTTTGTGAGATCTGCTGAGAATTCCAAAGCCTGCACTTCATCCTTACTGGGAGATTGGCATCGGATTAATGTTGCCCTCACACGTGCAAAAGTAATGCTTGCTATTTCAATTATTTATGTCCCATGTATACCGGAATGTTGCCATTTTTTCCAATGTCCTAATAACAAGATGTCATAAGAAGTCTAGAACATGGTTACTAATTTCACTCAACAGTCCTGCAAAACATAGATCTAACGGTATTCATAAAAAGAGCAATGGTCTGTTCACACAATTTGCTAATGACAATATTAGATTTGATGAATTCTTAGTATGGGACTAGAGTACTTGTTAATACATACGATGTTTATTGTTTGTTTTCTTTATAAAAAAAACGCTCTTTTCTGATTTTTTTTTCCCTTTTCATTTTAAAGGATCTTATTAGCTTGAATGCCATGCCTTATTTTTCTTGTTAACGTGCTATCTGAGATACATATAATAAGCAAAGTAAAGCGTGTTTGTGTTGCAGAAAAAAATGATTATGGTGGGATCACGTGCAACACTATCGAAAGTTCCGTTGCTAAAGCTTCTTGCAGACAAGGTTGAAGAGCAGGGCGGTATTGTGTGCATCTTGAGAAAAGATTTTAACCACAACGAGTTCAAAAAATGCTCAAATGTATAGCAAGATACAAATTAGTAAATTTTGTCTCATTATTTGCATTGTACAAAACCATTAGTATTCTACACATTTATTTCATTCGGATTGTAATTTATAATGATTTGTTTTGTATGAATAGTATTATTGAAATGACATTTGGACAATTCATAAATTCTAAAGACGTCTAGCAACTGTAACATGTAGGATTGTAAGTCATACCGCGCCAGAAGGTGAGTTGCACATAGACCGTCAAGGAAACAATGTATTTCTACAAGTAAACCCTGTAATTTAAGGCGCTAAGTAAACATATTATTTGGCTGAACTTTTTTTTTGTCTTTTTTTAATTTGAAGCCCAACGTGTTGTACATTATAAGTATTATAACGAGATACAGGTGCTTTGTGTATTAGCTCTCCAGGTTCAGAGAGCAAGAAATGGAATGAATTTTCATTTTTATTTTATTTTTTGCATTTTAGCAGTGGGAATTTGAGCGTGGAAAAGAAGATAAAGTGACGATTGTTTTAATTTTTTTTACAACTGTAGATTCATAAATAGATTTTAGAAAGTTGTTTAGCTATAAATAATTTTTTTAAGTGGAAAAAGTGGAGAAGGACAAACATAAAGAAATATTTTGGAGCAAAAATAACACATTTTTTTCTAAGCACGAAGGCCAAACTTTCTACAAAAATTAATCGCAATGCCAAATTTAAGAGACAACTAAAATGGTGGTAGCTTGGCAGGCGTCGCCATGACAAATAAGGCTTGAGATGGCGACGAGATGGCAGCGGCTTGGGGTTGCAAAGGTGTTGGTCGAGGTAACGAGATGGCAGCAGCTTAAGAGGCGAAAATGTGGTTGGTCGAGGTGAATTAGATGGCGATGGAAGAGAAGAGTGTTGGAGGAGTAGTCGTGATGGTCAAGTCATGGCGTCGATGAAGGTTTGGTTGAGGTGGATTGTAAGACGACGGTGTTGAAGGCGATCAATTTTCTTTGAATAATTAAAAGCCGAAAATGCTAAATAGAACTAGCATTATCCAAAAGTGGAAATTAACATAGCATTATACGTATATGACACTAATCTAATGTAGCATTTTTTAAACTTTAAAAATAAATGGTAGTGCTAATATAATTTGTTATTTTTAAACTATAAAAAATGAATATAGCACTATGTTGATTGTATACTAGTTTAATTCATCATTTTTTCAACTACAAAAAATGAATATAACATTGTATGTGTATCATGCTAATTTATTTTAACATATTTTTAGCCTATAAAATGAATGATAATGCTAGTTTTATAGAATAAATCGAATATGTCGAATGATAGTTAAAATAACAGTTATATTTTTAAAGTGCATTAGAATGTAATGAATATGTCAAATGATAGTCAAAAATAGCATTTGTATTTTTAAAGTGTATTACGATAAAATGAATGTGCCGAATGATAGTTAAAAATATAAATTGTAATTTTGAAGTACATTAAAATGAATAGAATGTACCGAATGATAGTTAAAAATATCATTTTTATTTTTTAAGTGTATTACAATGTGGCGAATGTGTCATATTATAGTTAAAAATAGCATTTGTATTTTTAAAATGCACTAGAATGAATGGAATACGCCAGATTATAGTTAACAATATCATTTATATTTTTAAAATGCATTAGAATGAATGGAATGTTTCAAATAACTTCTACATCCATATGCATCCAGTTAGGCAAAATGATATGTAAAATGATAATTTAATATATCATTTAATTACTTTAATGTAGAGTTTTAATTTCAAAGTCCACTAGCATGTTTAAGATATGCAAAATGTAGCTTAATGTAACATTTTATTTTTGGAGTACACTAATTTTTTGAAATATGCATAGTGGTAGTCTAATGTTGTTTGATTATTTGATAGTTAAATAACCGATCGTCAAATCTTGACCCATTTTGAATTAGGAAGTATGATTTTATACTCGAGTTCCCCAGTGAGGACTTGAATACTTGTTGCATACTTCCAAAGAACTGGAATTGGGTTAGCCGAAAATTATCGCTTAATTTGGAGACACCGGGTTTCGGATTTATCTGAACCACTTCAAACCAGTAATGTTCAAGATGAAGTATGATATGGAGCAGTACTATTCTTCCTAATGGTGATTCTAAAATGGAAGGCAGTAAAATTTTGAATGCTTGTTCGATCCTGGAAAAACTTGCATGGATGAATGCTAGCATTGCATCTCTACTTGGAGGGCAGTGTCTGCATTCCAAGATGTATGTTAGTAGAAGAGGTAAAAGAATAGCCTCAAGCCTCACAACCCAAAAGAATGACTAAAATTGGGTATGCAACAGAACCATGTGGTTAGCTACCATTAGGAGTCGTCATACCATTCTAGATTGTCCCTTAGTTTTATTTTGGCATGCAAGTACCGATGGGAAAAGTAAACTAGCCTTGCTGTCAAAAGGGCGAATAATCCGGTTTGTCATGTTAAAGGGGCAGGCCAGCTCTGTGTGGCAGAGGGGCAGATGCGTCTGTAGCCCTCAGGTGCATTTTCTAGAGGTGTACCATCGAAAGGTAGTCCCTTATCTAGTCACAATTAGAATCCATTCTCCAATACGTACCTTTACAGTTTTGATTGTAGAGCTTAGTATGCTGGAATTTAATTAATGTAATAATTTCGACTATGATTCAATATTTACTTTATCCCTAGACATTATTATAATATCACTGGATTTTTATAATAAAATGTTTTAGTTATCGTAAAGTAAAAACCCATCCATGTTTATTGCGGCTTGTTTATACGAGCTACTTTTTTAAAAAAATTTTCATATATAATAATCCATATGATTTGTTTCGAACTTTTCTCATGCTGGTTTTACTAGACTGACCCAGACATTGTTTTCCTATAATGCTCGGGTCAGCCCGAGCATATTTTTCAGATTTAGGTGGATTCTTTAGAGCTTTCAGGAGATGAGTTGAATTCTCGAAGGCATATTCACGTATCTTATATTTTTCTGCTATTTAGTTGTTCTTGATGACTATTTTTTGCATTTATCAGAAATTGTAAGGACAGGCTGTTAACTGTCCAGGCTGATAATAGGTTAATGTACTCGAATGTTGTGTATAACAAAGATGATTTCCTTTTGTAATGACCTGTTCATATTAAATATTACTCGTCACATTTTATGAGATTTTGTTCTATCTTTTCTTTCTTTCACCCAAAACAACCTAGCTTTCGGACACTTAAATGATCCGCACATGAATAACGAGGATGTATTAATGTCGTCTTCAGGTGTAAGAATGGAAGATCGTTACACTAGAGACTATAGACTTTTCTATCCTAAAGGCCATCCTTTTGAACTCGTATCGTAAGTGATGTAGATTTTTGAGGATGCAAAATGGATTAAAAAGTACAAGTGGTGCATGCCACTTCATGTGTCGGTCTCCTATTTCATGTTTTTGTACGAAGCAAATTTGTGTATCACTCTTAACATGTAAAGTGCAATATATTTCTTTTTCTTTGGCATATGCATAGGTTATCTACGTGCAACAAACAATTCAAGACTTCGGTGTTTTCTTAAAAAATTCACTCATATAAAGTGATAATACTATTGCTAAAAAATTATAAAAATAAATCATATCAATCACTCACGAGAAAAAATATTGATATTAGACAATGCTTCTTACATGATAGTATAGAAAATGGCATCGTATCACCAGAATTTGTTAACTCCGAAAACCAAAATGCGAATATTTTTCCAAAGCAACTTGCCGAAACATTTTTATAAATCTAAGGCGAAAGTTAGGAATATGTCCACATAATGAAATAGTTTAATATTAACCTAAAATTAACAAAGTTATTTATTCTATGGTTTTTAATCAACTTCAGAATAGATCACCAAAATAAAAGAAACCTTCTGTAGTTAGCATTCTTAGATCCTATTTGTAAACAAAGGCCGATGAGTATATTTGTCTTTTGCTCAATCCAACATTTTAATTCCACTCTCATTATCTATGTTGTATAGCTCAAGCTTAGAACAAAGTGATACAAATTGAGTTAATGTGATGTCTTCAAGGGAATAGTTGAAATTAAAAATCCAAGAAAAAAATTCATCAGGTCTAGAGAGTTCAGTAATTAAAGCATTTTGAAGTTATATTTATCAAAGAGTTCCTTTAATTCCACCCTTACGGGGATAGCAGAAATTTAGCTGTTGTGCTGAAAGGATGTGTTCTTACCAGAGTGAACAATGTTACTAATACCCAGGTTATAAATATTGGAAAATTTTAAAATGGATTTCCAAAAGTATGAGCCGTTGCTAGAACTAGAGGAAATGTGATGAATGTTACACGTTGTATTATGAAATAGATTTGAAATCATTTCTTTCCAAATAAGGTTTTCATTATTACCGTTAAATTTCCAAAGCCATTTCCCTAATGAAGACTTATTAAGGTTATGGAGATTTATGATTCCTAGTCCTCTTCCTCTTTGGATTTATAATCTGTTTCCCAATTAACTAGATGGTTAGTACTACTACTTGAATAATCTCCACTCCAAAGGAAATTTCTTCTAATTTTATCTATTTTGTCAGTTACTCATTTTGGAAAAAGATGACAAGACATCCAATAGATCGGTAGAGCCGATAGGACAAAGTTGATTAATATGATTCTTCCAGCTCTAGATAAGAGTCTATTATTCCAATTCGACAACTTTTTATTAATTTTATCAATTACCATTTATCAATCTTGCTTTTTTAGTTTAGTTAGTTTAATCGAAAATCCTAGGTATCATATAGGGATCTTCATGGTTTTACAATTGAGGGTACTAGCTATAAGATTTTCAACCTTGTCTACATCATTTAGAACTAAAACTGAGCTTTTGTCGAAGTTAACCTGAGCCTCAAAAGCATTTCAAAGCTATATAAAATAAAATCAAGAGCTGTAATGTGGCTAGGTAAAAGCTATGTAAAAAGCATGGTATCATCAGCTACTGAAGAACCAAAAAACCATCATTAGTAACATTAGTTACATAATTAAATATGCTATCTAGAACCCCATTTGTGACCGATAGTTTGATAATCCGAAAGAAAACATCTGTCGCCAAGTTAAATAAAAGGGGCAACAAAGGATCGCCTTGTCTAAGACTAAGCTTTGATTGAATTTGAATTTTATTTACTAGGATACGATTGTCCTACGTAGTTGAATTTTTAATTTTATGTAAAGTCATATTCCAATTTACCCATCTGGTATTGAAGTGCCTAGCCAATGTTAAATCTTTAGGAAAAACCAATCGATTGCATTAAAAGGTTTAGAAAAGTTGAATTTTAGAAGAGCGTGAGTGATATTATTTTTACAATAGTAATATATACGTTCTTGAACTACAACGACCATATTCATGATGTTCTATCTTTAATAAAAGCAGATCGAGTGTTGTCGATTAGGTTCATTTTGGCACTTAGCCTATTCGCTAAGATTTTTGAAATAATTTTTAGAAAACAATTTATTAACGAATTATGCCTAAAATCCTTTGCTTCGACATTATTTCCTCTTGCTTAATGACTTTTTCTAGTTCTTCTTTAAGATTTGAGAGAATATTTTGCTCAGAAACATTTAAGTTCTTATTTCTTCCAATTTATTTAATTTTAAAGTTTTAGAAAGCTGGTTATATTTTTTATTTTTAATGTTGTCAAAAACATCCTCGTTCCATTTTCTAAGAAATATTCTTAGGTCCTTAAGTTTACTTACAAAAAATTTGCAGTATTTTAAAAATATTTAATGTTATCCATATATTTTTCAGGCTACCATGTTAAGAAAATAACCAAGAGGATATAAAGGCAATGGAAGATAATGTTATTACATACATACATACATACATACATACATACATATACATATCAATCATCTAAAAAAGCACATTGAGCTTATAAATTCATGTCGAGTTAATAAATCTGTGTTATATATTGAGCTTCCAAGTTAATAATGTAGAATTCATCTAACATGAAGATATCAAGCCACAACAGATGTCGAATTCAAAGACATGAAGGATATCGAGACTTTATAGCCATAGAGAACGGTATCGAGCATAAAAGTAACCTCGAAGTATATAGTGGTGTGCTACTACACATATACATGTCGAGTATTTAATGGGAATATATCGAGTTTAACAATGATTATGGGGTATCGAACTAGAAGGATGCAAGGTCATTTAGCACTCAAGAGTAGCGGGCTTCAAACATTTACCAAGAATGAAGAGCGTCTAAAAGAAGTGGCTGTTGAACCTCTGTGATAGGAAAGATGTTGCACACTCAAGTAATTAATAGGTAAAAAGGTGTCGAACTTCTAAAGATGTCGAGCTCCAAGCAATTAACAAATATAGGAGTTATCGAGCTTGAATAAAGAAAGTTAGGCGTCGAGCCTTAACAACCATGGAGGTTATCGAACATGAAGGCGGAAGAGGTGTCGAGTCCCAGCAAATTTTAACGGTGCCGAGCATATGACAAGAATAAGTAATTTCGAATATCAACAATAGATCAAGGTGCCGAATAAACAAATACGTATAGATATCAAGCTACTATAGAAAGGAGTGTCGTAGAATAAGCAAAAAAAAGGATGTCAAGCACTAGACTCAGAATGAACGCGTCGAGCTTGTAAAGATAATAAGCCTATGCCATATCAACTGTCACTAAACTTCTATCACAATAGCCAATGTCGAGTTTCATCAATATGAAGATGATGTCGAGTTTCATCAATATAAAGCGATGTCGAATTTCACCCATATACAGTGGATGTCGGATCCTAAAGAAGGTGTGGATGTCAAGCATCGATGATTTGCACATGTAACATGCATCATGCCGAGCAGACACATGACAACCAACCCACCTGCCAGTAACCCTATAAATAGGCACCCCCAACTGCTTTGAAGTGGTGAATAATTCTTTCCTCTCTCTTAAATTTTAAAGTTGTAAATCCTAAATTAAATTGAGGATTTTTAGAGCTGAATGTAATCTGTGAACTTTTTGCACATAAGGCCTTGAACAATTAACTTTCCATAGCATACTACTCTCAAATATGTGTATTTGATTAATATTGAACAAGGAACATACATATGACTTGAATTTAGCTTGGACGTGAGCTATTGACATGCATATGATTTATCTTTGAACATTTGTAATGACCTGCCTTTTTGACCCCTGAATCTCGGCACTATTACATCCACGGTATTCATGTTCCAAGCAACCAAGTGCCGAAATATGAATCGTTAGGGTAAAATAAAAAGAAAAAGAAATAGAACATGAAAGAAGAGAACACAATATCAGAATCTCACATGCAAAATGATAATATATAATATCTTAAAAAGTCTTTACTAAAAAGAAAACCTTTATATACTTACACCAATCGGAGAAAACTAACCTATCATTAGCTCGGACGGCTATAACATTCTCTACTCACAAATGCTGATAGATACAAATCCAATAATGTAGCATAAATAAGTACGGTGGGAAATGGTCCAACTCCTCTCCTAGAGCTCTAAATCTGGCGACATACTCGAGTTGACCCAAGCATCAAGAAAATAACACTTGGATCGGTCTAGTAAACCGGCGTGAGAAACTCAAATCATATCGATTTATTATATCTTAAAACCTTCAAAATAGGGTATCTCATAAAACCACACCGTCAATAAACAAAGACAGATTTTTATCTTACTATAACCAAACCATTTCTATTATAAAATCCAGTAATAATATAATAATGCCTAAGGAGTGAAATATAAATAATCACATAGCTGCAATGCATGTGAGTGTACATCACAACAATAATACGTGTACAATCACAACCACTAAGGCGCATTCGTTAATTGTGTATGATTTCCACCTAGATCTCCTCGGATCATGTTGAATCCGAACTACTACACAAGGATAAGAGATATACTTTCGAAGTATCGTTTATCTTTAGTAAATGTACTATAGGAAAACCATAGCTGGTGTTGTTAAGACCTTATGCATCGCTCTTACATGCATACCCCAATAAGTATCTCTAAAAATAGAGTCGCATGCACCACATGGTTTGCCAACCCTACTGGCTATGTCTCATATCTCTGTTTTTTGGCATACCGATGATGAGGCTATGTTCAGCATTCCAACTATAACGATCCCGATTTTTAGTTAAAATTAATTTGATAATTAGTGTTGGATTGGGAGTTTAATGGTGAATTAATTCAAATTTTACCAAATTAATAAGGATATGTTTTGTTATTTATTTGTATTTATAAATTTATTTTAAAATTGAATCTAGGAATTGAAGTTCAAAATATTGGATTTGAATACATTATATTTTCAATTAATAAAAGATTAAAGATTTAATAAATAAGATATATGTTTATTTATATATGTGTATAAATGGAGTTTTAATTTAAATAGAATTTCTAGTTCGAAATCTAGAATATAAATATTATGAATAATATATTTATTATAAATTGGATTGTGAATTAATTTGAAATTTTGAATAAATATATTTATGAATATATATATAGATTGAAAGTTAAATTGTAAATAAAATTTTAATTTTTGCAAATTTCAAAATGTATATAATTATAAATAAATTGGATTTATTATAGAAATTAAGTTTTAAAAATATTTTCCTTAAAAATTTATATATAAGTGTTAATGATAGAAAATGTATAAATATAAATATTCATAATAACTTGGATTTAAAACGTAAAACAAGAATTAATAAAAAGTTTTAAAGTATTTCTTTTATATAAATTGAAAATATATATGTATATGTAATTAAGTTAGTTGATTTTTAAAACATTTCTTTATACCTGAAATAAAATTAATCTTTGTACACATTTAAAATAAATAGAAAATGTATTACATAATTTATACAAGTTGATAAATCAAGGGTTTAAAACATAAAAGTTCATTATTTTGACAATTGTAAAAATATAACAACTTGTGTAAACATTTGTAAGTCTTATACAACACATATTAAACAAGTGTAGCTCTTTTAAACATAAAATTTACAAGTGTCCTTACTTTTTTTTTTCAAATTTATCATAAATTAAAAACAAGGTTATACAAAATATCTCCACTTCTATTTTATTCATTCATTAACAAAGCCAAAAAATAAAAGCTGAATTAAAAACAATAGTTTTTAAAACTTTTTCAAGTGGTAGATCAATGCACTTCGGTTTAACTAAAGATGTAAAGATTCAACCCTGAAAAAAAGGAGAGCAAGGATTCAACATTATGATCATCTCCAGACAAAACATGAATTAAAGCAAAAGATCAAAATCTGTCTCTGTTGTACAAAGATCAAGCAAAATTCTAAAATGAAGCCATCACACTGCAACCCGAATTAAGGCATGCAACAAGTACAAAGAGCGCGAGTGATATTATTTTTACAATAGTAATATATATGTTCTTGAATTACAATGACCATATTCATGATGTTCTATCTTTAATAAAAGCAGATCGAGTGTTGTCGATTAGGTTCATTTTGGCACTTAGCCTATTCGCTAAGATCTTTGAAATGATTTTTAGAAAACAATTTATTAACGAATTATGCCTAAAATCCTTTGCTTCGACATTATTTCCTCTTGCTTAATGACCTTTTCTAGTTCTTCTTTAAGATTTGAGAGAATATTTTGCTCAGAAACATTTAAAGTTCTTATTTCTTCCAATTTATTTAATTTTAAAGTTTTAGAAAGTTGGTTATCTTTTTTATTTTTAATGTTGTCAAAAACATCCTCGTTCCATTTTCTAAGAAATATTCTTAGGTCCTTAAGTTTACTTACAAAAAATTTAGCGATATTTTAAAAATATTTAATGTTATCCACATATTTTCAGGCTACCATGTTAAGAAAATAACCAAGAGGATATAAAGGCAAGGGAAGATAATGTTATTACATACATACATACATACATATCAATCATCTAAAAAAGCATATTGAGCTTATAAATTCATGTCGAGTTAATAAATCTGTGTTATATATTGAGCTTCCAAGTTAATAATGTAGAATTCATCTAACATGAATATATCAAGCCACAACAGATGTCGAATTCAAAGACAAGAAGGATATCGAGACTTTGTAGCCATAGAGAACGGTATCGAGAATAAAAGTAACCTCGAAGTATATAGTGGTGTGTTACTACACATATACATGTCGAGTATTTAATGGGAATATATCTAGTTTAACAATGATTATGGGGTATCGAACTAGAAGGATGCAAGGTCATTTAGCACTCAAGAGTAGCGGGCTTCAAACATTTACCAAGAATGAAGAGCGTCTAAAAGAAGTGGCTGTTGAACCTCTGTGATAGGAAAGATGTTGCACACTCAAGTAATTAATAGGTAAAAAGGTGTCGAACTTCTAAAGATGTCGAGCTCCAAGCAATTAACAAATATAGGAGTTATCGAGCTTGAATAAAGAAAGTTAGGCGTCAAGCCTTAACAACCATGGAGGTTATCGAGCATGAAGGCGGAAGAGGTGTCGAGTCCCAGCAAATTTTAACGGTGCCGAGCATATGACAAGAATAAGTAATTTCAAATATCAACAATAGATCAAGGTACCAAATAAACAAACACGTATAGATATCTACTATATAAAGGAGTGTCGTATAATAAGTAAAAAGAAGGATGTCAAGCACTAGACTCAGAATGAATGCGTCGAGCTTGTAAAGATAATAAGCCTATGCCATATCAACTGTCACTAAACTTCTATCACAATAGCTAATGTCGAGTTTCATCAATATGAAGATGATGTCGAGTTTCATCAATATAAAGCAATGTCGAATTTCACCCATATACAGTGGATGCCGGATCCTAAAGAAGGTGGGGATGTCAAGCATCAATGATTTGCACATGTAACATGCATCATGCCGAGCAGACACATGACAACCAACCCACCTGCCAGTAACCCTATAAATAGGCACCCCCAGCTGCTTTGAAGTGGTGAATAATTCTTTCCTCTCTCTCAAATTTTAAAGTTGTAAATCCTAAATTAAATTGAGGATTTTTAGAGCTGAATGTAATCTGTGAACTTTTTGCACATAAGGCCTTGAACAATTAACTTTCCATAGCATACTACTCTCAAATATGTGTATTTGATTAATATTGAACAAGGAACATACATATGACTTGAATTTAGCTTGGACGTGAGCTATTGACATGCATATGATTTATCTTTGAACATTTGTAATGACCTGCCTTTTTGGCCCCTGAATCTCGGCACTATTACATCCACGGTATTCATGTTCCAAGCAACCAAGTGCCGAAATATGAATCGTTAGGGTAAAATAAAAAGAAAAAGAAATAGAACATGAAGGAAGAGAACACAATATAAGAATCTCACATGCAAAATGATAATATATAATATCTTAAAAAGTCTTTACTAAAAAGAAAACCTTTATATACTTACATCAACCAGAGAAAACTAACCTATCATTAGTCCGGACGGCTATAACATTCTCTACGCACAAATGCTGATAGATACAAATCCAATAATGTAGCATAAATAAGTACAGTGGGAAATGGTCCAACTCCTCTCCTAGAGCTCTAAATCTGGCGACATACTCGAGCTGACCCAAGCATCAAGAAAATAACACTTGGATCGGTCTAGTAAACCAGCGTGAGAAACTCAAATCATATTGATTTATTATATCTTAAAACCTTTAAAATAGGGTATCTCATAAAACCACACCGTCAATAAACACAGACAGATTTTTATCTTACTATAACCAAACCATTTCTATTACAAAATCCAGTAATAATATAATAATGCCTAAGGAGTGAAATATAAATAATCACATAGCTGCAATGCATGTGAGTGTACATCACAACAATAACAGGTGTACAAACACAACCACTAAGGTGCATTCGTTAATTGTGTATGATTTCCACCTAGATCTCCTCGGATCAATGTTGAATCCGAACTACTACACAAGGATCAGAGATATACTTTCGAAGTATCATTTATCTTTAGTAAATGTACTATAGGAAAACCATAGCTGGTGTTGTTAAGACCTTATGCATCGCTCTTACATGCATACCCCAATAAGTATCTCTAAAAATGGAGTCGCATGCACCACATGGTTTGCCAACCCTACTGGCTATGTCTCCTATCTCTGTTTTTTGGCATACCGATGATGAGGCTATGTTCAGCATTCCAACTATAACGATCCCGATTTTTAGTTAAAATTAATTTGATAATTTGTGTTGGATTGGGAGTTTAATGGTGAATTAATTCAAATTTTACCAAATTAATAAGGATATGTTTTGTTATTTATTTGTATTTATAAATTTATTTTAAAATTGAATCTAGGAATTGAAGTTCAAAATATTGGATTTGAATACATTATATTTTCAATTAATAAAAGATTAAAGATTTAATAAATAAGATATATGTTTATTTATATATGTGTATAAATGGAGTTTTAATTTAAATAGAATTTCTAGTTGGAAATCTAGGATATAAATATTATGAATAATATATTTATTATAAATTGGATTGTGAATTAATTTGAAATTTTGAATAAATATATTTATGAGCATATATATAGATTGAAAGTTAAATTGTAAATAAAATTTTAATTTTTGCAAATTTCAAAATGTAAATAATTATAAATAAATTGGATTTATTATAGAAATTAAGTTTTAAAAATATTTTCCTTAAAAATTTATATATAAGTGTTAATGATAGAAAATGTATAAATATAAATATTCATAATAACTTGGATTTAAAACGTAAAACAAGAATTAATAAAAAGTTTTAAAATATTTCTTTTATATAAATTGAAAATATATATGTATATGTAATTAAGTTAGTCGATTTTTAAAACATTTCTTTTATACGTGAAATGAAATTAATCTTTGTACACATTTAAAATAAATAGAAAATGTATTACATTATTTATACAAGTTGATAAATCAAGGGTTTAAATCATAAAAGTTCATTATTTTGACAATTGTAAAAATATAACAACTTGTGTAAACATTTGTAAGTCTTATACAACACATATTAAACAAGTGTAGCTCTTTTGAACATAAAATTTACAAGTGTCCTTATTTTTTTTTTTCAAATTTATCATAAATTAAAAACAAGGTTATACAAAATATCTCCACTTCTATTTTATTCATTCATTAACAAAACCAAAAAATAAAAGCTGAATTAAAAACAACAGTTTTTAAAACTATTTCATGTGGTAGATCAATGCACTTCAGTTTAACTAAAAATGTAAAGATTCAACCCTGAAAAAAAGGAGAGCAAGGATTCAACATTATGATCATCTCCAGACAAAACAGGAATTAAAGCAAAAGATCAAAATCTGTCTCTGTTGTACAAAGATCAAGCAAAATTCTAAAATGAAGCCATCACACTGCAACCCGAATTAAGGCATGCAACAAGTACAAAGAGCGCGAGTGATATTATTTTTACAATAGTAATATATATGTTCTTGAATTACAATGACCATATTCATGATGTTCTATCTTTAATAAAAGCAGATCGAGTGTTGTCGATTAGGTTCATTTTGGCACTTAGCCTATTCGCTAAGATTTTTGAAATGATTTTTGGAAAACAATTTATTAACGAATTATGCCTAAAATCCTTTGCTTCGACATTATTTTCTCTTGCTTAATGACCTTTTCTAGTTCTTCTTTAAGATTTGAGAGAATATTTTGCTCAGAAACATTTAAAGTTCTTATTTCTTCCAATTTATTTAATTTTAAAGTTTTAGAAAGTTGGTTATCTTTTTTATTTTTAATGTTGTCAAAAACATCCTCGTTCCATTTTCTAAGAAATATTCTTAGGTCCTTAAGTTTACTTACAAAAAATTTAGCGATATTTTAAAAATATTTAATGTTATCCACATATTTTCAGGCTACCATGTTAAGAAAATAACCAAGAGGATATAAAGGCAAGGGAAGATAATGTTATTACATACATACATACATACATATCAATCATCTAAAAAAGCATATTGAGCTTATAAATTCATGTCGAGTTAATAAATCTGTGTTATATATTGAGCATCCAAGTTAATAATGTAGAATTCATCTAACATGAAGATATCAAGCCACAACAGATGTCGAATTCAAAGACAAGAAGGATATCGAGACTTTGTAGCCTTAGAGAACGGTATCGAGAATTAAAGTAACCTCGAAGTATATAGTGGTGTGTTACTACACATATACATGTCGAGTATTTAATGGGAATATATCTAGTTTAACAATGATTATGGGGTATCGAACTAGAAGGATGCAAGGTCATTTAGCACTCAAGAGTAGCGGGCTTCAAACATTTACCAAGAATGAAGAGCGTCTAAAAGAAGTGGCTGTTGAACCTCTGTGATAGGAAAGATGTTGCACACTCAAGTAATCAATAGGTAAAAAGGTGTCGAACTTCTAAAGATGTCGAGCTCCAAGCAATTAACAAATATAGGAGTTATCGAGCTTGAATAAAGAAAGTTAGGCGTCGAGCCTTAACAACCATGGAGGTTATCGAGCATGAAGGCGGAAGAGGTGTCGAGTCCCAACAAATTTTAACGGTGCCGAGCATACGACAAGAATAAGTAATTTTGAATATCAACAATAGATCAAGGTGCCGAATAAACAAACACGTATAGATATCAAGCTACTATAGAAAGGAGTGTCGTAGAATAAGTAAAAAGAAGGATGTCAAGCACTAGACTCAGAATAAACGCGTCGAGCTTGTAAAGATAATAAGCCTATGCCATATCAACTGTCACTAAACTTATATCACAATAGCTAATGTCGAGTTTCATCAATATGAAGATGATGTCGAGTTTCATCAATATAAAGCGATGTCGAATTTCACCCATATACAGTGGATGCCGGATCCTAAAGAAGGTGGGGATGTCAAGCATCAATGATTTGCACATGTAACATGCATCATGCCGAGCAGACACATGACAACCAACCCACCTGCCAGTAACCCTATAAATAGGCACCCCTAACTGCTTTGAAGTGGTGAATAATTCTTTCCTCTCTCTCAAATTTTAAAGTTGTAAATCCTAAATTAAATTGAGGATTTTTAGAGCTGAATGTAATCTGTGAACTTTTTGCACATAAGGCCTTGAACAATTAACTTTCCATAGCATACTACTCTCAAATATGTGTATTTGATTAATATTGAACTAGGAGCATACATATGACTTGAATTTAGCTTGGACGTGAGCTATTGACATGCATATGATTTATCTTTGAACATTTGTAATGACCTGCCTTTTTGACCCCTGAATCTCGGCACTATTACATCCACGGTATTCATGTTCCAAGCAACCAAGTGCCGAAATATGAATCGTTAGGGTAAAATAAAAAGAAAAAGAAATAGAACATGAAAGAAGAGAACACAATATCAGAATCTCACATGCAAAATGATAATATATAATATCTTAAAAAGTCTTTACTAAAAAGAAAACCTTTATATACTTACATCAGTCGGAGAAAACTAACCTATCATTAGCCCGGATGGCTATAACATTCTCTACTCACAAATGCTGATAGATACAATTCCAATAATGTAGCATAAATAAGTATGGTGGGAAATGGTCCAACTCCTCTCCTAGAGCTCCAAATCTGGCGACATACTGGAGCTTTAAAGTAATATTTAGTTTTGTATACATTTAAAACAAATAGAAAATGTATTACATAATTTATACAAGTTGATAAATCAAGGGTTTAAAACATAAAGTTTCATTATTTTGACAATTGTAAAAATATAACAACTTGTGTAAACATTTGTTAGTCTTATACAACACATATTAAATAAGTGTGGCTCTTTTGAACATAAAATTTACAAGTATCCTTATTTTTTTTCATATTTATAAATAAATTAAAAACAAGGTTACACAAAATATCTCCACTTCTATTTTATTCATTCATTAACAAAACCAGAAAATAAAAGCTGAACTAAAAACAACAGTTTTTAAAACGGTTTCAAGTGGTAGATCAATGCACTTCAGTTTAACTAAAGATGTAAAGATTCAACTCTAAAAAAAAGGAGAGCAAGGATTCAACATTATGATCATCTCCAGATAAAACAGGAATTAAAGCAAAATATCAAAATCTGTCTCTGTTGTACAAAGATCAAGCAAAATTCTAAAATGAAGCCATCACACTGCAACCCGAATTAAGGCATGCAACAAGTTCAAAATCAGTTCCATTCTCAGTTTTCAAAAGCTATAAATCAGAAAGAAAAACCTAAAATAATGTCAGGTTCAAATTCAAACCTGAAAACATGCAAGTAAATTAAGTTACAGAGTTGAAAACAATTAAAGCCTCATCTTGAAGCAGCAGATTAAGGTCCAGGTTCAACATCAAAGCAACAGACTAAAGTTTCAGATCAAATTTTAAAATGCATTTCTAGTTTTTTTCAACATCTTTTCCTAGGCTTTGTGTCCTTTATCTTCATCCCTCAGGTGAGCAAACACACTGACCCTATAATGTTTCTTAGTATTTGGATCTGTGTTGAAAGTATGATATGAATTGTGCTTGAATAACTGTGTGAATATGCTTGCATGTCTCTGTATATATGTATATATACGCAAACATCTGTATGCATGTCTGTGTAGACCCAGAAGCACCTCTCTATTTTAAAAACTCATTGGCAACAATATGTTAAAAAAATTTCAATTCCTTCATCTCCAATAAGTTTTAGGGTATAATTTCTAAATTGAAAATGCTTGTAATGATGTGAATTTATTTTCAAAAATAGTTTACAAGCGTATACATTAAGCAATTTGTCTGGAAATTGGGATTTACAGCGTAAAATAAAAAATATATCAATATTTGATGCTCATTGCTGTGTGTTTGAACTATACAATCAGATTTGTATTACAAAAATAGGAATTTAGATGTGGAAATTATAATTTTTAACATTGTAAATTTTGAGATGTATTGAGATAATCGATTTTCCTTTATTCATCAAATTCCGACAAACCACGACGATCAATGGTTTGGGGTTGGTACTGAAGATGGTTTGGAGTCTTATGATCATGGAAAAAATACTGATTGGGTTTATTAGTGATCGAGGTGTCGGTGAGGGATGAAAGTAGGGTTTAGTTGAAGTTTTGGGTTGATGTTGGGAAATTGGTTACTGCACCGTTAGATGATCTATAGGCGATCGATCCAGGGGGAATAGGTTCGTGGGTGTCTGGCGTAGCTTTGGGCACGGGGACTTGGTCGCAGGTTATCGGTGAGGGTCGAACAAGGATTTTTCTGATGATCCATTTTTGGATTCCAGTTGGGTTGAAATGGTCGATTTTGATTGCGTAGGTGTTTCGTCAATTTGGGTACGTGGAGGCTAGTAGGTGTTGTCGGCGACTTGTGGGGGTGATCGGCGATGGTCAGAAGTTGATCGATGGGTCATGCACGTGTACGTGCGCCTTGCATATCTGTTGCAGTAGGATTGGGAAGAAGAGTTAAAGATGGGAAACTCGAAGTTGTTTCGTGATTTTCTCAGGGAAGTTGGGTAGTTGACTCAGAGTTGTTTCAGGATTGGCTCGGGTCATTTTTGTTTTGATTCTAGGTTTTAGATTTTAAAAGAAAAACAGGTTTCAGATTTTAAAATTTAAAGTAGTTTGTGCCAGGTTTTAAATGTTTAAAATTTTATATGAAATAAACTTTTTAAAGCTTAAAATAAAAAAAGAATCAACCGAGTTCAAAGTAAATATATTTAACAAGATTTTGCAACAAGTTTTCGAAACTAAATTTTAAAAATCAAATGTGATTTGGAAATAATTTGATTTGATTTTGAAATAGTTTTATATTTGATAAATTATTTAATCCCTAAGTGTTTTCAATTGTGATTAATTAATGAATGGAATTAATAAAAGATTAATTACTTAATGTGATTATTTAAAAAGAATTTTTATTTAAAGTTATTAAGGAATAACTATTTAGTGAAATAAATTACTCAATGTAATTAATAAAAGATTATCACTTAATGGAGTCAAGGGATGATTACTTTGTGAAAATAATTAAGGAAAATCAATTAAATGGTAGTTAATTGAGGGTTAATTAATTAATTAATTAAGCATAATTTCTTTAAATGATAATAATTAAGAGTTAATTAATTATGTAATCAACTTAAGGTTAATTTAATTAACGTAATTAATTAAGGTAAATTGATTGAAGAATAATTAGATAATTAAAGGTTAATTATTTAACGATTAAGGGTTACTTGATTTATTAATTATGGTTGATTAGTTAATAATTAAGGGTTAATTAATTTATTGTTAAAGGTTAATTAATAAATGATTAAAAGTTAATTAATTAAATGGTTTGTGATTAATTAAAATTAACCAGGATTAGTGATTTATTAACCTGGTTTAAATTAAGTAATAATCAGGATTGAGTGATTAATTCATAAGTAATTAATTTAATTAACTAAGGATTAAACAATTAATTAATCCTGCCTATAAATGATTATTGAATGCTTGGATTGCTTATAAATGTTTGTATTGTATAAAATACCTTGAATTGATTGCCCTAGCTGATCTATGATATTTTGTTCTGAATTGAGCTGTGTATAATTTATTTATCTATCTGTGATACATTTATATATTATCTGTGAATCTGTGAATGAACGATAGGCGTTATATATTATACCGCTTATCGATATTGATATGATTGAATCTGTGATGATTGATGATGTTGTACTATTGTGTAAAACCCCTGGACCACACTATACACACACAAATATGGATTGCACGAGGAAGTTGGTCAAGTCATAGATTTTTGAAATGTTTTTAAAATTTTAATTTTGAATCCAAATGGTTAGGCATTGGAATTGGGTTAAATGTGAAAAGCTTTTGAAAAGGAGTTTTAAAGAAAAAAGTTATTTGAATAACTTGATAAAGTTTGGAATTTAAATATTTTGATTTGAATTTAAATTCAAGATTTGAAATTGAATTCTATGTTTGGAAATTTTGGTTTAAAAAGGTTATTCAAGTTATAAATGTGTTTATATAGGTTTTAAACCATTTTAAACGTATTATCGTGGGAATTTATATTTAACCCAAGTTTTATACTTTAAAAGTTATAGCTTGTGCAAATGTAATCGAATTTTTCCGAAACGAAAACTATTTGTTTTCAAATAATAATAGCTTTCATATAAAGAAGGGATTTCCAATTTGTGTTGAAAGTTTTCAAGTTTGAAATGGAATTGAAATAGTTTTGAAAGCTATGAATGAAGCTTTGGAAAGATGGTTGAACCTTGTTTTGAAATTGAAAAGAATTTTCAATCGTGTATAAAAGACTCGAAATGGGAATTGTTTTGAAAGTTATGAATGAATTTTTGGAAAGGGTTTTGAAAGCTATAAATTGAGTCTTTGATTTAATGATTGGATGAGCTAATCCAATTTGAAAGGGGAACTGTTTAAATATGGTGAATGAATCTTAGTGAAAGATTGGTGAATTTTGTAAAGGGAATCTTTTTGTTTAAAAAGATTTAAAATGGTAATTTGTTCAAACCATTTGTTTTGGGTAATAAGTTGTGACTTAACTGAGATTCCAATATCCATATGTTTTTAAATATTGCGATTATTATTCGATTTAGCCGGGAGAGGACCTTGTGTCATATAACCCATTTCGAATAATGATACGATGATATGGATAGCATTTGAAGACCGTGGTGAAGTCCGGATATTCCCTAAAGCGAAAGGATAACTCGTCGAATGTCTCTGCACCGGCTAATCCTCGGTATAGAGATTTGATCACCCTTTGTGATGGGGAGTCCGGGCGTGATTTGGGATTATTCGAATTTGCAAGGGCTTCTTTGGAAGTGCCTTCGGTTCTGTTCGAACCCGGAACATACTTGTATGGATGCATATCTGACATTACACTTTGAGATGTAAAGCTGGTTTCTATCAAATACATTTCTGTTTGGTGGCGGAGATTTATTATCTTAGCTTAGCACCCTTCTCTGAGACGTACGAGCTCAGAGGTTATGTAGTTGATGGTTATTAGTGATACATTCCTAATTTGGTAGTGTGGCATGTTGAGTGCTGCCGTGTGTTGCTGATCATTTGTTGATCAAAACATGGCTTTTGTGAAAAGCGTATCTTTGTGGACGAGACCTCATCGGACCTCACTCCCCGGAAATGGTTGAAACAGGAAAGATGCGGCAAGGTTTCAGGGGTCGCACCCCTAGGGTAAGTCCATTCCTTTTGGAAAAGGGTGGTATCATTGTATGGAGCCCAGATATTTAACCTATGTGGTTACTACAAATACATTGCTTTGTGGTTGTTGGTGTTGAGGATCCTCGGATAAAGGTCGCAAACGACCGGGGATGGCATATCTTAGGTGTTACTCCTAGGAAAGGAGTAAACCGGCCTTGTGTTAGCAGAGAGCTAGGTAAGTTCTCGGGGCGTCCCTCCAGAGGCATTCCCATGTGGCAATAGGAAGTTCCTTAGCTTGACTATTTGTCGAAAAATCCAAAGAAACAATACGCGCCCTGTACGATTTTAGTTGTATAACCTGCCATGGAATGTGGCGGTAACCTGCTATTAACAAGGTAGCTATAGTAGGCATACAATAATGGTTGTATGCTGGCTAAGATTAATATTATACTTTCGAAATATTTTCCACTATGCACTAATAATAATATCAAATGGTTTTCGCGTATCAAGCATTTTTGACTATCATAAGGAGAAATCTCCTCCAATTCTGCGTTTGCATGTTGTGTGCGGCGGGAGGCCTTATGGTAGTTTCATTTTCCAAAAAGCATTGTGGATTTCAATTTTAAATTCTTTTATTGTTTGTTTTAAAGATAATTTTTTTTTGTTTGCTCATACCAGTCTCATGACCGATCCAGAGTTTATTGTTCCCTTCTTAAGCTCTGGGTGCCCACAATTTTCCACACGGCAATCTAGATTTGGGGTTTTCAGATAATCAAATAGTAGGAGTAGATTTGATAGTATTCAGTTGTTGGATTTCGGCTATTGCTTTGTGCTTCTCTTCAACATTCTGGACTGACCTTGCTTAAGTCATCGTGATGAGGGTTTCTCGCTTCGCGTTTGGAAAGCATGTTGATGGATCTAGCTTTTGGAGTTTTTGGAACTTTAGCTATGGATTTGCAGTTGCAGCTTGATGGTGGAGTTCTCTTTTGGAGTTTCTCTATTGATGTTTATCTTTCCGCTGTTGTATTATTATCTTTGATATTGTTGGGGTTCATATTATATCAGATATTGTATCAACTGTTGTATATCAATGATATTATCTTTTATTCCGCCGTACTGTTGTACTTAATGTATTATAAGCTCCGGCATGAGTCAGATTTCAACGATTGAATCTGCGGCATTCAAGTACAAGTGAAGTACATGTGTCGATTTTCGAACATTGAAATTTGGGTCATGACATTTTGGTATCAGAGCTGAAGGTTGAAACTTTAGCTCAGGTGTATAACACATTAGGTAACTCATTAGAGATAGGGTGAGGAATATCCTAGAATGAGTATATCCCTAAGATATCCGTCTGTATGCCTCAATAAATTCTCTTACTATCCACTGATAGTGAGTATGAGTGCAAGAAGAGGACGAGATAGGAGACAGGGGAGTACGAATACAAATGTTTAATACCCTGCAATAACGGAAATAACTTTTCTCTATTAATCTCCTTTGATCCAGGTTTCAATTCTTTGATGGCTTCGTGGCAACTATAGAAGGAGCTTTGGTGTGATGGTGGAGCTGCAAATCGTTATAGATAAGTCCCTAATTCATATTCTCGTTATCAGCTTTTTGTTTCAAGCTTTAATGAATTTGAAATTCTAAATTAAAATAAACAGGTAAACAAGAATATAAAGCTGAATTGGGTTGCATCGATTTCGATTAAAATTAAATTTGAAATTCTATTGTAATTTCTTGTAAAGGGACAAGTTAATATTACTTTGGGGTATTCTGACCTGAATTTGGAATCCATATCTAGTGTTTGAGAATTGTGGAAGATTGAATTCATTAATCATTTTTATCGGGTTTCGATATATTCTACGAAAGGTTAGTTATCTTTCAAACTAACCAATCCCCGGCCGGCATATTTCGTAGGCTGGTGACCCGAGTATCTTGTATAGTATCGAATGTTGTTCTCATATCTATTGTTGATGTTTTGATTTGGTAAGCCAAATGCAAAACAAATATTCAGTTTAATCTGTTGAACCATATCTTTGATATGTTCATCTATTCTTTGTTATCTTCCCTTCTGGCAAATTTCATGGATGAAATTTTCTTAAGGGGGGAAATCTGTAACGATCCCGATTTTTAGTTAAATTTAATTTGATAATTAATGTTGAATTGGGAATTTAATAGTTTTAATTAAAATTTTACAAAATTAATAAGGATATGTTTTGTTATTTATTTGTACTTATAAATTTATTTTAAAATTGAATATAGGAATTGAAGTTCAAAATATTGGATTTGAATACGTTATATTTTCAATTAATAAAGATTAAAGATTTAATAAATAAAGATATGTGTTTATTTATATATGTGTATAAATGGAGTTTTAATTTAAATATAATTTCTAATTGGAAATCTAGAAAAAATATTTTGAATAATATATTTATTATAAATTGGATTGTGAATTAATTTGAAATTTTGAATATATATATTCATGAATATATATAGATTGAAAGTTAAATTATAAATAAAATTTTGATTTTTGAAAAATTCAAAATGTAAATAATTATAAATAAATTGGATTTATTATAGAAATTAAGTTTTAAAAATATTTTCCTTAAAAAGTTATATAAGTGTTAATGAAAGAAAATGTATAAATATAAATATTCATAATAACTTGGATTTAAAATGTAAAACAAGAATTAATAAAAAGTTTTAAAATACTTTCTTTTATATAAATTGAAAATGTATATTATATTTAATTAAGTTAGTTGATCTTTAAAACATTTATTTTATACTTGAAATAAAATTTAGTTTTGTATACATTTAAAATAAATAGAAAATATATTACATAATTTATACAAATTGATAAATCAAGGGTTTAAAACATAAAAGTTCATTATTTTGACAATTGTAAAAATATAACAACTTGTGTAAACATTTGTAAGTCATATACAACACATATTAAACAAGTGTAACTCTTTTGAACATAAAATTTACAAGTGTCTTTATTATTTTTTCAAATTTATAAATAAATAAAAACCAAGGTTATACAAAATATCTCCACTTCTATTTAAATGGTAATAATTAAGAGTTAATTAATTATGTAATCAACTTAAGGTTAATTTAATTAATGTAATTAATTAAGGTAAATTGATTAAAGAATAATTAGATAATTAAAGGTCAAGTATTTAACGATTAAGGGTTAATTGATTTATTAATTAAGGTTGATTAATTAATAATTAAGGGTTAATTAATTTATTATTAAAGGTTAATTAGTAAATGATTAAAAGTTAATTAATTAAAATGGTTTGCGATTAATTAAAATTAACCTGGATTAGTGATTTATTAACCAGGTTTAAATTAAACTAAAATCAAGATTGAGTGATTAATTCATACGTAGTTAATTTAATTGAAGATTTAATTGAATTAACTAAGGATTAAACAATTAATTAATCCTGCCTATAAATGATTATTGAATGCTTGGATTGCTTATGAATGTTTGTATTGTATAAAATACCTTGAATTGATTGTCCTAGCTAATCTGTGATATTTTTTTCTGAATTGAGTTGTGTATAATTTATTTATTTATCTATGATACATTTGTATATTATCCACGAATCTATGAATCTGTGAATGAACGATAGGCGTTATAGATTATACCGCTTAATGATATTGATATGATTGAACCTGTGATGATTGATGATGTTGCACTATTGTGTAAAACCCCTGGACTACACTATATACACACAAATATGGATTGCACGAGGAAATTGGTTAAGTCACAGATTTTTGAAATGATTTTAAAATTTTAATTTTGAATCCAAATGGCTGGGCATTAGAATTGGGTTAATTGTGAAAAGCTTTTGAAAAGGAGTTTTAAAGACAAAAGTTATTTGAATAACTTGATAAAGTTTGGACTTTAAATAATTTGATTTGAATTTAAATTCAAGATTTGAAATTGAGTTCTATGTTTGGAAATTTTGGTTTAAAATGATTATTCAAGTTATAAATGTGTTTATATAGGTTTTAAACCATTTTAAAGGCATTATTTTGGGAATTTATATTTAACCCAAGTTTTATATTTTAAAAGTTATAGCTTGTGCAAATGTAATCGAATTTTTCCGAAACGAAAACTATTTGTTTTCAAATAATAATAGCTTTCATATAAAGAAGGGACTTCCAAATTGTGTTGAAAGATTTTTAGTTTTAAATGGAATTGAAATATTTTTGAAAGCTATAAATGAATCTTTGTGAAAGACGGTTGAACCTTGTTTTGAAATTGAAAAGGATTTTCAATGGTGTATAAAAGACTCGAAATGAGAATTGCTTTGAAAGTTATGAATGAATTTTTGGAAAGGGTTTTGAAAGCTATTAATCGAGTCTTTGATTTAATGATTGGATGAGTTATTCCAATTTGAAAGGGGAATTGTTTTAATATGGTGAATAAATCTTTGTGAAAGATTGGTGAATTTTGTAAAGTGAATCTTTTTGTTTAAAAAGATTTAAAATAGTAATTTATTTAAACCATTTATTTTGGGTAATAAGTTGTGACTTAACTGAGATCGCAATATCCATATTTGTCTAAATATTGCGATTATTATTCGGTTTAGTCGGGCGAGGACCTTGTGTCATATAACCCATTCCGAATAATGATACGACGATATGGATAGCATTTGAAGACCGGTGGTGAAGGCCGGATATTTTCGAAAGCGAAAGGATAACTCGTCGAATGTCTCTGCACCGGCTGATCCCCATATAGAGATTTGATCACCCTTTGTGATGGGGAGTCTGGAGGTGATTAGGTATTATCCGAATTTGTAAGGGCTTCTTTGGAAGTGCCTTCGGTTTTGTTCGAAACCGAAACAGACTTGTATGGATGTATGTATGACATTACACTTTGAGATGTAAAGTTGGTTTCTAACAAATACATTTCTATTTGGTGGCGGAGATTTATTCTCCCAGCTTAACACCCTTCTCTAAGACGTACGAGCTCAGAGATTATGTAGTTGATGGTTATTAGTGATACATTCCTAATTTGGTAGTGTGGCATGCTGAGTGCTGCTATGTGTTGCTAATCATTTGTTGATCAAAACATGGCTTTTATGAAAAGCGTATCTTTGTGGATGAGACCTCATCGACCTCACTCTCCGGAAATGGTTGAAACAGGAAAGATGCGGCAAGGTTTCAGGGGTCGCGCCCCTAGGGTAAGTCCATTCCTTTTGGAAAAGGGTGGTATCATTGTATGGAGCCCAAATATTTAACCTATGTGGTTACTGCAAATACATTGTTTTGTGGTTGTTGGTGTTGAGGATCCTCGGATAAAGGTCGCAAACGACCGGGGATGGCATACCTTAGGTGTTACTCCTGGAAAGGGAGTAAACCGGCCTTGTGTAGGTAGAGAGCTAGGTAAGTTCTCGGGGCGTCCCTCCAAAGGCATTTCCATGTGGCAATAGGAAGTTCCTTAGCTTGACTATTTGTCGGAAAATCCAAAGAAACAATACGCGCCTTGTACGGTTTTAGTTGTATAACCTGCCATGGAATGTGGTGGTAACCTGTTATTGAACAAGGTAGCTATAGTAGGCATACAATAATGGTTGTATGCTGGCTAAGATTAATATTATACTTTCGAAATGTTTTCCACTATGCACTAATAATAATATCAAATGGTTTTCGCGTATCAAGCATTTTTGACTATCATAAGGAGAAATCTCCTCCAATTCTGCGTTTGCATGGTGCGTGCGGTGGGAGACCTTATTGTAGTTTCATTTTTCAAAAAGCATTGCAGATTTCAATTTTAAATTCTTTTATTGTTTGTTTTAAAGATAAAACTGTTTTTGTTTGCTCATACCAGTCCCATGACTAACTCGAAGTTTATTGTTCCCTTCCTAAACTCTGGGTGCCTACAATTTTCCATACGAGTAGTCTAGAGTTGGGTTTTTCAGATAATCAAATAGCAGGAGTAGATTTGATAGTATTCAGCCGTTGGATTTCGGCTATTGCTTTATGCTTCTCTTCAACATTCCTGACCGACCTTGCTTAAGTCATCGTGATGGGGGTTTCTCGCTTCGCGTTTGGAAAGCATGTTGGTGGATCTAGCTTTTGGAGTTTTCGGTACTTTAGCTATGGAGTTGCAGTTGCAGTTTGATGGTGGAGTTCTCTTTTGGAGTTTCTCTATTGATGTTTATCTTTCCGCTGCTGTATTATTATCTTTGATATTGTTGGGGGTTCATATTGCACCATTTATTGGATCAACTGTTGTATACCAATGATATTATCTTTTATTCCGTTGTATTGTTGTACTTAATGTGTTTTAAGCTCCGGCACGAGTCAGATTCCAATGATTTAATCTACGGCATTCGAGTACAAGTGAAGTACGAGCGTCGATTTTCAACGCTGAATTTGGGTTGTGACACCAACACAGGAGTCAACTCTCGAAAAGATCTTCCACGCGAGCTCCAACTCGAACAGATCTCGGAACCACACCTGGATTCTCATTTCTCAATAGATTTCGGAACCACATAAGGATTCTTAATAGATATCAAAATCATACATAGATTTCCATACCTCAACAGGTCTTGGATTCACACATGGATTTCGACATCTTGAATAGATCACGAACAACTACATGTGTTCAAGCATCTCAACAGATCTCGAATCTCCACGTAGAATCCAACATCACAAACCAATCACAAACCTCTTCCAAAGCATATAACACGTATATGGTTTTGGAGTGGTTACGGTTTCAAGCAATCTCATATAAGTAGACTGCTTACTAGATGCTCTAAAACAAATCGATCAATTTTCTGTTCGGTTTTGTGGGAAATAAACCAACAATGCATAGGATTGGAGACCACCTCCTAACTATTTAAGCAAAAGGATTTTCTTATCATTTGTCCTAGAAGAGAAAATGAGTTTATACGTACAGTATAATATCACGGAAGATAACTGTACCATATGACACTCATGTTTCTTCTGGATATTTCTAGAGTATATTATGGCTAAGATTTGACTGCCTGTTATTTAATTATCAAATAAACAAACAACAATACAAAGATAGTAATCGCATACAAGAAACTCAGTCCCATAACTGTCCATAAGTAAGTAACACACAAAGCACGATCGAAACACACAAGTACGATCAAGTCATATAAATGAATTCTAATCCCCTTTTTAATCTGTATTCCTTTATTAATTAAAGCCTCTTTCATTAGTAAAACTAATTTTTACTCAATAAACTCTTTTATAAATGAAACTCCATTTGTTAATTAAACTCCACTATTTAATTAGAACTTCACTATTCATTTCAACACATTTCACTACTTCTCAAAAGGATTCATATACTTATCTCAACCATATAAGTATATTCACAAATCAATTTCAAAGGGCTTAAGACAAATGTTACTCAAACCCTATCAAAACAAACCCAAAACCATTGCACTTATGCTTGTTAGCGCCAAAATTGGTCACTAACACCCAAATGTAAATGAAAGCACCAATTAACAGTTACTGATAACAGATAGAGTGTGTGTAGAGAGTAATAATATGAAGAACAGTTAAAATTAAAATGAAAGCAGTAAAGAACAACAGATTTTATAGTGGTTCGGCTAACTCTGGCCTACGTCCACTCCAGTAATTTCCTTTTTATTGATATGGGAATTAGTTACAGTTACAAAGTAGTAGGCTAGCCTTAGCCTTAGGAAATAGAAGGTCAGAGAGCAAAGGAGAAGAAGAAGAAAGATCCATTTTCTGAAGCCCTACATGCCCTATTTATAGACACGTCCAGCTAGTTGTTGGGCTCTTTGAATATCCTGAGCCCATCATGGCCGAACGGCCCATGCCGAACCAAAATACCTGCCGAACGTACTTGCCTCTCCCAATGCCAAGCCTCATATGATGCTGAATAGCCTATCAAGCCGACCGCTTCCTGATGCCGAACGTACTTCTTATGCTGATCACAGTGAGGCCGAACACTCTGAATGTTGTGGGATGTATTCGTGCCGAACGATACCGAAAGCCGATCCAGTGTCTCGGCCGAACGATGTCTTGGCCGAACGATCCAATATGCCGAATGGTCCCTGATGCCGAACATTCCATCCAATGCCGAACGATCCATCCAATGCTGAGTCATCCCTTATGCCGAGCGGCAACCAATGCCAAGCCATGCCTTATGCCGAACGTTCCATCCAATGTCGAACGTTCCATCCAATGTCAATTCATCCCTTATGCCGAGCGGCAACCAATGCCGAGCCATCCCTTATGCCGATCATACTCGTATGCCGAACGAGGCAACTAAGACGAACATACTTGTAGGCCGAACGAGGCAACTATGCCGAACGTACTCGTAGGACGAACGAAGTACTTGTGCCATGTATTCCCTCCATTTCTTAACCAAATGACGTATCCAAGTAAACTTCATCCTTCAAAACCAAATCCATCATACTCCAAATTTGATGGTCGTCAAGTTAGTTAGGTTCAATCCGCCTACTTATGGCTTTGACAAAAGGCGGGTTAACACTTGCCCCCCAAAACATGTCTTGCTATTGGAAGACGTGTTTTGAATAGCCTCAAATCCAATATCCAAAGTCCATATCCTTTTTGTAACCATACTATCAAATCCATGATTGATGAATGCTTGGATTGCTTATGAATGTTTGTATTGTATAAAATACCTTGAATTGATTGTCCTAGCTAATCTGTGATATTTTTTTCTGAATTGAGTGGTGTATAATTTATTTATTTATCTATGATACATTTGTATATTATCCACGAATCTATGAATCTGTGAATGAACGATAGGCGTTATAGATTATACCGCTTAACGATATTAATATGATTGAACCTGTGATGATTGATGATGTTGCACTATTGTGTAAAACCCCTGGACTACACTATATACACACAAATATGGATTGCACGAGGAAATTGGTTAAGTCACAGATTTTTGAAATGATTTTAAAATTTTAATTTTGAATCCAAATGGTTGGGCATTAGAATTGGGTTAATTGTGAAAAGCTTTTGAAAAGGAGTTTTAAAGACAAAAGTTATTTGAATAACTTGATAAAGTTTGGACTTTAAATAATTTGATTTGAATTTAAATTCAAGATTTGAAATTGAGTTCTATGTTTGGAAATTTTGGTTTAAAATGATTATTCAAGTTATAAATGTGTTTATATAGGTTTTAAACCATTTTAAAGGCATTATTTTGGGAATTTATATTTAACCCAAGTTTTATATTTTAAAAGTTATAGCTTGTGCAAATGTAATCGAATTTTTCCGAAACGAAAACTATTTGTTTTCAAATAATAATAGCTTTCATATAAAGAAGGGACTTCCAAATTGTGTTGAAAGATTTTTAGTTTTAAATGGAATTGAAATATTTTTGAAAGCTATAAATGAATCTTTGTGAAAGACGGTTGAACCTTGTTTTGAAATTGAAAAGGATTTTCAATGGTGTATAAAAGACTCGAAATGAGAATTGCTTTGAAAGTTATGAATGAATTTTTGGAAAGGGTTTTGAAAGCTATTAATCGAGTCTTTGATTTAATGATTGGATGAGTTATTCCAATTTGAAAGGGGAATTGTTTTAATATGGTGAATAAATCTTTGTGAAAGATTGGTGAATTTTGTAAAGTGAATCTTTTTGTTTAAAAAGATTTAAAATAGTAATTTATTTAAACCATTTATTTTGGGTAATAAGTTGTGACTTAACTGAGATCGCAATATCCATATTTGTCTAAATATTGCGATTATTATTCGGTTTAGTCGGGCGAGGACCTTGTGTCATATAACCCATTCCGAATAATGATACGACGATATGGATAGCATTTGAAGACCGGTGGTGAAGGCCGGATATTTTCGAAAGCGAAAGGATAACTCGTCGAATGTCTCTGCACCGGCTGATCCCCATATAGAGATTTGATCACCCTTTGTGATGGGGAGTCTGGAGGTGATTAGGGATTATCCGAATTTGTAAGGGCTTCTTTGGAAGTGCCTTCGGTTTTGTTCGAAACCGAAACAGACTTGTATGGATGTATGTATGACATTACACTTTGAGATGTAAAGTTGGTTTCTAACAAATACATTTCTATTTGGTGGCGGAGATTTATTCTCCCAGCTTAACACCCTTCTCTAAGACGTACGAGCTCAGAGATTATGTAGTTGATGGTTATTAGTGATACATTCCTAATTTGGTAGTGTGGCATGCTGAGTGCTGCTATGTGTTGCTAATCATTTGTTGATCAAAACATGGCTTTTATGAAAAGCGTATCTTTATGGATGAGACCTCATCGACCTCACTCTCCGGAAATGGTTGAAACAGGAAAGATGCGGCAAGGTTTCAGGGGTCGCGCCCCTAGGGTAAGTCCATTCCTTTTGGAAAAGGGTGGTATCATTGTATGGAGCCCAAATATTTAACCTATGTGGTTACTGCAAATACATTGTTTTGTGGTTGTTGGTGTTGAGGATCCTCGGATAAAGGTCGCAAACGACCGGGGATGGCATACCTTAGGTGTTACTCCTGGAAAGGGAGTAAACCGGCCTTGTGTAGGTAGAGAGCTAGGTAAGTTCTCGGGGCGTCCCTCCAGAGGCATTTCCATGTGGCAATAGGAAGTTCCTTAGCTTGACTATTTGTCGGAAAATCCAAAGAAACAATACGCGCCTTGTACGGTTTTAGTTGTATAACCTGCCATGGAATGTGGTGGTAACCTGTTATTGAACAAGGTAGCTATAGTAGGCATACAATAATGGTTGTATGCTGGCTAAGATTAATATTATACTTTCGAAATGTTTTCCACTATGCACTAATAATAATATCAAATGGTTTTCGCGTATCAAGCATTTTTGACTATCATAAGGAGAAATCTCCTCCAATTCTGCGTTTGCATGGTGCGTGCGGTGGGAGACCTTATGGTAGTTTCATTTTTCAAAAAGCATTGCAGATTTCAATTTTAAATTCTTTTATTGTTTGTTTTAAAGATAAAACTGTTTTTGTTTGCTCATACCAGTCCCATGACTAACTCGAAGTTTATTGTTCCCTTCCTAAACTCTGGGTGCCTACAATTTTCCATACGAGTAGTCTAGAGTTGGGTTTTTCAGATAATCAAATAGCAGGAGTAGATTTGATAGTATTCAGCCGTTGGATTTCGGCTATTGCTTTATGCTTCTCTTCAACATTCCTGACCGACCTTGCTTAAGTCATCGTGATGGGGGTTTCTCGCTTCGCGTTTGGAAAGCATGTTGGTGGATCTAGCTTTTGGAGTTTTCGGTACTTTAGCTATGGAGTTGCAGTTGCAGTTTGATGGTGGAGTTCTCTTTTGGAGTTTCTCTATTGATGTTTATCTTTCCGCTGCTGTATTATTATCTTTGATATTGTTGGGGTTCATATTGCACCATTTATTGGATCAACTGTTGTATACCAATGATATTATCTTTTATTCCGTTGTATTGTTGTACTTAATGTGTTTTAAGCTCCGGCACGAGTCAGATTCCAATGATTTAATCTACGGCATTCGAGTACAAGTGAAGTACGAGCGTCGATTTTCAACGCTGAATTTGGGTTGTGACACCAACACAGGAGTCAACTCTCGAAAAGATCTTCCATGCGAGCTCCAACTCGAACAGATCTCGGAACCACACCTGGATTCTCATTTCTCAATAGATTTCGGAACCACATAAGGATTCTTAATAGATATCAAAATCATACATAGATTTCCATACCTCAACAGGTCTTGGATTCACACATGGATTTCGACATCTTGAATAGATCACGAACAACTACATGTGTTCAAGCATCTCAACAAATCTCGAATCTCCACGTAGAATCCAACATCACAAACCAATCACAAACCTCTTCCAAAGCATATAACACGTATATGGTTTTGGAGTGGTTACGGTTTCAAGCAATCTCATATAAGTAGACTGCTTACTAGATGCTCTAAAACAAATCGATCAATTTTCTGTCCGGTTTTGTGGGAAATAAACCAACAATGCATAGGATTGGAGATCACCTCCTAACTATTTAAGAAAAAGGATTTTCTTATCATTTGTCCTAGAAGAGAAAATGAGTTTATACGTACAGTATAATATCACGGAAGATAACTGTACCATATGACACTCATGTTTCTTTTGGATATTTCTAGAGTATATTATGGCTAAGATTTGACTGCCTGTTATTTAATTATCAAATAAACAAACAACAATACAAAGAGAGTAATCGCATACAAGAAACTCAGTCCCATAACTGTCCATAAGTAAGTAACACACAAAGCACGATCGAAACACACAAGTACGATCAAGTTATATAAATGAATTCTAATCCCCTTTTTAATCTGTATTCCTTTATTAATTAAAGCCTCTTTCATTAGTAAAACTAATTTTTACTCAATAAACTCTTTTATAAATGAAACTCCATTTGTTAATTAAACTCCACTATTTAATTAGAACTTCACTATTCATTTCAACACATTTCACTACTTCTCAAAAGGATTCATATACTTATCTCAACCATATAAGTATATTCACAAATCAATTTCAAAGGGCTTAAGACAAATGTTACTCAAACCCTATCAAAACAAACCCAAAACCATTGCACTTATGCTTGTTAGCGCCAAAATTGGTCACTAACACCCAAATGTAAATGAAAGCACCAATTAACAGTTACTGATAACAGATAGAGTGTGTGTAGAGAGTAATAATATGAAGAACAGTTAAAATTAAAATGAAAGCAGTAAAGAACAACAGATTTTATAGTGGTTCGGCTAACTCTGGCCTACGTCCACTCCAGTAATTTCCTTTTTATTGATATGGGAATTAGTTACAGTTACAAAGTAGTAGGCTAGCCTTAGCCTTAGGAAATAGAAGGTCAGAGAGCAAAGGAGAAGAAGAAGAAAGATCCATTTTCTGAAGCCCTACATGCCCTATTTATAGACACGTCCAGCTAGTTGTTGGGCTCTTTGAATATCCTGAGCCCATCATGGCCGAACGGCCCATGCCGAACCAAAATACCGTGCCGAACGTACTTGCCTCTCCCAATGCCGAGCCTCATATGATGCTGAATAGCCTATCAAGCCGACCGCTTCCTGATGCCGAACGTACTTCTTATGCTGATCACAGTGAGGCCGAACACTCTGAATGTTGTGGGATGTATTCGTGCCGAACGATACCGAAAGCCGATCCAGTGTCTCGGCCGAATGATGTCTTGGCCGAACGATCCAATATGCCGAATGGTCCCTGATGCCGAACATTCCATCCAATGCCAAACGATCCATCCAATGCTGAGTCATCCCTTATGCCGAGCGGCAACCAATGCCAAGCCATGCCTTATGCCGAACGTTCCATCCAATGTCGAACGTTCCATCCAATGTCAATTCATCCCTTATGCCGAGCGGCAACCAATGCCGAGCCATCCCTTATGCCGATCATACTCGTATGCCGAACGAGGCAACTAAGACGAACATACTTGTAGGCCGAACGAGGCAACTATGCCGAACGTACTCGTAGGACGAACGAAGTACTTGTGCCATGTATTCCCTCCATTTCTTAACCAAATGACGTATCCAAGTAAACTTCATCCTTCAAAACCAAATCCATCATACTCCAAATTTGATGGTCGTCAAGTTAGTTAGGTTCAATCCGCCTACTTATGGCTTTGACAAAAGGCGGGTTAACACTTGCCCCCCAAAACATGTCTTGCTATTGGAAGACGTGTTTTGAATAGCCTCAAATCCAATATCCAAAGTCCATATCCTTTTTGTAACCATACTATCAAATCCATGACCTTTCTGGGCTTAACCTTGAATCTGTAGACCTTGCCGGGTCGCGTTATCCTGTTTCAGCCTTGACTTTTCCATCACGGGCTTGTATGTTCTCCGGCCTCGACTCTCTGATCGAAGACTTTGACATCCACCGGCCTCGACTCTCCGGTCAAGGACATTTTATATTCTCCGGCCTCGACCCTCCGGTCAAGGACTTTTTATATTCTCCGGCCTCGACTCTCCGGTCAAGGACTTTTTATATGCTCCGGCCTCGACTCTCTGGTCAAGGACTTTTTATATTCTCCGGCCTCGACTCTCCGGTCAAGGAATTTTTATATTCTCCGGCCCCGACTCTCCGGTCAAGGACTTTGATATTCTGCCCGAGTCCATTTCTTCGCTCTCCGGCAAAGGGAGTCGTAACTTGTGATCATTGCCCCGTCTCTCCGGTCGGGACAGTAATTATAAAACCTGAACTGTTTATTACATTGATCCAAAACCAAATATAAAACCAGAAATCCATATCAAAAATCAAACATCCAAACCAGAATGGGAAACCAAGAAAAAACCAACCAAACCGGGAGTTCAATCCAAACTCCAAAACCATACCAAAGAAAAGTAAATGTCCGAAATACGAAAGAGAAAACCAAAGTTTGCAGAAAACTAGAAAGAAAGAAGGACTTCATAGACTCAAGTAGTACGGTTTTCAGTTATCTCAAAGCACGCCTAGGGACCGTCCTCAACACGTGTGTAAGTGACCTAGCCGTATTACTTTGAGTTCTATTACTTATTCAAAACCATGAACCTGTTTAGTTGATAGTAAACCGGCGTTGACCAGACCCAATGCCGCCATTGCTAGAGGTAGGTGGTGGCTGCTCTTGCTCCCCTGCCGTAGTTCGATTCCTGACATATTGCTGTAGGTGACCATTCCTTACATGCTCCTCAATGATATCCCTCAAATGCCTACAGTCGTTTGTGTTGTGCCCATCCAGCTCATGGAATAGGCAATGCTTTCCCGATGTCCGTTCGTATTCTGAAGGCTCTCTCTTTGCTGGCCTTCGGTATTGGAGCCGCCCTCGAGTGTCCAAGTAAATCCTTTCTAGAGTCTCAGTTAAATCTGTGTAAGAAGAAAACTTTGACTCCCTCCGAGGTTTCTTCGAAGTGCCACCATTTCCATTCGTTTTCCTTTTTCCTTTATCATCTTTACTTAGATCCTCCCTGGATGGACCTCCACCTCTCACTGCATAAGCTTCAGCCTCTCTCCCTACTCTCTCAGCCTGCGCATCCTCCTGTCTCAAGAACCTTTCCACCTCATGATAGAACTCCCCGAGATCCCTCGGTGGGTCCCGTTCCAATTATATTTTGAAATCCGAGTTATCCGCGATTCTCGAGACGGCTGCCATCAAAACCATTGACGGATCGGGTCGATCCACTGAGGCTACCGTTGTGTTGAATCTGGTTAAGAAGTCCCTGAGCGATTCCCCTTTCCATTGTTTCATAGATGTCAGAGTCATCACGTTCTTGGGTCTAACTATGTGGACCCAAAACTGTCTCATAAACCTCTCAATTAGCTCCATCCATGTGCCGATAGAACCATTCTCCAACTGTCTAAACCACATAGCTGCGATATCTATCAAATACAATGGGAAGCATCGAGCCATGACCTCATTCGATGCCCCCAATACCTCCATATGCCTTATGCATTTCGTCAGATGAACCGTTGGATCCGCCTTTCCATTATACATTTCCAAATTTGGTAGCTTAAATTCGGGTGGGTTCCTAGCTTGCCTGATAGTAGGAGTAAAGGGACTCCTATTTACATCCTCCAAGTCTCTATTTACCAATCCATCTCTCATAGCCCGTCTAACCATCTCCGCTAATCTGTCGTTGCCCCCAAGATATAATCCTTGTCCGTCGCCTCTGGTCTGCCCCCCGAGTTTATGAGGGAATTCTAGAACATACTCCTCATCTCGCACTCCTGCACTCCTGTTGGTGTCGGGTTGCACAACATCGTCTGGTATCCCTCCATGGGTTGGTCCAACATTTCCTGGTGGTATGCCCCCAAGTCTAGATCCATCTGGATTGATAGCTGTTTGCTGATTGGGGCTTGCCCCCTGCCGAGCTATTCCCTCTGCTTGCTGGTTGAGTGCTTCTGATCCAGCTCCACGGATCTGAGCTCCCGCATTTTCTGTTTGTGCAAATTGTCTGAGAAGAGTCTGCATCATCTCCTCTTGTCTTTTCATCATCGCCTCCATTTCCTCTCTAGTGATGTAAATGGATGCTCCACCTGCTCCATCTCCAGAGGAAGCCTCTTGAGTTCCCTCCTGATTGCTCCTTTCCATTACTTGCTTCCTTACTGATGGTCTAGCCATTGCTCTTTTAAATCCAAGTTTCTAACTCCAAAATTCCTGACTGCTTCAGTTCTCAGTGAAAGCACCAAAATGTTAACGCCAAAATTGGTCACTAACACCCAAATGTAAATGAAAGCACCAATTAACAGTTACTGATAACAGATAGAGTGTGTGTAGAGAGTAATAATATGAAGAACAGTTAAAATTAAAACGAAAGCAGTAAAGAACAACAGATTTTATAGTGGTGCGGCTAACTCTGGACTACGTCCACTCCAGTAGTTTCCTTTTTATTGATATGGGAATTAGTTACAGTTACAAAGTAGTAGGCTAGCCTTAGCCTTAGGAAATAGAAGGTCAGAGAGCAAAGGAGAAGAAGAAGAAAGATCCATTTTCTGAAGCCCTACATGCCATATTTATAGACACGTCCAGCTAGTTGTTGGGCTCTTTGAATATCCTGAGCCCATCATGGCCGAACGGCCCATGCCGAACCAAAATACCGTGCCGAACGTACTTACCTCTCCCAATGTCGAGCCTCATATGATGCTGAATAGCCTATCAAGTCGACCGCTTCCTGATGCCGAACGTTCTTCTTATGCTGATCACAGTGAGGTCGAACACTCTGAATGTTGTGGGATGTATTCGTGCCGAACAATACCGAAAGCCGATCCAGTGTCTCGGCCGAACGATGTCTTGGCCGAACGATCCAATATGCCGAATGGTCCCTGATGCCGAACATTCCATCCAATGCCGAACGATCCATCCAATGCTGAGTCATCCCTTATGCCGAGCGGCAACCAATGCCGAGCCATGCCTTATGCCGAACGTTCCATCCAATGTCGAACGTTCCATCCAATGTCAATTCGTCCCTTATGCCGAGCGGCAACCAATGCCGAGCCATCCCTTATGCCAATCATACTCGTATGCCGAACGAGGCAACTAAGCCGAACATACTTGTAGGCCGAACGAGGCAACTATGCCAAACGTACTCGCAGGCCGAACGAAGTACTTGTGCCATGTATCCCCTCCATTTCTTAACCAAATGACGTATCCAAGTAAACTTCATCCTTCAAAACCAAATCCATCATACTCCAAATTTGATTGTCGTCAAGTTAGTTAGGTTCAATCCGCCTACTTATGGCTTTGACAAAAGGCGGGTTAACAATGCTTATCTCTAAAATATTCTTTTTAAAGATCCATTTACGTTCACAATTATAATCAAAACGTGTCAAAGGCGAATGTTATTGACACGTTGCCACAACAAACCCAAAACCAATTTATAATCATTATTATCTTTAAAATTCCATTATTAAGGATCTAAGTATTTTCCAAACTCATTTAACAATATATTACCACTTAAAAATATTATTCAAAGGTGTAAAAACAAATGTTACTTCCCAAAACACTTCACTATCCCGTTATCTTTAAAACTCCATTTTAAAGATCCAATCTCTTTTCAACAGTATAGTTAAATGAGGTTAAACAAATGTTCCACAAACATCGTTACTATAAACCCACAATCACTTTTAAAACTTGCCATTTACTTTGAAACATCCCTTTAAAGTTCTAAGTATATCTCCAAATTATTAAACAAGGTAATATACCTTTTTAATCAATTTATAAAATAATCCATTATAATGCAAGTGTTATAATCCCAAAACTCGTTTATATCCTTTTACAAAATATTAAACTTCCTTTTTGAAACTTCTAAATATACTAAAAAACCTTTAAAAAGATAGATATTTACATATACTAATTTATTTATAAAACAAAGATATTTAATAAAATATCTTAAACCATTTGTAAAATGTTATAATATAAAATCCTTTTATTTCTTAAATAAATCTTTAACTATTTCTACAATCACACACACATATATATTTACTAAATATATACTTTTAAAATACTTATACTAAAACATTTATTTAAACACCGTTAAAACCCTATTTTGTAATTTAAAACCATTTTATAAATCCGTAAATGGTTTTCAGAAATATATTTAAATCTTGATAATTTTTCGATAATAAGTGCACTAACAATACATGTTACAAATACGAAGAAGCCTTAGGATGTCTTCCATAGTTAAATTGAAAATCGCCGATCACAACGATTTCAAAGTGCATCCATTGCAACCTTTTCGCTTCTAACCTTTTACAATTTCCATTTTTACCACAAATGTCCAAACCAATCCATTTATGTCAAACACACGTGTAGAACAACCCAATGTATATGTACATATATGTATTATCCAATTTAGCATATATCAAATATCAGGGATTTCAAAGCATGTTTAATGAGACTATATCGCTTCAAACATTGAGACTATATCGCTTCAAACATTTATAACGTACTATCACTTTTTCCAAAGCATTATCAAACATGTAAATGAGTAGTCTGGGCCATGATACATGTTATTGATGATCAAAAGGGATACTACACTCAATAATAACGTTCTCACTTGTTTTACAAAATAAGGTAGGATCCAAGAGTAATAACTTGCACTGTTTGTTATATTGTTTATATTATTATACAACAACAACTATATACACAATAATTGTACAATCAAATGGTGAGTAAAACTCACCCAAGCTCCAGCCAATGCTTTCACATTTTCGAATAGTACATAATCGAATGACAAAAATTCCCACAAGCTCCAAACTCGATGAATCCAATTCCATTGCATAGATGTCATCGATATGAGCGTAATAGCGTAAACGACACCTCAATCGAACCTCATACAAACAAGATACGATTTATATAAAGATTTCAATTTATAAATGAACTAATTAACTTAATTAAATTATTAACTTACTACTAGTTTCTTACTTATCTCCTTTCCTCCCACCCTCTCTAATTCAAATAGTGCACCTGATACCAAGAAACCATCCCGTGACCGTGTATATTTTCTAATGATATGGCGTTGATGAAATGACAAAACAACCTCGCCGATCAACCTTATCCCATGCCCGACCCATCGACAACAATTTCAACACCTCCGACCACCTCCCGTAATTTCCGTCCTCGTGCCCTAATCGAGAATGCCCCCAGGTCGCTTTTGGCCTCTGCCTAATAAAGCTTCTCCGACCATTACCAAATCACTCCTTGCGCCACTCCTAAACTTGCATATACCCTTAATTGACTTCTAGGAGCCTACAGTAGAATGCGATCGAGGCTCCTCCCCTTTATTGTTCAATGTTGTGTTCTTTAATAGGGGGTCGGACCCAACCAAACCAATGCCACCACTCCTCGGCTTTGCTCAAGCAACCCAACGACATTCATCCCTCTGCCTCGCTACCTACAACCATCGAAATCTCTTACGCTAGTCTCGTCTGTCCAAAGTCGAACATCGTAGAACCTCATTGCACCTAAGATAAGCATATGGAATCCAAGACCAAGGCCATACGAAGCTAAAGAATCAAATGATGTTGAATTCCGATGTCTATACCTCTCTAAACAATTGGATGAACCAAATCGAAGGTGGCAGCAGGAAAAATTTGAGAAGAAGGGAAAGAGGGAAATTGGAAATTAGGTTAATAGGGGTGGAGTTGTATTTATAGGGAATATTTGATATATCTTATTCTCCATTTCAATCGCTATGCATTTCGAGCACGTTCGACCACACAACACGTCCGATCATCACGAAACTCGTTGGTGTATAACAATTTATTATTCCTTATCCAATGGCACTAGTTTCATCAAAATCCAAGACAGTGTCCGAAATGATAATTTTACACGTTAATTAAAACGAATTATTTTTAAAACAATTTTAATTCTATATTAAAAAATTTCAATTACCATTGTTGTTTAGACAAAATTTAAGCAAGCTTTCAAAATCATTTTTATTCACATTAGATCCAATATTTAAATATTCAAATAATTCCAATATTTAATTATAAACTATTTAAAAATCTAGATCTTTACAACATTGGACTATGGACATGCATACGACTTATTATGGACTTGAACTAGGATTTAAAACTTGCATATCCTTAATTTGCATAAAGCCACTAGAACCAACTTGTTCGAATTAATGCTTACTTACATGTGGAGAAAGGACTATCACAAGTTTATATGACTTGCTTATTTCACCTTTGATCACTTGACTTGAACTCTTGAACAATACCTTGGGTGTGGAACCATATTTTGGTTTGACAATTAATGTTATCACATCTCATAGAAAACCATTTATTGGTAATTAAATTAGTAAAATTACTTTCTAAATTCTACATCTATTCAAATCTAAAAATTCTATGAATGAGGTTTTGACTCTTGTAAAAAAAGAATATTTAGACAGTGATCAGAATACATAGTAGGAAGACCCTTTACATGAAGCATCGGGAACTTGTCTTCCATTTCCTTGCTAATGAAGAAATTATCAAGAAGCGTCATCAAAGGGACTTCTCTTGAGTTTAACTAAATGAACCATCTATTATTAAGTGGTAATTCAATCAAATTACCACAAATAATAAACTGGTTGAATCTTCCATTGCAAAGGCATCACCTTCTCTCAGTGAGCACTCGCCTAAAAGTTTAGTCATGTTAAAACTCCTCCTACTACCTAAAGACCGACCAAAAGGGATCTAAAATCCAAGCATTAGGTCCAAAAACTACTTCTATTAATATTATATGAGGTCCATAAACATTTGACATGTTTACAATTGAATTGTCCCTTAAATCCATTAAACAAGACGCATTAATCCAAAAAAGTTTAATAAAAAGGTATTCTCTTCCTTTCTTAAGGAGTGTTAATCTAGAAAGTAGCACAAAATTATTGATAGAAACCCATGAAGGATTCTATAGCAATCATTTTAATGACATAAATTGGCAGAAAGGTCATAAGTCAAGATTTCTATTGACCCAATATGAATAATGAGGTTTGAGAAATGTCTGAGATTTTCAACAATTCCACATGTGCCCCCAATGAATTAACTCCAGTCTCTAGTCCATGGCCCTTTGAGTGTGGAGGGACCGACTTAATTGGACTTTTGTCAATATCTAAAGGCAGATCAAAGTTTGTAGACGTAGCTATCAACTATTTTACCGAATAGGTAGAAGTAGAACCATTATCAAATATAACATTAAGGTAAGCACTAAAGTTTGTGATTAAGAACATAATCATCCGGTTCAGAATACCACATGAAATAATATCCAGCAATGGAACTCAATTTGAAAGTGAGGAATTTACAGATTTTATAACAGGAATGGAATAATCAATTTTTTTATCCCTAGCTCTTCCCAAGGCAATGGAGGCATTGAAGCTTCTAACAAAATCAATAAGATTGTCTTTAAGAAATGATTGGACAAAGAAAAAGGAAATTGGATAGAAGAACTACTACTCGTGCTTTGGGCATATCGAACTTACTTCTATTAAGACTGTAACATAAAATACTCCATTTTCTTTGATAAATGGATGCAAAGAAATGTTACCAATCGAAGTTGAAATACCATCCCATCGGAAGATTTCATATGTTTTCAATCCCAATCAAGAGCTGAGAAAAGAATCCTTGGACCTGATTAATGAATTGACGGATGAAACGACCATATGGACGGTCGAATAACATCGAAGGATATTAATAGACTATTCCAAGGTTAATGAAAGATCATTCCAAATAGGAGACCTAGTACTCCAATGGTCATGGAAAATAGAAAAAATCCAACCGATGGACCATTTGGACCAAACCGGGAAGGACCCCTCATTATTCACAAAGTAAATCCGTCTGGACCTACCGGCTATGCCAACTTAATGGCAATATAACAACAAGAACATGTAATGCCAAACATTTGAGACCACACTTTCCTACAATGGATGAATAAAGAGATTAAGACAAGTATATCTACAGAATTGATAATTTAATGAAAGAAATGAACTATAAGGAAATCTAAGCCTAAGTATTGCCTATATGGTAATAAGGGGCAAAGGAAAAGCCTTTAATCTCCTCACATGGGTCTGGTCAATGCACCACCTAGAAGGGGCTAGAGTAAGCCTCTGGTCCTGCCTAAAAGGCCTGGCTAGAGCACTGCAAGCCTTCGGTTCTGCCTACGTGGCTGATCGAAGGGATTCCTAGATGGATGATGGAGTAAGCCTTTAGTCCCACCTAAGATGGCTTGGCCAAAGCACCAACCAGCTTTCGATTCCACATATAAGGCCTGACCAGAGTGCCCCATAGAGGGAGGTTGGGTAAGACTTTGGTTCTGCCTAAAATGGCTAATCAAACACACCTACTAGCCTAAATCATTACCTATAATGTAAAAAGGGGCTCAAGACTAAATCATTACTCATAAGGTGATAAGGGATGGAAAAGTTCAAAGCCTAAATCACTACCGAAGATGGTGGTAAGGGGTGGAAAATTTCAAAGCCTAAATCACTAGCTAAGATGGGATCAAGGGGTGGAAAAGTTCATAGATCTAAATCACTACCTAAGATGGTTGTAAGGGGAATTTATGACAAGTGTGGCTTCGTCCTAAGAATGGATTAAAGAAATATTCTACAAGGGAATGTAATTAAGCACGATCAATCTGAAATTAAGCTAAGAATAAGGCATCCTAAAAGGAAGGGATAAGAATTATTTATTACTCAGAGCTAAGGATCTCAGCATCAAATGTGGACGTTTGAGAAGTTGAGAATCTTTGGGTTAGAAGTGTTTCAGTAAATAATGGGAATCTCCGTTATTACTCAAATTTCCATTCTCCTGTTAGTTGCGGCCATATGGATTTCTGGTCTTCTATTCAAATGAAATTATTTTATTATTACCCAATGGATTTCTGGTCTTCTATTTAAATGAAACTATGGTATTATTACCAGACTGATTTATGATCTTCTATTTAAATGAAATTATGGTATTATTGTCAGATGGTTTTATGGTCTTTTATTCAAGCGAAATTATGGTATTCTTACCGGATGATTTTTGGTCTTCTATTCAAACAAAATTATGGTATTATTTCTAGATGGATTTTTGCTCTTTCATTCAAATGAAATTATGGCATTATTTCTAGATGGATTTTTGGTCATTTATTCAATCGAAATTATTCTATTAGTAGCAGATGAATTTTTGGTCTTCTATTCAAATGAAATTGTCGTATCCTTACCAAATGGATTTCGGGTCTTCTATTAAAATGAAATCATGGTATTATTGTCAGATGGATTTCTGGTCTTCTATTCAAACAAAATTATGGTATTATCACCAGATGGATTTCATGTCTTCTTAACTAATGAATTTATGATCTTCTTGCCAAATGAATTTCTGATCTACTTATTAAGAGAGAGTTTATGTATTTCTTTTTGGATAGATTTTTGGATTTCTGACCAGATGGGTTTTTGATCTTCTTACCAATTGAATTTCTAGACTTCTTATCACAAATCTATAAGATTCTTTCCAGATGGATTTCTACATTTCTTATCAAGTGAATTTATGGAATTGTTGTCAAATGGATTTCTGATCTTTTTGCAGTTGAATTTGTAGCCTTTTTATCGAGTAGATTTCTAGTCTTCTTAATTAAACTTTATTAAAATACAAAAGGCTCCTTTATATAGAGAAAAGGACAAATAAATCCATACCTTTACCAAATCTGAAAGGGTTTGTCTAAAATTCAATTTAAAGTAAAAAAATGAAAGCCATCATCATTTACTTTATGTTTTTGACGAGAACAGAATTGAAGAGAAAATCTCACAAAAAGTTGGAAAGGCGATAAGATACTTAATTTTACACTAAAGTGTAAAATGCTTCTTTTATACAAGGATGGGGAGCAAATGTTATGCACATATTTTTTGACTACTATTTTAAGAGGATAAACCAGAGGATATGGAAGCAATGGAAAATAATGTTACTACAAATAAGTATATCGAGCTTATGAAGAAAGCACATCGAGATTATAAATGCATGTTGAGTTAATAAATCTATGATTATATATTGAGCTTCCAAGTCAATAACGTAGTAAGCATCCAACATGAAGATATCAAGCCATATGGAATGTTGAATTCAAAGATAGGAAGGATGTTGAGACTTTATAGCCATAGAGAACAGTATTAAGCATAAAAGTAATCTTAAAGTCATGTAGTGTTGTGTTACTACAAATATACATGGAAAGTATTTAATGGGAACATATCGAGAATTTAATGAGAACATATGGAGTTTGACAATGATAAGGTGTATCGAGCTAGAAGGAAGCAAGGTCATCAAGCACTCAAGGGTAGCGATCTTCAAACACTTACCAAGAGAAGAAGAACTTCCAAAAGTAAGGGGTGTGGAACCTTTGTGATAGGAAAGATGTCACATACTCAAGTAATCAACAGGTAAAATGGCGTGAAACTTCTAAAGATGTCGAGCTCCAAGCATCTAACAAATATAGGAGTTACTAAGCTTGAATAAAGGAAGAAAGGTGTCGAGCCTCAGCAACCATGGAGGTTGTTGAGCATGTAAGGCAGAAGTGGTGTTGAGTCCCAATAACTTCTAAAGGTGCCGAGCATACGACATGCAAATGTAATGTTGAATATCAACAACAGATCAAGGTGCTGAATCAACAAACACGTATAGATATTGAACTACTACAATAAGGAGTGTCGTTGAACATGCAAGCAAAAAGAAGGATGTCAAGCAGTAGAATCAGAATGAAGGTGTCAAGCTTCTAGAGATAATGAGCCTATGCCATATCAATTGTCACTAAACTTCTATCACAACAACTGATCTCGAGTTTCATCAATATGAAGATAACATCGACAACATCAATATAAAGATAATATCGAATTTCACACATGTAGATTATGCTGAATCCTAAAGAAAGCGGCGATGTCGAGCGTCAGTGATTTGCACAGATAACATACATTATCCCGAGTGGACACGTAACATCCAACCCGCCTTCCAATACCCCTATAAATAAGCACCCCCAACTGCTTATGTGCAAACCCTAAATCAAATTGGGGATTTTTAGAGACGATTGTTGTTTATGAACTTTTTGCACATAAGGTTTAGAACAATTTTCTTTTCATAGCATGCTTCTCTCAAATATGTGTATTTAATTAATATTGAACAAGGAAAATACATATGATTTAATTTTGGCTTGGACGTGAACTGTCGACATGCATATGATTTACCTTTGAACATTAGATATGGACATACATACGAATTATTATGGACTTGAACCAGAATTTAGAACTTACATACCCTTAGTTTGCATAAAGCCACTTGAACCAACTTGTTCGAATTAAGGCTTACCTATTTCACCCTTGATCATGTGACTTGAACTCAATTTTTCTTGCCTATTTCACAAGTTTATGTGACTTGCCTATATGTAGGAAGGACTATCACAAGTTTATGTGACTTGCCTATTTCACCCTTGATCATGTGACTTGAACTCAATTTTTCTTTAACATTTTGGCACTAGAAGGAGGACTTGAACTTTCGGGTCATCATTTCTTTACTTTGAAAGCTAACAAAGTGATATTTTATTCAGGAAAATAGTGAAGACCAAGAAAGTTAATGTTCTGACTAAAGAAATTGTATAATGGACAGCCCTGGAGGAGAATGTCACTCAGAACTTCAATTCGAAAAATGTAGAGATTGTGTTAGTCAAAGCTCAACACTTAAAATTGATCGGAAAGAGGTAAAAGAATTAAAAGTTTAAAATTTTAAAGAAATAAATTATTTTAGGAATAAATAATGAACTTTGGAATGATATATATAAAATTAAAATTATTCTTAGGAAGAATGCGAATAGAGATTATTTAGAAAGTGATGACTTCTAGGATTTGTTCAAGATAATATACTTTTGAACACACACATACACACACATATATATACACACACACAGTTATAAAATATTTGAAGGACTTTTATAGAAAGGTATGTAAAATTTATTTGTAAAAGTGATGGTTTGTTGGGAAGTTTAGTAACAAGAAAATATTATGGAATGGTGGTAAGATAAATGTGGTTTGATAATTGTATGGAATTATTATTAACCAAATTTACAATGTGTATTTTGTCAAAATAATTTTGGAAGCAATAAACATTCAGTAATCGATATTTGTAAAACAAAAAAGAATTTGTTTTGTTCAAGTTGTTTGGATGTATATGTCTAGATGTGTTTGAATTGAATTATTTAGAAAGGGAAATTTTGTTATTTTGTTATATAAATAAATTTAGAAAATCGATATATTAATGTTAAATATTTGAAGGATTATTATAAAAGAGAACTTTGGGTTGATTAATTATTTCTCAATAGTAATATTTTAAAAGAAAAAAAATCAAAAGTGAATAAGAATTTTAAAATATTGATTTTTGGAATTTCAAGTCTTGGCTTTGGGAAATTTTTTAGAGGTGAAGATCCTTATGGGAAAAGTGTGGTTATATAAATTTGTTGTTCAAAGGAAATTATGAATTATAAAAACTTCTTTGGTATTATAATTTGAAACTATTGAGTAAAGTTTTGAAGTTTATGAATTATTTTTGAAAGGAATTTTAGGAATTTGAAATTGAATAAATGCTTAAAATATAGGTTTTCTTAGAATTATATAAGAGGTTTCTAAATGGAGATTTTAGAAGGGAATAAAATTTATTATTTAAACCTGTTTGGAAATTATTATCTTTCTTTTTCAAAATTAAATTAAAGGTCTTGAAAATGGAGATTTTATTATAAAATCTTTACGAATAAATAAATAATTGAAGTATGTAATTTGTGTGGAATTCTATATGTGAGATTTTTTAGGTAAACAAATTAGATTGCAAATGTGAGCTAGAAATAATGAAATGAATCTACCAAAACAACAAAAATGGAAAAAGGACTAGGCGATAGTTTCAAAAGAGACTTACCAGACTCCTATAATCTAACAAAAGTGTGTTTCCGAAACTTACTCAGACATGGTCAAGATAGATCCAACAATTGTGAGTAACACTCTAAATACATATCCAAATATTGTTCCCATGCGACAAAAGAAAAGGCAATTTGATAAAATTCAGGCTAATAATGAAAAAGTGGAAGGTTACTTGAGAACGGACTCATTAGAAAAGTCTTTTACACCAAATGGTTGGCCAATCCCGTACTAGTTAAAGAGACTAAAGGAAAAGGGAGAGTGTACATCAATTACAGTTACCTAAATAAGGCATGCTCCAAAGATTGCTATCCTTTACTTAGAATGAAATCATTGTTTAATGCTGCAAGTGGACATAAGCTGTAATCTTTTATGGATGCATACTCATAATATAATCAAATCCCCATGTTCAAATCTGATGAAGAAAACATATGTTTTGCAACATATTAGGGAACTCGTTACTACAAAATCATGTCCTTTGAGCTTAAGAATGCAAGGGTTACATATCAAAGGATATATCATTAATGCTCGAAAAAACTAGGAAAATCCCGACCAAATCAAGACGATTAAAGTTAAGGCAGAGCCAAAAATAAGTAAAGATTGTGATGGAACTAAATAGAAGACGACAGTTTTAAGCTGAATGACTCCTGCAGTCTAAGCTTATCAATCCCAATACGGTAATTGATATTACTTCTCAAGTTGAAGATTTTCCTAGACCCTCATATTGGAATAATTCCCAGAAGAGTTATTTTTATAGCCCTTAAGCTTTTTGAAAAATCACTCTTCAAAGTTCCATGATTTTCTTAAATTTATTAACCAACCAAATAAGGTGACATAATATAAACCACCTTTTAGTTTGATAAATTATCTTCATTTTTAAACCCTACTTGTCCAAAAGAAAGAATTTTGGGAGTTTAATTACTATAGAATATTCCATTACTTCAAAGAAAATTGACACATTACTATTTCAAGAGCAATTTGCAAAATGATATTTTGTTTTTTTATCATGATAGCCACAATTTTAACCCGAAGGTTGTTTTGATGGGGTAATATTTTAAATTTTCTAAAAAGAAATTGCATATTACCAATATTGACCAAAAAAGTGGCTAATCGTAAAAATAGCTTATGGGATTTCAAGGTCAAAATTAAGATTTCGGACAGTAGATACATAATCCCTACTTGAGGCATTAGATTTTTTTTAATTGTTCAAATAGCTTCAAGAAGTTGAAAGACAAAGGAGTCCTCATTGAAAACCATGGTTCTGAATAGTCGAAAGGACAAATTGATATGAAAGCAGGATATTAATCTTCAAATCTCAAGTATCGATAACAAATTCTTATATACAGGGAAATGAAAATCCAATGCCAATAATGGATCGTCTTATAGATTGGGCATACTAATGTTTAAAGACGTTATTTCTACTTTAGAAACGATTCGAGGAGTAAGTAACCACCATCATCAACATATGGGAAATAAAGTGGTAATGGCGATTGAGTAAATGAGTGCCAATCTAAGATCAAGGAACATTGGAAAAATTAGAATGGTACATATATATTGCCATACCCTGACCAAGAATAATCTTGCATTTATAATAAGCAACTTAAGAGAAATGAGTCGATCTATGAGAGGAAATTCAAAAAATGACTTTTATATGGATCATTCCAGCCATAAGGAGTAAGCTAAAGAAAGAAACATGAAAGAAGTCATTAGCCACAAAGCAAGTCAAGAAAAAATAGTTAATACTTTGAGACAAAATAAGTTCCTCGTAATCTAATATCGCTCCAGCTTTGATGGAATAGAAAACCACTATTTGACTCAAAAGGTAGAAAAATTTAAGTAATAACCAATTATTCGTCCAACCAATTGGTGGTTAAGTCGTCACCTAACATAGTAATCTTTAAACACTATATTGACTTATACGGAAGAATGTTGTTGGCCATGGAATTCAGTTTGAACTCAGAAAGATCATTTGAAAATGAAACAGCCAAAGTCCTATCTCTGAAATCTTAAATAGTAACAAAGTGGTAGGACCATTATGGAATGTCCTAAATAAATGTTGGATTTCGGCAAAGATTAACATCAATGGTGTGTACTTTCTACGATATCGATTATAATAGACCGATCTTTACATAACCTCAATTTGGACTATCGACAAAGTCATGGAATGTATTTGAACGAATTATCGACAACGTTGGAAAAAAGAATCGGGTGGAAGAATTACCTCTGATATCATGAACTTATCAAAGAATCACATATATACCCAGTCTTTACCAAAAAAAAGGAAAATGGCCAAAGAATTGATAATGGTGAAAACCTAAAAGGAACTATTCATATGAAAATAGATAATCAATATGAAAACTATTGGATGATGCTTATTTTTATATACACGGTAGAAGGGAAACTACCAAAATACAAAAAGGAAGCTAGAAAAATAAGGTACTAAGCTTAAACTTTTATTACGATGGATGGATGTAATAACTCGCTCTGAAACGGACCTAATTTCGACTCAATGAAAACCCATCGAACCTTAGGCTCATCTCAAAGCAACCTGTTAGGTTGATAACAATTAAAACAATACACAGTACACAAAGCTATCTATTTATACTTTCAAAATCTCATAGTAAAATGGATAAAATATAATATCAGAAACAAATACCTATTTCGTAAAGAAAACCATTTTAGAAATATGAAATGTTAAATATTACATCATGTTTATATAAAGCCTCTATTGTACAATATTCAAAATAACATAACTGTCTGAACCGTGTATAATAAAAACATTTTAAAAGCATAAATTGATAGATAATTGCCACAAGTCTTCATCTCTACCTTTGTCCCTAAAATCAGCGTTGTCTCCTCTAACCTGTGTGTTGTAATCAGGAGTGGGTCAGAATAACAAATGTTTGGTAAATGAAAATCTCAAGCTTTACCATAATTGTACTTCAGCAGTATTATTTAGATAAGAAATATGTCTTCATTTTATAACTATACCATACTAATAACTTTAACTATAAGTACAAAGGTCTTTCCAGTCCAATTCCAAATATCTAATGCAGCCAACATCAATGATACAAGAGAAAGCACCATAACCAATAAATACCTTCTATTGGGGATTAGACAGACTCTAACCATTTAATACCTATAAAGTAGGCAGACCTTATCATTTAGTACCTAATCGATTTCCAAATTCTAATGCAAACCACTTAATCCCTCTTTCTTGGGAACTTGGACAGATTCTGAGCATTTAAGGCCTATAAAATAGGCAGGTTCCCGTCATTTAAGACCTAACCCATGCCGGGTCCCTGCATGGTTCTTCTTAACTGACATTGTAAGAAATCCCATCAGGCCACTTAATACTTCTCCTAAAAAAGAGGTGGACTCTACCATTGCCACTTAATGCCTCTAACCCGAAGCGAAACCCTCTTAGAGATTTCATCCATCATACCAATAACGTAACTTATGATCCATAACCTAACTGTGACATCTTAGATTAATCCGACTATTGTAGGAACTGATAGCCAAATTGACTGGACAGGTTCACCTTATGGAATTAGGACTAACCTCGGGTTTGTTGAGGTTATTTATTATAGGAGATCTCCTACATCAGCTTGCAAATCCACACCGCAGGTAGCCAGATTGGGTAGACTTCCACGTAACTTTGGATTGACCTCGTGTCTCTATAATTTAGACATACTTCATATGTATAACCATTATATACATATACCATTCTACAAAATTAATAATTAAGGCCAAATATTTATCCCCTTATTACGCCTTTAATTATTGATTGATTCCCATATTTATCATTAACTACCTTCTTAAGAAATTAAAGTTATTTACTACCCTACTAATTCTAATCAGCACGTTTAAATACGCTATAATTATTACGTTATTATTAACTTTAATAATTAATACGTTAATATTATACACACACACATGCTTCGAATAAAATATTTGTAGTCACACGTAAAGAAAATGTTAATTAATTTAAATGTCAAACTGATAAAAGTTCCAAACTCTAAACAAAAGAATAGCAAATATCATTAGCCAACACTTGACTTGTAAACGAAAAGGAATAAAACCAAACTTATCTCATATATTAATATAATAGAATTAACTCCTCTATTCAACGAACAAACTTTACAATTTAAATCTTTATAGCAATTACCATCTGGAGTGAAAAGGGGACACAAACTTATTTTAATTTACAGAAATAAGTGGTGCAAACTACATATATTCAAAAATCGTACTTTGCACACCATTCTAACTTTTTTTTGGATCCATTAACACTACAAGAGAAATCAAAGGAGATAAAGTGGAATAGATTATTAATTGCTTAAATCTCTATGCAGATATGATTCTAATATATTAATACAAAATAACTGAAATTTCAACATACTCAAAGATTGACATTTATTTAGGGAAATTCTGGGGGCTTTAGATGTTATGTTTTCGTTTCCCAAAATTTTCCAAGGCATACATCAAATCTAAATAAATACTATTCAATTACAAAAATGTGAAAAACTTGATATTCCCATTCATAGAGAATTGTTTGCTTCCTAACTGAATTTGATTACCAATGCCTAATTCCCTCTCAGATTTCCCTCTTTCAGAATATACAACAAAGGGAATTTTATGTAGAACTTAGATCTAGAATAAAAAACTAGAGAGGACTAGAATTAGGTTTCAAAATAATTAAACATTTAAACCTCTTACCTAAAAATCCTAAATGATTATGGATTCTAAAGAAGAAGAAGAAGATAACGAGATCTGATTTATACCGCTCATAATTCTCTGTTAGATCTTCCCTTTTTTGAATATACAACAAGTTAAATCTCTCTCTCTCTATATATATATAGATTAGATTTCAGAAATCAGAAGATACAAAGAAAATGATTGGGAATTTAATTTATATTAGAGACTAGAGTTACTTACCAGAAAGTTTACTGTTTCTGAAAACCTAAGAGGAAAGTTTTGATAGAGATTTGCCACTGCTATAGAATTTTATAAGAAATAGTGGAGGGTCTATGGGCCTATTTATAAAGGTGAGAAGGAGCCAAAATCGTTAGATTTAAATAATAAAATCCAAGCCGTTTAAAATACAAAACCCTTGCCGCCGCCTTCAGACCAGTCGACCGCTAGCGGTCAACCGCTTGCACCTAAGCGCCGATCGGTTTTCAATTCTAGACCTTACTTAATTTGTTTACGTTCAATTATATTTATACTTTATTTTATTTTATCATTACATGTTGAATTTAACCCTTACTTAAACATTAGGTTAAGCTTCTACTAACGTTAACTTTTCAAATCCAAATTTTAAAATTCAAACTTCATATTTTAAAATTCAAATTCAAACATTTAAATTTTAAATTTGAAAACTTCAAACATCCATAACTTCTCCGTTTGAACTTCGATTTTAACAGATTATATATGAAAATTGACCAGTAAATCACCATGGATGCAATGGTGTATCTCCATGACCAAATTCCAACATCTAAAAAATTTCCATTCCGAGTCTTATTTTAATTACTTGATTTCTTGTTAAGTTTTATGAGGTGTTACATTCTCCCTCGCTTAAAAAGGATTTCGCTCCTCGAAATCACTAAGGGAATAGAGTGTAATGCTTACTTAACCACCATGTTATACAGCTAATTTATCAAAAATAATCTACACAATCATCCACTCAACCAAAAATGCAATATGATTATGTATGCAAATATACTATGGTGACCTCAATCCTAGCGTGGATGCAAGGTCGTGACATATAAGCATGTACGCAAGCATCCTAAATATACATGAAATTCTATATAAGCGCAAAACATTAAAAAGTGTAGCAACCATCTCCTACCATCTAATCTAGAAATTACGATGCAACTAAATACCTCTGTTTTTGGAGAGGAAAGTTTACCAGAGAAAAAATCGGGATGAGAATCATTCATCTTTTCTTTGCTTTCCCTTGTGCTTTCTTCTGGGTTATCTCCCCATTAAAACTCAAATTAACCTAATGCCTTTGTAATGAAGCCTCTTAGTATTGTGCTCCATAGTGCGTGCGACTGTGGGGGGAGGAGAAGGGTAGGGGTAGATCGGCTCCATTTCAGGATTAATTAACTGATCATGCTCTACTACGGAGAAATGTCATGCAGACATTTCCTCAAGTGTGGAACATGAAAGACATTATAAACTCCCGCTAACTACTCCAAAAATTCCATAAATTAAGCAAGTTCCCCTACACCCCCTCAAATCGAAAAAGGCCCAAAGAACCTTGGTGCCAACTTCCCAGATGTACCAAACCTCATAACCTCTCTAAGAGGGGAAACCATAACGAATACCAACTTACCAAGTCCCTAACTAAAAACTACAATCCCTTTCTTCGCTTGTCAACATAAGACTCCTAATGGTCCTGTGTGGCCTTCATTCGTTGCCTAAACACTTCTACCTTTTCTAAGGTCATCCAAAATCCACGATGTAAGCTTTCAACAAATATTCTAAATTCAAAGTCAATTCCAAAGTAGATTGCAAACCCTTCCAATAGTCACTTAGTGAATAAAGGGTCTCTATCACAAGAATGCTAACTTGAACTCCATGTAGTAGCACCACTTCCTTGGCATAAATCTATGCTAGCGATGCTGCAACCTTATTACTTCCAACGAAAATAAAATAAGGCAATCTACTATAATCTAAATAGAATCATTGCCTCAACCAATCTATAAAGTCCATCGATATATGCTCTCATAACTAAGTTAGAGCTACCAATGGTAATAACAATCCTCTGGGCTTGCCTTGCTTAGCCTTAATCCTTTGGCATGTCAAACATCTAGAAGTTAATTGAACAACTCTCTTTTCATCCTTGACCAATTAGAAAATTCTCTTCATATCCGAATACCTTATCACATTCAGTGTAATGATCCATCTTTCTTACTCCTAAAGACGATATTTAATACACCCACAGTATTTGTGTATTGATCATCTAATAATCCGAAAGACAAGCCGTTGGAGTAAAAAGAAATGAAAAGATAAGAAGAAACAAAATACAAAGTTTCACATCGCAAGGCAATTACATATAATAGTCAACATAAGATAGGCATACTACCATCCCAAAATGAACATCAAAGTTACACAAATACCAACTTCAGCTAGGGACAATTATAATGCCTTTCTCCATAATGCTAACATAAGTATACATACATAGTGGAAAATAAATAAGATAACTAGATATTGACAAAGCTACCAGGTCCTTACTCCTCCAAAATGCACCCGTGGGAACCTGGACTACTTAGCTACTCATACGAATTTGAGTACCCATGTTACCCAGTGGCTTGACCAGGTAAACAGATACTTGAAGTAGAAGCCTCGTTCGGCATAAAGGGCCGTTTGGTACATCTAGCACTATTCGGCATCCAAGCCCCGTTCGGCATAGGGAGGTCGTTCGGCAACCAACCTCTTTCGGCATCAAGCCCCGGTCGGCACAGCAGGATCGTTCGGCACATAGCATCGTTCGGCATTCAGTCTCGTCTGGCATGACCTCGTTTGGCATTCAGTCTCGACCGTCATGACCTCGTTCGACATTCAGTCTCGACCGGCATGAACCTCGTTCGTCATTCAGTCTCGATCGGCATTCGTGCCTCGTTCGGCATTTTAGCCTCGTTCGACATTCCAGCCTCGTTTGGAACATGGCCTTGCTCGGCATAAGCATGCCGCTCGGCATCTCCCCTCGATCGGTGTCGGATCTCGTTCGGCCTACACATTTCACTCAACATACTGCCTCATTCGGCTTAGAGACTTGGCTCGACATTTGCCGCTTGAAATTTGTGGCCAGCACACAGAAGTCACTCATTTTGGGCCGAGATATCCTGCTACTAGGCCCATCAGGGAAGTCTAACCCATCTTCGTCTATGAATAGAGAGGCAGCGGCGAAGTGAAAGGGGCCTTTTTTCGAGAATATCGGGGAGACTCTGTCGGTCATTCAAGAATTATCTTTTTTACTTATCAGTTGTATTCAAATAGTTGGTGTACGGATTGTATCTATAACCAGTTGTTAAGGAAAGCAATAAAGAATAACCTCAAAGTGGACATAGGCAATTACGCCGAACCATTATAAATCTGGTGTTCTTATTTTTTGCATTTAATTTAGCATATTGTTCACCGTTTAATTTTAATTTCTTCATTAATTTCTCTACACAATCTCTCTTAAGGGTGTTAGTGACCAATTATGGTGCTAACATTTTGGTGCTTTCACTGATAATCAAATTCTCAGACCGATAGGATCTACTTTGTAGCTACTAGATTGAAAAATCCCCCGTAGGAGATCCGACTTATTCATAGGACGCCAGTTGAATCTATTCAGAGTTTCGATCGACAACTATACTATGGGAAGACCACGTACCCGATCAGCCTCTCACAATGCGGATGTCCACGAGACTGCTAGTGTGCAACAAGTTGGACCTAGCAATCAACAAGAAAATTTAGGTGCAGGGACTACCGCCCAAACTCAAACGGAAGTCGTCACCAAGACGGAGTTTAATTATTTGATGAGGGAACTCTGGGAAAGTAGAAGGCAACTCGTTGAGCAGATTCAGGCCAACGCTAATCTCATGACTCAGTTGACTCAGCAGCAGCATAAGAATGCTAGAGGTAGCCTTGCTCCTTATTCTTCGTCTGATAGCTCGACCTCAGCCGATGAACCTCCTAGGCGTAGAGGCCGTAAGACTGAAGCTGCACCGGCAGGTGCCACTGATCGATCCACTAGGGATCAGACACGTGAGGTGACCGGACGCCCGGCTCACCAAGACCCTAATGAAGCTGGCCTTCAGGATGAATGTTTGGCCGATCGTCAGCAGAAGGGACATCAACCTGAAAGGTCCCTTGGAACGAACCCAACCTTCCATCCTCCATACAAACTCCAGACTTATTAGCAATTGTTAGACAGTTAATGAGAGAGAACCAAGGCTTGACCAACGAAGATTGGAGAGTATCCAAGAGTCATACTCCCTTCACAGATACTATCCTACAGGCCGAGTATCCCAGGAAGTTTAGTATGCCAACTATACTGGCCTACGAAGGGATGAATGACCCTAGGCAACACGTGATGAGGTACGAATGGATGATGGATTCTACAAGAGCGAATGATGCGACCAAATGTAGGTTCTTCCTAATTACTTTATTCGAAATTGCCACCATGTGGTTTACTCAACTTCCCCCACGGTCTATATCCAGCTTTGATGAACTGGCAATGAAATTTGTAGAACAATTCAGGATACATGCTACTCGTCCAAAGGATGTGATGTTCTTATCAAGTGTGATCCAAGCTCCATGATAGTCATTGAAGGCATACTTGTAGAGATTTCATATTGTAGCCACTGAAGTTGGCAACCCTAACGACCACGCAATTCTGATGGCAGTAATGCGAGGTGTAGATCCAGACTCGGAGTTTAGAGATTGGTTGGCGGGAAAGCCCCCGACTATGTTGGAGCGATTCTATTCGAAAGCTCATCAATTCATAAGAAGGGAGGAAGCTCTATGGACAAGACGAGATAAGGCACCAGGGCCTGTTCAGGAGACTGTGAAAAGTAACATTGCTGTGAAGTAATCCGGCGACAACTCGGGAAAAGTTCAAGTCAACATCCAGAACAAGCCTGGGCAATCTAAAGGATCCGGAGGTGGAAATCCCAGAAAGAAAAGAGAAACAGGAAAATGGAAGTCGAGGATTCCAACCGACAACGAACACACTCCCTGAATACGTCTCTTGAAAATATTTATCTATCTACCTGTAACACCTTTCAATACAGAAAGCCGCGCGCAAAGGAGTCCATAGAGGAACAGAAGCGGACGCGGAAGTATTGTCGCTTCCATGAGACATGGGCACAATACCGAGGAGTGTAGACACCTCCATGATGCCATAGAAAAGTTGATCAGGCAGAAAAAGCTACAGAAGTTTGTTAAGAACCCACCAAAGGGTAGGCAAGGAACGTCAGACCTCGGACGCAGGCCGGCTCCACGCCATCCAGAGAAACCTGCCCGAACCGTGGATAGGTTGATCATAAACACTATAGTCGGAGGACCTCATCCTGCAGACAAGAATTGGCAGGAGATGGAATGATATGCTACCTCCTTGAGGCATGCAGATTATTAATTTTGCTCGAATGTGGAAGATGGAATCCCTGGAAAACAACAACATATGATGACAGACGATATAGAGTTTAGGAGTCGAGATGCAGCAAGGTGGAAGCTCCTACTATCGACCCGATGGTCATATCTACGACGATCGGGCCAGATTACGTCAAAAGGATTTTGATTGATTATGGAAGCTTTGTCAACATCATCTTCAAGAAGGCTTATGACCAAATGAAGATGGAGACAAAATATTTAAAACCATCTAAAGCTCATATTCACGGTTTTAATGGTGCAGTTTGACTGATGCAATGGGGTATATCGAGTTACCAGTTGAACTGGGAGAAGGTGAGCGTCGGAGAGTGCGAATCCTACCATTCATAGTGATGGATGTTGACTCTCCATACAATGTATTTCTGGGTCGTCCGGCCTTGGCGGAGTTTAGGGTAGCTTTGGCCCCATGGTGTTTGACATTAAAATTTTCGACAGACAAAGGAGTCGGCGTAGTGCATGGCGATCAGGCGACCGGTCGCGCATGTTATGTCGTAGAGCTGAGAGAGACTCAACGGAGAGAAAAAGGGAAGGTTGCAGACAGCTCCGTCCACATCCAAGACATTGATAATTGACAAGTAGTGCCCGAGCCCTGGCTTGGGCTACATTCTTGGATTTACAGAGACATAGATTCGAGAGATGTTGATGGGGGACCTAGGGAAGCGAATGCAGCACCGGCTGAGCCGACGATTGACATTCCAGTAAGCAGGAATGACCCATTACGAGTTCTTAAGATTAGATCGCAACTCGACCCGCCATTAGTCGAGGATCTTACTGATTTCCTCTGAGTGAACCTAGACGTTTTCGCTTGGACACATTCTGATATGTAGGGGATTTCTCCCGCCATTTCAAGTCATATGTTGAACATAGACCTGAGTCTTAGTAAAACAGAAACGGAGAGGCATGGACCCAGAGAGGTGCGCTGCTCTCAGAGAGGAGGTGGACAAACTCAAAGCCAACGGGTTCGTCCGCGACGCCCTCTATCTTGAATGGGTATCTAACCCTGTGCTGGTAAGAAAAGAGAATGGGAAGTGGAGAACTTGCGTTGATTATTCTGATTTAAACAAAGCATGCACGAAGGATAGTTTCCCCTTACCTAGGATCGACCAGCTAGTCGATTCAACGGCCGGACATGAGCTACTGTCATTTATGGATGCGTATACGGGATACAATCAAATCCCGATGCACATTCCAGACTAAGAACACACCAGTTTCGTCACAGACGTTGGGTTGTATTGCTATGTAGTGATGCCCTTCGGATTGAAAAATGCTGGAGCGACTTATCAGCGTTTGGTGAACCAAATGTCTAAAGATCAGATTGGCAGAACGATGGAAGTCTATGTGGATGATATGCTCGTGAAGTCACGATGGTCAAACGACCACATTCGAGACTCAACAGAGATGTTTGATATACTCAAGCATTATGGGATGAAAATCAACCCTTTGAAGTGTTCTTTTGGCGTTGCATCAGGGAAGTTCTTAGGTTTCATTGTGAATGCACGTGGAATTGAAGCTAACCCGGAAAAGATTCAGGCTATCCGGGACATACAAGTGCCCAGAACTATAAAGCAAGTACAAAGCTTGAACGGAAAGGTGACCGCGTTGAGTCGATTCATATCCAGAGCTACGGATAAGTGCATTCCCTTCTTTGATGTGATAAAGAAAGGAAAGAGGAATTTCGAGTGGACGTCTGACTGTGAGGAAGCATTCCGAGCTCTGGTTAGACATCTAAAAAGTCCTCTGGTGCTATCAAAACCAATTGACCATGAAATGCTATATGTGTACCTGGCTGTGTCCCAACAGCTATCAGTACGGCTTTGGTTCGCGAGGAGCACCGAGTTCAAAAGTCAGTGTATTATGTTAGTAAACGATTGACGGGGGCAGAAGGAAATTATCCCAAGATTGAGAAACTAGCTCACTGCTTAGTGATTTCATCATGCAAGCTTCGTCCATACTTCTAGGAACACTCGATCAGTGTTTACACTGATCAACTCTTGCGACAAGTACTCCAACGACCGAAAACTTCTGAAAGGATGTTAAAATGGAATATCGAGTTGAGTCAGTTCGATATTACCTACCTGCCACGAAGGGCCATACAGGGGCAAGCACTAGCATTTTTTATTGCTGAATTCACCATGCCAGACGAATCAAACGACCACAATGTCATACCTCCCGTTCCATGGAAGATGTCCACCGATGGGGCATCCACCAACCATTGTTCGGGGGCTGGCATAGTTCTTATGACTCCTGAAAACCGATCAGTTTGCTATGCTTTGAAGCTCGAATTTACAGCGATGGATAATGATGCCGAGTATGAAGCATTGATTGCTGGCTTGAGACTTATCCGAGAATTGGGGGTAAGAGCGGTTGAAATCTTTTGTGACTCACAACTGGTGGTGTACCAATTCCGAGGGGACTATCAAACAAAGGGGCAGAGACTTGCCCCATACCCGGCACGAGTTCAAGAGTTGCTAGCGAATCTAGAATATTATGATATTTCACATGTACCGCGTGAGCAAAACAGAGCAGCCGATTCATTGGCAAAATTTGCAAGTACTGGCGATGCGCAACAAATGGGATTGTTTCCCATTGAAACCTTACGTACTTCGAGCATAAATATGATGAAGGTAGATTTCATGTTAGAAACAGAAATCGAGAAGGAATCATGGATGACCCTATTCAAGCAGTACTTGTTACACGGGGTCGTACCTAAAGGAAGGAGCGATAGACGACAAGTCATTCGTAAGGCTTCGCGTTATGTAATGCAAGACGGGGTAATGTATCAGAGGGGATTATCGACCCCCTTACTCCGGTGCATCGCCCATGATGAGATAAAACGAGTCCTGAAGGAAGTCCATAAAGGGGAATGTGGTGACCATACTGGGGCGTAGACGTTAGCAAAGAAAATCCTCCGCTATGGATATTTTTGGCCTACTATGAATCGGGATGCCGCAGATTATGTGAGAAGATGTGAAAAATGTCAGAAATATGCAAAAATCCCGAGAGCTCCACCAACGGAACTCACACAAATGGTTAGTCCCTGGCCGTTTGCAATGTGGGGGATCGATATAGTCGGTTCCTTAGCCATACAAAGGTCGTGCGAAATACGTTATAGTTGCGGTCGATTACTTTACCAAGTGGGCAGAAGCAGAGTCTTTGGCCACTATCACCACCAAAAAGGTCATTAATTTCGTTGTACGAAATATAATATGCCGTTTTGGCCTTCCACGGACTATCATTACAGACAACGGAACTCAATTCGAAAGCAAAGAGTTCGAAGAGTTTTGCCAAAAATATGGTATTGAGAAAAAGTTTGCAGCAGTTGCTCATCCGAAAGCCAATGGAAAATTGGAAGCCATGAAAAAAATAATCAAGTCCATTTTGAAAAAGAATTTGGAGAAGGCAAGAGGCAAGTGGGTGGGTGAGCTTCCAACAGCGCTTTGGGCTTATAGAACCACCCACAAGTCCACGACTGGCCACACTCTATTCGCATTAGCATATGGCATGGAAGCTGTTATACCCATAAAACTTGAAGTTCCATCACATTGGGTAACTTATTACGACTCTGAGTCGAATTGGGATCTTTTGCTGGAATCACTGGACTTCATTGATGAAAAACGTGAAGAAGCTAATTTAAGAGCGGCCACATACAGACATCTAGTCGCTCGGTATTATAATGAAAAAGACCGACCGAGAATCTTTAGTGTGGGTGACCTCGTTTTGAAACGAGTTTTCCCAGTTCCATCACATATAACCCTGCATGGGAAGGTCCATACATCATTGAACGGAAGCTTGGTGAAGGAACTTTCAAGCTAGCGACCGTTGATGGTGCGACATTCCTCCGAGCCTGGAATAGTGAGCATTTGCGGCATTATTATACTTAGTTCATTTCTTTCATGTTTTAGTTGAAAATTATTTCCAGCATGTTTTTATTCTTACTTTACGGCATGTAATAGGACAATTTAGCTTATTTGCATTAATATAGGCTTGAAGCCATTTTTTTCATGGATTGTTGATGTTTCTATGTATGATAACTCTGTGACAAACAACTAAGACGTACAGTATTCTGTCTGACGTACGAACACGCACGAGCACTCAAAATCTCCAAGTCCCCTGAGTGTGGACCAGATTATAAACGACTCAAAATCTCCAAGTCCTCTGAGTGCGGACTGGAGTACTCTGAGTCCCTTGAGTGCGGACCGGAGTATAAATGACTCAAAATCTCTAAGTCCCCTGACTGCGGACTGGAGTACTTTGAGTCCCCTGAGTGCGGACCAAAGTATAAACGACTCAAAATGTCAGGACCCGTAAATCCGTACTCCTTGAATATACACTAATCTCCATAGATTAACTCAAGATGAACAGAAATACGAATTCTCAATGTTTAAGAAAAATATAAAGACAGAAGAAGAGATAAAAAGATAGAAAATAGAGAGAAAAAAATAGAAAATAGGACGGAAAGAAAACAGCAGAACAACATCAGAATCTCACAATTCGCAGCGGAACAACATATAATAAATAAATGAATAATCTTTAAACAAAGAACTATATCAGTTATTACATTACATCACATTTCATTTCATTACATCAGAGTGTACAACATCAGACAACAACAAACAGCGGAAAAGAAATACTATATACTAATAATACGCCATGCCATCCATCTTGCCTCCAGCAACTCCAGAATATCCTGATAAACCTGAACTCTTGACTGCCCGTGTGGAAATTTGGTGGGCACCCAGAGTTTAGGAAGGAAAACAATAAACTCCGAGTCAGTCATGTGACTGGTGTGAGAACTCAAAACAGTTTATTTATCTTTGAAATCAAAATAGAGGAATATTTTTAAAAGTTAATTCGAAATGCTTTTAAAAATGAGACTACCATAAGGCCTCCCGCACACACACAATGCAAACGCAGAATCGGAGGAGATTTCTCCTTATGATAGTCAAAGATGCTTGATACGCATTAAAAAGAACATTTGATATTATTACTAGTGCATAGTGTATAAAACAATTTCGAAAATAAAGATATAAATCTTAGCCAACATACGACCATTATCGTATGCCTACTATAGCTACCATCTAAGCAGTGGGGCGCCACCATAAGTAAATGGCAGGTTCTACAACTAAAACCGTACAAGTTTCGTATTTTTTCTTTGGATTTCCAACAAATGGTCAGGTCAAGGAACTTCCCATTTCCACATGAGAACGCCTCTGGAAGGACGTCCCCGAGAACCAAACCGGATCTCTGCCAACATAAGGCCGGGTTACCCCTAACTAGGTAACAACTGACATGAGTATGCCATCCCCCGGTCCTTTGGGACCTTTAACCGAGCGCTCGTCACCAACATCACACAATCATAAATAAAGTGTTTCAACATGAGTAAGTATCTGGGCTCCATACCATGATACCACCCTTTTCCAGAAGGAAATGCACATACCCTAAAGGGGGCTACCCCTCATAACCTTGCCGCATCTTTCCTGTTTTGACCATTCCGGGGTGTGAGGCTCGACGAAGTCACGTCCACAAAGCCACGCTTTATACAAAAGCTGTGCTTTGGGTCAACAAATGATCATAGAAATGATCACAAAGATAAACGATCAAACAAATGATCCTATCACAAATGATCAACACAATGATCATTTCACAGCAACACTCAGCATGTCACATTACCAAATTGGGAATATATCGCTGATAACATTCAACTACATAACCTCTGAGCTCGTACGTCTCAGAGAAGGGTGTTAAGCTAAGAGAATAAATTCTCCGCCACCAACAGAAATATATTTGAAAGAAATCAGCTTTATATCTCAATTTGTAATGTCAGACATACAATCCATACAAGTCTGTTCCGGGCTCGAACAGAACCGAAGGCACTTACAAAGAAGTCCTTGCAATCCGGATATCCACAATCCTGATCGAATTCCCCATCACATATGGAGAACTCTATACCGGAGCAACTCGGTGCAGAGTCAATCGACAGGTCATCCTATCGCTCTCGCAAATACCCGGTCTTCAATACCGGTCTTCAATGCTATCCATTATGTCGTATCACTATTCAGAATGGGTAATCCGAATAACGAGCGCAATAATTTAAAAATAAGTGTGGCATTCAAATTCAGCAAATCACAACAAATACCTATTCAAAGGTAAATATTGATAGTCGGTTATTGAACTATCAATGGATATGCACACATCACCAGATTCCAAATAATTTTCCAAATTATTTATTTCCCAAAATATCTTTACAAGATATATGTTTCAATACCTCAAAAATAAATCAATATTTATTTTTAACAAATTCCACTTTCTTTTATAAATTCCATAGTGAATTTATATTTCACAATATCTATGAATATACGATTTCAATTATTCATTTTCAATTTATCTTCAAAAAGATAAATTCTCTAAACGTTTCATTTCTCATTGGAAAAACATTCCCATACTTATTAAATAAGTAATTCACAATCTTTTTATTTTCTACACTTGGAAAATATTCAATATACTCTAATCGAAATTAAGTATATATTTCATTCTTTAAGGAAATCATTCTCCTAAACATATTTATTTGGGTCTAAACGAATGTTGCGTAAAACATCGTTACGACAACCCAAAATCACTAGTGTAGGGATTCGAAATTAAAATAGATATATAAATCCCAATACTATGAAAAACATTTCCTTTCAGAAATCATTTACTATAACAACAGTGTTATAGTCCACCATTTCCTTCTATTTCTCGAAAACGTCTATTTCAACAATGAATGTTGAAATCTATGGTTTCGAATCTTAACACCTTTAAAAACATCGTTAGATCGTTTTAATTCTGTTTAAAAACATCACATCTAAAACATTTTCTTTAACATATTATTCACTATTCAAAAACGTGAATATACTACGTTAACAATTTCATCACTACTATTCATTTTACTTTAAAGGATTATTCACTGTCTAAAACGTGAATATAACTCCATAAATAAGTTATAACAATCTACTTATCAAAATAAGTCGTTGCGGGTTTATAAAACAACGTTTATAAATTCCTTTATTAACCTATTCAATTCATAACTCAATTACATACCTAAAGTTCATATTATAAGTTAAATGCTTATAATTTATTTGTTTACAAAATCGTTCCTTTAAACTTCCAAAATTTTAAATCCTATAACTTATAAGATTCATTTATTTACCCAAATATATTCTTTAATAACTTCACAAAATTTATAAATCTTACTATTTATAAATTTCATTTATAACTTCACCATTTATAATTTTATAAATTCCATTCACTTATGCAATCCATTTTCACTTCATTCAAACACTTATAAAAATTCGTTTTATAATTTCAATATTTCAATTTATAAATATCCATTTATAAATCTCTTATATAAATCAATTTATATTATTCTTTTAAAACATCTTTAAACTCCTTTATAATTTCATCATTCTCTTTGATTTATAAAATAATCAAGTTTTATAAATCTTATATTTAAACCTTTTATAATAAATTCAAAAATCCCGATTTAACTATTTTATAAAATCATCAACCCATATTTTCAAAAATCAGTTTTTTAACTATATTTATCAAAAATATAATTTTTATAACATTAAAATTATAACGTTTATTTATTTAAAATGAATCAATTTCAAAAAATATTTTATAAACGTATACTCTTCAAAAATCACTTTAAAAATCCTTTTAAAATTCCAAAATTTGGTCTAGTGATGCTACATACCAAATAGTCAATCACGACAACAACGATATCATATATCGATATGATAATCCATCAAATATCAAAATATCTGAAATCAAATAAATACTGTTGAGGAATCCAGTTGGATCCCTCCAACCTGTTTTCCTGCATCCAAAGATGTTAGCACAATACCAATTCCGTTCCAGTACGAAATTATCGCGGTATATGGGATTTAAAATATTATCTGCTTAATAGACGGCGCAATAGGGTCTCATCCGCTATACAAATGCGGGAAATCAATAACTGCAATATATACATATGCCAATATATATATATTGCTATTATATATAATACCAATTTCACTGTTTATGAAATATTCGCGGTATATGTTTTTAATAAATAACATCCGCTTACTAACGGCGTATAATGTCTATTTTAACAATCAATAGATAACAATCATCATTCAAACATACATTCAGGTATTTTAAATCTAACTATTTAAAATTTAAAATCAAAACTGATTCGACTGAGTGAGAAGTTCTCACCTTGATTTCAATTTCGTTTTAGCGATTTATTTCGAATAAAATTAAACGGACGTTTAATTTTACCCGAAATTCTCACTAACTCCAAACGACTCCAATCCAATTCCATAGCGTAGTGCTCGTCCATACAATTCCAACGCAACTAGTTTCGCGCGTTTTCGACCTCGTATGAAAAAGTTATGATTTTTACAAGTTACACGATTTTTTTATTCATAATTTTACAACAAAATTAAATTTTTATAAACCTAAGTCAATCCTGGCCATAGATCTCACCCCACTACATCAGGCCCGCCCATTTGCTTCTTCCATCATCACGTTACTTTCTTAAGGAAATACACGCACAAAAGAACCCATCATTCACGAACTAGGGTTCCATTTTGCGACCACCTCGAGCATCGATAAGTTGATCAGAGAGTGCCATATTGAAGCTCGTGACAAGAGCTACCTACGGCCACCCCCTTGTGAGGCTCGGCCTCCTCTATTGCACACAAAACGAGGCTGACCTGATGGTGAACGCGGGCACGTAGCCCCCACTGCGTCACTCCAATTTCGATCATCACCGTATAGAATCAAAGCTCTCTTCATGCTCTACAAGTTTCATGTTGAACACTTTCTCTAAATGTTTATGGATTGGAAGTAATTGAGGAGAAAAGAAGAGAGATTTCTAGCCATTCATATCAGGGGTGGCGGCTCCAACCTGAAACCCTAAGGGTTTGATATTTTTTGCAAATTATGAAGAGGGGGGGGGGGGGGTTTATAGAAAATTTTCTAATTTACTATTCACCCGGAATTTCCGAACTCCAAACGAAGCGTGCCGGTTGGCGTTTCTAAGGTTTACCCCGCGTTCCGGACACAATGGAACGTGTTTCGGGAGCTAATTCGGTCATCTGTGCAAGTTATGGCAATAAACGTTCAATTTAAAATTAAACCGATTAAACGATTTTCTAGGCGTTTTAGCTTGCACCGGACAAACGGTAAATCCAATTGACACGAAATTTGAAACCATACAATAATATCATATTACGGATCCGATGAAACTAGTTTCGTCAAAATCTGAGACTTTTTGAAAAATGGCTATTTTAACTCGCCAAATTAATATTAAAATAATTTCGATGCGTTTCAAGCTGCCACGATCAAACGATAACTCCGATTGCTACGAAAATTGAAATCCGGTAATAACTAACTATTACGGATCCAATGAAACTAGTTTCGTCCAATTCTGAGACTGTTCAAAAATTGACTAATTTCACTAATCGATTAAATATTAAAATATTCAATTTTCACAAATTAACTTCTAATTCGATTTTAAAAGTTCTAAAATATCATTCTAACTCCAATATGATATAATAAAATTTTACAAATCATTTTCAATCATATTTAACCCAATTTTCAATTATTCCTGAAATTTAACATATTAAATTATCGATTTAATTATCCAATTAAATCCAATTATTCGAAATAAAATTTATTCGAATTATAATTTCACTTATTAATATTTAAAATTAATTAAATATTCAAATTTTAATTAATAAAAATTCTGGGTCGTTACATACTTCCCCCCTTAAAAGAATTTCATCCTCGAAATTACTAAGTAAGAAAAGTTACAGAATCTATTAACTTTCCAAAATCCCATAGTTAAACTTCTTACAAATATTTACTAAGTTTCCAAATCATACTTAGTTATTTTTTTCGAAAAAAACTACTACCGTTTAACTTTCAATTCCAAATCAAAATTAAAGTTTTCAAAACTTTCCAATTTTTCTCAAAATTTTCTAACGCCTTAAATTTTCGGAAAAATTCGCCATACTCTCCTTTGCGCGGCTCGATCCGAAAAAAAATGACAGTATATATATCACAAATATACATCTCATCAAGTAACGAGGCATCCCGCAGGGAAAAAGTGTAAAAGTACGATATTTAATCCGAGATATGTATCTTATATTTTATTAGCGAGCATATACGGCTAATATAGCACGAAAGCGAGCTCCAAATGCGAAGCAAACGCGATCCGCACCTACTAAACACTCAACAAACAACATGAGAACATGTATATATGAAAATAGTATCGATATACAACATATAGCAACATAATAACTATATATGCCAACATAGCAAATGCAGCAAAAGTAATATATTCAACCATCAACCAACTATCATCCATAACCGATAAATATTCATTCATATTCTCATTAATATTCAATGAATTGGGTTTTCAATTTAATCACATTTGATTCATTAACAGTGGATGTTTTTACAAACATTCGTTTTCAATTAGTTTATATTCACTAATTCATATTCAAGTTGGTTTACTTCCAAATCAAATTCAATTCTATTTAAGATTCACTTAACTTGAAATTGAATTTCAATTACTTTAGCTTTCAATTTCATTAATACATAATGAATTATATACAATCAACTAACAATCATATAACAACCAATGTATATTAATTACAACCAAATTCCTTTGCTTATATTCATTCAATTTGGTTTAACACCATCACTTTCAATTGGTTTAATTAAATTGATTTTCATTCAACTATTCAACTTTCAATAACATTAGATTTTAATGAATTACACTTACATTCATTATTTCATATCAATTATTCACATTTAATTGATTAATATTCAATCCATTCATTCAATTCAATTACAAAAGTTGAATTTCATTTATATAACTCAAGTTCATATCTATCACTTAACTTTATTAATTTACTTTGATACCAATATCAACTTCATTCAACATCTCTTAAGTTATACTTCCATTTCAAACATTATTTGGCTTTACTTAACTTAAATTCCCACTTATAAATCAATTCAGCTTCCAATTCTAAAGTAAATTTCCATTTAACTTTAAATTCATTTTTATTTACAACTCATATTCATAAATATATTCATATAGTTTCACTTCTTATATATAAGTTTATTTCACAATTGTAAATCACTTTAATTATAATTCAATTCTTATAATTCATTTGCTTATACAATTATTCTTTTATCTAGATTATTCAACAACCAACTTATATATACTTTAATAATTCTGAAAAATTATTCCTTTATATATAAAATATACTCAAGGTAAAATTATTTCATTTACCCAATTTTAAAACAATATTATGTCGAATTATTCTATTCAAATGTTTATAAACCCCTTCGGCATAGTTGTCGAGACCGTGCTGATGAAGGTTCATAGCCACTCAATAAACCAATCATCACAATATAAAACAATTTTATATTCACTAACAAATACGCTCTCATAGCTATTATTACACTCAAACTCATTCTAGAGCACTACTGACTTTATCTCTAATGAGTAAAACCCAACAGAACCATGGTTGTCGCCTAACCATAAGCTTTGATACCACCTTTCAGGACCCGCAAATCCGTACTCCTTGAATATACACTAATCTCCATAGATTAACTCAAGATGAACAGAAATACGAATTCTCAATGTTTAAGAAAAATATAAAGACAGAAGAAGAGATAAAAAGATAGAAAATAGAGAGAAAAGAAAATAGAAAATAGGACGGAAAGAAAACAGCAGAACAACATCAGAATCTCACAATTCGCAGCGGAACAACATATAATAAATAAATGAATAATCTTTAAACAAAGAACTATATCAGTTATTACATTACATCACATTTCATTTCATTACATCAGAGTGTACAACATCAGACAACAACAAACAGCGGAAAAGAAATACTATATACTAATAATACGCCATGCCATCCATCTTGCCTCCAGCAACTCCAGAATATCCTGATAAACCTGAACTCTTGACTGCCCGTGTGGAAATTTGGTGGGCACCCAGAGTTTAGGAAGGAAAACAATAAACTCCGAGTCAGTCATGTGACTGGTGTGAGAACTCAAAACAGTTTATTTATCTTTGAAATCAAAATAGAGGAATATTTTTAAAAGTTAATTCGAAATGCTTTTAAAAATGAGACTACCATAAGGCCTCCCGCACACACACAATGCAAACGCAGAATCGGAGGAGATTTCTCCTTATGATAGTCAAAGATGCTTGATACGCATTAAAAAGAACATTTGATATTATTACTAATTCATAGTGTATAAAACAATTTCGAAAATAAAGATATAAATCTTAGCCAACATACGACCATTATCGTATGCCTACTATAGCTACCATCTAAACAGTGGGGCGCCACCATAAGTAAATGGCAAGTTCTACAACTAAAACCGTACAAGTCTCGTATTGTTTCTTTGGATTTCCAACAAATGGTCAGGCCAAGGAACTTCCCATTGCCACATGAGAACGCCTCTGGAAGGACGTCCCCGAGAACCAAACCGGATCTCTGCCAACACAAGGCCGGGTTACCCCTAACTGGGTAACAACTGACACGAGTATGCCATCCCCCGGTCCTTTGGGACCTTTAACCGAGCGCTCGTCACCAACATCACACAATCATAAATAAAGTGTTTCAACATGAGTAAGTATCTGGGCTCCATACCATGATACCACCCTTTTCCAGAAGGAAATGCACATACCCTAAAGGGAGCTACCCCTCATAACCTTGCCGCATCTTTCCTGTTTTGACCATTCCAGGGTGTGAGGCTCGACGAAGTCACGTCCACAAAGCCACGCTTTATACAAAAGCTGTGCTTTGGGTCAACAAATGATCATAGAAATGATCACAAAGATAAACGATCAAACAAATGATCCTATCACAAATGATCAACACAATGATCATTTCACAGCAACACTCAGCATGTCACATTACCAAATTGGGAATATATCGCTGATAACATTCAACTACATAACCTCTGAGCTCGTACGTCTCAGAGAAGGGTGTTAAGCTAAGAGAATAAATTCTCCGCCACCAACAGAAATATATTTGAAAGAAATCAGCTTTATATCTCAATTTGTAATGTCAGACATACAATCCATACAAGTCTGTTCCGGGCTCGAACAGAACCGAAGGCACTTACAAAGAAGTCCTAGCAATCTGGATATCCACAATCCTGATCGGATTCCCCATCACATATGGAGAACTCTATACCGGAGCAACTCGGTGCAGAGTCAATCGATAGGTCATCCTATCGCTCTCGCAAATACCCGGTCTTCAACACCGGTCTTCAATGCTATCCATTATGTCGTATCACTATTCGGAATGGGTAATCCGAATAACGAGCGCAATATAAAAATAAGTGTGGCATTCAAATTCAGCAAATCACAACAAATACCTATTCAAAGATAAATATTGATAGTCGGTTATTGAACTATCAATGGATATGCACACATCACCAGATTCCAAATAATTTTCCAAATTATTTATTTCCCAAAAATATCTTTACAAGATATATGTTTCAATACCTCAAAAATAAATCAATATTTATTTTTAACAAATTCCACTTTCTTTTATAAATTCCATAGTGAATTTATATTTCACAATATCTATGAATATACGATTTCAATTATTCATTTTCAATTTATCTTCAAAAAGATAAATTCTCTAAACGTTTCATTTCTCATTGGAAAAACATTCCCATACTTATTAAATAAGTAATTCACAATCTTTTTATTTTCTACACTTGGAAAATATTCAATATACTCTAATCGAAATTAAGTATATATTTCATTCTTTAAGGAAATCATTCTCCTAAACATATTTATTTGGGTCTAAACGAATGTTGCGTAAAACATCGTTACGACAACCCAAAATCACTAGTATAGGGATTCGAAATTAAAATAGATATATAAATCCCAATACTATGAAAAACATTTCCTTTCGGAAATCATTTACTATAACAACAGTGTTATAGTCCACCATTTCCTTCTATTTCTCGAAAACGTCTATTTCAACAATGAATGTTGAAATCTATGGTTTCGAATCTTAACACCTTTAAAAACATCGTTAGATCGTTTTAATTCTGTTTAAAAACATCACATCTAAAACATTTTCTTTAACATATTATTCACTATTCAAAAACGTGAATATACTACGTTAACAATTTCATCACTACTGTTCATTTTACTTTAAAGGATTATTCACTGTCTAAAATGTGAATATAACTCCATAAATAAGTTATAACAATCTACTTATCAAAATAAGTCGTTGCGGGTTTATAAAACAACGTTTATAAATTCCTTTATTAACCTATTCAATTCATAACTCAATTACATACCGAAAGTTCATATTATAAGTTAAATGCTTATAATTTATTTGTTTACAAAATCGTTCCTTTAAACTTCCAAAATTTTAAATCCTATAACTTATAAGATTCATTTATTTACCCAAATATATTCTTTAATAACTTCACAAAATTTATAAATCTTACTATTTATAAATTTCATTTATAACTTCACCATTTATAATTTTATGAATTCCATTCATTTATGCAATCCATTTTCACTTCATTCAAACACTTATAAAAACTCGTTTTATAATTTCAATATTTCAATTTATAAATATCCATTTATAAATCTCTTATATAAATCAATTTATATTATTCTTTTAAAACATCTTTAAACTCCTTTATAATTTCAACATTCTCTTTGATTTATAAAATAATCAAGTTTTATAAATCTTATATTTAAACCTTTTATAATAAATTCAAAAATCCCGATTTAACTATTTTATAAAATCATCAACCCATATTTTCAAAAATCTGTTTTTTACCTATATTTCTCGAAAATATAATTTTTATAACATTAAAATTATAACGTTTATTTATTTAAAATGAATCAATTCCGAAAAATATTTTATAAACGTATACTCTTCAAAAATCACTTTAAAAATCCTTTTAAAATTCCAAAATTTGGTCTAGTGATGCTACATACCAAATAGTCAATCACGACAACAACGATATCATATATCGATATGATAATCCATCAAATATCAAAATATCTGAAATCAAATAAATACTGTTGAGGAATCCAGTTGGACCCCTCCAACCGTTTTCCTGCATCCAAAGATGTTAACACAATACCAATTCCGTTCCAGTACGAAATTATCACGGTATATGGGATTTAAAATATTATCCGCTTAATAGACGGCGCAATAGGGTCTCATCCGCTATACAAATGCAGGAAATCAATAACTGCAATATATAGATATGCCAATATATATATATATATATATTGCTATTATATATAATACCAATTTCACTGTTTATGAAATATTCGCGGTATATGTTTTTAATAAATAACATCCGCTTACTAACGGCGTATAATGTCTATTTTAACAATCAATAGATAACAATCATCATTCAAACATACATTCAGGTATTTTAAATCTAACTATTTAAATTTTAAAATCGAAACTGATTCGATTGAGTGAGAAGTTCTCACCTTGATTTCAATTTCGTTTTAGCGATTTATTTCGAATAAAATTAAACGGACGTTTAATTTTACCCAAAATTCTCACTAACTCCAAACGACTCCAATCCAATTCCATAGCATAGTGCTCGTCCATACGATTCCAACGCAACTGGTTTCGCGTTTTCGACCTCGTATGAAAAAGTTATGATTTTTACAAGTTTCACGATTTTTTTTATTCATAATTTTACAACAAAATTAAATTTTTATAAACCTAAGTCAATCCTGGCCATAGATCTCACCCCACTACATCAGGCCCGCCCATTTTCTTCTTCCATCATCACGTTACTTTCTTAAGGAAATACACGCACAAAAGAACCCATCATTCATGAACTAGGGTTCCATTTTGCGACCACCTCGAGCATCGATAAGTTGATCAGAGAGTGCCATATTGAAGCTCGTGACAAGAGCTACCTACGACCACCCCCTTGTGAAGCTCGGCCTCCTCTATTGCACACAAAATGAGGCCGACCTGATGGTGAACGCGGGCACGTAGCCCCCACTCCGTCACTCCAATTCCGATCATCACCGTATAGAATCAAAGCTCTCTTCATGCTCTACAAGTTTCATGTTGAACACTTACTCTAAATGTTTATGGATTGGAAGCAATTGAGGAGAAAAGAAGAGAGATTTCTGGCCATTCATATCAGGGGTGGCGGCTCCAACCTGAAACCCTAAGGGTTTGATATTTTTTGCAAATTATGAAGAGGGGGGGGGGGGTTTATAGAAAATTTTCCAATTTACTATTCACCCGGAATTTCCGAACTCCAAACGAAGCATGCCGGTTGGCGTTTCTAAGGTTTACCCCGCGTTCCGGACACAATGGAATGTGTTTCGGGAGCTAATTCGGTCATCTGTGCGAGTTATGGCAATAAACGTTCAATTTAAAATTAAACCGATTAAACGATTTTCTAGGCGTTTTAGCTTGCACCGGACAATCGGTAAATCCAATTGACACGAAATTTGAAACCATACAATAATATCATATTATGGATTCGATGAAACTAGTTTCGTCGAAATCCGAGACTTTTTGAAAAATGACTATTTTAACTCGCCAAATTAATATTAAAATAATTTCGATGCGTTTCAAGCTGCCACGATCAAACGATAACTCCGATTGCTATGAAAATTGAAATCTGGTAATAACTAACTATTACGGATCCAATGAAACTATTTTCGTCCAATTATGAGACTGTTCAAAAATTGACTAATTTCACTAGTCGATTAAATATTAAAATATTCAATTTTCATAAATTAACTTCTAATTCGATTTTAAAAGTTCTAAAATATCATTCTAACTCCAATACGATACAATAAAATTTTACAAATCATTTTCAATCATATTTAACCCAATTTTCAATTATTCCTGAAATTTAACATATTAAATTATCGATTTAATTATCCAATTAAATCCAATTATTCGAAATAAAATTTATTCGACTTATAATTTCACTTATTAATATTTAAAATTAATTAAATATTCAAATTTTAATTAATAAAAATTCTGGGTCGTTACACAATTTCTCTAAGTCCCCTTAGTGCGGACTGGAGTACCTTAAGCCCCTGAGTGTGGACTGGAGTATAAATGACTCAAAATCTCCAAGTCCCCTGAGTGCGGACTAGAGTACTCTGAGTCCCAGAAGTGCAGACTGGAGTATAAATGACTCAAAATCTCCAAGTCCCCTGAGTGCGGACTGGAGTATTCTAAGTCCCCTGAGTGCGGACCAAAGTATAAACGACTCAAAATCTCTAAGTCCCCAGAGTGCGGACTAGAGTACTCTTAGTCCCTAGAGTGCGGACTAGAGTATAAACGACTCAAAATCTCTAGGTCCCCAGAGTGCGGACTGGAGTACTCTGAGTCCCCTGAGTGCGAACCGGAGTATAAACGACTCAAAATCTCCAAGTCCCCAGAGTGAGGACTGGAGTACTCTGAGTCCCCAGAGTGCAGACTAGAGTATAAACGACAAAAAATCTCCAAGTCCCCTGTTTGCGGACTGGAGTATTCTAAGTCCCCTGAGTGCGGACCAGAGTATAAGCGGCTTAAAAATCTCTAAGTCCCCGAAGTGCGGACTGGGACATGAATGACTTGAAGTCATCAAGTCACCGGCGTACAGACTAAAAAATATTCTAAGTGTTTGAAGCATGGAATACAGGGTGAACAACTCCAAAGAATTTCAGAGTCCTTATTTAAAGCTAGGGCCCCAAAGCATTGGACCGCCTCATCGATTTCTTTTTTATGGGTTGACTCCAGACGAGTCACGACCTCGGCAGTGTCTTTAGCACTCTGCTGGACAGCTTCAAGCTGAGACTTATAAGAAGCAAGCTCTTCGTCCTAAGCTTTAATAATGTCCTTATCATGGATAGCCTTAAGCTTCAGGCAATCGATCTCATGCTTACGATCTATGGAAACTTCTAAAACTTTTTCGGCTAAGTGCACGAACGCATCGTGTTGAGCATAGGCATCGTTAGTGCAAGCGATAACACTTTGCTTGACATGCCCTGGAATCTGGTGAATCGCCGGAAGAATTTTAAGACATCAAAGCATATCTTTGGAAACGAGGCTTTAATCTCAACGAGTCGCTCAACAACCGATGGATCAGATACGGGAGCAAGAGGAGTTTGCTTGGAGACTGTAGGCGTTCTGTGGGGATCTCGAGATTGCCTGGTACTTGATGAACCGGAGTGTTGGTCCCGATGAGCCTCAGGCCGAGACCCTTTATGTGTAGGTTTCTCTTTGCTATGCTCCAGTTGAGAAGGAGTATCATGAGGGTAGGAGGACTGACTATAAGATTTTCTCCGGTACGATGATTCTCGGCGGTGGTAGTCTCGATCATCGGAGTCGTCTCTATCTCGACGCTTGCCGGAACCCGAATCTCGTCGGATTGGTGAAAAGTTGATGAACCGCGAAGGTGGTCAAGTCCATGCGTACGCCTCATGTCACCTACAAAGAATTTAAATAATGAAAAGTTAGCAAATAGTGAGTGATGACAGAAAGTTAAGTGCGAGGTGACGTGCATGTGTTTGTGTGTGTTCTAGTGTTTCCCCCCGACGGACCAGTTTCTTTACTAATAGGAGTTTTTTCTCCCTGGTTTTAGGCTTGAGCACTTATATCGCCTCTCACGGGAAAATGAAGCTTAAGGGCCTCTGGAACGTTGAAATCATAGTTGAGAATATCTTCAGGTATGGAGAGGTTCGACAGGCCTTTCAGGGAACTTTCCAAGTGCTGCGAGGAAGCTTCTTTCTCCGATGGAACAAGAGTAACTTTAAAAGTTCCGCCGACTATTTTCTTCCTTAGCTTGTATGGCAGTTTCTTCTTCCCCTTCGAAGGGGAAGGCGTTGTTTCAATGTCATGAACTTCGACGGTTAGGTCCCGAGATGGACAAACATTTTCGTCCTATACTTCGGGCATTTCGGTTTCTTTAATTTCCCCTCCTCTGGCATGTCAGGGGCGTTATGTGCCGAGGACTCGACCTTCTTTTTTCCTTTGCCCGAAGCAGGCTTATGTATCGAAACACCTTGGAGGAGGCTTATCCGGTGACCTTCCGCCAGCAACCCAAATTTCGTAAGCGACTCATTCGAAACGAGAGTTCTGATGTCCCGGTCTTCGGCGGGAATGGCTCGGATAGCTTCGACAGGTTCGGAATATCCGAGGCCCTCAGGACGTGGGTTAATCCTTGAAAAGATGGAAAAGGAATTAGAAAAAGTACATCTTCGACCAAACATGAGTATTGGTCCAAGAAAAAGACTTACATCCTTCCACCCATCTCCTCGCAAAGCCGGGGGGACAGCGCAAATAGAACCACTCTTGTTTGTACTGGGCAAACTTGCTCTATTCCCCAGTTAAGATTTGACATTTGCTGTGCGGCTCGAGAAACATGAAAGATGGGCTGTCCGACCGTCTCTTGATGCAATAGATGTATCAGATATCGCCTGGAGTCGGAAGCCTGAAAAGGACACTCATGAAGAGGATGAAAGTGTCGTATATGAATGCATGGCTGTTCAGATGTAGTTGCGATGGGGCAATCTCGATATACTACAACACGTCTCGGAGAAAAGAGTTGAATGGTGGCACTCTGCCCAACCAGCACATAAATCTGCTACAAGCTGTATATCCGACTGGGGGCAAGTGCGGACGATCATGCCCCGATGGAACTAACACACCATCGAAGGGGATTCCGTGGACAGAACATATCCGATGGAGTGTACTTTCATTAATCCTTGAATCCTGGGAATCAATTTGATCGTCTAAGAAAATTGCTGCCTCCCGAGCGTCGGGAGCCAAGTCGAAAGATGCAGTCACAGGGCTCGGTAAGTCTTGAGCAAGAATGGTTGACGAATTTGAAGTTCCTACAACTTCTTGCCGAGAGGATGGCCTGACTTCAAAAATAGAATCTTTCATTTTTTCCAACCCTGTTTCCATACTCTAACATAAATTCCCCTTTTGAATTTATATTCCCAATTATCATCTGATATCGAATTTCTCTATCATAAACATCGTTTATCAATTCGATAACCCCTTTGGTTTACCTGTTTATATAAAAAAAAATTATTTATAAAAATCCATTACATAAATTTATTTCTTATAAATTCCATTAATACTTCCAATCTATTTTAAATATTGATTTTAACTCCTTTTTATATTTCTAGAATATCACTTATAAATTCTTTTACATAATTCTTTTTAAAAAATCTCCATTTACTAATTCACAATAGTTAAGTATAATCATATTCAAATAAAATTTTATTTTCTAATTTAATTTCTTTAAAATAACTCCAATTTCAATATATATATATATATATAATTATCAAATCCCATTTAATTCCTTAAATTTTAAAAACATATTTATAATATTTGAATTATCACACTTCAGGCCAGTGCTACAAAAACATCCAATAATACCAATCAGTACAACAATCTATAATAGATTATTTTACACCAATCATATATCACTGTATATGAAAAAATAAACAAATAATTTGAGGAATTCCTTTGGATCCCTCCAACCTGTTTCCCTACATCCACAGATCTTAATACAATATAAAATAAACACCAATCCCTCTTCGAGGGGGATATCGAGGTATATAGGGTCATCCGCTATTATACGGGCGCATAGGGTCTCATCCGCTATAATCTATAATGTGCGAGAATACCACTCCAACTACTAATATATATACTACTATATATATAATATCATTCAACAGGCAAAAATTTATAAATCAACCAGGCATCCTATAATTAATCTTAACTATTTATAATTAGTTGTAGTAATCCAAATGAGTGAGAGTTACTCACCTTTGATTTTTTTATTATTTGAAACCATTTCCATCTCGACTCGTTTCCACGATTTGGACCTCGTACAGATAGTGGATGAATTTTTAACATCGAGATGTATTAGGTTAAATTTAAAATTAACTAAAATTTAAAACTATTTAAAACTAATCAGATTATTTATAACCTTAATCACCTCGTCATGAAAAAGCTTCCCTCATTCTTCCCAAACCACCCAATGAAGCTCCTCTCATCATTGCATCGACCCACCTTTTTGGCAACGGCTAACCCCTCCATTCATCGCGTGAATTGGTTTAATTGCTTCACGCGCACGAATCTCGGTTGCCAACGCCGTCGATTCCTAAACCATCACCAACTGCTTCGACTATATTGATTTTTAAAAGGGGAGGAAACGTGAAAGAGGAGGGAAGCATGTGATTTTGGGTAACATATGGGTTTTGACTTGCAGAAAGGCGGCTATGTCATTGATTTTTTTGACTATATATATATTTATTATATTATAAATCAAAATATCTTGTATTGGGTAATTAAAAATCTATAATACCTGTCGAGGCATGTCGCTAAGCGTTTGTAATGTTATACCCCTATTCTGAATGCAATGGAAATGGTTTCAATTCCTAATTCGATCGTACGGAGAAGATAGCTTTTTGGACTAAATTATTATATTGAATTTTCGATATAAATTTCAGCGCGTTTATATCCCGTATGATCGAACGATAACTCTAAATGCTACGAAATTTGAAATCCGATAATAATACAATATTGCGGATTTAATGGAACTAGTTTCATCGAATTCCGAGACTGTGCCTTAGATTGCTATTTTAAAATGTTAATTTGAACAACTATTCTTAAAATTGAACAGATCACTTTTAACTTTAGTTTTAAAACTTTTATTATCTTCACTATTATTAATATAAATTTTACAAGCCTTTAAATTATTTTTATCAAGCTTAAAACTCAAGATGCAATAATTTAACCAATACTCAATTATAGAATTCAACAATTAATTTATCCAATAAATCTATGTATTTAAATTCTGAATTTATTTCATAAATAAAAACCAAATTTTCTTATTTAAAATCAATCTATAATTCAAATTAATATTTAAAACCATTTAAATATTCAAAATCAAACGACGAAAACTCCAGATCGTTACAGGAGAGAAAGCTAGAGTATTTGCTATAAAGAGAAACCTTCAACCTCAAAATATGCAAATGGAAAGGGAGTATTGGAAGGTTAAATTGATAAAATGATATATTAGTTAGAGTATTGTTTGATACTGGGGATTCCCACAGCTTTATTTCCAAGAAACTAGCTGATGGACTTAAACTTAAACCACAAACACTAGATATTCTCATATGTGTGTCTAACCCAATAGGCAAAATGGCTAATCTCATTATGATTTGTGAAGGATTACAAGTTACCTACCTATCCTAGATTTTTCTATGTAATCCAATAGTCCTTAACTTTGATGAATTTGAAATTTTACTCGGTATGGATTGGTTGTCCAAATATAAAGCTAGTCTTAATTGTAATAAAGGGACAGCACTATTATGAAATAGAAAAGTTAGACCATTTGTGATAAATTGCGAGAACCCTACTTCAGTAAAGTAGGATTATATATATGCGCTTAAGTATTTCCAAAAACATCTAGAAGAAACACCCATAGTAAGGGAGTTTTTCGATGTTTTTGAAGAAGTAAAAAGCCTGCCACCCCATCGAGAACTTGAATTCCGCATAGATTTACTTCCCAATGCAAGTCCAGTCGTTCACCCAATTCAAAAGATAGCTCCTAAAGAGAAGGTAGAATTAAGAAACTGATGAGTTGTTAAAGAAAGGATTGATAAGACCAAGTCGCTCAAGTTGGGCGGCAGTAGTGGTCTTTGTTGCAAAAACTGATGGCTCGCTAAGGTTGTGTATGGACTATAGAGATCTAAATGAACGAACAATAAAAAACAAGTATCCTCTACCCTGCATAGATGATATGTTTGACCAGCAAAGATTACGGCTATTTTAGACTGGAAACAACCAAAAAGGCCAAAGGATATTCAAAGTTTCTTAGGATTAGTAGGATACCATCGGAGATTCATTCAAGACTTCTCGAAGATTTCTTTTCACTTACAAAGCTGACCATGAAAGATGTGAAGTTTGAGTGGACACAATAACGTGAAGAATCTTTTCAAGAGCTCAAGAAAAGATTAACCACCGCTCCTTTATTAGTAGTGCGGTTGAAAACGACGGATTTACTGTATAAATAGATGCTTGTGCAGAGGAAGTTGGTGCGGTTCTAATGCATCACAGAAAGGTCATTGCTTACGCAAGTACAACTGAAGATCCACGAACGTAATTATGCAACACACGACTTAAAGTAATTAGCCGTTGCGTTTGCATTAAAAATGTGGAGAAATTATCTACTTGGTAAGAATTCATTATAGTTTATTTTAAATAGACTTTGATTGACCCTAGTAAATAACATTCCTTCTTTAAATAGGTGAAAAGTTTGAGCTCTTTACAAACCACAAATCTTTGAAATATCTTTTCATTGAGAAGGACTTAAATATGAGGCAGCAACATTGGTTGGAATTCCTCACATCATATGATTTGGATATTTTATATACCCCAGGAAAGGCCAATGTTGTGGATGATGCTCTGAGTAGAAAGCAGGCCGTTATAGCTCATTTAGTGGTGCATCCAACGTTGATTTGTCGAATAAAGGAGAGTCAGCTCAAGGACCCGATCATAGCAAAAATAGCAAGGAAAGTAGAAAAGAATATGATACCTGGAAGATGGGATGGTTTCAAAGTGGATAAGCAGGAAATCTTGAGGATGAATGGAAGGATATGTGTCCCCAATGTCGTGGGATTAGACAAGAAGTTTTAACTGAATGTCACAACTCTACACTCATAATACATCTTGAAGTGACAATGATATATAAGGACATGAAAAAAACTTTCTGGTGGGGAGGTATCAAGAGAGACATTTCCAGCCACATGAGTAAATGTGCAAATTGTCAACAGATCAATAGTGATCAATAATAGACTGCTGGGCTACTCCAATCTCTTGAAATTCCCACTTGGAAATGGGATCAAATATCTGTAGATTTCATAGGCAGTTTCCCTCGATCAAGAAATGGGAATAAAGGCATTTGGGTCATCATAGATCGGCTAATCAAAAGCACACACTTCATCCCTGTAAAGCCAACATGGACTACTGCAAGCCTTGCTGAAATATATGTGAATGAAATAGTTCGATTGCATAGTGTCCCTATTAGCATAGTTAGTGATAGAAAACATATCTTTACCAGTAGGTTTTTGTAAGAATTGCAGTCATCTTTGGGAACAAAGCTAAACATTAGTACCGCATATCACCCCCAGATCGATGGACAAACTAAAAGGGTAAATCGAATGTTGGAGGATCTTCTAAGAGCTTGTATCTTAGATTTTGGAGGTTCAAGGTAAAGCTACCTTCATCTAATAGAATTCTCTTATAATTACAGTTATTAGGCTAGTATTGGCATGGCCCCATATGAAGCTTTATACGGTCGTCCATGTAGATCCCCAGTATGTTGGATCGAGACCAAAGATCGATTGGTACTTGGCCTTGACATGATTAGAGAAGCTTCAGAAAAGGTTGACATGATCAGGAAAAGGATGTGAGAAGACCAGAGCAGGCGAAAGTGTTATGCAGACAGGAGGTGTAGAATTTTGGAATTCTCGGTAGGAGACTATGTATTCCTGAAGGTTTCCCCAACGAGAGGAGTGGTGAGATTTGAAAGAATTGGAAAATTAACACCTTGATTTATTGGACCTTTTCCCATTCTCGAGCAGATTGTCCCATTGGTTTATCGGGTGAAATTGCCCGAAAGATTGTCAGGTATGCATAATATCTTTCACATATCTCAACTATGAAAATTTGTGTATGATCCAAAGCAGATTGTAGAAACAGCCGCCTACGAAGATTTCGAAGTTGAGACTAATTTTGCTGTTATCAGGCAACCTATGCAAATTGTGGATCGCGATGAGAAGCGATTAAGGATAAAGTTTTAAGACTAGTTAAAGTCCAACGGAGTAGTGACACAGCAGACTGCACATGAAAGATAGAAGAGAGAATGCGTAAAGCCTATCCTGAGTTTAGAATGGATACATAGTTGCATGTTGTATAGTGTACTCAATAGTATGTGGTGATGTCACTTGCTATATCTTATATATGCGTATCAATTCGTTAATTTTTTTCTGAGTTACCTTCTTCTTATCCTCAATTTCGAAGATGAAATTCTTTTAAGGGGGAAAATCTATAACGACATGCAAATATATCACTTTAATAAATGTATTTATTTGAATAAATTTGAGATTAAAATGATTTAACAATTATTATAATGATTTTTATAACTCATTTGAAATAGTTATAGAGTAATAATTTATCGCAAATTTTACGAACGTATATACTTGATTTGAAATCATAAGAAAAATTTATTTCGCTTTATCAGTATAATAAATTTTTTGTAAATAGTTATTAATATTAATTTATATGGTTTTATGAATGAAAGATGATCATTTTAATTAGTTATAAATGATTATAAATTTGTTTTCAAATTTTTGTTTACAAATATTTGCATATTAACTAAAAAGTAAAAATATGACCCGAAATCGAAATCGGGATTCGCAACGAAACAACGTATAAAAGTTGTGCAATGTTGTGGAGATACATGAGCACATATACATGTGCATACATAAAGATATGTTCTTATGCACGTGATCATTCATACATGAATACAGATATATATATATATATATATATATATATATATATATTAAAACATATATGTATAAAATACCAAGATATTTCTCTTTTCCTTACTTCCCAAGCTAACCCAAAAGTGCAGCATAGTACAAGCACTCAAGTATGCACATGGGAGGTGGTCATTTCGGCCATAAAGGTGATGTAGATGGTGCATGCTAAGGTGATGGATAATGTTGCATATGTGTAAAATATCTTAGACATTTTTCTCCTCTTCTTTTCCTATAAATATCACTCCTTCTCCTCTTCATTTTCATTTATCTCCTTCCTCATTTTTCTAAGCTTTATCCTCCTATTTAATGGCTTCCATCCTAATTATGGAAAATTTGATTCCAAAAAGAATTTAAAATTATAATATATAATTACATACACTTAAGCACCTTAAAACGATTCCAAAACTCCAACTTTCTTCCCTATCTTTCACGGCCACCACCATCTTCCATTGAAGGCCGAGCCATCCCTCCCCTACAACCAAAGCCGTGAGCCTCCTAGTCAAGGCCGAGTCCTACAAAGTCAAGAGCCCAAGTGATCGTGAGCTTTAAAAATCCAAATAGCGGAGCTATAGCCAATTTTTAGTTAATTGTTTAAACCCAAGGCGAAAAACTCCTAAACTATAGTGTTATATGCTATTGGATGTTATATATGTTTGATTATGATTATTGATGATGATTTTTTTAATATGAATAATGAATATATATGCATGTCATGGAAATACACGTCGATAAGCACAAAGGAAATTATTTTCCTTTATTAAATGAATTAGTGTATATGGGATGTTAAACCTTATTTAAAAAGGTTTGAAAATGAGTTTGAAAAGTTTTATAAACATATGAAAATGTTTTTCGTGAAGTTTGAAAGGTAAGTGAAAATTTAGTCAAAATTAGGCACGTCGCGTCGCGATTTCGCACCATAAATGTTAAAACTAGTGTATAGAAGGGTACATAGCTTGAAATTCTTTGAGATAAGAATTTTCCATACTATTATATCTATAATTTTCCAACAAAGAAAGAAAATTGAGATTTTGTGAAGTAAATTTTGAAATATGAGTGAAACAAGTTTTAGGAAAAATTATGGTTTTACAATTTGGAATCCAGGATATTCATGGAATTTAAAAGGTGATTTTTCCATTGTTCCACCCTTAGCGCCACTTGTTGACTACGAGAATTTATATTAAGTAGGATTAGTTAATTTCTATAGATTCTTCTCACTTGTTTTGGATTAACATCCTAGATAACATGGTTTTAGCTCAATAAAAATTTTAGGTTTTGAATTAAGAAATCTATATTAAGATTTAAATGAAACGATTTAAAATTATTCCAAGATTTAAAAAGGTTTTAAGTAATTAAAGAATTTGATAAGAGACGCTTAATGATTCCGTATATACCGAAAAGAATGTTTTAGAAATTTGTATCACCAGAAGATATTTTCAAAAATAGAAATAAATCAGTCAACGAATAATTCAATATTCACTTAGCATCTTTTTATCGACGATTGGTTCGAAGGAACCAGGGTCGGATTTGGGTGATTCCTATCCAAAGACCACTTCGAACCAATTTACATATTCGAAGTGAAGACATAGATATGATTTGGAAGATGGAATGTAGAGTTGCTTGTCACTAACCCTCGGGGGAAATTTTCCATATCAAATTATGTGGTGGTAGTTCTTCATTTAAGATCTTCGATGCAAGGACTTCTCTCTACTAATCCGAGGGGTAACTCCTGACAGGACGTGGTAAGAGAGTGCCTTCGGTTTTGTCCTATTTCTGGGAAACTTGTAAGGACGAATGCATGACGTTGCATTTCTAGTTACATAAATTGATCTCTATGAACATATCATCTGTTGAGTGACGGAGAACTCAACTTATCTTAACTTAACACCCTTTCCTGAGACGTACGAGATCAGGAGTTACATGTTTGTAGAAATCAGTTATGTGACAATGGGATAGCAATGTAGCATTCAAAATGGAATGCACTATGTGAAAGGTAATTGCTACCTCAGACCTCATCACTCGGTAATGGCTTAAACAGGGCATGCCGCAAGGCTATATGGTTCGCAACCATTAGGGTAAGGTCATCACATTTCTAGACTACTCTCTATATGTCGATTATGTGGTGTATGCTATGGGATCCTAGATAGGTCGGTTATGACTGGGGTGGTGTCATACTCGGTTCTATCCAGACTATGCTTGAGTGCCAAATAGGGGTAGGTCGGTCTTGCCAGATGTGGAGGATTGTTTGAGTATCCTCGGTACATTCCTCTAGAGATGTACTATAGGAAGGTAAGCCCTTACCTGCCATTGTATGGAAATTCATTCTCCAATAAGTACCTTCGGACTTGATTGTAAACCTATTAGGCCGTTAAATTTTACCAATGTAATAATTTCGGCTATTTAAATGTTTTTCAAAGGATGTCATTGAAAATAATACCCAATTAATTTACGTAGCAAATGTTTTAGTTATCATAATGTAAAAAATCCATTCTTTGTTTATGTGCGGCGTGGTCTTACGAGATACCTTTGTTTTCAAAATGCGTATTTTGAGTTTCTCACACCTGTTCCATGACTGACCCAGAGTTTGTTTTCAATTCCCTTAAACTCTAGGTGCCTTAATTTTCCCCGAGCAGCCTTGTAGTTAGCGGATTAGGAGCATTTTGGAGTATTTGTAGGTTATGGAGCATGAAGCCTGAAGCATAAAGCAATTTTGATCTTTTTGTTGTCACCACCACTTTACGCTATGTTTGTATTATGTATATGTTTCTACCAGTACCTGTAGGGATATGCCATTATACCTATCCTAACTGGGTTAGTACTTATCATGACTCTTATATCTCGCTTTGAGAGTGAAAATATGTACCACCTTTATGATTTCCACTTGTTAAATACGATGTGAGATTCTGTTATTATTCTATCTTCTATCTTTATTTTCTTTTATCCCATGATAATCTACCTTTTCAGCACTTGGATTTACGGCATGTGAACACCAAGGATGTATTAGTGTGATTTCTAAGGATCTAAGGGGTGGGTCATCATAATAACCATTTAATCTTTACTTAATTAAGAAGTAATAGTTACCTTTTAATACTTACAATATATTTGAAATACTTTTCCAAAATAATTATACTGAAAACACTTTTAATTTACATAGATGTGTCCGTTTTATGAACTACATCCGTAGAGACAATCACTATAGATACCATAACTTTAAAACTAGTTTTACATACATAACTTTATAAACTAAGTATAAAATTCGAAAGCTAAAAAGTAATGTTTTGAAAACTTTATAAAACTTTTCTAGAAAATAAAATTAGCAAACAAGTTTTAAATACAAAGGATTCTCTATGTCACAACATAATCCAAATGCTAACTTTTCTTTAGCTTACTACATCCATAACATTAGCTCAAACATTTACACACATGCCATAAAAAATACACAAAGTAAAGATCATCTCTTTAAATCATCACTTAACATTTACTTCATTTCCAAGTCCAAACAATATTACATATAAACGCAAATATGCGAAGCACAATACAACACCACTTTTTAACCAACATAAATTTTTACCAACGTATAAAGTTTAAAACTCGACTAAAAAGGTGAGCTTTACTCACCAAAATCTCACAAAAACAAACAAACTATCACCATGCTTTGAATTGACACAAGATCTTGGTTTTACTCTTATAAAAAATTAATTTTGGCTTTGGTAAGTGGGCTTTTAAATCGACCTTGGGTGGAGGAGGGTCCAGACATGGGTTGTCGGGAGGGTTTTGGGCTTGTTTTGAAAATAAGAAGGTGTAGGAAGGGAAGGAATGGTGTTCAAATTAGTTTTAAGAATAAAAAATGAAAAAAGGATTTTAGTTTAAAATTTCAAAAGTAGCCATGGAAGTGAAAGAATGCTTGGGAAAAGAGAATAATGAAGTTTTGAAAATGAGAAATGAAATGAAAAAGAGAAGGAAAAAAAACAGTTTTTATACAGAATAGAATAAGTAAATTACCTAAATACCATATGGTCCTTTACCCTCCACCCTTCTTTTGCCACACCATCACCCTTCCCCTTTCCTTGTTGCTCATGCAAATACACCCCCATCATGCCCATCACTTCACTCCCATGATGTTACTTTAAAATGTGACAATTCCTTTTTATTTTGTTTTTAATTTTCGAAAAAAATCACATCTTACTTTTCTTTTACTTTAGTAAATAAAATTTCACTATATATATTTTAACCATATATATATATATTATATGTATATGTATGTGTATATGTATACTAGAGTGTATACAATAGTTTTGACAACTTTTAAATGATGGAAAATCGAGAATCCGAAAAACGTTCCGGTCACATTTTCGATTTTCCTTCGAACTAGTTATTTTATAAACAAATTTTGAAAATAATTTCACCATCACTAACTATTACTTAAAAGAGGTATATTTGAATTATAGAACCCATTAATTAATTATTAAATATATATTAAATATTCATATTTAAAGTGATTAAAATTTATGGGTCGTTAAATACCCTCCTCCTAAAAGAATTTCGTCCCAAAATTAACATCCAAAAAGATAACTCAAAATAACTCAAAGGGCCATACATTATATAAGGTGAAACACATATAAAAGGTGTATACTACGCAACTATATCATAAAACAAAGAGTATACAACAGGAAAACAACTATCCTAATACCAAACCGGGATAAGCTTCCCTCAAGCTATCCTCGCTTTCCTAAGTACAATCTCTGGGATCTTCACTCCACTGGAGCTTAACCAATCTTACGACCTTACGACGCAATTGCTTCTCATCCCAATCCACAATGCGAACCAAATGCCTTATATCAGTCAAGTTTGGTTCCACCTCCAAATCTTCGTGAGCAAATGGCTCCACAATCAGCGATGGATCATGCACATACTTCCTCAAATGGGATAGAAGGAAAACATTATGGACCCTAGACAACCTCTTTGACAACTCAAATTTATAGACAAGCGTTCCAATCCTTTTAAGGGTCGAAAAGGTCCAACATGCCTTGATGCCAACTTCCTAGCTCTCCTAAATCAGACAAATCCCTTTATTGGCGAAATCTTTACAAACACAAAATCTCCAACTGCAAATTCCAAATCCTTCACCTTCGATCTACATAACTCTTCTGTCGATCTTGGGATTCCTTCACCCTCTTTTTGATCACAATAACTTTTTCCGTAGCTTCCCGAATCATATTAGGTCCAAGCATTATCCAGTCCTCGGTCTCCACCCAACACACTGGTGATTTACATCACGTTCATAAAGAGCTTCATAGGGAACCATGCCAATGCTTTCTTAATAATAGTTGTTGTAGGAGAATTCCACTAAGTGCAGATGATCTTCCCAAAATCCTACAGAGTCCAAGATGCATGCTTTCAACAGATCCTCCAAGATTCGGTTAAACCTCTCGGTTTGACCATCGGTTTGATGGTGGTAGGCAGTGCTCATATGTAGCTTTTTTCTAAAGCAACTTGTAATGCTTCCTAGGATTATCTTGTAAAGATTGGATCCCTATCGCTTACAATACAAACTGGGAACCCATGCGGTCGAACGATCTCCCTCATATAAATCTCTTCCAATGATGCTGCAGTCCTTGTCGACTTGACTGGAATAAAATGAGCACTTTTAGTTAGCCGATCTATAACGACCCACCTCCTTCATTACTTTTCCTCGATCTGCGTAAATCATCAATGGATATTTGCTTCCATTTCCAATTTAGGATCTCCAATGGTTGTAATAGCCCAACAGTACTTTGGTGGTCACTCTTGATTTGCTAGCAGTTTGCATAGCTACTCACAAAGATAGGTATATCCCTCTTTATTCCTTTCCACCAAAATACCCGTTTCGTACCATGATGCGTCTTCAAAACCATCGGTGGAGACTCAACTTGGATTGATGATCCTCTACATCCTTAATGATTTTCATTAAGCGACTATCTTCCCTTTGTTTGCTTGAAATCTTCTTAAGGAGAGTTAGGGTGACTTCCAATAGAGCACAAATAGCATTTCTACTTAAAGCATCTGTCACCAGATTTGCTTTTCCCAGCATATATATAAATATCCAAGTCGTAACCCGCTAGAAATTCCAACCATCGTTGCCACCTAAAATTTATATCCTTTTGCATGAAAAGATACTTTGGGGACTTATGATCCGTGAAGAACAAGAATTTCTCACCTAATAAGTAATGTCTCCACATCTTCAATGCAAATACGACAGCTAACAGGTCCAAATCACATGTTGCATAATTATTCTTATGAGGCTGCAGCTGCTTCCTAGCATAAGCAATCACTCTTCCACATCTTCAATGCAAATACAGGAGCACTAGTCAACCTTTTCTTCAATTCCACAAACGCTTCCTCGCACTTTCGAGTCCAAATAAACTCGTCATCCTTTTTCGTTAACTTAGTTAGGTGAGAGGTGATCTTAGAGTAGTCCTGAATGAATCTCCTATAAAATCCGGCCAAGCCTAAGAAGCTTCAGTCTTCTATAGGACTCTGCAGCCTCTTAAAATCTTAAACAGTCGCTACCTTTACTAGGTCGAATGAGATACCATCCCCTGTCACCACATGCCAAAGAAACCTTACTTCTTACTACCAAAAGTGGAACTTAGAAATTTTGCCTTAAGAATGTGTTTCCGTAACATTCTTAATACCACTTCTAAATCGTGTTTGTGCTCTTCCTCAATCATAGAGTAGATAAGGATATCACATATAATGACCAGCACAAACTTATTGAGAACATCCCTAAAAACCCAATTCATAAGATCTACAAAATACGTTGGTGCATTGATTTTCCCAAAAGGCACAACTAACCAATCGAAGAAAAATTCTGGTCTATAAGTGCCGTCATGGAAATCCTCTGCTACCCTTAGCCGGTGAAATCCAGCGACTAGGTCCATTTGGGAAAATACTCAAGCGCCATAAAGTTGGTCAAAAAGATTGTTTATACGGGGTAACGGATACTTATTTCGAATTGTCAGTTTATTTAACTTTCTATAATCCATACATAGTCTTAAAGAACCATCAGACTTTACCCAAAAAACTACAGATAATCCCAAACTCGAATGATTTAGTCTAATCAGTCTCCTCAAAAAAATCATCGGTTTGATTTATTAGCTCTTTCCTCTCTCTCTCAGGACCATTTTACACAGAGGTTGAATAACAGGCCTTGCACTAGGTATTAAGTTAATATGGAACTAATCTCCCGATGTAGAGGTATAATGTTAATATCATCAAAGACATCGGGAAAATTCTTAATAACTTCTACCGACCCTAACTCATGTTGGAACGATACTAATGCATATAGGAAAACTACTTATACATTTACTAGGCTCCTCACATAATATCCTTTCCAATACCCTTCCAGACTTGGCTTGCAACATTACTATCCTCTTGACATAGTCCATAATAGCTTCATATTTTGATAACCTGTCCATTCCAAGTATAACATCAATCCCCTTAAAAGGGTCACAAGGAAAAATGTTGGTGATGTAAGAAGTCAGAGTATCTTCAAAAACCATGCACAAATTAGTGGTACCTCTTATGGTGTTTGACACACAAATAGGGGTTTCTACAAATTTTATGTGAAGTTGCAGTTTTTCCACCAATTCTAAAGAAATATAAATATAGGAAGCCCTATTATCAAACAATATGCTAACAAAAATGCCATTAATCATTAAAGCACCATTAAGAGCTTCCTTTCCTTTCACATCTGCCGAGGTGGATGGTTCATCCTTAATTACATAAACCTTGACCTTCTGTCCCTTCTTCATTAGCGGGCAACCCTTCACCATGTGCCCTGGTTGCTGACAGTTGTAACAAAGCGACTTCTAAACCATTGGGGAGATGGGCCTTCCTTGTTGCTTCGAGGCTTCATAATCCTTACAATCGTTGGCTAGATGTCTCTTTTAATTACACTGATAGCACTCAACATTCTTGAACTTGTTCCTCTGGTCTCCTTCCAACTTTCCCTTCCCCTGCTTGTTCCAGTTTGCGTTAAACTTCCTTTTTCTTGGATAGTTGTTACCATTGATGGGTGCTACTACCGGCTTCTTCTTCTCTACAACCTTATATCTAGAGCTATATCTACCAAATCAATGAAAGAACCCTCTAAATGAGCGGTCATTTTTTCCTAGAATCCTTCCTTCATCCCTACCATAAACATCTCATTCTTTTTCAATGAGGTATCAATCAACTCTTTCCTAAATCATGATAGATAATTAAACTTAGTCTCATATTCAACTACCAACAAGTCTTCTTGCTTGAGATATAAGAAATTCTGATACATACGAGTCTTTCCTGCAGTAGATATGAACGGTTCCTTAAATACCTCCTTAAATCCAGCCTAAGAAAAATCATCCTTCGAAACATTAGCTATAATGGAGTCCCACCATGCGTCGCTCTATCTTATGACTAACATGATACTAAGAAATGCTTCTGATATCCAAAATATTTAATCCCTTGAAAATCTTTTCACATAAACGAAGCTAAGCTTGAACTTCGACGATGGATTGCGTTGCCATAAACGATTTTCCTCTCAGATTCGTATAATCCTTGCATAGAGCTACAAATCTCACACGGAGCTGCGCAGATGCTACTTCTTCAACTCTTCTAACTCTTTCAATATTCGAAGCTCGACCAATGGTGGTCGTGGTGCGACTAGCTCCTCCACCTCGTCTTGTCCCATTGCTCATTTTTACTACTTGGATATAGTAAGATAACCATTTAGAACACTTAGATGAGATAATCCTAAGAAAAAGGGTACTAATCAAACATATCCAAGTTGATCTAAACCCAAGTAGATATATGACTAAAAATTACAAATATGCACCCTCATGGTCGATACTCATTCTAAAGTATTGCTAACCCTATCTCTAATGAGTAGACCCCAACCCAAGGCCTACATATAGTTAACCTAAGATCTGATACCACTTGTAAAGATCTGATTTCTTACTCCTAAAGATGACACTTAAAACACTCATGGTATTCGTGTGCCAATCATCTAAGAGTTCGAAAGACAAGTCATTGGGGGTAAAATGAAAAGAACCGAGAAGAGGAAATAAAACATAAAATCTCACATCGCAATACAATCACATATAATAGTCAATATAAGGTAGTAAATAGTATCATCTCGAAATGATCATCAAAGTTACACAAATACCAACTTCAGCTACGGACAGTTATAACTGCATGTTCCATATTGCTAGAAAAAATATACACATACAGAATGGAAAATAAATAAGATAACTAGATATTGATGAAGCCACCTACTCCATGCTCCTCCAAAATGCATTCATGGGAATCTGAACTACTTGGCTACTCATAAAATTTGAGTACATAAGAATTTTAGCAAAAAAAAACTCTGGGTTAGAAAATTGGTCTGGTGTGAGTAAGCTCCAAATAACAGAATTATTAAGCTTATAAAACCCTTTAAAAATAAAGGTATCTCATAAGACCACACCATACATAAACACAAATGAGTTTTACCGTACAATAACCAAAACACTTTTCTATAGAAAATCCAGTAATATTACAATAACGTTTAGGGTTTAAAGTAAATATTGCATCATAGTCTAAATTGTTATATTGATTAAATTCCAACATAATAGGTATACAACTAAGTCCAAAGGCGCTTATTGGAAATGATTTTCCATACAATGACAAGGCTATTAGGGTACAGCCAACCAAAGTACACCTCTAGATAAAATGTACCTAAGGCCTCACATGGAACCCCAGCAAATCAGGATAGCTCCAGTGGATAGTAACCGAATATATCGCCACCCCGGTTGTGATCAACAACCGTACTCGAGTCACTAGCATTCATAATATAAGAATATCGATCTTGGTCGTGTGAAACCACAATTCCATACCCTTTGAGCTGACAATAAACCACTCATGTCTGACCCACGTTGCATGGAAGTATGGATGATCAAGGGTAATAAAATAAGACAGAACATAATCTCACACGAATGGAATAACATATAATATTGAACAAATATCTTTACAGCGGAAAATATTTAAAGACATATATCAAAGTCTAACCTAAGTTCAGCGTGGACAGTTATAAACATTTATTCTTACAATTGCTGACACACATCAAACAAAACAAATGGAAGCAGATAATAGAATACGTCCATACGTAGATGAATATCTCCAACTCTCCTCTGGAACCTCCAGTCGTCTTCGACTAACCTGAAACTACTCGGATCTGAACTGAGTATTGAAAATACCGGAATCAAGCTTGATAAATCAGTGTGAGAAAAACCCAATAATAAACGACAGTGTCATATATCAGCCTTTAAATAAAATCCTTTGACAAGAAAGAGTATCTCATAAGACCATGTCCACACATAAACACAGACGAGTTTTTTACCTTATGATAACTAAAACATTTTTATATCAAAACTTTTGATATTATTTTCAATGACATCTCTTTGAAAACATTTTCTAATAAACTTATTAATCTTAGCCGAAATTGTTACATTGATTAAATTCCAGCATAATAGGTTTACAATCAAGTCCATAGGTTCTTTTTGAAGAATGGATTTCCACATAAATGACCAGGTGAAGGGACTACCTTCCAGCAGTACATCTATAGAGGAATGTACCAAGGAACATCACAAAGGAACCTCTACCAACACAAGACTGGCCTATCTTTGTAACTAGATAGTACCAAATATATCATCCCCCAGTCGTTACCGACCTTTAACCAAGCGCTCGATTTCCATACACCACATTCATTTACATCCCGAACGTCATAGCGGGAAGAAATATATCTAGAAGGGGATCATCATAACCTAATTGGGAATGACCCACTTAGCCTTGCTGCATCTAACCTTGTTTCGGTCATTTCCGGTTGATGATGCTTGAGACAATGATTACCTTTTCACATAGCACGTATCACATCTTTGAATGTCACATTGCCATTTCTACTGACTACTAAATTGCCTTCCATAAAAATACAACCCTTAAGCTTGTATATCTCAAGAAGCGTATTAAGCTAAGAGAAGTTGCCTTCTTCGCCACCATAGATGTATGTTTGTAAAAACTAATATATGTAATCTTTAGAAATGCAATGTCAGACAAAAGTCCATATAAGTTGTCCAGAAACAGGACAAACCGAAGACACTCTCCTACTACCACTGGTAGGGAAAAGTCCTTGCAATTCGAAAAATTTCCACAACGAGGAGACCACCGCTATAAATAACTCTATAATGGGAGCTACCCAGAGCATGTTAACAAGCAGTCCTCATACTATGAAAATCCATGGTCTTCAATAATCATCATCTTCAACATATCTTCACATTCAAACGTATACATTGGTTCGAAGTGGTTTTTCGGATAGTAATCACCCAAATCCGACCCTGGTTCCTTTGAAGCCAGTCATCGATAAAAAGTGAATATGTGTATACATGATCATTAAGTCTCTTTTCACTTTAATTCTTTTCGGATGATTTCAAAATCTCTTTCTTTTGACTTAGAATAATTCTAAGTAATTCATTCTTTTGCTTTGGTTAATATCTCAAATTTCCTCACTAAACTCTCTATCCAAATTTCTTAACTTTTAGACGGGTCAAAAACTATGTTATTTAAGACATCGTTTACGATAGAGCCTAAAATCAATCTTACCAAACATTTTTAAGTAAATAGGATCATAGAAATCATTTTAATTTTACTCAACGTCCGTATTCAACAAGTGCTATGGGCGGAATAATGGTGAAATCTCCTTTTAAATTCTATGAATATGATGAGTTCCCTCTTCGGATTTTAATACCAAATATAAGAAGATTATCTCTATGATCCAAGTCGTAATTTATTAATGTTGGATGTGGCTTAAATTTTGGATAACATCGATCTTCTTTTATTTCAGAAACTTAATACAATTTTTTTAGAGCACCTGGGCTTTCCTTTCGATCTATTCCACCCCTCGCCTAAGAAGAGAAAACAAAGGCCAGGAAAGTTCATGGCACTGGTTGCTCCATCCCTAATCTTAGTTAAACACCATGTTTTATCTTTCCAGATCTCACAGGCGGGATAAATGTACTAGTCGTTTCCGCATACTCAATTATCAGCTTTATTTTGGAATTGATTACAAAGATTCCAAATTATATTTAAAATGCTTAATTTTCCTTTAAAAAACATTCACAACTGATTCTAGGAAAAATCGTTACGTTTAAACTTATATTCAAAAATTCATAGAATTCACAGCATAAAAGTGATGCGGAAAGTTTTATATAAGTTTAATTGATATAATCAACTTTTTAATATTTGAAAATTCATATTTTCCACTTTAAATCTATTTTAAACTATTTAAGTGGATTTATCAAATTTATTCCATATTTTTCCATAATTGAAAACGTTCATTAAAATGGATTTCCTGTTATGGTCACTTAGTTGCAATAGCGCGATTTTTTTAGAAATTGATTTGGATTTAATTTAAAGTCTACTTAACGAGAATTTGATTTTCTTTCTTCGTTTAGAAGATATGGATATAATAGTTCGAATTTTTTTATCTCGAAGAATTCCGAGCTATATTCTACTCTGCGCATTCATTTGAACTTTTCGGCGCGAAATCGCGAACTACCGTTGCGTGACGCACCTAGTTTTAACTTATTTTTCGATATTTGAAATAATTTATTTAAATTGAATTTTATCACTTAAAAAATCATTACAAATCATTTTAAATCAATATTTTTACTTTTTAAAGTATTTAAAAGGTATTTTCACCATTTTCATATTATAATATTATTTTATCCATATTATTTTAATATTAATTTTTAAATTCCAATTTCAATTCTAACTTCAAATTAAACTCAATTAAAACTTAGATTTCAAATCTAATTTCAATTTAAACTTCAATTCAACCTTAATCTCAATTTTGATTTTCAAAATCGATTTTAATTTCAATTTCACTATTCATCTCAATTTCAATTTAACTATCCTTTTCAATCCCGTTTCACTTCAAATTTCAAATTCTCTTTTATTTTCACTTTAATTTCAATTCTAATTGAAAAGAGACTTATTTTTTCAAAGTATATCATATCACCAAATTTGGGTCTTTCTTAATAAAGAGATCACTTAATCAATGATGATAGAAATTTGATGTTCATATTAACATCACAACCATACAAACAATCATATGACATTAACATTTTTAATATGGCTATAATACGATAAATGTCATAACGTTACTATGGATTATCCAACATTCAAACAATTATTCAAACATCCATATCATAAAACGGTGATTATCATATCATAGCAAATCAATTCAACAATCAATATAAATTGTATAGCTATGAGAATTTTCTCACCTTCGTATCTATTCCGTCAATCTTTTACGTGAGATTCGCGTCTTTCGAGCAACATGCTATTTCCAAACGTCTCAAATTCGCTGTTTTCGTTTTCTTCTCATTGTTTCTTTCTTTTCGTGTTCTTTTATATTTTTATTTTGGTATGGCCATGGGCTTGAATGGAGGGTACAGCCTAGGATGGAGTTTGTATAGCTTCGAGTAGGCGGGTAGGTGGACTTTTAAGAGGGGGTAGGCTCGGCTTGGTGGTCTAAGGTTCGGCCGTAGGGTCCTTGAGGGGTTGCGCGGGGTTTTGGGCTCGGGTAGGTGTGGTGTGTGCCTATGTTATAGTAAAGGGGTAGAGGTGTGTAGGGTGATTTGGAGGTGTTTAGCTATGGGTTTAAGGGTGTAGGGTGGTGATGTAGCTTGGTTTTGGTGATGTGGAGGTGAATGGCTTGAAGGTGGAAGAAAATGGAGGAAGAGAGGGAGTTTAGAAATTTTGTATAATGAAATGTAGAGGAAAAATGAAGGGATTTGAGCTTGAATTTATAAGTGGAGAATTTAATGGTAAATGACATAAATATCCTTATTTAATTTTGGACTTTGATTAGCCTTGATTTGAGTTGCATTTAATGTGTGGAATAATGGTTATGGACGAGTGTGTTAAGAGATAAAGAGATGTCACCTTCTTATGGTTTGTAAATATTTTAATACTTAAGTTTGCTTTTTTTCCATGCTTATATATACCATCTCATTAATTATATATGATATAAAGAAATGATGTGTTTTATTAAAGTTTCAATTAAATTTAAATTTGCCAAATCATGTCCTTTTTATTTATTTATTTAATTTGACTTTTCAAAAGTGAACCTCTTTTGTATGTTAGTGATAAATGAAAAGTGTTCTAATAGTTTGTGAAGTTTTATTTATGCATATGTGTATGTTAGAAAATGTATCACGTTGCAACAACTTGACGACCACTTGTTTGGTTGAAAACAGTGTTTTTGTTAACAAATTTTACAGCCAACATTTGATGTTTTTTGTTAAGCTATATATTGAAGTAAACCAAACTTTAAAATGAACTTTTTACCTCTTTAAATAAACTAAAACATGTCTCTTTATATTTTAAAATCATATTTAATTAATATCAAAATCTCTAATTTTACAGTGTATGTAAAACTGATAAAATGTGATAAAATTTGGTTATTTTTGTAAAACGATTATTAACATATTTTTAAATATATTAATATACTTTTACGATCTTTATTAGATGTTTTAAATAAGATTTAACTTATCAAATAAATATTTAAACCTATTTATTTAAGCCTTTATTCATTTTTAACGAAACTTAACTTTTGTTGATTTGTTCTAAAATTCAACTTTATACTTTTTTTTTAAATTATTAACAATAAGAATAAAAATTTTCTTCACTATTATCTATCATATATTACTTATTTATTTAAGTTTTAAACCTTTTTAAATTTAAAACAAACTAAATCTCTCACTTTCGAAGTAGCGAGATTACGGATCGTTACATTCTCCCTTACTTAAAAGCATTTCGTTCTCGAAATGAAATCAAAGATACAGAACTATAAAGGTCAACAATATATGGCTGAGGAAATATTACTACTAAATACTGATCATGAAATACAATCATCGATCCTAGTCCCAACCTTAGTGCGTACTAACATTCGAGGTAAATACATAGTCATATGTCAACTATCTACACCCGTCAACCAAAATATCATACTAAAGGACTAAATCTCATATCTTAGTGCGTACTACGTGCTTAAGATAATAACAAATGATATAATACAAACCTAAAATGTCCTAAAATATCCCTAAGTGTGAAACATTACTCATCGAATGAACTCTCTGATGGTGCCTCCATGTCGATCTCTACTGGTAGCCCTACTTCCTCCCTGTCCTCAACAGGCTCCTCATCATCTATAATCTTTGGAGCTATGTCCCAACTAACTGGTTGCCACTACAGACCTCCCGAAATCCATGGAAAATGCTCCTCCATCTTAATATCTTCCAAACCGAGATCCTCGGCTATCTCTGGAACAGTAGATCCTATCTCCTGAGTAGGCGTACCCATCTCCCAAATGATCTGTTCATCACTCTCCGAATCATCATCCTCCTATAACCATGCATCGTAAATCCCGAGTCTTCTGTCTCCATTTCCAGGGGTTCCTCTATCAGCAGCTCGTTCTCCTCCGATTCTCCAATGGGTTCCTCTATAGGCTCTTCTTCTTCAGGCTCCTCATCCTCACTCAAAGGATCTAACATCCAATCATCTGCCTCATCATCGGCCTCTGCCCCTACATCAATATCTGCACCTACTAGCAACACATCCTCCTAATATGAAATAACTATCAAATCTTCATCCTCTGAGATATATATCGGATGGTCGAATGATCCTAGTACTATCCCCAAGGGCTCTCCTATTTGCATATCCTCCTTATCACTCGAAATTTGTTACCCAAAACTTCTAGTTCTTCGTATTTAGGCAAGGCTTCCGTAAATCTTTGCCTAATTGCTAGTCTTTCTGCCTTAGTTACTTTCTATAATTTTATATAAAAGAACTTAAAATCAATTATCATTTCTTATCAAAGATCCCATCTCAGCTTTATTTGTTTCATCTCAGTTTATTTAGTGCTTCTTACTTAATTATTGTCGTTTTTCTTTTTATTCTTTTTAAATGGGATTAAATCTTTTTATCTTTTCTAATAAGTTCTAACGGAATTTGGTATTGACAAAGGAGCAAAATGATAGTCTATATATATATATATATTGATTCCCAAAATACATTCATACTAAGTAACTTCTAAGAATTACACTCAAAAGGTTTTAAAAAAGTAACATGGTTAAAATACTTAGATGGTGTTTACTAATACATGCCTACTAACTTATGCGTCTACAATCCCTTTTCCTTTTTATGTAGCAGTAGGTGGACGAGTAAGGGTAATAAAAGACCTAGGCTGTTCTGCCGTCTTGAGCATTGGATGGTTTCTGGCGACATGTCCTATAATATGTTAGAAATAACAACTCTTCGGGGTAGCTTTCTTAAAGGTCTTGATTTTCACTCCTGATCTACATTCTTTTGCAAGATGACCTCTTTGTCTACATTTAAAACAACAAACTTTGTTCTCCTTATGGCTTTTCTTCTTGGCTAGTACTTCAATAGTTGGTTGTGGAACAACATCTTCATATTTTAGGGCATTGCTTATCATCTCCCTAAATGATCCATGGATGAAGCTTACCATGCTATGCTAGATCTCATCATGCTTACTTAAACAATCCTTAACTTCCAAGATTTTTTTTGATCCCAAAAACTTTCTTTGACTTAGGATCTCAAATTCCCGACAAACTGAAGCGAAGTTCAGTGGATTTGGTCTTTCCTGAAAAGAATATTATTCTTCTACATATTATCATCAAATGACTTATAGTCAAATTGTGAAACTTCATTCACAAGGTATTTGTTCTTAGTCCTTTTAAATTAACCCATTTTATACTTATCAAATTGTTATTATTTCTTAAGGCTAAATGTCTAGGGTTATATGATAAAAGTTCTAAATTCTAGTTCTCAACCAATTGATTCTATATGAAAAATCTTATAGTCAATTTGTGCAATTCTAATCACAAGATATTCATACTTTAGTTTTACTAAGCTAAATTACAAACAATCCTTAATTTCTAACCAAAAATAATAATACCGCCATTGTATATTTGAAATATAAAACCAAGGTAAAATTATTTTATTTACCAGCTTTTTAAAACAAAACCATTTTTATAAAATTAACAAAAACACACTCATATATATAATACTGTCATAACTCATTCTAGGGTGTTATTAACCCTATATCTAATGAGTTACTTATCCTAGGATATTACTAATCTTATCTTAGATGATACTTACCCCTATCAAGCTTTGGTGTTCGCTCAACCAAAAGCTCTGACACCAAATGTAACGATCTAGGGTTTTCAACCATGTACGCTGGAAACAACCACCGTAGCTTACACTGATACCTCATGCTTTGCTTTTATGGCTAGCCTCTCGAATGTCAACCTAACTAGCAAACCAACCCTTCGATACTCGATCTTAAGGACATGTAGGAGTAAAAGTCATCTGTTCGCTACCTAACAAGAAGTGAGAACCTCCTATCATGTAAGAACCTCACTAAGCAAAGTGGATAATAGAATACGTCCATATGTAGATAAATATCTCTAGCACTCCTCTGGAAACTCCAAACGTCTTCGACTAATTTGAAACTACTCGGATCTGAACTGAGTATTGAAAATACCCAAATCAGGCTTGATAAACCAGTGTGAGAAAAACTCAATAATAAATGATAGTGTTATATATCAGCCTTTAAATAAAATCCTTAAAAAAGAAAGACTATCTCATAAGACCATGCCCACACATAAACACGAACGGGTTTTTACCTTATGATAACTAAAACAATTTTATATAAAAACCTTTGATATTACTTTTAATGACATCTCTTTGAAAACATTTGCAAATAAACTTATTAATTTTAGCCGAAATTGTTACATTGATTAAATTCCAGCATAATTGGTTTACAATCAAGTCCGTAGGTTCTTATTGGAGAATGGATTTCCATACAAGTGACGAGGTGAAGGGACTACCTTCCCTAAGGAAGGTACCGAGGAACATCACAAAGGAACCTCTACCAACACAAGACCGACCTATCTCTGTAACTAGATAATACCGAATGCATCATCCTCCAGTCGTTACCGACCTTTAACCAAGCGCTCGATTTCCATGCACCACATTCATTTACATCCCGAACATCATAGCGGGAAGAAATATATCTAGAAGGGGATCATCATAACCTAATTGGGAATGACCCACTTAGCCTTGCTGCATCTAACCTTGTTTCGGTCATTTCCGGTTGATGAGGCTTGAGACAATGATTACCTTTTCACATAGCACATATCACATCTTTGAATGTCACATTGCCATTTCTATTGACTACTAATTGCCTTCCATAAAAATACAACCCTTAAGCTTGTACGTCTCAAGAAGAGTGTTAAGCTAAGAGAAGTTGCCTTCTCTGCCACTATAGATGTATGTTTGTAAAAACCAGTATACGTAATCTTTAGAAATGCAATGTCAGACAAATGTCCATACAAGCTGTCCAAGAACATGACAAACCGAAGGCATTCTCCTACTACCACTAGTAGCGAGAAGTCCTTGCAATTCGAAAAATCTCCATAATGAGGAGACCACTACTATAAATAACTCTATAATGGGAGCTACCCAGAGCATGTCAACAAGAAATCCTCACGCAATGAAGATCCACGGTCTTCAATAATCATCGTCTTTAACATATCTTTACATTCGAATGTATACATTGGTTCGAATTGGTTTTTCGGATAGGAATCACCCAAATCAAACCCCGGTTCCTTCGAAGCCAATCATCGATAAAAAGTGAATATGATTATACAGGATCATTAAGTCTCTTTTCACTTTAATTCTTTTCGAATGATTTCTAAATCTCTTTCTTTTGACTTTGAATAATTCTAAGTAATTCATTCTTTTGCTTTGGATAATATCTCAAATTTCCTCACTTAACTCTCGATCCAAATTCCTTAACTTTTAGACGGGTCAAAAACAATGTTATTTAAGATATAGTTTATGATAAACCCTAAAATCAATCTTAGCAAACATTTTGAGTAAATAGGATCATAGAAATCACAGGTAAATGGGCACAAGGAAGAAGTTGCAAAAAAATTTAGTCTCAGGGACAACAAATTTGCTTTTTAGTCTGAAGGACACTTTTTAGTGTAAACTGAAAATGATAGTTACACCTATCATTCTGTGATTTACACTAAAATGTGTCCTTCAGCCTAAAAAACAAACTTCTTGTCCCTGAAACTAAATTTTTCTCTAACTTTTTCCTTAAGCCCAAAGACGCCTAGAAATCATTCTAATTTTACTCAACATCAATTTTTGTATTCAACAAGTGCTATGGGCGAATAACGGTGAAATCACCTTTTAAATTTCAGGAATATGACGAGTTCCCTCTTTGAATTTTAATACCAAGTATAAGAAGATTATCTCTATGCAATCCAAGTCGTAATTTGTTCATTTTGAAGATTGCTTAAGTTTTGGATAATACCAATCTTCTTTTATTTCAGAAACTTAATACAATCTTTTTAAAGCATCCAGGCTTTCCTTTCGATATGTTCCACCCCTCGCCTAAGAAGAGAACAAAGAGGCCAGGAAAGTTCAAGGCACGGGTTGATCCATCCCTAACCTTAGTTAAACACCTTGTTTTATCTTTCTAGATCTCACAGGCAGAAATGTAATAGTTGTTTTCGCATACTCAGTTATCAAATTTATTTTGGAATTGATTATAAAAATTCCAAATTATCTTTAAAATGCTTAATTTTCTTTTTAAAAACATTCACAATTGATTCTAGGAAAATTCGTTACGTTTAAACTTATATTCAAAAAGTTATAGAATTCGCAACTTAAAAGTGCTACGAAAAATGCTAAATAAGCTTAGTTGATTTAATCAACTTTTTAATGTTTGAAAATTCATATTTTTCACTTCAAATCTCTTTTAAACTATTTAAATGGATTTATAAAATTTATTCCATATTTTTCCATAATTAAAAATGTCATTTAAATGGATTTATATTATGGCCACTTGATTGCACTGACACAATTTTATTAGAAAATTGATTTGGACTTAATTTAAAAGCTACTCAACGAAATTTTGATTTTCTTTCTTCGTTTGGAAGATATGAATACAATAGTCCAAATTTTTCTTATCTCGAAGAATTTCGAGCTATATTCTATGTTACATATTCATTTGAACTTTTCAGCGCGAAATGGCGAACTACCATTGCACGACGCACCTGGTTTTAACTTATTTTTCGATATTCGAAATAATATATTCAAATTGAATTTTATCACTAATAAAATCATTACAAATCATTTTAAATCAATATTTTCAATTTTTAAAGTATTTAAAAGGTCTTTTCACCATTTCCATTTTATAACATTTTAATATTCCTATTATTTTAATATTAAATTTTAAATTCCAATTTCAATTCTAACTTCAAATTAAACTAAATTAAAACTTAGATTTCAAATCTAATTTCAATTTAAACCTTAATTCAACTTTAATCTCAATTTCGATTTTCAAAATCGATTTCAATTCCAATTTCACTATTCATATGAATTCAATTTAAATTTCAATTTAATTATCCTTTTTAATCACGTTTCACTCCAAATTTCAAATTCTCTTTTATTTTTACTTTGATTTCAATTCTAATTAAAAAGAGACTCATTTTTTCAAAGTATACCATATCACCAAAATTTGGTCTTTCTTAACAAAGAGATCACTTAATCAACGATGATAGAAATTTGATGTCTATATTAGCATCACAACCATACAAACAATCATATGACATCATCATTTTCAATATGAGTATAGTACAATAAGAGTCATAATACTACTATGGATTATCCAACATTCAAATAATTATTCAAACATCCATATCATAAAACGATGATTATTTTATCATAACAAATCAATTCAACAATCAATATAAATTATATAGCAATGAGTATTTCCTCACCTTCATATCTAATCCGTCAATCTTTTACATGAGATTCGTGTCTTTTGAGCTAACGTGCTATTTTCAAATGTCTCGGATTCATCGCTTTCTTTTTCTTCTCATCTTTTTATTTTGATGTGGCCGTGGGCTTGAATGGAGGGTAGGGCCTAGGGTGGAGTGTGTGTGGCTTCGGATAGGCGGGTAGGTGGACTTTTGAGATGGGGCAGGCTCGGCTTGGTGGTCTAGGGTTCGCCCGTCGGGTCCTTGAGGGGTGTGCATGGGGTTTAGGCTCGGGTAAGTAGGGTGTGTGGGGGTGCGTGTGTTGTAGTAAGGGGGTAGAGGCGTGTAATGACCTGCCTTTTTGGACAATTTAAATTGACAATAAACCACACACGTCAGACTCAAACCATTCAAAGGGGCAGATTGTTATGGGATAAATAAGCAAAGAGAGAAAGAAATAAAACAAATACAGAATCTCACAATAGAATTATAAAATATAATAATCAAATAACAATTCATGAAGCTGCTTATAAATACATTTGATTATTCTTTTACAACGTAAAATCAGAGTTACATAAAATAGAAACAAATAAGTAAATGCAGCGGCACAACATGATGCAGCGGATTAAATAAAATAAATAATAATAGTACTATATCTTCGTCTTCGTCCTCCAGAAAGCAGTCTTCTATAAAATGAAAATCTTAGACTGACCCGAGCGAAATTGAAAGACAAAACGCTCGAGTTAGAACTAAAAAATCTTATCTAAGATAAATGAATAGTAAATAAATATGAGTGTAGCGACGTCAGAGATGTTTACGAGGTTTGACACCTCTATTCCAGTGGCTAAGGTGAGTGCAATAACTTAAGAGATGTTCGGGATTCCCATCTCCTAAGGATCCATCAAACCATCTACTATGTGTACAATATGCTATTATAATAGTGTTTACAGTAAAGTAAAGTATTAAAATAGTGTTAAGGCGTTACCCGTATCCCTCTTAACACATTTTATATATTCCCATAATCTATACAATGTTGTAAGTTTCACCAAACCGGTGGTTTACCCAGAGGACACCCCATAGGTATGGTACAAAACAAACTCGTAGAAGGCGCTCTAGGGTATGTGAACATGGCACTCGAGGTAATGCCAGGGTAGATCTACCAATTGTAGAATTGGGCTAGTGGTAACGTATATCAGCTACCACCGCCCACCTCGGAACACACTTCCATAATCAAAATCAAGGGGTGGTCACCAAATCATCACAAAGTCATAATATGGTATCAAACAAGTATGTCCGATCGGAGAAATGACCTCACTTGGCAGAGAGTATGACAATATCCGATCTCGGTCTCTTTAACAATTGAATGCATATTCCACACCGGATGGTTCTTTTACATTTCAAAAGTCAATTCATAATTTATATCAAAATATCATATTCGATTTCAAATCATGTCTCTTTCGAAATCATATTCACTTTCAAACTATATTAACTTTCAAAATCATACTCACTTTTTGAAATTCACCTTCACTTTGAGATTATCGATAAGTTATGTTAATTAATTCTTCATTTAAAAATCGTCTTATTCACTCAAATATGTCATTTCACAAAAGGTATCAATTCCAAATTCCAACTTGGGTTGTATCATCATTATGGATTTGGAGATAAATACTTCAACTTTACATAGTCTAAAATTTTAGAAAATAGTTTAGGTAATTATAAATAGTTTATATAGTTTTAAAATAGATTAAATAGATTTAAAATTGTTTAAATAGTAAAAATAGATTTAAATTTGATTTAATTAGTTTTAAAATGATTTAAATAGATTAAATATAGATTAAATAGATTTAAATTATATTAAGTAGATTTTTAAATATATTAAATAAGTTTTAAAATAGATTAAATAGATTTAAATGATATTAATTAGATTTAAATAGATTAAATAAATTTAATTAGTTTAAAATAGGTAAAATAGATTAAATTGGATTAAATAGGTTATAATAGATTAAAATAAATTTAAATAGTTTAAATTGCTTAAAAAAGTTTAAATTAGTTTAAAATCAATCTAAAAGTTATAACCAAACAACTTCAATAACTCAGTTTCGATAAATTTATTTTTATTTGACACTTCAACTTTGAAATTTCAATTAAATCCTTTGAACAATTCGTTAATCAATTCCAATTTCAGTACTTACACTTGGATTAACAAAAATAGTTTAGTTTATATAAATCAATTTCTATTTAGAAATACCAATTAATTGAATTTAAAATTTTAAAGATTCAAAAATCATTTAATTTAACCAATTGGGCGTCCGTATATAATTTTTTACCTTAGGGTCAAGTGATACAGATATTTATCATTTTAAACTGCAATTTAAAATTACGGTTATATATCATTTCAAACTGCAATCCCATTAAAAAAAATCTATAAAATCACTCTGGTCTTTTATTTCAACCCATAACGATTTTTTCCTAATCTATAGATCGTTCGGGTATGTATCATTTCAACCCATAAGGAACTTGCAGAGTGATAACAGTATATAAATTAAACATAACATCCAATCATCCAATATTAACAATCAAACATCCATCATAATTCATCATCCAATTCGACCAAAAAATTACAACAAATAACAGATTATCATTTATAGGTAATTAACTGGCAATTTAAATTCAATAATAAATTAAATGGCAATTTAAATCAAAATCAATTCAGATTAACTGGAATGACGATTTAAATATACCAAACCGCCAGCAATAAATTTCAAATCATATCATAACTTAAATTTAACTAACATAAGATAATCTAGTAGTTGTGAGTGGGTTAAAACACTCACCTTTGGCTTTAAATTGATTTGAAATCCAAATTAAGGCCTAAATTTGATCAGTCCCAAAATTCATCCAAACTAGCGTCGCAATGTCCGAAATTTCAATATGATTGCAGCGGTACAAACCACACGTAAATCTGACCTCATATGCAAAAGCTATACATATGATCACAATTTGAATTTTGAAATTTAAATGAAATAAACGAAAAAAGAAAATCACCTTATACAACGGCCATGTCACCATGAGGTAACAACAAAAACCCTAGTCCATCGCTCATACACGACATCGTTCCCAACCGCTGTCGATTATCTTCGAACACATGCAAGCACAAGCGCTTACGACCAGATCCGAGCGTGCCACTCGCCTCCTTTCTCTGAGCCGTGCCTGAACATGGTGGCGTGGCCACGTCAGGTGTTCCCGATCAACATGCATCACTATCGCCTATATTCATTTTTTCTAGTGAACTTTGATGACCTGACGATGAAGATACCCGAGATGCAAACTACTCGACGACAGCAACACCCCCATGCCCTCTGATCGGCCTAAGGACATAGATCCACTGTACCATCAAACCCCTACCCAATAGACAGCCGTAAATAAACCATCGAATTCAGGATACACAGGAACTCAAATTGAAAAATCAACTGCAGATTTAGCTTCTGCTCATCGAGAGCTCCAAATCAATATATAATTTGATAGGGTTTGAGGAATTCGAATTTTCGATTTGGTTTTGAAATTGAATTGAGGGTTTGGGAATTTGAATACGTTCTGCTATTGAAAAGAAGGAGATAGACAAGAAATCTACGTAATGAATAATGGAATAAGAAATAGCTAGGGTTTATAACGGGCTATATATAGGTAGATAAGAAATAAAAGCAAAAGGACTAGATTGATTTGAAAGTTGAATGATAAACGACCCTTAAAGCCCGTTTCGTTCCCGAAATGAAAATGGGTCATCCCATATACCAAAATAGATGTTTTCGATAATTTTAAACTCAATGGAACATGTTTCAAGTCCTAATTTCATATTATGAAGAAGTTAGCTTAAAATCAGCTTATTCCAAATTGATTTCAAATAAATTGATTTCTAGGGGTTTCGAGTCCGTATGATTGAACGACAAGTCCGATTGCTACGAAACTTGAAATCCTACAATAATTCACCGTTACGAATCCGATGAAACTAGTTTGGTCGAAATCCGAGTCAGTGGCCAAAATAGCTATTTTCACATTAATTAAATAGATTATTATTAAATTAAATTTATCACTTCTTACATTCAAATTAATTAACGAACCATTTTTTTATAGTTTTTTATTATATAGACATTTATAATAATTTAAACAAGTTTACATATAATTTCAGTGTTAAATGTTACAAAATTTACGGTGTTCAATTCCAACTGTAATTAAATCAAATTAATTATAATTTAATTCCAATAAATTGGTTTAATTTGGTTTCAATATTTTTATTCAATCATTATTACTCTATAACCATTGTTAACATTTGTTTATATCTTCTTACACAAATATTCTACAATTATCAACTTTTACCATATTAGTTGCAGTATCCTAATAATAACCTTTTTTGATTTTGACATTAATTAAAATTAAATATCCCACAACTTAGTTTATCTTAATTTCATTTTTATTATTAAATCAGTTTATTGCCTTATGAGTTTAATTGACATTTCTGTGCATTTTATTACATTCTCAATTTGCAGTTATCGTATTAACTCACATTGATGTAACATTTATTTACGTTTATTTGCAATTGATTAATTAAATTGGTAACAAACAATAATTGTCAGCATTTCTACATTTAGTAACATTTGTGGTTTTATTATTTACAAACAAAAGTTATAACAACTTAACCTATACTAATTCTATCTAATTACAATTTATTACACATTATTTCATTAATTAATCAACATTTAAATTGTCAAATAGTCTTTAAATCCCCTTATTAATTAACGCACACATTAATACAATCAATTTACGATCTATAACCAATTATAACTTTCTAATCATTTTCAATTAAGTAATTTCATTCAATGAATTATATATTACCATAAATTAATACTATCACATTTTATTCTAGTTATATTCTTATTATTAAACCTTAAATTTTATTTCTTCCGACATTAATTCACAGAACCTTATTGAATTAAATATTTTTAATTATCGTAATTTACTGGTTATTACAAGGCATGTAGGGTGGTTTGGAGGTGTTTGGCCATGGGTTTAAGAGTGTAGGGTGATGATGTAGCTTGGTTTTTGTGATGTAGAGGTGAATGGCTTGAAGATGGAAGAAAAATGGAGGAAGAGAGGGGGTTTAGAAATTTTGTAGAATGAAATGTAGTGGAAAAATGAAGGGATTTGAGCTTGTATTTATAAGTGGAGAATTTAGTGGTGGTAAATGACATAAATATCCTTGTTTACTTTTGGACTTTGATTAGCCTTGATTTGACTTTCATTTAATGTGTGGAATGATGATTATGGAAGATTGCGTTAAGAGACGATGAGTTATCACCTTCTTATGGTTTGTCAATATTTAAGTACTTAAGTTTGCTCTTTTCCTTGCTTATATATACCATCTCATTAATGAGATATGATATAAAGAAATGATGTGGTTTTTTAAAGTTTTTAATTAAATTTAAATTTGTAAAATCATGTCCTTTTAATTAATTTATTTAATTTAACTTTTCAAAAGTGAACCACTTTTGTGGCGACCTAGAACTTTTGGATATTTAAAATTGAAATATTTAAATTGATTTTAAATATTTTAAAGTTAGTTTCAATATAACCATTTATTTGGCAATTAAATTATTGAATTTAATAATTTGAAATTGGGTAAAATATTGAATCTTCTATTTTAAGCTTGTTAAATATAATTTAATGGCTTAGAAAATCTGTATTAACAATACTGAAGATAATAGAACTTTTAAAATTGAAATTAAAGATGGTTTGTTCAGTTTTGAAATTTTATCGTTTAATATGACGTTTGAAATAGCCTTCCGAGGCACAGTTTTGGAATTCGACGAAACCAGTTCCATTGGATCCATAATAGTGTATTATTACCGGATTTCAATTTTCATAGTGTTTGGACTGATCGTTTGGCATTATGGTAGATAAACGTGCTAAAATCTATTTTGAAAATTCAATATTATAACTGGGTCCAAAAAGCTATCTTCTCCATATGATCGAGTTGGGCTTCGAAACCTTTTCCGGTGCGTTCAGAATAGGGGTATAACATTACAAACACCTTGCGGCTGGCCTTGATAGGATGTCAAAATTTTAAGCTACGATTCCAAGGCAATTTAAATTTGAATTTAAATATAAATATAATATTATTGTATTTGATAATATGGCAAGCCTTTGCAACACATATAGAGACTTAACGCACATGTCCTTCATAGTGTACATGCATCTCCTTCCTATTTTTAAAATGCTCGGTCATTTAAAAAAGCAAAGTAAAATCAAATTCATTTATTATAACCCTTTTTCTTCGAAGACTTAAAAATCTTAATCAGTGTAACAACCCGGTATTTCGCATCAATTGATAATCGATGTTAAACGATTAATATTTTCGCTAATTACCAAATTGAAGTTTTTAAATTGTGTTAAAATTCTTTTATAAATGGTTAAAATGATTTTTGGGATTTGAATTCTCGGCCCACGTTTGATTTGTTTGGATTGTGATAAATTTGCGAAGCATTATAACCGGCCCCCTTTATTCTTTTCATTTCAAAAACCCAAAACAAAATAAACGAACGAAAGTAAAAAAAATAGCGGTCTCGTTTTTGTCCTTCGATCCAAATTAGGGCATCGTGCAATTCGCGACTTCAACCGCCCAATTTAACTCGATTCCTTGCTCTATCAGTTGCTCGTCGCTGGGATGCTTCGGCACTGGGTTCGAGTTCGTCTTCGCATCGAAAAAGGTGAGTAATTCTCACATCTAATTCATCCTTAAGTCCGTGCTTAGGTCGTTCGACTTTATTCTGATGTTGATGATTTTAGATGTCTTGTTCTAATTCGTGAATTTCGTTGCGTAATTTCTGAGCTATCATTTCTTTGAATTTTTGATGATTTTGTACATTTTGGGCTTCGGCCTCGATCATTTTTCTGTTGAAGAAAAATTGACTTTGACTTTCGACCATGTTTTGATTTCGTGAATTTATTGATTGACTTCGACTTTGATTCTTTGTGTCTGTGTTTCTTTGCTACTGCATACTTGATAGCAAATCTGATGCGTGGTCAGACCTGAACGTCACTTGAGGATTGTTAAGTAGTTTGGAGTTGTCGTGTCATAGTATAGGTTGATATGTATTCATGTATATTAGTCATTAATGTACTTGTATATGTAACTTCCTGTGTCGACAGTTGTAGTTGTATCATATGTATTGTATCACATGTATTGTAACTGATATCAGTTATTATATATATGAGACCTTCTGTTTTTATCTGTGTTCCGCATTATATTATCTGTGTTATTATTATATTTACTGTCCTAAACTATTATGAACCATCGTAGTTTGTTTTATACTGGAATTGGGGTATGTCGATAGAAATAAATAAATGAGTGATGAAAAATGAAAGAATATATATAGACACACACACACACACACACACACCCCACTCCTATCGAGATAACCAATACTAGTGTAAGGCCTAACTACTGATGGCCGCTCCTCAACAACCTTATTCTCCGCGCTAGTCGACAGCACTGCACCGTAGTGTTCTTGGCTAGCGTGGGTGTAGAGGTGGGGCGTCACAGCTTGGTATCAAAGCCTGGGGTTTAGAACAAATATAAAACATAACTTAGATGGAACATGTGTTACAACTATTTGTCGATATTTTATCTCTCATCTTTGCATATGATTATCTTTGATTGTTAGGTATGAATTCCTAACGCTTATTCATGTGTCTTTGATTTTGATTTCGTGAAAGTATTTTGGTTTCGGCCTCCGTTTGCTTTACGAACTCAAGTTGGATTTTTGATGACGAGGATTTTGTTCTTGTGTTTTCGGCTTTGAATTGAGTTAGCCGACTTGATTTTGTTTGAATTTGGCCAATTAAAGCTATTTTGATCTCCTTGCATTTTGTGGTAGTCCGCTACCTTTTCGAATTTGCAGTGTACTTATTTCACATTCACTTGGTGGAAGCTTTTCACCACTGTCACTTGCTTATTGCATTTGTTTGCACTATGAATTCTTGAGCATTGGCCTTTGTGCCTTGTTGTTATTTCTTTATATGCTGTTGTGGCCATTACTTGTTGACTTCGGCATTGACTTGATTTTTATTTTTGTTGAAGTCATTTATGCATTTATGCTCGTTTTGCTTCGTTATTCCAATTGTTAATCGATTCTTCTTTTCCGATTAGTCGTTGTCATCTTTGTCGACTTTGATAACTTCTATTTCTGGAATTGTTGGGTATTTCTACTTTGATGGATATGGAATCGAATTCTTTGAATTTTATTCACTTCTTCAAATGTGAATTTTAGTGAATTGATTTGGTTTCCAAATTTAATCGATTCTTGATTATTTCCCGATTTGTTGCTATCACTTATTAGCAACTTTGATGACATTTTCTTCGGGATTTTTGTGAACATACTTTTTGAAGGATTCAGTATCGATTTCTTTGGATTCTATTCACATCTTTGTATGTGAATTCTTGTGATTGATTGTTTCTACAATCATTTTTGAGATTTTCACTTTAAAAATATAAAGGTTTTCTATACTAGTAGTAAATATCAAAACCCTTTTCTCCAAACAATTTCAAAACTATTTTATTACAAAGCTCTTTCTCCTAAACCGCTTTCCAATCTATTAGTATGTACAAGCCTTTACTTCACTCGAATGAGAAATCGAATTAAACAGCTTAGCAAAACAAGTGGTATGAAACGCTTGCGTTTACTTCGTCCGTTAACCCTTGGACTTGTTCGATTGAACCTCTTGTGACAATTTTCTAGTGAAGATCTACAGTTTGTTCGTAAATATTTGAGTTAAGCAAGTGGTTATGGGACATGAAGCTAAACTTTTATATTTACTAGCTTAGTGTAATTGACACTTCTCGTTGATCATGACGATCATTCTTATGATTTAGACTAGCAATTGTGCGATGTCTCTTGTTTGCTTGGTTAGACTAGACAACACTTGTGTGATTTCATTCACACATACCTTTTTACCTTCTTGGTTAATCTAGACACCACTTGTGTGATTTCACTCACACATACGTTTTTGTTTGCTTGGTTAGACTAGACACCACTTGTGTGATTTCATTCACACATACCTTTTTACCTTCTTAGTTAGTCTAGACACCACTTGTGTGTTTTCACTCACACATACGTTTTTGTTTGCGAGGTTAGACTAGACACCACTTGTGTGATTTCACTCACACATACCTTTTTGATTTTTGGTTAGTCTAGACCTCATCTGTGTGATTTCGACTCACACATATGGGGTAGCTCCCCATGGTCTTCGGACCGTCATGTGATAGGCCTCTTTCCCTTTTTCTGTGATTTCTGGATTTCTTGTGTAGATTTCTAGAACTTGTGTTTTCTGGATTTCTTGTGATGATTTCTAGAATTTGTGCTTCACCAATTTTCGTGATTTCTATTGATAAGTTTTATCAATTTTTGTGCATTGGTGAATTCGTGTGTCATTGACTTGTTATGAATACAAGTTTAGGGTATGATATCCCTTTTCTATCTCTGAGAAGATTCTTGTGACATTTTTGATGAATGAAAATTCATTGGTATTATCTTTTGATGCCAATTATTTTGATTAGATTTTGACGTATTAACTTCAGTAACCGCCAATTTTAAAATGAATTTTCAAGCGGTTATCCAGCAACGCTGATTTTGTTGTCCGTTTTTACGGTATTTTGAGAAGTGAAAATTTCCTTGTCGAAGTTGCTACTGATGTTGCTGATTTAATCACGTGTTTTAGAAATTTGTTATTTTTAAATTTGTTTCAAAATATAAATTAAAATTGTTTTCAAATTTTTTACAGTTTACGCTTTCAAAAGAATGAGGAAGCGATTTAAACGTTTCAGAAAAATCGAGGACTATGAACCATTTCTTTTACTAATTCGCTTAATTCCGGACTTGTCCGTTTGAGAATGTGAAATGTTATTTATTTAAAATACACAATTTTGCACTTTCAAGGAAACGATGAAGTAAATTAAACGATTTAGTAAAACTCGTGGTTATGGGACATGTGCGTTTGCTATATCGGTTAATTCCGGACTCGTTAATTGAAATATTAGTGATTTCTGGTTATCGTTTTTGATAACCAGATATTTGTTGTTTCTAATTATCGTTTTTTGATAATTAGATATTTGAGATTTGATTATCGTTTTTGATAATCGAATATTTGTTGTTTCTAATTATCTTTTGTGATAATTAGATATTTGTGATTTGATTATCGTTTGTGATAATTAAATATTTGCGATTTAAGATTTGATTATCAATTGTGATAATAAAATATTCGTTGAGTTGTGATTTCTGATTATCATTTTTGATAATCAGTTATTGGTTGTTTTTTATTATCGTTTGTGATAATTAGATATTTGAGATTTAATTATCGTTTGTGATAATTAAATATTTGTGATTTAAGATTTGATTATCGTTTTGATACTTAAATATTTGTTGATTTGAAATTTGATTACCGTTGTGGTAATTCCTGACTATCGTTTTTGATAGTTAGATATTTGTGACTTGTGTTTTCTAATTATCTTTGTTGATAATTAGATTTGCTGATTTTGCTGCCTTCTAATTATCGTATCGATAATTAGATAATGCTGTTTTGTGATTTCTATATTCTGATTATCTATTTGATAATTAAATTTTGTAGAGAATTTGTGAATTTCTTTTATGAAATTAAAAGATTTCTTTGGTGGTTATATTGTACTACGCCGGTGTACCGGCTCAATTTTCTGCTATTCATGACGTTTTCCACGTCTTCCAATTACGGAAATGCCTTATGGATTTCCGATTTTTATTCTTAAGCAGCCTTCTATTCACATCATTTCTTCGGGGGTGTAGCACCTTCGAAATAAAGATGTTTTTCTTGCGGAAGTTCAATGGTTCTCAAATCCTAAGGATTGCACTTAGGAATCCAGAGAATTCATCGAGCAAACACGTTCAAGCTTACTCTTTCATGCTCTTTATGGTAAACTTCCTATTTCGAAATTCTTCATTTTGTGATGATATACTTTTATGGTTGTTACCTTTTTTGTCCATTTATTCCTTATGATTGCGAGGACGCAATTTCTTTAAGGAGGGGAGTCTGTAACAACCCGGTATTTCGCATTAATTGATAATCGACATTAAACGATTAATATTTTTGCTAATTACCAAATTGAAGTTTTAAATTGTGTTAATTTTTTTTTATAAATGGTTAAAATGATTTTTGGGCTTTGAATTCTCGGCCCATGTTTGATTTGTTTGGATTGTGATAAATTTGCGAAGCATTATAACCGGCCCCCTTTATTCTTTTCATTTCAAAAACCCAAAACAAAATAAACGAACGAAAGTAAAAAAAATGGCGGTCTCGTTTTCGTCCTTCGATCCAAATTAGGGCTTCGTGCAATTCGCGACTTCAACCGCCCAATTTAACTCGATTCCTTGCTCTATCGGTTGCTCGTCGCTGGGATGCTTCGGCACTGGGTTCGAGTTCGTCTTCGCATCGACAAAGGTGAGTAATTCTCACATCTAATTCATCCTTAAGTCCGTGCTTAGGTCGTTCGACTTTATTCTGATGTTGATGATTTTAGATGTCTTGTTCTAATTCGTGAATTTCGTTGCGTAATTTCTGAGCTATCATTTCTTTGAATTTTTGATGATTTTGTCCATTTTGGGCTTCGGCCTCGATCATTTTTCTGTTGAAGAAAAATTGACTTTGACTTTCGGCCATGTTTTGATTTCGTGAATTTCTTGATTGACTTCGACTTTGAGTCTTTGTGTCTGTGTTTCTTTGCTACTGCATACTTGATAGCAATTTTGATGTGTGGTCAGACCTGAACGTCACTTGAGCATTGTTAAGTAGTTTGGAGTTGTCGTGTCATGGTATAGGTTGATATGTATTCATGTATATTAGTCGTTAATGTACTTGTATATGTAACTTCCTGTGTCGACAGTTGTAGTTGTATCATATGTATTGTATCACATGTATTGTAACTGATATCAGTTATTATATATATATATATGAGACCTTCTGTTTTTATCTGTGTTCTGCATTTTTATTATCTGTGTTATTATTATATTTACTGTCCTAAACTATTATGAACCATTGTAGTTTGTTTTATATTGGAATTGGGGCATGTCGATAGAAATAAATAAATGAGCGATGAAAAATGAAAGAATATATATATATATATATATATATATATATATATATATATACCACTCCTATCGAGATAACCAATACTAGTGTAAGGCCTAACTACTGATGGCCGCTCCTCAACAGCCTTATTCTCCGTGCTAGTTGACAGCACTACACCGTAGTGTTCTTGGCTAGCGTGGGTATAGAGGTGGGGCGTCACAATCAGGAAATCCAAACGAAATAAATTGCATGATCGTCATCTTTTCTATCGATTTGAAAATCGATCGAAATCAAAAAAACCATGGCCACAGTAGATTTGAATTCTGAATCAAAAGGATAACGGCCGAAATTCACAAAATCAAATAGAAAAAAATGAGTGCTGCTCTCAAATCGAACGAAATAGAGAGCGACCCTGCGATCTTGAGTCGAGATGCTCGCGATAGCATGGTGCTGGGCAGAAGGCTCGTTGGGAGGAGGTGTGCATGTCATTTATCGCGAGGGAACGACGCGGTAGCGGGATGGATCTCGCGAGCAAGCGGCGCATCTCGAAGTCGCGACACAGGTAGGGACGGTGCATTCGAGCACGATCGAGGCAAGTAGGTTTTAGTCAAGATGGTGGGGGCATGTTATGTACTGGAGGCTCACGATCGAGTGCAAAGGCTCACGTTGGATTCATGGGTCGTGTGAGTTATGCGAGGCCGTAGAACAACGCCGTAGTCGATATCGAAGATGTAGAAAGGTACGATTTGCTTTTTTGTTATTAATTTAAATTGAATAAATACAACTTTATATACATATACAAAGAAAGAAATTACTGCTTTGTATTCAAATATATATATATATATATATGTATGTATGTATGTATATATATATGTATGTATGATTGCATAAAAACTCACTATTTGATTTAACAACCAGTTATATACATATGTACAGTTATTTATTTTTATTTTTATTTAATAAGACATATATATATATATATATATATGAATATATACAGTAAAACAAAAATAAATATTTAAATCCAGACTTCTATATTTTTTGCAAATATATACATATGTATATATTAAATTTTATTTTTTTACAGCAAAGGAATTACTGTTTGAGATGAAATATAAATATAAGTATATTATATACATATGTATATATAAACAGTAAATATATATATGTAAATAAGCTTTTGGAAAATAGAGGAAAGAAAACAAATATTTTTATCTATATAAGTTAATTTTGTATATGTAAGAAAAGAAATAAATATACAAAACATGTTTCAATTTACTAGTTTATTCTAAAATAAATTTTTAAGGTGATTTATTTTGTTTAATTAACTTATTTCAAATTTATTTTAGTTACTAAAAATAATTTGTAAAAGGAAATTAGTTCAAATAGAATTACTAGTTTAAATCAAATTGTTAGTTAATTAAATAGTGGTTAATTGTTCGATCAATTCAAATACTTATAAACCATACAAATGTTTATACAAGGTCTTGAATCGGGAAGAGATAGGCCGGTTTGGATCGGGATTACAAACAAAAATAAAGGTGAGATCTTCTCACTTAATCGGATTACTTAGTTTAATTTAAATAGTTAAATTTAAATTATTGGATGTGCTTGAATGAATTTAATAATTTATCTATTGGGTGATATTATATATAGTAGTGTGTATGTGTGTGTATATATATATATATTGGAGTGATTGATTTTCCGCATTATATAGCGGATGAGATCTTATGCACCCCGCATAATAGCGGATGACCTTATACCGCGATATCCCACCTTGAAGCGGGATTGGTATTTTAAATTATTATGCTAACAACTGTGGAAGCAGGGAAACCGATTGGAGGGATCCAACTGGTTTCCTCAAAACGTTGAATTTATATTATATTTCAGCAATGTGATTTATGTGATAATCTATGATGATTTTTTTTTTGGAATTGAAATTATTGAATGCTATGGCTTGATTGAATATAAATTAATATTTGAGAAAATGAAAAATATATGAAGTTTGGATTTCTTTTAAAGGAAATAAAAAGGGAAACTTTAAAAAGATTTCATTTAAAATCAGGACTTAAGCAATATTTTTATTTTAGTACGAAGAAATATTCTTTAAAAATTCAAGATTTGAATGAGTTTGAAAAATAAAGGGAGAATTTTGAAATCAAGTATGAAATTGGTATTTTCGATTTAAATGGAATTTAAATCATAAATATAGGTGTGAATATTGGTTTAATGGGTTTTGAAATAAATTTAGATAAGTAAAGGAGTAATTTTTAAATGGAGTAAATTTTGGAAATCGATTTGAAATCGATTTTGTGTTTGAAACTGTGTTTTGAAAGAAGGATGAGACTATGGAATTTATAAACTAGATTTATAAAGTGAAATAAGATATCAGTGGATATTTGGAAGTATAAATTCATGATGGGAATTTATAAAGGAATGAGTAATTTGTTTTAAAAATAAATAGTGGTTTATTTTTAAAGGCGTGAAAGAAAAGTGTATTTCCCTAAAAAAGCCAAGTACGTTTTCAAAGCAGATTTTTAAGTATAAGTTGGAAGTTTTAAAGTTGTTTTAAAAAATGTTTCTAAGAAATTATTTATTTCAGTTGTTTAGAATTTTAAAGTTAAATATTTATTAAATTAGTTATAGTAGTAATTATTTTAAAAAGCTAATTGGTATTATGATTTAAAATGATAATTATTAATATTTTATAAAGTAATTTTATTTTAAAGATAGTTTTGCTAAAACTTTTATTTGGAAAACATGTATAGAATTCAATAACTTTTATTTTAAGATTGTTTTGGCTTAAGTATTACATGAGCAATTAGTATAAAATTTCATAACTAGTATTTTAAATAAAGTGTTTTAAATAGTTTTTTTATTTTAAGTATTTTAAAGTATATATTTTTAGATAAAGTGGTTTAAATTATTTTAAAATCTAAAGCATTTAGTATAGGTGATTTTTCAGTGGAAATAAACAATATTTGGAATTTATTCCACAAGAGGAAAGTGATTTGAAAACTGTTTTCGAAGCGTTGAAATGTAGGAAAATATCTTGCGAAGATATTTTGAAATAAATAATTTGAGAAATATTTTAAATCTGATGGTTTTTATGGATGTTATTTGATAGTTAAATAACCGACTATCAATATTGGCCTTTAAGATGACATTTGAATTTCGATGAGACTGAGATCGAGTTCGAAAAGGTTATCCGAAAACCACATCGGATCTTAAACGTGGATCTTTTGTTTGAAAGATTAAAAATGGAAGTTTTTATCAACATGTTTTAAAATAAGCGCTCATTATTCGAAAAGGCCGAGGGAGGACATTAAGTCATAAAACCTATTCCGAATAATGATACGACGGAATGGAATTGCATTTGAAGATGGTGGTTGAAGACCAGGTATTTTTGAAAATGAAAGGATTGCCTGTTGATTGTCTCTGCACCGAGTTGCTCCGGTATAGAGATTATCCTATGTGATGGGAAGTCCATACGTAATTAGGGAATATCCGGATTTACAAGGACTTCTTTCCTTAATTGGATGAAGCACCTTCGATTCTATTCAGACCCATGATGGACTTATATGGATGTATGTCTGACATTACACTTTGAGATGTAAAGCTGGTTTTTATCAAATCCATTTCTGTTGGTGGCGAAGAATTTATTCTCTTAGCTTAACACCCTTCTATGAGACGTACGAGCTTAGAGGTTATGTAGTTGATATTTATTAGTGAAATATTCCCAATTTTGTAATGTGGCTTGCTAAGTGCTGAGCATTGGCTGATCGAAGCATGACTTTTGTGAAAAGCATAGCTTTGTGGGACGAGACTTCATCGAACCTCACACCGCAGGAAATGGTCGAAACATGAAGGATGCGGGAAGGTTATGGTGTTCGCGACCCTCAGGGTATGTGCATTTCCTTCTAGATAAAAAGTGGTATTCTGGTATGGAGCCCAGATATTTTACTTATGTGGATAAAAAGTGATATTCTGGTATGGAGCCCAGATATTTTACTTATGTGTTTGTTGGAATTTTTGGTGCCTCGGTAAAGGTCGGTTACGGCCGGGGGATGGCATACTCGTGACAGTTAGTTACCTAGTTACAGAGGTTAGCCACCTAGTGTTGGCAGAGATCTGGTTAGGTTCTCGGGATGCCCTTCCAGAGGCGTATCCATTTGGTTAAAGGAAGTTCCTTAGACTTGACCATTTGTTGGAAATTCAAACAAAACAATACGAGCCCTTACGATTTTAGTTGTATAACCTGCCATTTAACGTGGTAGCTATAGTACGCATACTATAATGGTACGTATGCTGGCTAAGATTAATATTATACTTGCAAATGCTTTCCACACTATGCACTAATAATAATATCAAAAGGATTTTCACATATCAAGCATGTTTGACTACTATAAGGAGAAACCTCTCCCAATGTGTGCGATTGCATTTGAGTGTGCGCCGGGACCTTATGGTAGTTTCTATTTCCAAAAGCATAAACGTATTTCTTTTTGTACAAATAATTGTTTTTAGTTCTCAACTAGTCCTATGACTGTCTCGGAGTTTATCGTTCCCTTTTCTAAACTCTAGGTGCCCCTAATTTTCCACACGGGCAGCCTAAGTCGGGTTATTAGTTGCAACTGGAGCTAAGTCGGGAAGTAGATGTGGTTTGGAAGTGTTTGGTTTGGAAGCTTTTGGTTTCGAGCTTTTTGGTTTGGACTTTGGAGATTTGGAAATGAAGATGCAGTATGTTGGACTCTCTTGGAAGACCGCTATTATGTTGTATTCCGCTGTCGTGTAATATATATGACTCTGATGATATATTGTATAAACGGATATAGTTCTTTTGTTTTAAATATTAGTCATTTATCTATTATATATTGTTCCGCTGCGATTATGAGATTCTGATATTGTTTCTATTTCTTCTTCTACCTCTTTCTTCTTTAACCTAATGATTCAGTTTTTCGGCATCCGATTGTTCGACATTTGATATAGTGGACGTATTGATGTTGATTTTCGAGCGTCGAAAAATTGGGTCGTTACAATTTGTTATCAGAACTTAGGTTGGCGATTTATACGTTGGCTTTGGTTGGGGAATTATTCATTAGAGATAGAGTCAGTAGTACTCTAGAATAAGTTTGAGTGTATTAATAGATATAAGCGCGTATTTGTTAGTGAATATAAAAAAAATTGTTTTTATATTGTGTTGACTTATCGGTTGAGTGTTTATAGATTCTAATCGATATGTGGGACGCCATATTATCGATAGGGGTTTCGAAACTCTTAAATGAGATAAACCGACACAACATTATTTTAAAATAAGGTAAACGAAATAATTTTACCCATATTATTTTTGTATATAAAAGAAATAATTTTTCATAAATTATTATAGTATATATATGGTTGCTTGATTGTTAGGAAGTGATAATATTAAATTATTATCATTATTATATGGAAATCGAACTAGAAATTAAAATTATAACTAAAGGTTAAGGAATAAATATATATAACAAAATGGGATTTGTAAATATAAATTATAAATGTGGTTTATAATTGGAAATGAAACAAAAAATTCCAAAGTAATTTTTTAATATGGATTGAAAGGATTTGGGATTTGAAATTTCAAGAAATTTAATTCCTTTTGAGTTTGGAAATGATTTTCAAAGATTTTGAAGGAATAATAAGGATAATATTCAGAAATATTTTTGAATTGGATTTGAAATCTGGTGTGATTTGAAATTTAAAAATATTTGAAATGTTTTTAAAAGAGATTAAGCATTGAACTCTTTTCAATCGCTGGAAAATAATTTCGGTGATGACTGCAGCATCATCGATGTTCATTTTCGAGTTTCCAGGAGAGAAATTGCTGCCAAATTGTTTTAAAATTGGAGTTGTTTGAAACATTGGGTTGGTTTTAAAATTCAAAAAGGAATTTGATATGTAATTGAATTATGTATATAATTAGTTTCAAAAATGATTTTGAAATGCTGAAGTTTTGGTTTGGTAAAACCGTTTTGATTTTTGAAATATATAGGAATATTAGATGTACTAAAAGATTTTGGGATATACTTGATTTCAAATTTTTTTTGAAATACTTAAGTAATTACTTAAACTCTGGAAGCTTATTTAAAATTATTATGGAAATATAAATGGGTTGATAACTAATAAAATTTGAAATTTTCTAGAATAGAAAATTTTAACTTGAAGAAGAGTTAAATTAAATTAAGTGTGAAATGAAAATAAATTAGGAAACTTATAGAAATTTAAAATTTGAATTTAATTGGAAGATAATTGAATTAAGATAAATAAAGTAAATCTTGAGGAAATGAATTAAAATTGAAAATTGGAATGATATTTAAATTGTAAGTAAATAGAACTTGAACTGAATACTCGAATTCAATTTAAATTGGGATAAGTAAAGTAAAGTTGAAGAATTAATTCAAAGTGGACTAAAAATAATTAAAGTTTAGAAATGAACTTTTATTTTAGATATGAATAAATTAATAGTGGAACTAATTAAAAATGGTTTGATATAAGATAAATAAAATTCAATATTCAAAGTTTGCAGATAAATTAAATTCAAGTAGAATTGAAAATGAAAATTTAGATAAAAGTTGGAAATAAAAGTGTTGAGATTTGAAATCAATTAGTAGATTGAAGCAAATTGAATTACATGTAATTGGAATTCAATTTGAATAAAAGTAGATAAAAACCAATGGTAAAGTGAACTAATATAAGAAGTATATTAAACACTTATATGGTGCTTAAGAAATGAATGGTGAAATTCTTAAGTAAATTTAGAATTGAGGAAATATTCTAAGTAAATATTTGAATGAGGATTTAATAAAGACCGTGAAATGATAAGTGTGAATAAAAAGAGAATTTATATAGCTAATAATCAATTGATAAATATGTAGGATGTATGTATATTATTTTATTCGCATAATGATTTGAACCAGATTCGAGCATAGAATTTCGAGATAGTTATATCGATCAGAGTTGGCATTTTTCACCCGATTTTCGACGGCGAACCCTGGATATGGATTTTTGATTGATTTTGGAAATTCTCTATCATAGTTTATGGCTATGCAAGGAGAATGACGGTTTCTAATCAAGAAACCAGATCTGAGTCCGCACTAGGAAGTCGGGTGGACGATACTAGTTCGGATGTGACATTGTGTGATCAAGTGAGCGATTGAATTTAGTATTGCGCATGGATGATATATGCGTATCGTACGGACTTGAATAAAATAGATTTTGAAACATATGTAAAGAAATGTATAAAATTATTTTGAATGTTGTAATTGGACATTATTGCTAAGTAGGATATAGGTATGTTAAAGGCAAATGATAAATTGGGATTTTTGATTTTAGAGGATAAATTTGGATTGACTAACAAAGAGGCATGTGTTTTAATTTTTATATTAAATTTGGTGATTTTCTAGACTAGCCACTTGGCCTTTTGTTTTCTTTTGAAATCTGAGAGCCCGTAGAGGCATTTTGTAGTTGTACCGAGCTAGCTACGCAAAGGAGACGCTAGCGAAATTTTTCGAAAATTTAGGGAGTTAGAATTTTTTTTGAGACATTTGATAATTTAAATTTTGTTTTAAATTTAAATTTGAATTGTTGAGTAAATAATATTGTTTGGAACTTATGGTTGAATTTGGGAAGTTAGTAAGAACGATAGTGTCTTTAATAAAAATTGTTTTGAAAATTTGAAAATGTTGCATTTTGGGAAGCAGTTAAAAACTATTTGGATTGGGAAAATAGTGAACGGGTTATGGATCATTCTTCTTAAATAGTAATTTCGAGGATGAAATTCTTTTAAAGGGGAAGAATGTGACGACCTAGAATTTTTGGATATTTGAAATTGGAATATTTAAATTGATTTTAAATATTTGAAAGTTAGTTTTAATGTGAATTTCAAATATAACCATTTATTTGGCAACTAAATTATTGAATTTAATAATTTGAAATTGGGTAAAATATTGAATCTTCCATTTTAAGCTTGTTAAAAATAATTTAATGGCTTAGAAAATCTGTATTAACGATACTGAAGATAATAGAACTTTTAAAATTGAAATTAAAGATGGTTTGTTCAGTTTTGAAATTTTATCGTTTAAAATGACGTTTGAAATAGCCTTCTGAGACATAGTCTCAGAATTCGACGAAACCAGTTCCATTGGATCTGTAATAGTGTATTATTATCGGATTTCAATTTCGTAGTGTTCGAAGTGATCATTTGGCCGTATGGTAGATAAACGAGTTGAAATCTATATTGAAAATTCAATATTATAAATGCGTCCAAAAATCTATCTTCTCCATATGATTGAGTTAGGCCCCGAAACCTTTTCCAGTGTGTTCGGAATAGGGGTATAACATTATAAACGCCTGGCGGCACGCCTCAATAGGATGTCAAAATTTTAAGCTACGATTTCAAGATAATTAAAATATGAATTGGAATGTAATATTATTGCATTTGATAACGTGGAAAACCTTTGCAACACGTATAGAGACTTAAAGCATGTGTCCTTCATAATGTACACGCGTCTCCTTCCTACTTTTAAAATGCTCGGTCATTAAAAAAAAGTATAGTAAAATCAAATTCATTTATTAAACGATAACCCTTGTTGTTTAAATCGAATTAATGGCCGAAGACTTAAAAATACTAATCAGGAAATGCAAACGAAAAAAAAATCACGTGATCCTCATCTTTTCTATCGATTCAAAAATCGATCGAAATCAAAAAAACCACGGCCGCCGTAGACTTGAAGTCTAAATCAAAAAGATGGCAACCGAAATTCACAAAACCAAACAGAAAAAAATGAGAGCTACTCCCGAATCGAACGAAATAGAGAACAACCCCACGATCTTGAGTCGAGATGCTCGCGATAGTGCGGTGTTGGGCTGAAGGCTCGTCGGGAGGAGGGGTGCTTGTCGTTTATCGTGAGGGACAGAAGTGGCGGTGGGATGGATCTCGTGAGTAGGCGGCGCATCTCAAAGTCGCGACACAGGTAGGGATGGTGCGTTCGAGCACAATCGAGGCAAGTAGGTTTTAGTCAAGATGGTGGGGGAGTGTCATGTACTGGAGGCTCGCGATCGAGTGCAGTGGCTCGCGTTGGATTCGTAGGTCGCGTGAGGTATGCGAGGCCTTAGAACAGTGCTGTAGTCGATATCGAAGATGCAGAAAGGTACGATTTCATTTTTTGTTATAAATTTAAATTGAATAAATAAAAGTTTATACACATATACAAAGAAAGAAATTACCGCTTTGTATTTGGAATATATATACGTATATATATATATAAACACTCAGTATTTGATTTTACAGCCAATTATATATATACACAATTATTTGTTATAATTTTTATTTAATAATATATATATATATATATATATATATATATATATATATATGAATATGTACATTAAAACAGAAAGAAATATTTAAATCCAGACTTTTATATTTTTACAAATATATATATACATATATTAAATTTTTTTATAGTAAAGGAATTACTGTTTGAGAAGAAATATAAATATAAATATATTATATACATATGTATATATAAACAGTAAATATATATATGTAAATAAGCTTTTAGAAAATTGACGAAAGAAAAAATAGATTTTTATTTGTATAAGTTATTTTAGTATATGTAAGAAACAAAATAAATATGCATACACATGTTTCAATTTACTAGTTTATTCTAAAATAAATTTTAAGGTGATTTTTTTAATTAACTTATTTAAAATTTATTTTAGTCACTAAAAATAATCTGTAAAAGGAAATTAGTTCAAATAGAATTATTAGTTTAAATTAAATTGTTAGTTAATTAAATAGTGGTTAATTGTTCGATCAATTCAAATATTTATAAACCATACAAATGTTTATACAAGGTCTTGAATTAGGAACAGACAGGTCGGTTTGGATCGGGATTGCAAACAAAAACAAAGGTAAGGTCTTCTCACTCAATCGGATTACCTAGTTTAATTTAAATAGTTAAATTTAAATTATCGGATGTGCTTGGATGAATTTAATAATTTATCTGTTGGGTGATATTATATATAGTAGTGTGTATATATTGGAGTGATTGATTTCCCGCATTATATAGCGGATGAGACCCTATGCACCTCGCATAATAGCGGATGACCCTTATACCATGATATCCTGCCTTGAAGTGGGATTAGTATTTCAAATTGTTGTGCTAACATCTGTGGATGCAAGGAAACAGGTTGGAGGGATCCAATTGGATTCCTCAAAACATTGAATTTATATTATATTTCAGCGATGTGATTTATGTGATAATCTGTGATGATTATATTGATTTTTTTGGAATTGAAATTATTGAATGCTATGGCTTGATTGAATATATATTAATATTTGAGAAAATGAAAAATATACGAAGTTTGGATTTTTTTAAAGGAAACAAAAAGGGAAATTTTAAAAAGAATTTCATTTAAAATCAGGACTTAAGCAATATTTTTATTTTAGTATGAAGAAATATTCTTTTAAAAATTCAAGATTTGAATGAGTTTGGAAAATAAAGGGAGAATTTTGAAATCAAGTATGAAATTGATATTTCTGATTTAAATGTAATTTAAATCATAAATATAGGTGTTACAATTAGATTAATGGGTTTTGAAATAAATTTGGATAAGTAAATATGAGTAATTTTTTAATGGAGCAAATTTTGGAAATCGATATGGAAATTAATTTAGTGTTTGAAACTGTGTTTTGAACGAAGGAATTTATAAAATGGATTTGTAAAGTGAAATACGATATCGGTGGATATTTGGAAGTATAAATTCACGGTGGGAATTTATAAAAGAATGAGTACTTTGTTTTAAAAGTAAATAATGGTTTATTTTTAAAGGCGTGAAAGAAAAGTGTATTTCCCTGGAAAAGCCAAGTACGTTTTCAAAGCAGATTTTTAAGTATAAGTTGGAAATTTTAAAGTTGTTTTAAAAGAATGTTTTTGAGAAATTATTTATTTAAGTTGTTTAGAATTTTAAAGTTAAATATTTATTCAATTAGTTATAGTGGTAATTATTTTAAAGGGCTAATTGGTATTATGATTTAAAAAGATAATTATTAATATTTTATAAAGTAATTTTGTTTTAAAGATAGTTTTGCTAAAACTTTTATTTGGAAAACATGTATAGAATTTAATAACTTCTATTTTAAGATTGTTTTGGCTTAAGTATTACATGAGAAATTAGTATAAAATTTCATAACTAGTATTTTAAATAAAGTGTTTTAAACAGTTTTTTATTTTAAGTATTTTAAAGTATATATTTTTAGATAAAGTGATTTGAATTATTTTAAAATCTAAAGCATTTAGTCTTGGTGATTTTTCAGTGGAAATAAACAATATTTGGAATTTATTCCGCGAGAGGAAAGTGATTTGAAAACCATTTTCAAAGGGTTGAAGTGTAAGAAAATATCTTAAAAAGATATTTTGAAATAAATAATTTGAAAATTATTTAAATCTGATGGTTGTTTATGGATGTTATTTGATAGTTAAATAACCGGCTATCAATGTTGGCCTTTAAGACAACATTTGAATTTCGATGATATCGGGATCAGATTCCAAATGGTTATCCGAAAACCACATCGGATCTTAAAGGTGGATCTTTTGTTTGAAAGATTAAAAATGGAAATTAGTATCCACATGTTTTAAAATAAGCGCTCATTATTCGGAAAGGCCGAGGGAGGACATTAAGTCATAAAACTCATTTTGAATATTGATACGACGGAATTCAATGCAACTGAAGACGGTGGTTGAAGACCGGGTATTTTCGAAAATGAAAGGATTGCCTATTGATGGTCTCTACACCGAGTTGCTCCGGTATAGAGATTACCCTAGGTGATGGGAAGTGATTAGGGAATATCCAGATTTGCAAGGACTTCTTTTCTTAATTGGACGAAGTGCCTTCGGTTCCATTCAGACCCAGGATGGACTTGTATGGATGTATGTTTGACGTTAAACTTTGAGATGTAAATCCGGTTTCTATCAAATACATTTCTGTTGGTGGCGGAGAATTTATTCTCTTAGCTTAACGCCCTTCTCAAAGACGTACGAGCTCAGAGGTTATGTAGTTGTTATTTATTAGTGATGTATTCCCAATTTGGTAATGTGGCATGCTAAGTGCTGAGAATTGGTTGATCCAAGCATGGCATTTGTGAAAAGTGTAGCTTTGTGGGACGAGACTTCATCGAACCTCACACCCCGAAAAATGGTCGAAACAAGAAGGATGCGGCAAGGTGATGGGGTTCACGACCCTCAAGGTATATGCATTTCCTTCTGGATAAAAAGTGGTATTCTGGTATGGAGCCCAGATATTTTACTTATGTGGATAAAAAGTGATATTCTGGTATGGAGCCCAGATATTTTACTTATGTGGTTGTTCGAATTTGAGGCGCCTCGGTAAAGGCCGGTTACGACCGGGGGATGGCATACTCATGATAGTTACTTACCTAGTTACAGAGGTAACCCAGCCTTGTGTTGGCAGAGATCCGGCTAGGTTCTCGGGATGTCCTTCCAGAGGTGTACCCATTCGGAAAAAGGAAGTTCTTTAGCCTTGACCATTTGTTGAGAATCCAAACAAAACAATACGAGCCCTTACGATTTTAGTTGTAGAACCTGCCATTTAACATGGTAGCTATAGTAGGCATACTATAATGTACATATGCTGGCTAAGATTAATATTATACTTGCAAATGCTTTCCATACTATGCACTAATAATAATATCAAAAGGATTTTTGCGTATCAAGCATGTTTGATTAATATAAGGAGAAACCTCCCCCAATGTGTGCGGTTGCATTTGAGTGTGTGCCAGGAGACCTTATGGTATTTTCATTTTCCAAAAGCATGAACGGATTTCTTTTTGTACAAATAACTGTTTTTAGTTCTCACACTAGTCCCATGACTGACTCAGAGTTTATTGTTCACTTTTCTAAACTCTGGGTGCCCCTAATTTGCCACACGGGCAGCCTAGAATCAGGTTATCAGTAGGTTCTGGAGCTAAGTGAGGAAGTAGATGTGGTTTGGAAGTTTTTGGTTTGGAATCTTTTGGTTTCGAGCTTTTTGGTTTGGACTTTGGAGCTTTGGAAATGAAGATGCAGTATGTTGGACTCTCTTGGAAGACTCTCTTAGAAGACCGCTGTTATGTTGTATTCCGCTGTCATGTAATATATATGTGACTCTGATGATGTATTGTATAAACAGATATACTTCTTTTGTTTTAAAAATTAGTAATTTATCTATTATATATTATTTCGCCGCAATTGTGAGATTCTAATATTGTTTCTATTTCTTCTTCTACCTCTTTCTTCTTTAATCCTAATGATTCGGTTTTTCGGCATCTGATTCTTCGGCATTTGATATAGTGGACGTACTGATGTCGATTATCGGGTGTTGAAAAATCGGGTCGTTACATCCTTTGTCCTTTTGTGCTAAATGTAAAGTGTTTTAAATGTTTGTAAAGTTGTATTTATGCATATGTGTATGTTAGAAAATGTATCATGTTGCAACAACTTGACGACAACTTGTTTTGGTTGAAAACGGTGTTTTTGTTGACAAATTTTACAGTCAAAATTTGGCCTTTTTTGTTAAGCTATATATTGAAGTAAACCAAACTTTAAAATGAACTTTTTAATTCTTTAAATAAATAAAAACATGTCTCTTTATATTTTAAAATCGTATTTAATTAATATCAAAATCTCTAATTTTATAATGCATATAAAACTGACAAAATGCGACAAAGTTTGGTTATTTTTGTAAAATGATTATTAACATATTTTTAAATATATTAATATACTTTTATTATCTTTATTAGATGTTTTAAGTAATATTTAACTTATTAAATAAATATTTAAACCTATTTATTTAAGCCTTTATTTATTTTTAACAAAATTTAACTTTTGTTGATTTGTTCTAAAATTATTAATTATAAGAATAAATAATTTCTTCATTATTAACTATTATATATAACTTATTTATTTATATTTTAAACCTTTTTAAATTTAAAACAAACTAAATCTCTCACTTTCGAAGTAGCGAAATTACAGGTCGTTACAGATCGGGAGATGACTATACCCTAATAGAGTAATAGGTGCGACCCACACAGCCCTAAAGCATATACCTTGTTTTTGTCATTCCCGTTTGTGAGGCTTGAAGCTGCGCCTTACCTTTTTAGCAATCCCACTTGGAATGCTTACACTGCCTTTCAAGCGACAATGTAATATTAGCATTTGTCCATTATAAGTTGTAAATGATATGAATAAATCGAAGGCCCTGAACGGAGTCATCCATGACTCCTTATCGGTTATGACTTCAAGTACCTAGTTAGTCTCCATGTGGTCAATACTCAGAGAAGATAATGTCTCAATAGGGACGAGTCCCATTTGCTGTGCCTCGCTGATGCTGGCAAACTTTGCCAATGAATTGGCCTTCTGATTGTGTTCTTGAGGTATGCAATAGATGGCATAATAATCGAACTGATTCAATATTCCATAGGCCCGAGCGAGATAAGCGGATAGTCTCCAGTCTTTGGCCTGGTACTTCCCCCAAACTTGGCAAATGACCAATTGTGAATCGTAGTAAATCTCCACAGCAACAATTCTTAAATCTTTGGCAAGCCTTAGTCCGCCGAGAAGGGCTTCACATTTGTCTTTGTCTTTGATTGCATGGAAATCAAACTTCAAAGCATAGCATATAGATCGGCATTCAGAAGTTTCAAGCACAACCCCTGTGCTTGAGCAGCGGTCATTTGACGCACCATTAGCATGTAGCTTTTAGACATATTTGGGAGATTCACTAGTTTCGGTCAAGTTCTCTGTGATAGTAAATTCGACGATGAAGTCTGCTAGGACATTTCCTTGAATAGCTCACCTTGGTGTGTAAGTGGTGTCAAAGTGACTCAGCTCGATATTCCATTTGAGTAACCTACCAAACATCTCAGGCCGGGTAAGGACCTGTCATAACAGCAAGTCGGTGTAGGCAGTGATAGGATGAGCCTGAAAATACGGGCGGAGCCTTCTCGAGGTTATGAAAAGACGGTAAGCTAACTTCTCCAATTTTGGAAAATTTCTCTCAGCTCCGGTCAGCTGTTTGCTAATGTAATAGACTGGCCGTTGTATCCGATCCTCCTTCTAATTAAAGCAGCACCGATTGAGTTATCTGACACCGCCAAGTAGATGTACACTCTCGTGATCAGTAGGTTTTGACAGAATGGGTGGTGTGGAAAGGTGTTGAACCAGTGCTTGGAATGCGTCCTGACACTTTGTTGTCCATTGAAAGTTCTGTTTCCTTTTTCTGATTAAATCGAAGAAGGGAATGCATTTTTCGGTGGATTTTGAAATGAACCTACTTAGTGCTGCTACCTTCCCATTTAGTCTCTGAACTTGCTTTATAGTCTTTGGAGTCTTAAGATTTCTAACTGTTCAGATTTTCTCGGGATTGGCTTCGATTCCTTGAGCATTAACGATGTATCCAAGGAATTTTCCAAATGCGACCCCAAAGTGACACTTCAATGGATTGAGTTTCATTCTGTACTCTCGAAGAACGTTGAACATTGTTTCCAGGTCTTTGATATGATTGGTGGAGAATCACGACTTCACAAGCATGTCGTCCATATATACCTCTATAGTTTTCTTGATCTGGTTAGCGAACATTCGGTTAACGAGTCTCTGATAGGTTGCTCCGGTGTTCTTAAGTCCGAACAGCATCACTTTATAACAGTAGAGTGTTAAATTGATGACAAAGCTAGTATGTTCTTGATCAGGTAGCAGCATCGGTATCTGATTGTAGCCAAAATATGCGTCAATGAAAGATAAGAGTTCATGTCCGGCCGTTGAGTCTACAAGCTGATCAATCTGGGGAAGTGGAAAACTGTCTTTAGGGCAAGATTTATTCAAGTTTGAATAGTCAACGCATGTTCTCCATTTCCCATTAGGTTTCCTAACAAGTACAGATTGGAAACCCATTCCGGATATAATGCATATCATATAAAACCGTTCGACCTGAGTTTATCTACATCTTTCTTAAGGGCGGCAGATCTCTCTGGATCCATACCATGCCTTTTTTGCTTGATCGGGACATGCCGCGGGTCAATATTCAATGTGAGGCTCGCGATGTCCGGTGAGATCCTACACATGTCAGAGTGCATCCAGGCAAACATATCGAGGTATGCCAACAGAAATTCAACCAATTCTTCCTTCATCTATTGGCTTAGCTGAGATCCAATTTTTACCATTTTAGAATCATCATCGTTATCGATCAGAACATCGATCGTTAGCTCTGTCGGAGAAGCCTGACTGTCTTTGACTTCATCCTTACTTTTAGTACCTCTTAGGTCAAGATCTCTTGGGATTGCTTGTGGCACCCGGGCTTAGGCCCAGGCGTTAACTGTCAATTATTCACAAAGAGGAAGCAGAGAGATTCCTCTACGCCCTTTCCCTTCTCTTTTTGTAGCACCTCTCGTAGTTTAGCAACACAATAGGCTCGTCCAACAGCCTGGTCTCCCTAAACGACTTCGACTCCATTGTCGGTAGGGAATTTCAATGTTAGACACCAAGGGGCGATAGCGACCTTGAACTCAGCTAGGGCCGGTCGGCCCAAGAAAGCGTTGTATGGTGAGTCAATATCCAATACAATAAACTGCAATATCCAGACTCTTCGGCACTCTCCAACTCCCAACTCCATTGGTAGCTCCACCAACCCAGTGGGTATAGTCGCACTTCCATTGAAGCCATGAATACAAGACTGACAAAGCTTAAAATCTTTCGCTTCCATCTTCATTGGATCATAGGCTTGCTTAAAGAGTATGTTCAATGAACTTCCACTGTCCGCTAAGATCCTCTTCATCCAAGCAGGACCTCTCTGACCTGAAATGACTAGTGGATCAATGGTTGGGGATTAGACTCTATCGGCATCCCTGTCTCGAGATACGATGTCATCTGTCATCATTTTTTTCGTTTGGCGAGAGCCCTATCTTCCAATTTACTACAACATTCGAACCTTGCATACCGAATAGAGCTAGCATACGACTCCATTTCCCTCCAGCTTCGATCCGCTTGATGAGGACCACCACTAATAGTGTTAATCACTAACCTCTTGCCGGTACGAGCTTGTTCCTTCCGTCTAACTTGATTTGGTATTTGGTTTTGATTTGATGGGCCTGCACCTCCTAACTGCGGCGCTCGAACGAACTGCTCCAACTTTCTTTCTCGGATCAACTTCTCGATAATACCCTATAGATGACAACACTCGTTCGTATTTGTAGCCATAACTATCGTGAAATCTACCAAACTTTCCAGTTTGAATCTGTTTCTCTGACGATTGCTTCGGAGCAGGTTTCTTATATTGGATAGTGTTACAAGTTTGCAAGTACACATTTTCCAGAGATGTATTTAAATGAGTATATCTGTCAAACATGGAAGCTCTATGCTGCGGCCCGCGATTCTAATCTTGCTTCCTACCCTAATTTCCATTGCCTTTCTGCTGATTCTACTTATTCTGTATGTTAATTGTACCTTTTCGAAACTCTCCCCGATTTATTTCATGGCGACATTGCTTTGGATTCCTTCCACGCTAGGCCCTGCGCCATTCTTTTTCCTAGATTGTTTCGCATCCTCTCTTCTCAAGAACTAAGCTGCCTTGGAATAGAAATGGTCCAATGACGTAGGGGTTTTTCTGGACAACCAGTTGCCAAATACGGAACCTGGATCGATTCCCTTAGTCAGGGCCATCAGAATGGAATTGTCATTAGTATTACTGATCTCAACGCACATAGCGTAAAACCTCTCCAGATAACGTCTAATTGTCTCTCTGGGAGCTTGAGTGACACCGGGCAAGGTATTAACATCTTTGGGCCTTTTGACATGCATGCGAAACTATTCAACAAACTTCAGTGCCAACTGGTTGAAACATGAGAGAGATCGGGGTGGTAGGCGAGTAAACCATATAATCACAATGCCCCTAAAGAGATTGGGAAACTTCGGCACTTGACCGCATCATTAGCCCGTGCGACATTCATTAACCATTTATACTATAAAATGTGCTGGTTAGGGTCAGAGCCCCTTTCATAAACCGGTGAGTTGGCATTCTAAACCGCTGAGGCATTTCAGCGTAGAGGATGTCATCGGTGAAATGGGTATGAATCCAGGAGATTCCCCAGTCATCATTGGTGAGGTCTTGGATTTCATGGATCATCTGACAGATCATTGTTGGGATGTCTGGCTTATAAACATTCTAGGCATGTTGAGCCAAGGTGTGGTCGGGTTCCACAATGCGAGGATGGACCAGTCATGGTCGATGGTCCATATCTCGCCTCCTTGGCTCTAGGTCTTCATGAACATAAGGCTCAGGAGTATAATCACGCTGGCGACGATTCAGATCCGTCCGGTTTTGAGTGTCAGCTCCTAGCTTAATAGCAGCGGCAGTAGCGTGGTTATCAGTAGTGTGATAAGGAACTGTCCCTCCTCGAGAGGAGGGTCCGGTATGGTAGTTGGTTGACAGACTAACTCTCGGTTGCCTAAGATTCAAATTGCGCTGATGTCCGGTAGCCTTTGAATAGCTTCCATCCAGCCGTGGGAGCGTGGATATGTGATTGTAATCAGAAGAAGCTGAACTTTTAGTGGATGAATAGGAAGCCTGATCTCTTCTAGATCTCCTTCATCTTTCATGGTTCGACCGATTGGTTAACTCCGCATTGGCACAGAGCTGCTGGCGGCTTTGGGTCTGCTCTTGCATCAGTAGTTGGAACTCCTCCCTGGTGATAAGGCCTTTAGATCCGAAGGTCCGACATCATTCTGGTCTGTAGAGGGAAGTTGTGTGGGGTTCTTCCTATCCCGTCCTTCTGGATCTGTAGTGGTTGAGGTAGTCCTAGTAGCGACTATGGTGAATAGTGAAGTTCTCACCTAGACTTAGTGCAATTCTGGATAGGATGGAAGAACTTCTAGGCTTGAGATCTGGATCTTGTCCTTAGCTTCTTGCAATCCAACATCGGTATTAGATCCAATGAGCAGGAGTAAGGTGGGCTTTCTCAATGAAAACACCAAAGTGTTTGTACCAAAATAGGGCACAACACTCTTCGGATGTGTTTAAAGAGATAAAATGAAGAATGTAAATATAAAATGAGGCAGATCTAACAAATACACTAATTAACAGATAAGAAAAAGTGTTGAAACAAACGAATTTAGAGTGGTTCGGCATATGGCCTACGTCCACTATAGAATGATTGATGTTTATTGATTATAACTCACTGGTTACAAAAGATTTACAATAATACAATCGAAGTACAATAGCAATTTTGGCAAAGTATCTGCATGGAGAGGCCAAAAGTCCATTTTCTTTAGGTCCAGGTTCGCTATTTATAGGTGTAGGCTGCAAATATTTGGCTCAAATCTCGGAAGACTCCTTCTATCACGTGGGTGGGCCCACCAGATCGATCCAATGTTGATTGGTATCGATACATGATCGATACACACTCATTTCGTATCGATCCTAAACACATCCATTTGGGCCGAGATTGATCATGAACCAAATAGAGGTGGTACGCAAGCTCTTGTGAAAATTTGGTGACATTTGGACTTGTAGATTTTGAGTTATGATCTATCCAAGCTTGTATTTGCAAAATACTGCCGAGTTCGTATCGATATAATTTGTATCGATGGCTTCGTATCGATGCTAGCTCACATCGACCAGATGATGTAGCTCTATATTCTAGGATCGATCCACTTTTCATGCCAAGTGACCGAGTCTTCCACTTGAACGTGTTTTCTTCGTATCGATCTAGTGCAACTCCTTTCGTATCGTTCTTTTGCACTATATTTTATATCGATGTTCCGTGCTCTACTTCGTACCGATGATGTGTAGTTACTTCGAATCGATGTTATCGGTTTCGTTTCGTATCGATGTTTGGAGCCGCTTCGTATCATTGTAGCCTAACTTCTTTCATATCTATCATCGAGTAGTTGGTTTCAGATCCATCATTGGTGGCACATTTCGTATCAATGTATACGAACTGTGTAAATGATCGATACAAATTGTGCATAGGTGGAAGTGATATGAAACATCTTCAGGTGATGGATACGAAATAGAGCAGGCGTGATGGATATGAAATAGGGCAGGTATGATGAATACGAAATGGTGCAGACATGATGTATACCAAATCCCATTGATACGAATTAGATTGGTCTTCTTGATTTTGATCGATCAATATCTTGAGCATATGAACTCCAAAAGACTTGAAATTTAGAATGTTGGCTTTCATAGCTTTGCTTGTCATGTCATATCAATTGTAGCTTGATTCAGAATTTGGAAAAATTTAACAGTATCCATAATGAACCTATGTATAACCAATCCCCAAGACGAACTGTCTTTGGTTTCTATTTAATTTCTTAGTGTCACGACCTTACCAAAAAGTGGGATAACAGTTGGCGAGTGGTTTATCATCTTTGAACCGCTTATATATATGTTTCTAAAGGTTTTGGATCCCTTTTTAAAGTTAAAAAATAAGGCTTACTACTGATTTTAAACCGAAGTAAAAATGAATTAAAATAATTTAAAGTGGTTTAATCATATTGTTTAATGGATGTTTGCTCATATATATGTTGGCTATGTTAGAGATTTGTTTTGGGATGAATCGTTAGGTTTTGATGTATGGTTGCATGTTTGGATGAATATTGAACACTTTTGATGTATGTTTGGATGTTGTTTTGTATGTTTGAATGATTGTAAATGCATATCAGATCAAATAGGAGGTGGGAATTGATTCTATGGCCAAGGGTCTCCGCATAGAAGGATAGACAATGTGCTCTTCGACTAAATGCACAAAGCATTTGAGATCCATAAACGAAGGATTGGATTTTGATAAATTGACTCTGGAGTGTTTGGGGTCATACAAAGGTATTGGCATAGCACGCGGATCAAAGTGGTAAGTGCAGCAATTGAAGTGTGTGAAATTTAAAGTGCTGGAAATACTATAGGATAGGTGTTCGACAAGTTGTGGTTAGCTCAGCTAAGGCATTGTCATTGGTAGAAGTGTGGTTAGGGTGTATGTGCCAAGTAAGAAATTTTGTCTGGTGATGAATTTCAGGTCAGGGGCAGAAAAACTCCAGGCAAAGCAATGAGAGACTTCAGTTTGGGAATGATTGGTCGCTTGGTTTAGTGATTGGTACCGGACCCAAATTCTTGTTTGAATTTTAGCTTCGGTCCGATAGCCTTATTACTTTGACCTGATCACGATAAGAACTGGGAAAGGAGCAGTGTACTGGGACATTTGAGCCTCTACACCAAAGGAGTACCATTACAGCATACTCTACATGCATGTTGGGTACCGAAGGTGTAGGGCGGCAGTCACAAACTTTATCCTTAGTTAAACACCTATTTTCTAGAAACTCATCTAATTGTAATATTCAAGTGACTGCCCTAGTATTGGTTGATTATTCATGTTAACAAAAAGTGAGCTCTGATACCAATATTGGATTACGTGCATTGGCAATGGGGCAAAAGGGAGAAACTTAAAAAAAATTCTTTTATTAATTGCACTAGGTCTTATTTTTTGTTTACGTGAATAATCAATCTAGACCAAATCTTATTTAAAGATAATTAACAAAAGTTATTTTTTTATTTTTTAATCAATTTTTTTAAAACTCTAATGTGTATATTTTAGTATATCATGACTTAAATCAATATATTTAATATGTTATATACACATTATTTCAGTTCAACTTTAATTCTGTTCTATCATATTTAGTTTGTTCAATGTTCACATTCATAATGCAAGTATTATAAATATTATAAACTTAACTATGGCATATAACTGCAACTATCAACATTTCATACATATATGTGTTATAACCATTGTGGTTTATGGTTATAATTAGGGGAACCTTGCCAAGGATTTAACAGATTTCATCATGATAAGTGATATTACATATATAAAAATATTTATTATTTTCGACCATTGATAAAATGAATATACTTATATTAATCTTATCATCAACAATGTTTTTTAGTTTTAAATTTATATTATATATATTTATAAAGCCAAAATATATTTATACATATGTATTTATATCTAATATATATACACATTAGTATATTTGTATTTATTTAAAATTTGGAATCTAAATGATTTTGACTAATTCAAACATTTATCAAAACAATATGTAATGATTTTCTTAAACTAGAAATACATTTATGCATTTATATAAAACCAAATGATAATAAAATCCTTATTTCTAATCTCGATAATAAAATGAAAAAGTTTTTCTGGTTTAATAACAGGAAATTATTGTAAAGGACAAAATTTCACAGCTTTTTAGCCTCAAGGACAGACCTTCAATATTTTATCCTGAAGGACAACTTTCTGTAGGTATCAGTTTTTAGTTATTGATAGCAGTTTTTAGGTATCAGTTTGTAGTTATCGGTAGCAGTTTTTAGGTATCAGTTTTAGCCTGGTAGCAGTTTTATTGTCCTTATGAATAATTTTGGAAAATGTTTGTCCTTATGAATAAATTTTAGAAGAATGTTTGTCCTTGTGGTAAAAATATTGAGGTCGTGTCCTTGAGGCAAAAAATATACAAATTTTTGTCCTTTAAAATAATTCCCCCGTTTAATAAACCCAAAAACAATAATCAAATTTTTGTTTTGTAAAACCCAAAGACAATATTTTTACTCGAAATTAAGTCATTTCATTATATATATTGATATATGTTGGCCATGAGAAAAAATATTTTTTAGTTAATATATAAATATAATTATATGTTTATATTTATTTATTTATTTTATTTATGTATATATTTTTGTCATATTAATTTCAAAAAAAAATTCTAATCTGATTTGGCCTGAAAATAAAATTTCGCATAGACATAATTATGGAACTACTTATTTGAAAAAAACCATGTATCCTTTTATCCATCAGTTATTGATAGGTCGGTTGCTAGCTATTCTTGTTTGGATCAATTACCTTGTCTTTGAAGCCGGTGTGCATTAACGGCTTTAGGGCTTTCACCAATTCTCTAATGGAGACTAGGTTTATTTATTTTTTGTGTGACTTGAATGGGAGAAGGTGGGGCAATTTATAACCGCTATAAGATCAAATATCTCCCACCATTTCTCTCTTTTGAACCCAAATCTCATCCACTTATAGACCAAGTCAAATGCCTTCCTTTGCTTCTTATTGTGGCTAGTCATACCTTTCATTTTGGCTTGGATGGTGTCTGGCCTAATTGATTTAAAATATATTGATTATTAATTAATTAGTGAATTATACATATTTACTCCAAAATTGGGTAAACACTTCTAAGTCATTGTTGGTAGAACTATGAATACAAGGTGTAAAACATAGAAATTTCTGTACATGGTTTGTTTGATTTTATAGAGCAGATTACACAGGAAATAGATTGCTAGAATAGAAAGAACAGACAAATATACAGTGGTTCAACTGAATAATGTCAGCATCCACTTTTAATTTTTACTACCTTTCTTATAAATTTCTAGTACCATGTTGGAAATACAAAATTCAATTATGTTGTATAAAGAAAAGTAAAATAATGCAGCAAGTTGATCGGTTCGGTAGTATTCTTGTCTGGTCCAGTAGTTGTTCGTAGTCAAGTGCTCTATAGCTTCTCCGTCATAACTACTTATACGTTGGGGTATTTGTAGGTGTAAGAAATATAATTGTTAGCTCGGTAATCCCTTAAAAATAGGCAATTTCCATATGTGAACGGTTCATTTTGACATGCTTGGTTCGAGTGGAATAATAGGTCTGGTTGGATTTTTTACTAATTGCCTACCAAGCCAAATTTCTTGTTTAGTAGTTCTCCACCGGACCGAATTTTCTGATCGGTGGTAGGCTGCCATCAGACCATTTCGTTTCTTAATTACCAAACAGTTGCACTGTCTTTTTGCCAAACCAACTACTTAGTCTTCCATATCTGTCCCCAACATTAGTTTCTCACCCACTTCCCACTAACATGAAGGAACATTGCATGATCGTCCATATAATGCCTTAAATGGTATCATATTGATTCTAAACCGATAACCTTCGTTGTATGTGAATTCTTCGGAATGTAAGTGTAACAAATTACATCCCAGTGGGCTTGAATTTTTGCTAAATCAAAAACCCAAGTCCACCAAAATACAGATCGTTAGTTTGATATTCTACAAATAAAACAAAAGCATGCATATCGGAGCATTAACAACATAACTCATACGGGAATAACAAAATATAATAAGTCACATAGCTACTGACCAAGGTTTCTCACTTCCAAAGTCTAGTGTTCCTATCAGCACCGAATATGCATAGCCCCAGTACCTGCCATTCAAGATATCGCGTAGTTTGTAATGAGGAAGGGGTCAGGATAACTTTTTGGTGATTGGAAAAATTATACACATTATACATAACACTGGTTTATGTCGATTGTTCTTTATCACCTATTATGTCTTTTAATATTTAAGTAGTCATCTCGACTCCACGTCCATATTTGATATGCCCCTTCTGCCCACAGTAGATTATAGCTACATACATATATATATAAATTTAAGTACCACGGTCCTTTATTGGGCCTAGATACTATTCCCACTATTATCGCTAAATCAGCACCCCATTAGGATCCATTGTCCTCGCTGTGTCACGATCTCATCACTGTGTATATCGAGTAACTCCCGTAGTGCCTAATGACGACATTTCAAATATTTTTTTGTACCCTATATCGCTTTAGGGATTTACTATTTGTCTACTTACTATTGTCGACTCAGCTCCACAGACTACCCCATTCATTTTGAAAGATCTCTTTATAGGTTAACTAGCCTTACCCTAACAAACAAACTAGCAAACAACTATGGCGGTACAGTTCCCAACTTGCCCTACCCTAGTAAAACATAGCCCAGTTAGGTTTAACCCTCTATTTCCCATTGGTCGCTAAAGACCGATGACGTTCTCACCCTATGACAGTTCTATTCCTGATTCGGCACTAACATGCCATCATAATATTAATCTTACTCGTTATCCGATTTCGATCGCCTATTACAATCATGACAATATCCCCCTCTTTTATAATTTAAGCAGGCTCCTTCATCTACAGAGGTACTCCTTCATCTGTATGCAAGCTTATACTCTTCACTGGTCCTATGGTTGGATAAAAGTTATGGTTCTAAATAGTCCCAGGATTTATAGATAACTTGTTAATGAAATCATATTGGGATTTCAAGATTTGGTTAGTTTACATTGATTATTAAACATAAATTAGAATTTATTATAAATTAAATGGGAATTAGACAATATTTTAATACACTGAAATTTATTGTGTAATAATATGAATGTCTATAAATTGTCTGAAAATACAAATAAAACTGTATTGGTTGACATAACAAGAATGTAAACAAAAAGCAAGAGATGTACAAAATAAGGAAATCATCATATTTTGTATTGCTTATTCCATTAGAAAAATAAAAGATAATACTTTGATATTTCACACATAACACAAGTCCTCTTTTAGGTAGTTTATAGAAAATTATAATACTAACAACTTCCTTTGGGAAAAAAGTAATCTAATGTATTAAGGTACAAAAATCCTTAAGTATAACTAAAGTAATGTAAATGGGAATAATAACAAACAATTTAAATGGAAAACCTAAAGTATGTATTTAAGATGGCGTAGGAAACAAACAGTAAACAAAGAAGGTACAATTGAACGAATAGGGAAGCAATAAGTCTAAATAGGCAATTAAAGAGAGATATTGGTTAATAAGGAAACAGTAGATTTCATCCAATAGTGATGAGTGAAAGGGAAATAATACATGACAAGTCAATAATAGAAATGGATAACAACTGATAGTAAATGACAAGAATAAATCAAAAGTAAGTTATGTAAGCTTTATTAAGCATCAACGGTTGAATGTAAAGAAAATTAAGAGTTAAATAGATGTACGTTCAAGTATACGTTCTCACGGACATGAAATATATATGTGTGTAAATAACTTAGTATGAATAGAATGACATTAGTCATTAGTATGGGTTGGAATGCGAGATCACTAGTGTTACACAATAGAAGTCTACCACCACAAGGAGCTACTAGCAGTTGTGTAACATTATGCGGATGTGGGACATCCAAACGTACACAATATCTATCAAGTTTACAGTTTTCCATAACATATATGCATATTTTCCATAATCATTACGCGTATTTAAATATCCCATTCATGTCTTAAATCAATTGTTTACGTGTACAAAATTATATGTTGAATTTTGGCGACACTATATGGGGATTTGTAGAGGTCGGAAGTAGCTTCGCAACGGAGAAAACGGTTCGCAACTCGGAGTTCGAAGGTGGAAGTTATAACAGAAAAGGCGAAGTGGGCGAAGTTGGGGCAGAGCTTTCATTCAGACGTCTGACCAAAAGGTTCAGACGTCTGATTTGAGACAGAAATGCTCCCAGAGCATTCTGTCAGACGTCTGACCAAATGGGTCAGACGTCTGGTCTAAAGCGAAGTTTCTCTAGTGAGTTAAGCCAGACGTATGACCTTTTGGTCAGATGTCTGGAACGGCTTCTTTCGATTTTTCTTCGTACGGACTTGGATGAAAATTTGCGATATCTGCTGGGGCAATTTTGAAACATTGCCTAGGGTTTCTATTCTTCTATATAAGCTAGCCTCAGGTTTCAGATCTATATGTGTGCAAGAAACTGCAAGAGATTAGCCTCCACCAAATTAGGGTTTATCAAAACCTAATTTTCTTCAATTCTCTTCTCCACAAATTCAATTTCTAATTAGAAGTTGATCATTGTATTCAATCTCTTGTACTCTTCTCATCAATATTAATAAAAGCTGTCTCTTAAAGTGGATGTACACTAACACAACTTTAGTGGAACCACTATTAATCGCTGTGTGATTTATTTTTGTTATTTCTTTGATTTCTATATTGTTTGTTTGGAATTGTGATTGCTTTTGGATTGGTTGAAATCAAAATTGAGTCGTTTATTGGTTGTTTTTACACTTCTTACCACGATCCTGTCTTCCGCTGTGCTTGTGTGGTTTTGATTTGAGTGGTCTTGTGTTGGAATCCCGCATCAACATTTGGTATCAGAGCATTGGTGTTTGTAGGTGGTTGTAGAAATGCCTGAATCAAGTAGTAACTCTAGTAGCTCCTCAATGGGTAATCCAAGTGGTGTAGCTCCTTATGTGCGTGGCTCGTACGCAGCTTCAGAATCACAATTGGTAATAGACAAGTGGAATAGCGACAATGATTTTGAAAAATGGCAATGGAAGATGAAAGCGGTTCTAAGGAGGAATCAGGTGCATCGGGTAGTGTTTGACACACATTTGTTGCCAGCGGACCTCTCAGATATTGAGAGAGAGGAGATGGAAGAGTGAAAATTCACTACACTTCAACTTGCTATGGGAGAGAATGTTATCTCTAAAATTAGTGGTGAGACAACCGCTAAGGGTATTTGGGACAAGTTGGAGGAATTGTATATGATGAAGTCATTGACAAATCGTTTGATCTTATTGCGGACGTTCTTCACCTATAAGATGAAGGAAGGTACTTCGTTGAAGGCGCACTTAAACATTTTTGATGATTTGCTAATGAGATGAAGGCGGTAGATTTGAAGATTGAGGAAGAGCAAAAGGAAATGATATTGTTGTGTTCATTGCCAGATCGCTATACAAGTTTCTCAAATAGTTTGATCTATAGCCGAGATACATTGACTCTTGATGATGTCAAGTCGGGTCATCTAGGCGAGAAGTTGCGAGATCAAATGAATGAGTTAGGTGATGGAAGTAGTGGTGCTAGTAGTGGTCATGGCTTATTTGTGGAGAAGGAGAGGTATGTGCAGATGGAGAACCGGGGGCGTTCTAAATCAAGAAACCCCGATTGGAGAGGAAAGTCGAAGGAAAGAAAAGGCAAGTGCTATATTTGTAGGAAGCCCGATCATTGGAAGAATGAGGGTCCGGAAGAGAAGGAGGCAAAGAAGGAAGTAGCATCTTCATCAGTAGCAGTGGAGAGTGGAGTTGGTGAGGGAGATATAGATGTTTTGTTGGCGGTAGCATCAGATGTTTCGGGTAGCGATTGGGTGCTCGATTCTGGGGCGTCTTATCATATGACGCCAAATAGAAATTGTTTTTCTTCTTACATCAACAAAGAAGGAAATTCAGTTGTTATGGGAAATGGTGCTATTTGCAAGTCGAAAGGCATTGGTTCCTTGCAAATTCGGATGTTTGACGGAGTGGTTTGTACTCTCACTAATGTGCACTATGTTCCGGGACTTACGAAGTCTCTTATCTCTTTGGGGCAGCTGGATTCTTTAGGTTGTAAGATCACTATTGAGAGTGATAGCTTGAGGGTTTTAGGGCACTTGTGGTGATGAAGGGTGCAAGGACTCATGGTATTTATTTGCTTCTAGGAGTGACTATAGAAGGTGAAACTTGTATAGGAGTTGATGGTTCTCATGGCTTGGATGCGGCTAGGTTGTGGCATTTGAGGTTGGGTCATGTCTTGGAGAGGAGTTTAGATGTTCTTCGAAAAAAAAGATGATTGATGGAGAAAGTTCCAACAAATTAGAGTCTTGCGAAGAATGCATCATGGGGAAGCAAACTAAAGTTTCATTCGGTGAGGGAAAGCATGATTCGAGAAGGGTTCTTGAGTATGTTCACAAGGATGTTTGGGGACCGCCACCTGTAGCTTCTTTAGGTGGAGCTCGCTATTATATTTCCTTTATAGATGACTTTTCTCGGAAAGTTTGGGTGTATGTAATGAAAGCCAAGTCGGAGGCATTTGCAAAGTTCAAAGCATGGTAGGCTTTTGTTGAAAATGAGAGTGGAAAGTCTTTGAAGGTTCTTAGATTTGACAATGGTGGAGAGTATGTTTTCAGAGAATTTTTGGATTTTTGCAAGCATCATGGTATTCGGAGGCATTTTACTACACCTGGAGATCCGCAGTTGAATGGTGTTGCGGAGAGAATGAATCTTACTCTACTTGAGAAATCTCGATGCTTGAGATTGACATCGGAGTTGGCAAAGGGATTTTGGGCTGAAACTTTGTCAACCACAATGCATATTATTAATCGAATTCTGTGCTCAGCTATTGGTAACAAAATTCCGGAGGAAGTGTGGAAGGGATAGAGCATTGACTTGAGTTATCTTCGTGTGTTGGGAAATCCGGTTTATGTGCATGATCCGAGAAATGATAAGCTTGAACCAAGAGCTTTCAAAGGGATTTTGCTTGGCTATACGGATGGAGTAAAAGGCTATCGGATTTGGAATCCGGAAACGAAGAAGGTAGTGAATACTCGTCATGCTACTTTTGATGAGTCGGTGATGTTCAAGGAGAATGTGAGCTTATCGGATGTTTCGGATTTGATTCATGGTGAATCAAAGGAGAAGGAAATTATTTCCATATTTTGTCCAAGAAAAAGAGAGAGCAGAGTAGTAGGAGATGCTTATGAGGAAGTAGCGGTTGATGTTACATCACAAAGTCCACAGGGTGCCTCTAGTAGTGTTGGTGATGTACATGATTCTTGAGAAGACTCGTATCAAGGTGGATTCGAAGGGATTTTAGATGATGGTATTGCTACTCGGGTCGGTTGTCGTACTATAAGACCACCCAAAAGATATGGTGATTGGAACTATCTTAGTTTTTATGATAATTTGAACTATGCTCTTCATGTAGTCCAAGATGAGCCGATGGACCTTGATGATGTCATGAAGTCGAGTGATAGCTCGAAATGGAATTGTGCCATGGAAGAAGAGACGCAATCACTATTGAAGAATCAAACTTGGGATTTGGTTTCACTTCCTAAAGGAAACCGTGCTATTGGGTGCAGATGGATATACAAGGTGAAGGACGATGGAAGATACAAAGCTAGGCTAGTAGCTAAGGGGTTTGCACAAAGGAAGGGAAAGGAGTATGATGAGATATTCGCACAGGTTTTGCGCCATACTTCTATCCAGATATTAGTAGCTATTGTTGCTATTCACGACTTGGAGTTGGAGCAACTAGATGTGAAGACCGTCTTCTTACATGGGGACTTGGATGAAGACATCTACATGGTGAACCAGAAGGTTTTATTGTAGATGGTAAGTCAAATTTGGTTTGTAAGTTGAAGAAATCACTATATGGTTTAAAGTAATCACCTAGACAATGGTACAAGAGGTTTGACCATTTTATGCTTGAAAATGGTTTTGAAAGAAGCATCAAAGATGCTTGTGTTTATTTCAATAAGTTAAAAAAATGATTGTTGGCTGTATTTACTCTTGTATGTGGACGACATGCTCATTGCCTCTAAGGATAAGAATGAAATCAACAATCTAAAACTGAGTTTGAAATCGGAATTCGAAATGAAGGATCTTGGAGAAGCAAGAAGGATATTGGACATGGAAATTGTAAGGGATCGAGAGCATTTTGAGTTGAAACTAACTCAAAAGGAGTACATTGAGAAAGTGCATTGTCAATTTAGCATGGAGATTGCAAAGGCGTTAAATACAGCTTTACCTTTGCATACGAAGCTTTCGAGTAAAGGATCACCTATCTTGGAAGAAGGAAAGACATATATGGGAAAGGTGCCATATGCTAGTGCGGTTGGAAGTCTAATGTATGCTATGGTGTGTACAAGGCCCGATATTGCAAACGCCATCGGGATGGTTAGTCGATACATGGCTAATCCGGGGAAATCGCATTAGGAAGCTGTGAAGCTTATATTGAGATACTTAGAGGCACATCATCTCATGGTCTTGTTTTTGGTGGTAGTAAGGTGATGGATTGCAAGTTTGTTGGTTATTGTGATTCAGACTACGCTGGTGATAGGGATTGAAGAAAATCAACTTCCGGATATGTCCTCACACTTGGGGGTATAGCCATAAGTTGGAGATCTAGATTGCAGACCGTAGTTGCTTTATCCACTACGGAGGCGGAGTTGATAGCCGCAGTGGAGGCATCAAAGGAGGCACTCTATTTGAAGCGATTGTTGTGTGACTTGGGATTCGGGCATGATAGTATTGATGTTTGATGCGATAGCCAGAGTGCTATCCACTTGGCAGAGAATTTGGCGTTTAGCTCATGGACTAAGCATATTGAGGTGAGAGAGTCATTTCTAGTAGCCATGGATGAAGATAAGCAAGCATATCTTCGGAAAGTGCACACAAAGGATAATGCGACGGATATGTTCACTAAGGCATTGCCGATTGGAAAGTTCGAGCATTGCTCGAACTTGATTCGCTTGGAGAAGTGCTAGGTGCCACGGGGTGGCACGATTAAGGGAGGAGCTTGGTGGTAGATGAGGAAGAGTACCAGTGAGAGATCGAGGTTTTATCTTCTTGGTAAATGCTAGTCTTTAATGAGATAGCTTAGGATTTGGATGTTTTCAACATTTCATTAGCGAGCGGGGGCTTTTCCGGAGCTCGTTGGTGGAGTGTAATAGGCAGTGGCTTTGCCGGAGCTTATTGGGAAAGCATTCATGTTTGGTTGAAGGTAAAAGAGGTGATAGTAGGTGCTATCGGTTGTCGTTGATGGTATGGTACCATTAGAATAGAAGATAGATATAGTGTCGAGATAGAGTGTTGAATTTTGGCAACACTATATGGGGATTTGTAGAGGTCGGAAATAGCTTCGTAACGGAGAAAACGGTTCGCAAATCGGAGTTCGGTGGTGGAAGTTATAAGAGAAAAGGTGAAGTGGACGAAGTTGGGGCAGAGCTTTCATTCAGACGTCTGACCAAAAGGTTCAGACGTCTGATTTGGGACAGAAATGCTTCCAGAGCATTCTGTCAGACGTCTGCCCAAATGGGTCAGACATCTGGTCTAAAGCGAAGTTGCACCAGTGAGTTAGCCCAGACGTCAGGAACGACTTCTTTCGTTTTTTCTACGGATTTGGATGAAAATTTGCGATACCTGCAGGGGCAATTTCAGAGCATTGCCTAGGGTTTCTATTCACCTATATAAGCTAGCCTCAGGTTTCAGATCTATATGTGTGCAAGCAACTACAAGAGATTAGCCTCCACCAAATTAGGGTTTATCAAAACCTAATTTTCTTCGATTCTTTTCTCCACAAATTCAATTTCTTATTAGAAGTTGATCATTGTATTCAATCTCTTGTACTCTTCTCATCAATATTAATAAAAGCTCTCTCTTAAAGTAGATGTACACTAACACAACGTTAGTGGAACCACTATAAATCGTTGTGTGATTTAATTTTGTTATTGCTTTGATTACTATCTTGTTTGTTTGGAATTGTTATTGCTTTTGGATTGGTTGAGATCAGAATTGAGTCGTTGATTGGTTGTTTTTACACTTCTTAATACGATCCAGTCTTCCGCTGTGCTTATGGGGTTTTGATTTGAGTGGTCTCGTGTTGGAATCCCGCATCAAAATTATGTATCCAATTTATGACTTTTATCTAGGCATAAATGAATCAGATCTACAACGATATAAATCCAATATTATTACTAAATATGTAATTTACAACTCACCTTGCTTTGGCTTTCCAATTCTTCAGATCTAGATCCATTCCATTTTTATTTGACTTCCTCTTACTTTAAATCCAAAATATAAAAAAGCGTATACACCTGTTAGGATTATACATATGAGGAAAGGATTGAATTAAATTTAGATTTAAGTTTAAGATTCATGATTTGCCTTTGTTTTTGTGTTTTGAATTGAACCTGTTCTTCTGTTCTCTTATTATCCACTTTTCTCCACTTATATATAATAGTATTACTACTTTGAGGATTCTAGAAATTATAGAGAAAAGAAAATGGTAGGGCTTCGCTCTGTGACGTAGAAAATATGAAAAGAGAAGTGAGAAACTACGCCGATATTTATAGGCTCTAGAATCAAAATTATGGGTTAGTAAAAATTTATTAAATCTGGGCCATATAGGCCATTTATTATTGTCGTTTTTACCTAGGAAACAGTCGACCGCTTATAGCCTTTGGTCGACTTAGATGACTTATCGGTCGACCTATAGCTTGTTTAACATGTTAATTAATCACCGCCTTCGATTTATTTATTTTATTCCTTCTTCATACGACCGATATAATCTCTTTTGGGGAAAAAGTAATTCAAATGTATTATAGTATTAACAATTTCCTTTGGGGAAAAAAGTAATTTTAATGTATTAAGGTATAAAATCCGTTAGTATAACTAAAGTAATGTAAATGGAAATAATAACAAATAATTTAAATGGAAAACCTTAAAGTATGTAATTTTAGATGGCATAGGAAACAAATGGTAAACAAAGAAGGTACAATTGAATGAACAGGGAAGCAATAAGTCTAAATAGGCAAGTAAAGAGAGATATTAGTTAAAAAGAAATAGGAGATTTCATCTAATAGTGATGAATGAAAGGGAAATAATACATGACACTTAAGTCAATAAACTAGAAATGAATAATAAATGATAGTAAATGACAAGAATAAACCAAAAGTAAGTTATGTAAGATTTATTAAGCATCAATGATTGAAGTAAAGAAAAGTAAGAACTAAATAGATGTATATTCAAATATACATTCTCATGGGAATGAAATATATATCTATGTAAATAACTTATATAAACAGAATGACATTAGTCATTATTATGGGTTGGAATGTGTGGCCACTAGTGTTACACAATAGAAGTCTGCTACCGTAAGGAGCTGCTAGTAATTGTGTAACATTATACTGATGTGGGACATCCAAATGTATATAATATCTATCAAGTTTAGGGTTTTCCATAACATATATGCATATTTTTCATAATCATTATGCATATTTGAATATCTCATTCATGACTTATAACAATTCTTTATGCGTATAAAATTAAATATACAATTCATGATTTTTATCTAGGTAAAAATGAATTAGGTCTACAACGATATAAATCCAATATTATTACTGAATGTTTAACTTACCACTCACCTTGCTTTAAATTTCTGATTCTTCAGATCTAGATCCATTTCCTTTTTATTTGACTCCCTCTTACTTTAAATCCAAAATACAAAATAGGGTATACACCTGTTAGAATTATGGATAAGAAGAAATGATTGAATTAGAATTAGATTTAAGTTTAAGGTTCACGATTTACCTTTGTTTCTGTGTTCTGAATTGAGCCTGTTCTTCTCTTCTCTTATTCTCCACTTTTCACCACTTATACATAATATAATAGTATTACTACTTTTAGGATTCTTGAAATTGTAGAGAAAAGGAAATGGTAGGGCTCCGCTCTGTGACCTAGGAAATATGAGAAGAGAAGTGAGAAACTGGGCCTATATTTATAGGCTCTAAAATCAAAATTACGCGTTAGTAAAAGATTTATTAAATCTGGGCTATATATGCCATTTATTATTGTCGTTTTTACCTAGGAAATAGTCGAGTGCTTATAGCCTTTGGTCGCCCGCTAACGGTCGACCTGGATGACTTATTGGTCGACCTATAGCTTGTTTAACACGATTATTAATCACCATCTTCGATTTGCTTACTTTATTCCTTCTTTACACAACCAATATTATCTCCTTCCTATTACCAGTGTCTTACGATTTAAGTTAATGTTGACTATCTGTAAACTTTAACTGATACTAGTTAACGTTAGTTAATTAGTTTTATTTCCATTATTATATATATATATATATATATATATAATTATTTTTGACTCGAAAAGTTCAAACATTAATAGCCTTTTTATTTGAACTCCAATCAGTATACTTTGCTTATGGAAGTTGATCAGAAAATCACCACAAATCCAAAGGTGTAAGTTTGGTAGCCAAATTGTAACATTTGTAAAATTAATATTTACAGCATTATTATTTATTTGTTAAATTCTTTTTAATTAATTAGCGTTAAAATTATAGGGTGTTACATTCTTCCCCAGTAAAAGAATTTCATCTCCGAAATTCCTCGAGGACTGAAGAATATAACATAATGTACAACCATTCTTAACTAAGTGCACAAATTTTTTTGCAACCAATTGTGTACAAGTGCATAGTGTATCGCAACATATATGAGATGCATGGGGAATAATTCTAATCGGTGCTTCTTACATAAATGCATCCTTTTCAAACAGTTTTGAAACTATGGTGCAAACAACCTAAATATACTGGCAGTTCTATATGTTGCAAATTTTGAAAATCAAAAACTTGTTTTTGCATTCAAATTTCCCACACTTGAATGAATAAAAGTATAGTTCAACCGACTTTTCATCCAATTCCTACCAGCCAACATTCTACTAGCACGTCATTGCTAACATCCAAGTTTGAAAAATCTAATTTTCTAAACCTATTTTTGTTTATTCGAGAAAAGGGTTTAGATGCAAAATTCCATATTTCCATCCCTTTTCTCTTGGGTACCCCCCTTCCCACTGTACTTTGGAACCTTCTTTTTGACCCTAATTCTTTTCCAATTTTTCTAAGTACTATTTGCACAGTTAATTTTTACCTTAAAGTTTTAAAACGGGCTTTATTCCAAAAATCTACTTTTTATTCGCCTATTGACAATATATGTAGGAAAATATTTCATAGCTAAAACAACTTCCTCATCACTAACCGTATTTTATTTTACTTCCACTTCTACTGTATGGAAAGATCCATTTCATCTATTCCCCCATGTCAAGTATGTGGCATTTTCAAAATTTAATTTCTTTCTTTTTTGCCCAAGAATAATATTACTTTTTAAAATATTGGTAAAAATTTTAGACTTTAAAATTTTCATCACAAAATTTTCAAAACTTTTCTCAAAGGTATTTTATTTTCCAAAACTAAGAATTTTAAACAAAAATTCTCAGAAGTATACATATTATTTATTTTCTTCAAAATAATATATGTTACATTTCATGAAATCGGGGTTTAGTTAGCAATCTAACATTCAAAGTGGACTTCACCTAATTTCGCGGTAAGTTTTAATTTTCAAAACTTTTCTTTTATTTATACTAGCAACCAGTCAATAAGTTCAATTAAAAAATTTAGCTTTTTAAGGTACAGGTACATTGATCCATGACTTTGCAATAACTTTTCCATATCCTTCGATTGCCAAAATTTGCATCCTAAATTTTTTTATGGCTTTTGAGACTAAAATCTTATTTTTTTAAACTTCAGTAGCTAATTAAATAAATTCACTTAATTTATTTTATACTTCTAGTATTTTACTATTTTCTTTTCGTTTGCATTAGTTAGGTGCCTTTTCTAAAATTTCCTTGTCCTTTTGTTTTTCTAACAATATCATGGTCCACATAGAAAAACATTTCCTATAATATCATACTTGCTTTAACACCCCAATAAAGAAAACTAATGCTTACAATCCAACCTAAAAAGAATAAATTCTGGAATGTGCCCTTCAACATCAACTAATACCAACGATGTTGTGGCTCTATTACTTCTAAATTGAATGGACCTTTCTAACTTCCCATCCTTCTAAAATCTCATGTTTTAACTTTTCCTTTATGGGTTTTGAAGAATAATTCGATTCATTGCTTCCATCACTACACCCAATCTTGGAATAAACTGTGCATCCTCACACTGTAGTCAATAGGAAATAACAACTATGCATATTTTTGAATAACTCATTGGAAACAAACTAGGCGCCACCCCCAATCTTTCCTTCCATAACTTTGAGTCTACTAATATTCTCTATGCATGTTTTTCATCTTATAATCCTGTGTTACCATCTTCTTTTAATACAAATTCGTTAATAATATCCCCAAATTTTGATATTTATTTCCTGTATCTTTGACCCTTCATACGACTATCCTAGAACTCGTAGAAGCTTACTTTAATACCATTTATCATTTCTTTATGGGTTCTTCTTATGGCTTGCACACATGTCTAACAAAATATTCCTAGGTTCTCATCATTATTCTTTACACTCTATGGAGATTACTTATAACTACTCTATGAGTAATCATTGCTAAATTCTTCATAGCCTTACTCTTCACTCCATCTTACCTAGGCACTCATTCCTATCTACTCCGTATTTAAAATTTTGGTTTAATTTTTCCATTTTTGTTAAATTATTAAAGACTTCAAATTTTTTGAAATGCTTAATCCCAAAACCATTGTCTTTAAAAAGAACAACCTAGAATTTTTTGTTAAATTCAAAAGTACTTAGTGTCCTTACATTTAAAACTATATTTTAGGATTTTTGAATTTAGCTTATTCATTAAATCTAAAAGAAATTTTTGCACTTATAATTTTTAAATGGTGTCTTTCCTTTTTCTTCAAATCAATTTTTCCTTTTAAAGACCTTCTTAATGTTTACTTCTTAAAAATTAGGATTTTTAAATCATACTATTTATTAAGTTTTTCTTTTAAAAACTCGTATATTACACCAAACCATTTCTTTCTAAAAATGCACTTTACAGTATTTCAAAAACATCTTTTATAATTTTAAATAATAAAAACTAGAGTAGATAAGTAAAATTCCCGCTCTATCATTTTCTTATCACTCATACTACCTTCATTTTCAAGCCTTGGCGGAATCTTTAATGTCAAATGGGGGACTTTCAAAAGATATTTGTAATAAATGCACATAACAATGGAAATATCCATTTTCATTTGTTTTGCCTTAAATTACCTATGTTGCTTCTAATTAGATTACTAGAATTATTTTTAATATAGTATCCTAACGTTATTTATACTTACTAGCATTATTTTATATAATATTGTTTTTATATTTTACAATGCCATTACTATTCAACTTTCATCTACCAAAACCGCGTTAATTCCAATTGCTTTATTTTTGGGTTCTAATCTTCTTTCTCATTCTATTTATCCCATTTCAATCTTGTACCACCTTTTGTTGTCCACCCCTAAAAAGAATTTCTAACTTAAAATTTTTCGTCTTAGAGAAATCAACGAGCTACATATGCTCTACTGTTATAAATTAAAAGGAGATAAAGGCACTAGAAAAGAGGAGAAAATGTTATTCACACTGATATCAGTTATACAAAGATTGATGGATACAATTACATTACATAGGCTCCTTTATATGTAGGCCTTGGAGCATGAGATTAGACATATCCCATGATGTGGGACTAAAGAGAAAAATACAAAAGCATATTCACTTTTATATTTACATATATTATAACACTTCCCCTTAAATATGCGTCTTCTAAATCTCAGATGCTCATATGGTTGCTAGACATTGTTCCTTTTGAAACATCCATGACAATTGCTCCCCCTCATTATTATCTTGCTTTCATAAATCCATTCAATTGTTATGAATACTGTATGTTGCCTCATTAAAAACCTCTGTCTAGGAAAACCTAATGGAAAAACCTTGAACGAGGAAAAGAGTGCAACTTGCAATCATAGATATCATAAAATGATATTCCTTTTAAAGAGTATGATACTTCGGGATCAAAATAATTCCACATTAAAACCTTACTAAGAAAAACCCTATGGGAAATTTTTTAGTCAAGGATAAAAATATAATTTAACTTAAATATTTGAGATGTTATTTCTTGAAATGACGTTTGATTCTTCTAGATCAAGATAATGCCTCGTTAAAACCTTAGTAAAAAAATCCAGTGGGAAAAATCTTAAATAAGGAAAAAGAGTACATTATAACTTATTTTCAAATGTTACTGGGGAGTTGATACTTATGGATCAAGATAATGCCTCATTAAAACCTTACTATTAAAAACCTAGTGGGAAAAATCTAGTTAAGGAAAAAGAGAGCATTATAAAATACCTGTGGATGTTCCCCTTAATTTAAAAATTTCCTCCAAATTCATATTCGTCTTTTGATAACCTAAATTGGTTATAGATATTTCTGAATCTACAAATATGTATCTCATTAATAATACAATTTGTTAATAATTTCCTTCGATACAATCAAAATTTCTTAGATTGTTTCTTCCAAATATAATTTGCATTTTATGCATTTTGTTTGCTACCTTTATGAAAAACACATCATGTGCTTTCATTTTTATGCTTCAAATCAGTTTTGCATATTGCAACTACATCTTGGATGAATATTAGAAGTTCTATTATAACAATACTTAAAAGCAGGAAGTAATCTACTCATCTTGAAGTGCATTAAGATTTTCATTACAACAATACCTAAGAAAAAGGTTGTAATCTACATTCCATGTTCTTTGCATTCATTATAATCATCAAAGTTATTTATATTCTTTAGGAACTTATATATTTTAATAAGTTTTGCATATCACAACTAACACTTCAACGGATATTAAGAGCCTCATTACAACAATCTTTAAAAATATGAAGCAATCTACTCATCATGAATTATATCAAGATTTTCATTACAACAATGCTTAAAATTAGGTTGTAATTTGCGCTCCTTGATCTTTGCATTCTTTATAACCACGAAAGTTATTTATATTCTTTAGGAATTTGTATACTTTCAAACCATATTTATACCTTCAGGGTATATTAAGTATTTCAAGTACTTTCGCTACTCTGCGAACTACATGCCCATATTTCTCTATTAGTAAAGGATTCATGATGGCCAGTCATGTTTTTCTCTAATTCAAGATCCTTAATCTATTTATAAACATAAGCGCTTTATTATTTACAAATGTATCATTGATGATTATTTCTTATCAGTTCCAGACATGATTTATTGAGATCTCTTTAATCATCATGTTTTAGGTACCTAAACCAATTCTATGGTAATTTGACAATCATGTCATTAGTCTCTTCAAGAGCACTTTTAAGTGTTTCTTCGAGAACACTCACCTCTTTTATTTGACATCTTTATTACTTACTCCAAAAGTATTTCCAACTAACTTTTATACTATATTTCAGATGTGGTTTGCACATTTTGATCCTTCAGGGATTCAAATCTATATTGGAGAAAGTCTATTGGGGATATTATTAATAATTTATTCAATTTATTAATATTTTGCATCGTTATACGTGTTAATATTTGACACTGATGATCAAACTGAACTTTTTTTTCCTTTATCCTCTCCCTCAATGTTGACAGACATTTTCACATTAAATAATAATCATCTTTGGGTTCTCATTTTGATCCTTTATCATATTGCTACTAACAAATACACCATACATATTAATAATAGGAGGATAATTCTTTTATCAATTGATCAGATGCATTCAAGTGATTTTATGAGCTTCTGGCTCATGTTGAAATATAGGATTCAGTTATGCCAAATTTCATGAAATATAATCCAGTTGAAATTGTATCCTTTTTTTCTAAAATAAGCTTCTAGCTTTCAATTTTAGAAATAACGCAAAGATATTCTTTAACGTTTTCATTATAGCTCCAATATGTAGCCATTCGCTTATATATCCTCAAAACTTAGCAAATTTCTTTTAAATTTTCTCGAGTATAATGTGTTTTGAATTAAGCTATATGTACCATTTGGCAATACTATATGGGCTCTTCCAAACCCTTCAATTATATTAGCAGATTTGCTATGGTTGAAATTTTTAGCTAAATTTTAGATAGTTCAGAGAAAAACTTCTGGTTTTTCAAAATCATATGAGTACTATCTAGTAGGTATATATTATCACTTAGATATTGGTGGTCCCTACCTTAAGAATTAAAAACAATATAGTTAGTCAAATATTAAAATTTGTAAGCATTAAATAAATGCTAATACTTTCCAAATTTTTTTAAAATGGACTACTAATTGAAACACAACATTCATCGGTACGTTATTTCAATTAGTTCTAAAAGAAAAAAGACATACAAGCACCAACTTTCAACTGGTTGAAGCTTCAAGTTTAACCACTCTTGTCTAGTGTCTGAAAGTGTGACCATCTTTTAGTGGTCATAATGCTCCTTTAGGGAGTTCCATAAGTAAAGATGATCTTTTTCAATTAAATGTCATATTTTAAGATTGCCGTAGATATGACACCTTAAAAATATAAGAGCCTTTGTTTTATTCTACTGGGACATATTATTATCATTTTTAATGGCATTTTCCAAGCATTGAGATTGTAATTGAATGTCAGCATCAAATATCTATGACAAAAAAGTTATCTCCTAATAAGTTCAAAGTTTTAGATTTAAGCTTGACTATGTTTGTCATATTACCAACTTAAGTGGAAATAAAAATGCGTAAGCATCAAAATATCATTCATGGTATATAATAAATGCATTTCATAAAGTAAGAACCCATATCTGATGGTAGTTACAGTAAAAAAAATTGCTGCAAAACAGTAAAAGACAACCAAACATAATCTATGAAAGTGACTATATTTTTTTTATTTACATCCTTTTGATAGCTCTAGATCCAATCTCATTAATTGCATTCATTAATTTCCTTGAAAATGCAAAACTACCCCTGAAAATATGGAAAGGCGTTTATATGGATTGATTGTTGGAGAAGGGATGAATTATAATCAAAGAATGTGCTGACTTTATTATATTTACTTTCATAATATAGGTAGATTTAAGAATATGAATAGGTAGTATTAAATACCATTTATTAATTCATAACAACTGCAATAATGAGAAACATAAATATATACCGTGTATATACGTTATGATCCTTGTCAACAATAAGGGATATAAAAGAAGAATAAATGTATGAAGTATTTATATGCATCTTTGTTAGACCATTCTCACTAATCAATTAATTTTATTTAATGATTTATTAATATCTACTGATTAGTATGAACTAAAATATGTGGCAATTTACATATTCTAAGCTAAATAAAGAGAGGAAATTTGTACATCACATAATGTATGAATAATGTCATGAAAAACAAAATAGTTTGACTTGGCAGCTAAAAAGTATGTTGTATGAGTTACAGCTAGCAATCAATAAGTATATTCTTGTATAGTACAAAATAGTAAACATTGGAATACCTCTTTGTTGAAAAAGGAAAGATGAATGAGTTATATATATATATATAATATAACAGAATTGATCGGTGTATAAATATTAACATTCATTTTTATGAAGAATCGAAAATACTTACTTGATGAGCCATAGGAAGGAAACTTGATCTATTTTATATGTTACCTTTTGAAAGGCATGATTGGATGCATGGAAGAAGGAAAAAATTAGGAAATAAACTTACAGTTAGAATTCCTTGTTTTCTATTATAAAGAAAGAGAGTAGATATATTTATATGTATTTATTTGGTTTGCACCAAATATATCAACAAATCTCCTCTAGATATATGTTATCATTTCCTAATATATTATTCTCTTTTAAGGTTAATTTGTTATCACTACTTCTAGAGTGAATTTATCTCTTCTAGAGATATATATATGCACTATTGGAATGTCATATCAATGTACAATATTTCTTTTGTAGAAATTACATAATTACTACCTTTACAATAACATAAACAACCTATTGGAGATTTTTGTTGTAACTATCTTTGAAATAGCATATCAAACTTTAAAGGAAGCAACAAAATTAGATGCACCAAATGAAAGTAAGACGTGAGAGATACAAGCACTACTTCTGGAGTGTAATATTGGTATACAATACCATATTTAGGGATAAAGTATTGTTATTATTCCGAAACTTTTATATGATATTCCTTCAGGGAATATAGTGTTTTCTTTTAAGGAATTGCAATGTAACAAAAATAAAATTCCTATAACATCTCCTCTGGAATGTTGGATTTTGTAAGATAAATATAAACGAATCTCTAGAACATCTCTTCAAGAGATTAATATATAAACACATATCCGTAAATATATATATAGTATGACATATGAATAATCTTTTCTCGAGAATATTAAAATGTATTTCTTCAACTAAATAGCTAGCGATATGTACATAAAAGTAATTTATCAAAACGTCGATTTTTTATGATTAATAAAAATTAGATCATTTAATTATTTTATAGTACTCATCAAACTTCAAGTTTGAGTTATTATAAATTTATCAATTAGAATGCGACAAAGAAAATAACTAATTACAGACTTATACTCATTGAAATGCAGTTAGACTTTGCATTGCGCAAAACCTGTTAATTGATCATGTATACTTTCCTATAATTGGAAGTAAATAATTGAGAAAAATAATTTAAACTGACTACACCATATAAACTGAAATGTTACTTGAATTCATACCAAATAATAAACGTCCCTTTCCAAGACTAAATTAATAGTTACTTTTTCAAACCGGTGATGTTTGAAATATCATATAACATAATATCTTTAGGATATTTGGTTAATATAATGTAAATGTGAAGATATAAGGTAAGGAATAACTCATTTGGGGATTAATCTCTTGAATGCAGCATCATTAACTCATATAACGATTTATTAATTTCCTTCAACTTCTTCAAGAAGTACAAACTTATCATTTTTACATAATTTCAATAGAGCTTTGGGATTCTAATTCATGAACTTCAAGTTCATTAATCTGTTATGAACTTGTAACGACCCGTATTTTACGTGTCGATAAATCGTAGAATTTGCAGGTCGATAGTGTTGATTGTGTTGCCTCTAGCTTGAGTCGTGACCGACTCATAGGGTTGCCGAGTTAAGAAACTATGAGTCGTTAGCGAGTTAGCTTGGGCACGAGTCAACTGTGTGCAAGGTAGCTAACGGGTTAAGGAAATATACGAGATAACGACTCAGTGGGCCTAGGGTCTAAGTCATACACGACTTAGTGGGATAGTGGTTAGGTCGTGTACGAGTTAGTGGAAGTAACGACTTAAGGCTTTGGCCAACCCAGGAAGTTATACGACCTAAGGAGCTAACGAGTTAAGAGGGGTAACGACCTATAGGCTTGTGCGAGTTAGCAAGTTAGGTGACGAGTCGTGACCGACTCATAGGGACCGACTCAAGGGGCTTAGACGACTTAAGGTTGTAGCGGCTTATAGGGGTTAACGGTCTATAAGATCTAAGGCTTAGGTCGGTGGGCCGACTTAGTGGATAAGTCGTTGGGGACTTAGGCTTTTGAGTCGTGTCTCGTGGGATAAGGATTAGGCTTAGGTCGGCCGGGATAAGTCGTATGTGTCTTAAGTCGTGTGACCTTCTTGCTGTGTTGAGTCGTTAGGTCTTTGAGTCGGTAGAATTTAAGTCGGCATCTGGGTTAGTGTTAAGTCGGCAGTATATGTTGTATAGTTAAGTCGCAGGGTCGGCTGTGCTAGGTCGTGAGTCGGCAGGAGATGAGTCGTGGACGACTCATGATGAGTCGGGACCGACTCATGGGGCGACGACTCAGGGAGGTTCCAGCCTATAAATAGAGGGGTTCGGCTCACTTTTTGGCACCAGATTTCGAAGCGACGAAGTGCTGCCATTTTGGAAACTCGACTACGGTATTTTCTTCACTTCTTTCTCTACTTCTATCAAGTGCTAACATCCATTGAAGATTGAAGATCAAGATCAAAGATCAAGAGCCAAAGTTGAAGATTTTCATCCGAAGAGGCTAGATTTCACCGTTTCAAGTGAAATTTCTCCGGATCAAGCCCAAGTCCTTGCTGTCCAGATCTGAAGTTGTTTGATTTTAGGTTGTTTTGGTGATTTGGTGAGTGGTAGTTATCTCTCACGCGGATCCAAAGGAGTATATTGGATTGGTGGCATGTTTGGGTGTTAAAGTTAGAGATTTCATGCATTTTTCTTAGATCTAAGTCTAGATCCATGGTTTTTGAAGATGTTTACTTATGCAAGTTTGTTTAATAAGCATTAGAGACAAAATCCCATGTTTTATAATTGATAGATCTATGCTAAAAACCATGATTTCACATATGTTGGACTTTTGCTCGTTTATTTACGAAATTCCCATTATAGTTGATATTGCTTAAATTGCTTAATAGATCTTGTTTGAATGATTGATTATTTGAATGTATGATTGATTTGATTGTTTCCAAGTTAGCTAGTAGTTGATTTGGAACAAGATGATGAAAGAGGATTCAAAAGCTATGGAAGAAGGCTCTTGAATGGTGAAAGCTGCTTAAGGCATATGTAGCGGATGTTGAAGCTCATATGTATAGATTGGATGATGTTGAGATGGGACTTTGCCATGATTTGATGAGGCAAACCATGTTGTTGAGTTGAGACTTTGCTTTGATGCGATGAAGCGAAGTATGATGTGAGTCTTGGCTTAATCCAAGCAGGGATCATTCCAAGCATGTTGATAACTTGAAGAGTAGTTCAAGTTGGTTGATAATGGATTGTTCAAGAGGTAGCTTGAGCTTGTATGAGGATAGTCGTCAAGAAGGATGGCTAGGAGGCTTGGATCTCGTCGTTGTTGAAGGTTCTAGCATGCTCAAAAGCAAGAGTACATGGGGCGCCCATAACGACTACAGGTAGGTAGTCGGGACACCCAAAAGACTACAGGTAGGTAGTTGAGTACTCTGGGCAAAGTAGATAAGTCCTAGGCACAAGGCAGTGTGCGGAGTTATGGTTAGAACCGGGGTTACCATTAGCCCTTGACAGATGGTCATTCAACTAACGGTGAAATCGAGGCAAGGATAACAGTGATAGCCAGAGTCATGGATGTTTGGTTGTATTATCATTCGGCTTCAAGAGCGGTGTTTTCTGGGTGCTTATCTGATCTTGGTTTAGGCCTTGGGGGTTTGTATTTGGAAAACATCGTCCTTGACTCGAGTGGTATTCGCTTTACCTTAATTGTCTATGTTGTTATGCTTGCTTCTCCTTAGTGTATGTCTGGGGCTATCACTGTAGAAAGAGGTGGAGTGGGATGGTTTGGTTCCTATTCCTTTTATCCTTTATGCTCTTTTGGTATGCTTGATAGTTGATTTACTGCTCACTAAGACTTTGTCTGACTCAAGGTTTTATGTCTCCTCTTATTACCTTGGGCTGTTCATCCATGTTGGGATGGGCAGACTAGGTAGCAGGTGACAGGTGCTGTGCTAGGAGTTCTACGATGAAGATGACGAAGACGAGCAGGAGGCTTTGCATATTAGTTTTCTTACTATATGTACTGGGTATCCGCTGCTGTATTTGGTTGAGTGATTTGTAGTGAGGCTTTCATGTATGGATTTGAGTAGATGATTGTATGAAACTACTGTGATGCTTATATGATGATGTTCTGTTCTATGGAGCTTCACTATATTATATTTCTCTATTGTATTTTATCCATGCGCTGTGAGTTATGCGATAGAGATTCTTCTGTTTTGTTTTACCCTGACTATCGTCCATGGCTGCCTGGCACACCTTTTAGCGCATTATTTCCTTGATTTGGTGCGGGAGTCATGGGCGGTCGTCACATTTGGTATCAGAGCTTTGGTTAATCGATTTTAGCCAACGCTCGCTGATGTAACTACGTAAGAGAGACGTAATTGTAATTTGATGGATGATTACTATATATAATATAGTAGTTTAGAAGGGTTTGAACTCCTTATGCAGTTGTTTCTTAAGGTGTTCTAATCATTCTTATTTACAGATATTAAGGATGAGTCGAAGTGAGAGACAAGCTGCGAGGGGTAGCCGTGATGCTAGGGAAGCTGTTGATTATGCTCCTATGTTTGAGGCCATGATGACTTCAATCATGAGGAGAATACCAGCTTCAGGATCATCTGTGGATGTGGGAGTTCAAGTCCAAGCTCCGAGACCGGTGGATTTTGCCAAGCTTTGCAAGGATTATACTGCTCTTGGAGGGAAAGTTTTCTTGGGGACGGAGTCGACTATTGAGGTGCAGAGATGGATTGATGCTTGCAAAAGAATCTTTGGTGACTTAGGGATTGAGGATGCAACTAAGAGGAAGCTTGCATCGAGACAGCTTCAGGGAAGAGCTGCTGATTGGTGGAATTCTATCACCATCGATACTCCAGAAGAAGAGATTACTTGGGAGCAATTCCAAGTTAGATTTGAAGCTAAGTTCATCTCTACTTCCCAGAAATCTGTCTTGTTTAAGAGGTTTGTGGAGCTCAAGCAAGGGGGAAGGCCTGTTCTTGAGTACATTTCTGAGTTTGAAGCTTTGTCTAAGTATGCCAGATCGTATATTGATTCTCCCTACCAGAAGAATGAAAAGTTTGTGACTGGTCTGGATGCTTATCTTGGGAGGCAGTTAGTGGATCATCTGGACGATCCATTTGAGAAGCTTGTGGAAAAAGCTCTTAGGCATGAGAGTTTGTTTCCTAGGGAAAGTTCTGTCGTTTCTGTAACCAGGGAAGGATCTAAACCACAGCAGAGTGGCAATAAGAAGAGGAAACAACAGCAACAGAGGGGTAGGGATGGCCAGAAGAAGCCGAAGAGTGAAGTGACTTGCTATAACTGCCAGCAGAAGGGCCATCTTTACAAAGATTGTAAGAATCCCAAAGTGCCGGGAAAGTGTTACAACTGTGATAAGCTGGGACATATCAAGAAGGATTGTCCAGAACCGAGGAAAGATAGGCAGGTTGTGCAAGCCTATGCTTTGGGGGCTGTTCCATCGTCTTCGAAAGCTCCTACTGCTGAAGAGAAGGGGAAGAGTGTGGTTGTTCAAGGTACTCTTTCTATTTGTGGTGTTCCAGTTAGAGTGTTGTTTGATACTGGAGCGTCGCATTCTTTTGTTTGTGATGATTTGGTAAGCCGGTTAGGTATGAAACCGGATATTGTTGATAGGCCATTGGTTGTGACTAATCCGGTAGGGGGTTCGTCATGTTTGTGTATGTTATGTCGTGGTCTAGTTGTGTCGAGTCATGATTGCTCGTTTGTTTGTGATTGCTTTGTTCTGAACTTTGCGGGGTTCGGAATTATTTTGGGTATGGACTGGCTTAGGAAGTATGCGGCTAGGATTGATTGTGAGAGGCTTGAGGTGACAGTCGGGAATGTGGAAGGGCGAAAGGTTGTGATACGATGTAAGCATGAAGAAGGCGTCTTCATGAGCTTCATGTATTCGCTAGTTGTTCCACGGGATGGACTGTCATCGGTGCCTATTGTGAATGAGTTTGAGAATGTCTTTGAGGAAGTCAAAGGGTTGCCGCCGCATAGGGAGATCGAGTTTCGTATCGATCTAGTTGAGGGAGCCAGACCTGTTGTGATGCCTCTTAGGCGGATGGCACCGAGGGAGCAGCAAGAGCTGAAGGTGCAAGTTGATGACCTTTTGCAGAAAGGATTCATTCGGAGAAGTGTGTCCGAATGGGGTGCGCCAGTTGTGTTCGCAACCAAAGCGGATGGATCGTTGAGGTTGTGTGTGGATTATCGTGAGCTGAATAAGGTGACTAAGAAGAACAAGTATCCATTGCCGAGAATAGATGACTTGTTTGATCAGCTTCACGAGGCTAAGGTGTTTTCTCAGATGGATTTGGCAACGGGATTTCACCAGTTGAGAGTGGCGAAGGATAGTGTGCCGAAGACTGCTTTCAGGACACCATCCGGGTTTTATGAGTGGCTGGTAATGCCGTTTGGGTTGACTAACGCGCCAGCATATTTTGTGGATCTTATGAATAGAGTGTTCAGAGATCAGTTGAATAAGTTCGTGCTTGTGTTCGTGGATGATATTTTGGTTTATTCCAGAACTGAGGAAGAGCACAAGACGCACTTGAGGATTGTTTTAGGAATCTTACGGAAACATCAGCTGAAGGCTAAGTTTTCGAAGTGTCACTTCTGGAAGAATGAAGTGAGGTTCTTAGGTCATGTTATTTCTGGAAATGGAATAGCGGTTGATCCCGCTAAGGTGGCAGCGATCCAGGATTGGGTTAGGCCTAAGAATGCATCTGATGTGAGAAGTTTTCTTGGATTAGCAGGATATTATCGTCGGTTTATCAAAGACTTTTCCAAGATAGCTGCACCGTTGACAGGATTGACGAAGAAGAACCAAGTGTTCAGATGGGATGATAAGTGTGAGCAAGCTTTCGTAATCCTGAAAGAGCGACTGACGAGCGCTCCTGTTTTGACTATTCCAAGTGGGAATGATGAGATGGTGGTTTACACCGATGCATGTGGCACTGGACTAGGAGCGGTGCTAATGCAGAAGCATAAAGTTGTTGCGTATGCTAGTCGACAACTAAAGCCGCATGAAAGGAATTATCCGACTCATGATTTGGAGTTAGCGGCGATTGTGTTTGCTTTGAAGATGTGGAGACACTATCTATTGGGAGTTAGATTCGAGCTGTTTACAGATCATAAGTCGTTGAAGTATCTGTTTTCCCAAAAGGATTTGAATCTTCGACAGCAAAGGTGGCTAGAGTTCTTAGCATCGTATGATTTTGGTATAGCCTATACTCCAGGGAAAGGTAACGCAGTGGCTGATGCGTTAAGTCGAAGACATGCAGGATTGGGAGCCATGTTTTCGGAATGGAAGAGTCTTGAGTATTTGGCTGGATTTGATTTCAGGCCTAGATGTGAATTGGAACCTGAGATGTTGGCAAACTTATCGATAAGGCCTACTCTTGTGGAAAGAATTGGCGAGAGGCAAAGGAGAGATGATAAGCTTATCAAGATTATCCGTGATTTGGAATCCGGATTGGATCCAGAAAAGGATAAAGGATTTGAAGTCGATCGAGAGGGTTGGCTTCGAAAGCAAGGGCGACTAGTTGTTCCCGATGTAGATGGATTGAGAGATGAAGTTCTGAGGGAGAGTCATCACTCGAAGTTGACAATTCATCCAGGTGGAAATAAGATGTATCGGGATATGAAGAGAACCTACTACTGGGAAGGTATGAAGAAGGATGTTGGAAATTTTATTTCCAAGTGTATGAATTGCCAGTTGGTGAAAGCTGAGCAGAAGAAGCCCAGTGGATTGCTTCAGCCATTAGAGGTTCCTACATGGAAGTGGGAGCAAGTGTCGATGGACTTTATCGATGGTCTACCTAGGACAAGAGCAGGGAATGAAGGGATTTGGGTCATAGTAGATCGTTTGACCAAGAGTGTAAGATTCATTCCTGTTCGATCGACTAGGACCGCATCGAAGTTGGCTGAGCTTTATGTGAAGTGGATTGTTCGATTCCATGGTGTTCCGAAGAGTGTAGTGAGCGATCGAGACCCATTGTTCACTAGTAGGTTTTGGAAGAGCTTCCAGGAAGTCCTGGGAACCGAATTGTGTTTGAGTACAGCTTATCACCCTCAAACAGATGGTCAGACTGAGAGAGTCAACCGAGTTTTGGAAGATCTTCTTAGAGCATGTGTTTTGGACTTCGGAGGATCATGGGAAGATCACCTTCATTTGGTGGAATTTGCTTATAATAACAGTTATCAGTCGAGTATTGGTATGGCACCATATGAGGCATTATATGGAAGACCGTGTAACTCACCGACATGTTGGTTGGAAACTGGAGAAAAGCTGATACTTGGGCCAGAGATGATTCGACAGACTTCAGATTGTATAGAGATCATTCGGCAACGAATGAAGGCAGCCCAAGATCGTCAGAAAAGTTATGCCGATAATCGTCGTAAGGATTTGGAATTCGACGTAGGTGATATGGTTTTTGTGAAGATTTCTCCTCTGAAGAGTGTCATTAGATTCGGGAAGAAAGGAAAGTTAACTCCGAGATTTGTTGGACCATTCCCGATTATCGAGCGTATTGGAAAGCTCGCTTATAGATTGGAGTTACCGGAAAAGATGGCGGGTGTGCACAGTGTTTTTCATGTATCTTATCTACGGAAGTATATGCACGACCCAACTACGGTGGTTTCTGCTGATAGCTGTGAAGACTTGGAGGTTGATCCAGTTGTTTCGAGACCTCGTAAGCCGCTTCGTATTGTTGAAACCGATACGAAACAGCTTAGGAGGAAGACGATTACGTTGCTCAAGGTACAATGGAGTGATGATGTTAACGACTGTACGTGGGAGGAGGAAGAGAGGATGAAGGCAGCTCATCCCGGACTCTTCGAGGTATTGCCCTAAAGTGTCGTGACATCTCATGAATTTGTAGCTTGTTCTAAGTCTTAGAATTCTGCATGCTAGGCTAGAATTGGATGCATGGTTTGTTGATTGCTATGGATGGTAGGCATGCGGAATAATTGTGATTGCTATTGTTTGCTTGGAATTTCGGGGGCGAAATTCCTAAGGGGGAGAGAATGTAACGACCCGTATTTTACGTGTCGATAAATCGTAGAATTTGCAGGTCGATAGTGTTGATTGTGTTGCCTCTAGCTTGAGTCGTGACCGACTCATAGGGTTGCCGAGTTAAGAAACTATGAGTCGTTAGCGAGTTAGCTTGGGCACGAGTCAACTGTGTGCAAGGTAGCTAACGGGTTAAGGAAATATACGAGATAACGACTCAGTGGGCCTAGGGTCTAAGTCATACACGACTTAGTGGGATAGTGGTTAGGTCGTGTACGAGTTAGTGGAAGTAACGACTTAAGGCTTTGGCCAACCCAGGAAGTTATACGACCTAAGGAGCTAACGAGTTAAGAGGGGTAACGACCTATAGGCTTGTGCGAGTTAGCAAGTTAGGTGACGAGTCGTGACCGACTCATAGGGACCGACTCAAGGGGCTTAGACGACTTAAGGTTGTAGCGGCTTATAGGGGTTAACGGTCTATAAGATCTAAGGCTTAGGTCGGTGGGCCGACTTAGTGGATAAGTCGTTGGGGACTTAGGCTTTTGAGTCGTGTCTCGTGGGATAAGGATTAGGCTTAGGTCGGCCGGGATAAGTCGTATGTGTCTTAAGTCGTGTGACCTTCTTGCTGTGTTGAGTCGTTAGGTCTTTGAGTCGGTAGAATTTAAGTCGGCATCTGGGTTAGTGTTAAGTCGGCAGTATATGTTGTATAGTTAAGTCGCAGGGTCGGCTGTGCTAGGTCGTGAGTCGGCAGGAGATGAGTCGTGGACGACTCATGATGAGTCGGGACCGACTCATGGGGCGACGACTCAGGGAGGTTCCAGCCTATAAATAGAGGGGTTCGGCTCACTTTTTGGCACCAGATTTCGAAGCGACGAAGTGCTGCCATTTTGGAAACTCGACTACGGTATTTTCTTCACTTCTTTCTCTACTTCTATCAAGTGCTAACATCCATTGAAGATTGAAGATCAAGATCAAAGATCAAGAGCCAAAGTTGAAGATTTTCATCCGAAGAGGCTAGATTTCACCGTTTCAAGTGAAATTTCTCCGGATCAAGCCCAAGTCCTTGCTGTCCAGATCTGAAGTTGTTTGATTTTAGGTTGTTTTGGTGATTTGGTGAGTGGTAGTTATCTCTCACGCGGATCCAAAGGAGTATATTGGATTGGTGGCATGTTTGGGTGTTAAAGTTAGAGATTTCATGCATTTTTCTTAGATCTAAGTCTAGATCCATGGTTTTTGAAGATGTTTACTTATGCAAGTTTGTTTAATAAGCATTAGAGACAAAATCCCATGTTTTATAATTGATAGATCTATGCTAAAAACCATGATTTCACATATGTTGGACTTTTGCTCGTTTATTTACGAAATTCCCATTATAGTTGATATTGCTTAAATTGCTTAATAGATCTTGTTTGAATGATTGATTATTTGAATGTATGATTGATTTGATTGTTTCCAAGTTAGCTAGTAGTTGATTTGGAACAAGATGATGAAAGAGGATTCAAAAGCTATGGAAGAAGGCTCTTGAATGGTGAAAGCTGCTTAAGGCATATGTAGCGGATGTTGAAGCTCATATGTATAGATTGGATGATGTTGAGATGGGACTTTGCCATGATTTGATGAGGCAAACCATGTTGTTGAGTTGAGACTTTGCTTTGATGCGATGAAGCGAAGTATGATGTGAGTCTTGGCTTAATCCAAGCAGGGATCATTCCAAGCATGTTGATAACTTGAAGAGTAGTTCAAGTTGGTTGATAATGGATTGTTCAAGAGGTAGCTTGAGCTTGTATGAGGATAGTCGTCAAGAAGGATGGCTAGGAGGCTTGGATCTCGTCGTTGTTGAAGGTTCTAGCATGCTCAAAAGCAAGAGTACATGGGGCGCCCATAACGACTACAGGTAGGTAGTCGGGACACCCAAAAGACTACAGGTAGGTAGTTGAGTACTCTGGGCAAAGTAGATAAGTCCTAGGCACAAGGCAGTGTGCGGAGTTATGGTTAGAACCGGGGTTACCATTAGCCCTTGACAGATGGTCATTCAACTAACGGTGAAATCGAGGCAAGGATAACAGTGATAGCCAGAGTCATGGATGTTTGGTTGTATTATCATTCGGCTTCAAGAGCGGTGTTTTCTGGGTGCTTATCTGATCTTGGTTTAGGCCTTGGGGGTTTGTATTTGGAAAACATCGTCCTTGACTCGAGTGGTATTCGCTTTACCTTAATTGTCTATGTTGTTATGCTTGCTTCTCCTTAGTGTATGTCTGGGGCTATCACTGTAGAAAGAGGTGGAGTGGGATGGTTTGGTTCCTATTCCTTTTATCCTTTATGCTCTTTTGGTATGCTTGATAGTTGATTTACTGCTCACTAAGACTTTGTCTGACTCAAGGTTTTATGTCTCCTCTTATTACCTTGGGCTGTTCATCCATGTTGGGATGGGCAGACTAGGTAGCAGGTGACAGGTGCTGTGCTAGGAGTTCTACGATGAAGATGACGAAGACGAGCAGGAGGCTTTGCATATTAGTTTTCTTACTATATGTACTGGGTATCCGCTGCTGTATTTGGTTGAGTGATTTGTAGTGAGGCTTTCATGTATGGATTTGAGTAGATGATTGTATGAAACTACTGTGATGCTTATATGATGATGTTCTGTTCTATGGAGCTTCACTATATTATATTTCTCTATTGTATTTTATCCATGCGCTGTGAGTTATGCGATAGAGATTCTTCTGTTTTGTTTTACCCTGACTATCGTCCATGGCTGCCTGGCACACCTTTTAGCGCATTATTTCCTTGATTTGGTGCGGGAGTCATGGGCGGTCGTCACAGAACTTCAGGTTCTCAAATTTTGTGCAAACTTCTCCTTTTTTTGGAAGCTTGTACATTTTGGCAAATTAAAAAAATATTGATAAGAATTCAAACTTTTAAACTTTATCAGGAAGTACTTTCATAATTCAAAACTTTAAGACTTAGACTTTGAGTTATACAACTTCTATTAAAATAATTTCTTTGCACAACTTCAGGTTGTTGTCAAAACCTATTTCCGTTTGACGATTAAATTTTATGATCCTCTTTTTTTGTTAGAATTTCTGGTTCTTTATTTTAAGGAAACTTGTAATTCTTTGATTTATGGAAACTCAACATTTTATCATTATAGAAACTGCAGGTTCTCAATTCTTATTTCCTTTTCCCTTTTTTGAGAAAATATTGGAAGATATTAAGCTTATCATGTAAGCTTTTATTAATGTTTCTGTTCACTTCGGATGTGCTAAATCAAAATCAACGTTAGATCCAAATACGATCTTCTAGATACGTATTATCTTTATATGCGTTTCTCCAAGAAACAATAAAATATTTCTTCTGGAAATATAAATCGTATATCAAAATAATTTCAAAGACTTCATTCAAATCTAAATCAAATCAAAAGGTTTTCAAAATGAAAACTCCATTTACTAACCATGTTTGATTTCTCAAATCCATGCCCAAACTAAATATAATCAAATTTAATAAATCTGCTTGAATCAACAATATCAAATTTCATCAAGTTCAAACTTGTATTCCAAAATAAATGAACTCAAAACAATAGAAAAAGCATAATATTGAGATCTACAACAGATCTAAAAAAATAAGAACATAAGATCTACAATAGAATGAGATCTGAAAAAGATAAGATTAATATAATTAAATCTGAAAAATTGCATACCATCTTGAGAACTATAATTAGATCTGAAAAACAAAGTAGATCTGATCTTCTAGATTATCACAGTTCAAATCTATAAAAAAATTGTTTAGTGATCGTGCCGATAACGTATTATAAATTAAAAGGAGATAAAGACACTAGAAAAGAGGAGAAAATGTTATTCACACTAATATCAGTTATACAGAGATTGATGGATACAATTACATTACATAGGCTCCTTTATATATAGGCCTTGGAACATGAGACTGGACATATCCCATGATGTGGGACTAAATAGAAAATTACAAAAGCATATTCACTTTTATATTTACATATATTATAATATCTACTATTTTTTTCAAAAGAAATTACCTTTTCAGTAAAACCCACTATTATTATTTCAAGTCCAACAAATTTTAAATTTTTCTACTAAAACTTTTTATTTAATATAGTTATTTATATGATTTTTTCAAAAATTTAATATTTACTTAATTTTTTAAAATAAGGTTTTTCTACCTTCAAATTATTCCTTTAAAAATCATTTCAAATATATTACATATATATTTTCCTAAACTTTTATACTAAAATCGTTTCAAATTTTAAAAATATTTTCTATTAGGTCAGACTCGCAGTGGATTTCTATTTATCCCTCCTTTCGAACTTTTCTCTAGCTTGTTGACTTATCTTCTTTCAAATACTAAAAATCCGGCTATCATCTTGGAGTGATTGCTACACACCATACTTTAGAAACTTAAACACTTTCAGATATCTATAACGTATGAATTCTTACTTTTCCTTTATCTAGACCTTCTGTATATCATCAAACGACATCATAAGGGGATCTATAATTATTAGGCTATCAGGAGCCTAACTAGGGAGTCACATGTTAGGAATGCAGATTACAGATCTTAAGGAGAATAACACTAGAGGGGGGTGAATAGTTTTTTGTGGATTTATCAAATCTTTTTCAAACTTATGTAATTTAATCACCAACACAATACATTGACACAGATATAATCACAGAATCGGATATAGATGCAAATAATAAATAAAAGCAATAAGAGAAAGAACACACCAGGATTTTATACTGGTTCCGAGTTACCCTACATCCAGTCCTACACAATTGTACGGATTTTTTTTCAAAATAATCTCCCAGATTACACCCTCGAGATATACCCTCCTATATTCAATTCCGGGGCAAATTCTCTTGATTTACCAGCCCACAAGATCACCTAATTGATTTCCGAAGCAACAATCACACCCAATTGATTTCAAGGCTCAACCGCACCTTTTACACAACAGTTTGATTTACAAATAATCCTATAATTCTTAATAGCATTGGAATCTTATAAAGAGAGTGGGAGAAAATCAAACAAGAGATAATCAAGTTTGATTCACTAAGGATTTCGGTAGAGTTTTGTTAAGTTATTAGGGAATATTTGAGTGGAGAAGAAGGAGTGAAGAAAAGAATAAAATTCAGTTTTTAAAATTCGTTTGGAAAGTCTGGTATTTATAGGAGAATAAGGTCATGTCCGTTCGCGAAGAGAAACGACGAAAAGACACTTCTTTTGAAATTTGACTTTTGAAAATAATGGACACCATGTCGACATGGGGTAGGGGTACGTCGACATGCTCAAGGGAAAAATGATGTTTTGATTTTCTTATTAAAATTGGTTTCTATAAATTGTCAAAACAATTTCTAAACTTTGTAAATATATTTGAATATAGTTTAAACATATAAAAGAGTTTATAAAGTAATTTTTAATATATATAACCTTAATCTATAAAGTGATTTAAAATCTTAGTATATTAATATTTTAAAGCTAAATATTTAAAACAAGAGATGGTTTAAAATCAAGGACACTTGAAATCAAAATATTAAAAATGATAAAAATAGTTTTGAGGCTGAAATATTTAAAACCAAGAGAGATGTCTTTTTGAAAAGAAAGTTTTGAAAACATTTTTAAAAATAGGAGATATATTTTTGAAAAACAATTTTACAAAATTGGTGGATATCAAAATAGGACCACTATATGTTCCACTAGATATTTTCGTGGGTTCTATCCCACTAGAGTTTCATCCCTTTAACAGGCTCGAAGTGGATTCCATTCTATGAATAAATTTCGAATAAAGATGTAAGTGCTTTCAAGAAGTTTTAACATAATTCTAGACTCAATACTTATCTTGTACTCTTGAAATCTTGAACTCTAGATATCTTGATACTCATGAGTCTTCAATCTTGATATCTTCCGTCTTGAATCTCTATATTGTACAGTCTTCATTCTTGGTACCTACATACTTGTATTCTGCATATACATATATATCTAAACTATAATGTTAGTATTTATATTTTATAATAAGTCCTAAGGTTGTTGTCATCAAAACCATCCTTCTTAAGGACTAACAATCTCTCCCTTTTTGATGATGACAATCTATGTTTATAAAATATACTTTACCTTCACTATAACTCCCCCTAAAACTAATAACTCCCTCTAAAACTAATAACTCCCAATAAAACTAATAGCTCCCCCTTAATCTAAGCCTAACTACTCTATTTTATAATTCTCCCTCCTTTTTCATCAACAAAAACCACCCTAAAACTATAAAAATATAAAACTCCCCCTTTAACTAATATTAAAACAAAGTATAGTAAATGGAATCTGAAGGACATTAACATAATTATATTTAATTATTCAATACCTAAATATGTATAAGTATATTTCAAACAATCCTATCAACATGCATATCAAATCCAATCTTGTCAAACAAATCAATCAAGTCAATCAAGTCAAACAAGTCAATTAAGTCAAACAAATCAATCAAGACATACCAAACAAATCAAAAACTAATAATCCTATACTATAAGACAATACTACAAACTCCCCCTAAATAAAATATACTTGTTATGTGTACATGTATGCAATATGTAGTTTGTAATGTAGTATGAAACGTATGACATATGCAACATAGCATGAGATGATACGCAGAATGGAGTGCAACTTGTGATGCAAATGATTATGATATTTCATGCATTGTAATTTATGATGTAATATGCAATAAAAAGTGATATGAAATAGGATGCACAATGATATGTAATATGAAATAAAATGATAATGAAGTAAAAAAATATGCAGAATGATATGATGACATATAGACTACGGTAGGAGATAATCATATTATAAGATAAACATTAGGGATAAGTAATATCTAATTGACAAGCATATATATATATATATATATATATATATATATGTGTGTGTGTGTGTGTGTGTGTGTATGTATGTATGTATACATATATAAAACTATTTATTATAAATCACTTCAACCAAAGAAAGGTAATACACACCAATTACTAGAATTAGGTTAAGGAAACTAATGAATGAGACTGAAAGAGTAGTAAAGACAAGAGTTTAAAGGTAATAAATAATATTAAAACTATAACATAATCATGAAAGGTAGTAATCAAACTCAATATCAAAATCAAACCGCTAAGAAATATGGATTTAAACTATTTAAAAAAATTAATTCCTTCCTCGTTTAATTTCTTTAATTTTTTTAAGAATCCAAACTTCCATGTTTATAAAATACTCAACTCACTAGTTAAAACCTAAATATTAAATTACTATTGATTAAAATATTTAAAAAATGTTTAAACACCTTATAGTTTTAAAAAAATATCATAATGAATTATTAAATAAAATAACAAAGCTTAAAAAAACTAAAATGAACTTGTGTTATATTAAGGTCTCTTATATTAAAAAATTTAATAAATTATTTAAAAAAATATTCAAACATGAAATTAATTTTAAAATATTCTAATATAAGTTAGAAAATAACTCTAAAAAGAATAGAGAAAAATACTTAGTTTAAATATCGTTTTTTCATAATTTAAGGTTTCAAACAGAAAAGACAACATTTACAGAATGTTATAAAAACTTTTAGCAACAAAATATATTCAAAACATTATAAAACAGAATCTGCAGCACTTACCAAATGCTGTGAAAAGTTTAACACTACAGCGTTTCGAAACACAAAAATGCTAGAAAAATGAATTTGCAATACATAAAAAAACGTTACAGAAGAAAAGACAGCGTTTTAGAAATCCTATCTAAAGTTTTGGGCCCGATTTTAACATGATTTTCCACTAATTTTACGACTAGATTTGACATGTAAATAATTGATTTTTGGCCCAATTTTTTAGTTAATATAACTAAAGTACTTAAAAAATATAAAAATAATAATGAAAAAAAAATGTGAAAAGATACTTGGTATTATGCATGTAAAAATGCTTTTATTAAATAACAAGTGTAATGACACTTGCCATTTTACATGTATGTCACTATCTATTTATAAGACAAGTGTCACGTGATGTGGCACAATCTTATTAATTGAAGAAATCTATAAATAAGATTTGACATTCACTAGTAGCGATATTTCCTATGGATTTGCCTTCACTAGTAGCGATGGTTGGAGTTCTCAGCCTCCTATGGATTTGACATTTCCTTGTTGTTTGAAAGGGAAATGTAGTAGATGGCATTGCGAGCGGGAGATGTAACAGCTTGGGAGCGATATTCCTAGAGTGGGTATTGCTCGAGCTTATCACAGGATATGACTCCAAGACTCAATGAGCTTTAAAAGGGTGTGATGGTTGGTTTGACCGTCAGACCTACTTTGTTTTAGCTGATTGGAACTAGTTAGAGACATTAAGCTAGATTAGCAGAGATCATGGCTAAATTAGAAGAGTAAGTAAAGTGTCTGTAGAGGTGATCCAATGAAGACCCGACCAAGATTGTTGGTTCTGTAGAGATAGTTTGTTTTCGAGTAGTGGGAACAAATGTTTTGGGACTGCATCAAAGTATTATCGATAATGAAGGATAGAGACATAGCATTTGAGTCATGGTCAATTGGTTGACATATGATTCTAGATTTGTATTCCTTAAGCCATGGAATCCGTATTTGTTGAGTTTTTTTGTAGGATGGTTGTGTGATCCATTTTATGCCAGGAGCATTTTAAGTGGCCAAGACCCGTTGTTCGATAATGAGTTTTGGGAGAACTTACAGGAGACATCTGGATATTTGGCACTAAATGAATTAGTTGATATCGAGACTAGACCATGGATTTGGAGTTGGAGACCTTATAAGCCTATTCGTGCCGGTAGACGTGATCAAATCAGGTTAGGAGGAGGTTGAAGGAGTAGTTGGTTTAAGTGGAACGAAAGCAAAGGTAGTAGGGTATAGTAGCCAATGGGGAGCATGAGGACCGTTATTCCGGAGCTCTTTAGACGGTAGGATTTTGTTTTATCGTCAGCTTTCATTATGGATATCATATTGGACATTTATACTAGATGGTTTAGTATTCTGCATGCTAGGATAGGCATATATGTTATCTTTGGATTTTAGATCTTATGTGTGCATGTTAGATTTGATTATTTGCATTTGAGACGATAGTTCATGTTGTATGGTTGTTAGGCATGCGGGATAGTTATTATTTGTAACTACCCATAAATTTACCACTTTGAAATGGAATATGTGATTTATTTAAATTTTCAAATGTAGAATTTACAAACTTAAACAATCAATTTTTATGATAAATAAGAATGACAAACTTATTTTTGATGTTAAAAAAAGAATTTGGATTTTCATTGTAAAATTGACAAAAGTTGGATTCCAATAGAGTAGGATAAATATTCATGAAATTTATTTAAAGGATAAATAATTCCTTTTATATATATATATATAATCGATATCAAAATCATTTGATAATAATAGTAATTCAATTTATAAAGGTTCGATAAATATATAAAACTTGTTTTATAAAGTTGACAAATTTTGTCCAATATCGATAAATCGATGTCATATTTTTACAAATAAATTTGGAGATTATTTTATATTATTTTATAAGTCAAATATACTTTTTTAAATATTTAAATATAATAACAAATCAATTTTGAATTTTTGTTTACATGAATAAATAGTTTAACAAAAACGTCAAAATGTGACCATAAAACGTTTCATCGAAAATCGACGTTTTGTTCAAAATTAGTTGCCGCAACGTTATCGCACCTTTGTTAATATGTTTTAACATATGGTATACATTTTAATAACTAAACATTCTTACTTTTATTAAATAAGATTAGAAAACTTCTAGAAGTCATTAGTAAAAGTAAGTAAGAATTAACAAAAGTAAGAAAAAGTAATCAAATCAATATCACATCAAAAACCAACATAATTATTATTTTACTTAGCTTAGTTCTTAAGGGATTAAGACATAAAATAAGGATGTGAAAGGTGATGGTAAGTGTTGAAAAAGTAAATGTTGCTTTAGGTTAAAGTAAGGTTAGTTTGGTAATTTGGTAAGAGGTTATTTTGGTAAATTTACCACTTCTTTCTTTTTCTATAAATACCTACTTTCTTCTTCACTTTCATTCACATTATTTCTTCTTCTTATCTCAAGCTTCTTCATCTTCTTCCTCTTCTCTTTAACGCCTTTCAAGCCATAGTAAAAAATTATAAAGAAATAATGTCAAAATATTTACAAAACATTCAAAAGAAATCAATGTTTATCCTCTTCAAATCAAACACCTCTTTTCTTCATATTTTACCTTTTCTTCTCTCGGCCATAACTTCTTAAAAATAGAACTAAAACGTAAAATTATTTTTTCCAGACCATTTATTTTTCTAGTGGCTACAACTTTCATGGTGACTACTTTGTCTCATTCTAAAGTTGACTGTGTCAAATATACACTTCTTTCCAGTGCATTCTCTGACCCAGTTTTTGAGCCAGAGAATATGCCATTTTGTTTTGAACATAACTTGATTATAACAGATCTAAATTAAGAATTTTTTTTTCTAAAACTATATGAAATTCCTATGGCTACAACTTTTGGGTTGACCACTTTATCTAGTTTTGCGGTTTGCTATACCTGAAACTCAATTCTTTGAACTGCATTTTCGAGCTTCATTTTTGTCAATACGACAATACCTCTTCTTCATTCTATCATATCTTCCTAAAAACTATTAGAAATCAAGTGATTCTTTTTTGTTACATTCAAGAGAGAAGAATTTTCAACAAATTTTCAGTTAACATGTTTTTCAAATTTCGAGAGTAAGAGAGTCAAAAAGAAGAGAGAAGATGACATATTTTTCGGGTATAATTTGAGAATTCAAGGTCAAAGCTCTACCTCTTCTTCTCTATACTTTTGGCCCACCTCCATCTCAAGCCTTAGTCGAGCACTTTGAAGGAAGGGAAAGTTGGTTGATAGTGTTTAAATGGAGTATGGATTAATTAGTGAAGTGTTGGTTGATTAGAATGTTGGTAGGAAGTTAATCGCTTTGGTTTATGGTGAGGAACTCTATTTAGCATCTATATTTATATATTTACATATTTGATGATGTGTTATGATTTCCATGGATGCTTAAATATACTTTGATCATCAAGTATTGATTGTTTGATATGACTGCTAAATTGTTTTACCAAGTCACATTAATACACGTCGATAAGCACAAAGGAAATCACTCTCCTTTTAAAAATGAAATGGTGTACATGGAATGCTTAAACCTTTTGGAAAAAGTTTTAAATTGAATTAGAATTTTTTTATAAAAATTTAAATATTTTTAAAGAAGTAAAGAAATAAAATCAAGGTTTCATCTTGTACATTTCAAATATGTCCAAAACAATTTTCCAAAAAAATCGCGCTTTTTGTAGTAAAGTGACCAAAGTTTAAAATTGATATTTTAAATGTTTTAAAAATACGAAATAAATTCTAAAAGTATTTTAAAATATTTTGAAAGAGATTTAAGTTTGAAAATATGGATTTCTAAATGATATAAAAGTAATTTTGAAGAATATAACTTTTAAAATATATTTGCAACCCTTTTCGCAACGCTTTTTACAGCAATTTTTAATAACTTTTGAAATATAGTTTTAAACATAACAATTCTTTCTTAAATATTTTGTGAATGATTTTAAAAGAATAATTAAGTAATTTAAAAATGATTTGGAAGTTTTAATAAGAGTTTGAATAAATGATTAAGAGGAATTGTTTATACCACTTAAACAAAAAGTGAAGAAGATTGAATATAATACTAAACTGAGTAATGCGGAAACGACTAGTACATTTATCCTGCTTGTGAGATCTGAGAAGATAAAACAAGGTGCTTAACTAAGGTTAGGGATGGAGCAACCAGTGTCTTGAACTTACCTGGCCTATGTTTTCTTTTCTTAGGCGAGGGGTGGAACAGATCGAAAGGAAAGCCCGGATGCTCTAAAATAAAAAGATTTTATTAAATTTCCAAAATAGAAGAAGATTAGTATTATCCAAAATTTAAGCAATCTCCAAAACGAATGTTTTCTATGATCCTATTTACTCAAAAATGTTTGCTAAGATTGATTTTAAGGTTTATCGTAGACGATGCCTTAAATAACATTGTTTTTGACCGCCTAAAAGTTAAGGAATTTGAATCGAAAGTTAAGTGAGGGAAACTGAAATATTATCCGAAGAAAAGAATGAATTGCTTAGAATTAATCTAAGACAAAGATCGTTGAAGACAAAGATATTCATGTTGTAGGATTATGTGCCAATAGTCCCTAAAGGTGAAATTCACCATATTTAAAGTGGTGGTAGTACTCCATTATGAAATTGTTTGATTTGCAAGAATATGATTTGAAGTTAAAAAAGAAATCTTTTATTAAGATTTAATAAATGATTTGGGAATATTTTTCCTTAAGTTAAATGTTATAGCTTGAATATAAGAAATCTTTGATTAAGATTTAATGAATAATTTGGAAAGGTTTTTCTAAGTAAAAGAGGAAATGATTTGGAATTATTCCAAGATTTAAAAGGTTTAAATAAACCAAATGATTTGATAAATGAGGCTTAATGTTTCCATATACTATTGAAAAGAAAATGGAATAAATTTAAAAGAATATATCTAAGAAAGAAATTTGGTAAAAGATGAAGTAATTGATTGATGATTGATATCCACATATGAACTTAACATCTTTTTTATTGATAATTGGATTTCGAAGGAACCGGGTATCGGATTTGCTTGATTATGTTCAGCATGATAGGGGGTTCTCGCTTTGTGAATAGTGACAATGCTTAGACTCTTACTCCTACATATCCTTAGTGTGAAAGGGTTGGTTGATAGTCACGAGCTTGTCGTAAAAGCAGATCCGAGGTACCACATGTTGTCACCTCCATGTTGAAAAGCAATAGCGCCCCTATGTTGAAAAGTAGAAGGGTAGCGGGATGGCTGAAAAGCCTACTAGGGCGGGTTCGAAAAACCCGTTCATGATATTTGGTATCAGAGCCGAAGGTTAAGCGAGAAACTTGGCTTTGGTGGGGTAAAGACTCATCAGAGATAGGGTTAGTAATACCTTAGGATGAGTAACTCACTATAGATAGGGTTAGTAACACACTAGAATGAGTTAAGAGTATCATATATGAGCGCATATTGGATAATGTTATATATAAAGGGTTTTTTTTGAAAAAATTGGTAAATAAAATAGTTTTACGTTGGATTATATTTTGATTACAAAGTATATATTTTGAAGAGTTATATAGTTAGAAATCAAGATTAGTGAAATTTAAATATGAACATCTTGTGATTAGAATTTCACAGTTTGACCATAAGATGTTTCATAAAGATAATCGATAAGTAAGAAATCTGATAAGCTAATTAAAATCTTTAATACATATTCCAAAATAATTAATTAAGAAATGATAATGTTAAGTTACTATCATAAATTGATCGATTGTTTAATTTAAAAGTTAAAATACGAATATCTTGTGAATTAAGTTTCACGATTTGACTATAAGGTGTTTGATAATAAGATTGGTTTAAGGAATGAACATATAAGATAAAAATGATAAAATATAAAATGATTATGTAAAAGGAAAATATAAAAGGAATGAAAGTTTAAAATTCGAGCAATTTAAAAGAATTATTGTAATTTAAATGAAGTAGATTAATATAAGATGAACTTATAAAAAGAATTTACAAAATAGGTTTTATAAACAAAAGTAATCTTTAAAGGATTTTGAAAAGGGTATTATTTCAAATAAAAAGCGACATTTTATGATAACTAGTTCGAATGGCTCGAGAATAAACTAAAAATGGGCAGGAAGTATATTCGGATGGTAAACACTTCTCCTAAGTATTACTCTTCTTTTTAAGAGAATATATAATACTATTGGTAGTACCCAGTTCCTTGGTATTATTTAGGAGTTACTCGATCTATATAATTATCTTAAGTTAAAGAAATAATGTGAATCATTAATAGATAAATTGATTAGTAATATTCATAAAAGTGTTTAAACTAAAGATAAATCTGGAATCACTAATTGATAAGATAAAGCGAGATTCTCGACGATTTTGGATAGTCGAAATTTTTTTTATCACACCCAACTAAAATCTAAGGAATTTATGAAAACTTTTGGTCCAAGATAAACCATTGGGAAATGCTTTAAGTAAATGAAATTGGGAAAGTATAATTTATAAATGTGATTATAAATAAAAAGGATTTAAAAGTGGAGAAATTTGTAAAAGCATTAATTCAGAAACAAATTTTGTAATTACGAATTTGAAATAATAGCAACCAACCACAAACCGTAATTCACCTGGATATAAAACCGGTCGAGAAATTAGGATGTGTATATATATACTGTTAGGATGTAAAAAAGGTATTACACAAAAATAGATTTAAGTCATGAACTATATATACACTTAAGTAATATCATAACTTTTTAAAGTGAAATTATAACCTGGAAAAAGTTTTATCAATGAATTTTACCATTAATTAAGGACTTGGACTTAAGTTTTTAAAAGTGATGGATTTACGTAGTTGTGTTCATAAGGTATAATAAACTTAAGAAATAATTTTACGAAATGATTCATAAACAATATTAGTACTAAAGGAAATATACTGAAAAAATGAATGAAAAAAAGGATGTGAATAAAGAGAATCTGGTTTAAACGAGAAAAATCAATAGTAATTTTATCACATAGATTTTGATCTAATATCCAACTATGGAACTTTGAGGTGTTTACACTGATCCGAAAAACAATTTATCACTCGATTTTTTGACGACGAACATTGATGATGTTTTGTGGCTAGTTACTCGAGTTTTCTATCATAGTTGAGAGCTATGCAAGGAAAGTAAGTGTATCTGACCTAGAAGCTTGATCAGAGTCAGCACTAGAGGACGAGAGATTGATATTAGTTCGGAAATAAAGTTGTGGATTCGAATTGAAGATCAGATCAGATATTATATACAGATGATTTGGGTGCATCTTTTGGGTTTAAGTTTGTGAAATAATGATTTATGTAAAATATTGTGGATTTAGGTTCAGGGTAATTTTGAGGACGAAATTCTTTTATGCAGGGGAGAATGTAACGACCAGCAAATTTACCACTTTGAAATGGAATATTTTATTTATTTAAATATTCAAGTGTAGAATTTTCCAACTTAAACAATAATGTTTTATATGATAAATAAGTATGGCAAACTTATGTTTGATGTTAAATAAAGATTTTGGATTTCCATTGTAAAATTGACAAAAGTCGGATTCCAATAAAGTAGGATAAATATTCATGAAATTTGTTTAAAGGATAAATAATTTCTTTTAAATATATACATAATCGGTATCAAACTCATTTGATAATAATAGTAAATTAATTTATAATGGTTCGATAAATATATAAATCTTGTTCTATAAAGTTGACAAATTTTGTCGCATACCGATAAATCGATGTCGTATTTTTACAAATAGATTTGGATATTTTTTTATATTATTCTATAAGTCAAATATGCTTGTTTTAAATATTTAAGTATAATAACAAATCGGTTTTGAGTTTTGGTTTACATGAATAAATAGTTTAACATAAACGTCAAAATGTGATCGTAGAACGTTTTGTCGAAAATTGACGTTTTGTTCAAAATAAATTGCCGCAATGTTATCGCACCTTTGTTAATATGTTTTAACATATATTACATATTTTAATAACTAAAAATTCTTACTTTTATTAAATAAGATTATAAAACTTCTAGAAGTCATTAGTAAAAGTAAGTAAGAATTAACAAAAGTAAGAAAAAGTAAACGTCAATTCAATATCACATCAAAAACCAGCATAATTGTTATTTTATATAGCTTAGTTTTTATGGGATTAAGACATAAAGTAAGGATGTGAAAGGTGATGGTAAGTATTGAAAAAATAAAGGTTGCTTTAGGTTGAAGTAAGGCTAGTTTGGCAATTTGGTAAGAGTTTATTTTGATAAATTTACCACCTTTTCTTTTTATATAAATACCCACCTTCTTCTTCACTTTCATTCACATTATTTCTTCTTCTTTTATCAAGCTTCTTGATATTCTTCCTCTTATTTTTAATGGCTTTCAAGCCATAGGAAAAAATTAGAAAGAAATAATGACAAAGTATTTACAAAATATTCAAAAGAAATCAATGTTTATCCTCTCCAAATCAAATTACTCTTTTCTTCTATTTTACCTCTTCTTCTCTCGGCCATAACATCATCAAAATAGAACCAAAATGTAAAGTTCACTTCTTTAAAATATGTATTTTTCTAGTTGCTACAACTTTCTTGTTGACCACTTTGTCTCATTCTAAAGTTAACTATGTCAAAAATACACTTCTTTCCAATGCATTCTCTGGCCCATTTTTTAAGCCAGAGAATATGCCATTTTGTTTTGAATATAACTTGATTATAACAGATCCGAATTAAGAAATTATTTTTTTCAAAACATATGAAATTCCAGTGGCTACAACTTTTGAGTTGACCACTTTATCCAGTTTTGGGGTTTGCTATACCTGAAACTCAATTCTTTGAAGTGCATTTGCGGGATTTATTTTTGTCAATCCGACAATACCTCTTCTTCATTCTATTATATCTTCCTCGAAACTAATCAAAATCAAGTGATCCTTTTTTTAAATTCAAGGGACAAAAATAGCAACAACTTTTCAGTTAACAAGTTTTTCAAATCTTGAGATTAAGAGAGTCAAAAACAAGAGAGAAGATGACCTATTTTTTGGGTCTAATTTGAGAATTCAAGGTCAAAGCTCTATCATTTCTTCTCTATACTTTCGGCCCACCTCCATCTCAAGCCTTGGCCGAGCACTTTGAAGGAAGGGAAAGTGTTTTTCTAGTTTTAAATGGAGTATGGATTAATTAGCGAAGTGTTGGTTGATTATAATATTGGTAGGAAGTTAATCGCTTTGGTTTATGGTGAGAAACTCTATTTAGCATCTCTATTTATATATTTACATGTTTGATGATGTGTTATGATTGCTATGGATTCTTATATATTTATTTATCATCAAGTATTGATTGTTTGATATGATTGTTAAATTGTTTTACCAACTCACGTTAATACACGTCGATAAGCACAAAGGAAATCACTTTCCTTTTAAAAATGCAATGGTGTACATTGAATGCTTAAACCTTTTGGAAATAGTTTTAAATTGAGTTAGAAATGTTTTATAAACATTTAAATATTTTTAAAGAAGTAAAGAAAGAAAATCAAGGTTTCATCTTGTACATTTTAAATATGTCCAAAACAATTTTCCAGAAAAATCGCGCCTTTTGTAGTAAAGTGACCAAAGTTTAAAATTGATATTTTAAATATCTTAAAAATATGAAATAAATTCTAAAAATGTTTTAAAATGTTTTAAAATAGATTTAAGTTGAAAAGATGAATTTCTAAATGATATAAAAGTAATTTTGAAGAATATAACTTTTAAAATATATTTGTAATCCTTTTCGCAATGATTTTTGCAGCAATTTTTTATAACTTTTGAAATGTAGTTTTAAACTTAAAAATTCTTTACTAAATCTTTTGTAAATGATTTTAAAAGAATAATTAAGTAATTTAAAGCTGATTTGGAAGTTTTAGTAAGATTTTGAATAAATGGTTAAGAGGAATTGTTTATACCACTTAAACAAAATGTAAAGAAGATTGAATATAATAATAAACTGAGTAATGCAGAAACGACTAGTACATTTGTCCCGCTCATGAGATCTGGGAAGATAAAACAAGGTGTTTAACTAAGTGTCCTGAACTTACCTGGCTTATGTTTTCTTTTCTTACGCGAGAGGTGGAACAGATCGAAAGGAAAGCCCGGATGCTCTAAATTAAAAAGATTGTATTAAGTTTCCAAAACAGAAGAAGATAAGTATTATTCAAAATTTAAGAAATATCCAAAATGAATGATTTCTATTATACTATTTACTCAAAAATGTTTGCTAAGATTGATTTTAAGGTTTATCGTAAACGATGTCTTAAATAACATTGTTTTTGACCCGCCTAAAAGTTAAGGAATTTGGATTGAGAGTTAAGTGAGGGAAATTGAAATATTATCCAAAGAAAAAGATTGAATTTCTTAGAATTAATCTAAGACAAAGATCGCTGAAGACAAAGATATTCTGATGTAGGATTACTTGCCATTAGTCCCTGGAGGTGAAATTTACCATATTTAAAGTGGCAGTAGTACTCCATTATGAAATTTTTTGATTTGCAAGAATATGATTTGAAGTTATGTAAGAAATCTTTTATTAAGATTTAATAAATGATTTGGGAATATTTTTCCTAAGTTAAAAGTTATAGCTTGAATATAAGAAATCTTTGATTAAGACTTAATCGATGATTTGGATAGGTTTTCCTAAGTAAAAGAGAAAATGATTTGGAATTATTTCAAGATTTAAAAAAGTTTAAATAAACCAAATTATTTGATAAATAAGGCTTAATGTTTCCATATAATCTTGAAAGCAAAATGGAATAAATTGAAATGAATATATCTAAGAAAGATATTTTATAAAAGATGAAGCAATTTATTGATGATTGATATCCACATATGAACTTAACATCTTTTTTATCGATAATTGGATTTCGAAGGAAACAGTGTGGGATTTGGGCGATTCCTATCTGAAAACCACTTCGAACCAATTTACGTGTTCGAAGATTAAAGATGATTGAAGACGGAGATATTGAGATGAATAATAACGAGGGACTACTTGTTGACTAATCGAGGATAAATTCTTGATTCACTATATTGTAGCAGTGGTCTCTTTGTTATAAAAACCTCAGAACCACAAGGACTTCTCGCCTAGTAATGTCGAGGAAAGTACCTTCGATTTCTTTCGGTCCCAGTATGAACTTGTATGGATGAATGTTTGACCTTGCATTCTAAATCACAATAAGTTGTCTCCATAGATGTATATCAGTTGGTGGTGGTGAAGAGCCTTCTCTTAGCTTAACACCCTTTATTGAGACATACGAGCTTAGGAAGTTATATGTTTGTAGAAATCAGTTTTGTGAATGTGGAATGGAAATGTGGCATTCAAAGTGAAAGAAGATGTGCTATGAGAAAAGGTAATTGTAGCCTCGAGCCTCATCAACCGGAAATGACCGAAACAGGGTTAGATGAAGTAAGGCTAAGTGGGTGATTCCCAATTATGTTATGATCACCCCCTTCTAGATATATTTCTTCCCGCTATGACGTTTAGGATGTAAATTAATGTGGTTTGTTTGCTCGGGCTTCCGGTTTAAGGTCGGTAACAACCGAGGGAGGACTTGTTCGGTACTATCTAGTTATAGAGATAGACCAGTCTTGTGTTGATATAGGAGCTTTATGATGTTTCCTCGGGACATCCATCTAGAGGTGTACCCATCGGAAGGTAGTCCCATCGCCTAGTCATTTGTATGGAAATCCATCCTCCAATAAAAACCTACGGTTTTGTTTGTAGAGCCTAATATGCTGGAATTTAATAATGATAACAATTTCGGCTAAGATTAATAAGTTTATTGCAAATATTTTCAAAGAGATGTCATTAAAAATAATATCAAACGTTTTGATATGTAAAAGTGTTTTAGTTATCATAAGGTAAAAACCCATCAATGTTTATGTGTGGGCGTGATCTTATGAGATACTCTTTCTTTCAAAAGATTTTATTCAAAGGCTGATATATGACACTGTCATTTATATTTGAGTTTCTCACGCTGGTTTATCAAGCCTGATCTGGGTATTTTCAATACTTGGGTCAGATTCGAGTAGTTTCAGGTTTAGTTAAAGACAGATGAAGTTTCCAGAGGAAAGTTGGAGATTTTCATCTATGTACAGACATATTCTGTTATCCACAGTGGTTTGTTAGTTTTAGTTTGATGTTGTCACCAATTGTAAGGATGGATGTTTATAACTGTCCAAGCTGAATTTAGGTTAGACTCTGATATATGTATTTAATAGTTTTCCACTGTGAAGATATTGTTCAATATTATGTATAATCTGCCTTTCGTGTGAGATTCTGTTCTGTCTTATGTTCTTTATTACCCTTGATCATCCACACTTCCATGCAACTTGGGTCAGACATTTGTGGTTTATTGCCGGCTCAAAGGGTACAGAATTGTGGGTCGTCACATTATTGGTATAGCATTCTTGTTTGATGATTGCTATAGATATAGTATAGTTAAAGATATGAGTTGTACACATATCTTTATTGTAGAAGAGTTATTCAAACTTAGTCGTCCAAAGGAGATTCTGCCGAATTTTTTCAGAATCTGCATAGTTTTGAGGGGCGATGGGTTAGGAAACATTCTCTTTGCTTTGTGATTTCGTGGACGAAATTCTATAAGGAGGGGAGAATATAACGACCTATATTTTTAACGGTTAGATATTTAAATTTTTTATTTAAATATTTAATCATTAATTAAATGAAGGCCCAAAAATGTGATTTTTCGCATATAGCTGAATCAGGACGTGTAACCAATTCCATTGAGTTCAGATTGATGTTGTGAATTTAAATGAGTATAAGGATCGCCATAATTCGAGATCGGACAATCTGATGCCCAAAAAGGTCTTGAAATACGCGAAATTAGCCTTCCGGGACACAGTCTCAGATGGAGACGTGGTTAGTTCCATTGGGTTCGAAAATAAGGTGACATAGGTAGACGAGTTTCATGACGATTAGACGTGTCGTGTGATCGCGCGAGCTTGAAACGAATGACCATTTGTTTAAGAGACTTAAATAAATGAAAATAATATTATTATATAAATCCCAAATCTGGATCTTCCGTCCATATTCTTATTTCCCATTCACTGTTCACTCCTAGGGCAAACATTTCACGGTCGAATCCATTTCCTCTTCTTAAAAAAATTATTTCTCCAAATCCGCTAAACTAAAAATCATGCTGTTTAATTCGTTAAAGTAGTATCAATGAGAATTATGCGATGACCGTGGTCGAATTTTGATTTGTTACTTTGGCCGAGATCGATGGATGTAGGGTTTTAGATCGTCAGAGATCAGAGCGACGATATGCGAATCCGAGATTACCCTTGTGATTCTTACGCGAGGTGGAATAGGTGGCATAGATTTTGGGATGACTGGCAAAGAGATGGAGGGCACGACTTTTTTCTTGTCGTGATTTGGTCAAGAACTGCTCCCATAGTCCCGATCTAGTTTAAGCATGCGGTCAAGTTATCTTGGGGTGTAGATTGAAGTGTATGCGAAGAGGATTCTACTGGCGAAGACAGATCGAGATTTCATCGATTACTGAGTGAGAAATCATCATGTGTGCTGAATGGATTTAGAGCACGGCCTGATGTTCTTGGACATGTACAGGCAATTGGGAAGAAGATGGATTAAGGTGATTAGCTTATTTATTGATTACATAATGATTTCGCTAATGACGATTCTTATTTTGGCTATATCTTTTGCATACGAGGTCCGTTTTGGACACCGTTTCTCGCGTTGCACTCATGATGACAAGATCAACATTTTGGCATAGGTTTAGACATATTTGGCTGAGGTGAGTGATATTGTCCCTCACTTTACTGTGATTGGTTGTTTATTGTTATATTGACGCTCGAGAATGATTTTTAGTTTTTTAAATGTGATATTATTATATATATGCAGCACTATAATTTTGTAAAAGAATATATGATTAGTTTGAAATGATTTACAAAGAATATCACTTATTTTCCATCGTTGTGCCATAGTTGTGGAATTATTAGATTAGATCTATTATTGATGTTATTTCCTATATTAATCGATATGGATGGATTGTTATGTTGTATGTATGACTTTTTAGATGGATGTATGGTTTGTTTGGATGTATGGATGCATGTTTGACTATTGGGCTTGTTTGTTATTTGGCTGTTTTGGTTGAAAATTTCGATTAGCGTTGATTTGATTTTAGACAGCATCTTGTACATTGGAGTTCCCCACATACAGGAATCTAATGAACAAGATGAGCTGTTGATGATGGTTTGGGATATAGCCGACCGACCTGGATTTCAACATGGATGTCGGACGTTTCCGTTTGGTCTGCACTTAACCATTCAGTTAAGTACAAAACCAAGGTGGATGGTATTGCCCATAATAGAGTGGTCAATGTCCATCACTATTGTCGATTGGAGATTTGGCTGATATATGGCTTTGACGTTAATGAGATACCGTGGTACACGACGTAATTGTTTGTTCGTGCGACTTGATTAGGATATGATGTTATTACTCTATAACGAGTGATATTGATGGTAAGGCAGGGTTGTGGTGCTTCAACCTGGTATTTTCATGGTGATGCAGGGATGTGGTGCCTCAACTTGGTAATCTGATACTGTAGATAATGAATCAATGGTGTATGGAGTAGGCTCCAAGATGATAGTATCAAGACTATATGGATCATGTTGGACCTCGGACTTTGAATGGCAAGTTAGTAAGTGTAACGTCCCGGAAATTTTCGACTTTTTATAATAAATTCAAAAAAAATCCCGATTAAACTATTTTATAAAATCACTAGCCTCATATTTTCAAAAATCAACCTTTAACTATATTTCTCAAAAATCATAATTTTTATAACATTAAAAAATTATACGTTTATTTATTTAAAATGAATCAATTCCAAAAATAAAGTATATTTTCAAAAATTACTTTAAAAAAATCATTTTTAAAGTTCCAAATTTGGTCTAGTGATGCTACACACCAAATAGTCAATCACGACAACAACGACATCATATATCGATATGATAGTCAATCAAATATCAAAATATCTGGAATCAAATAAATACTGTTGAGGAATCCAGTTGGATCCCTCCAACCTATTTTCGTGCATCCAAAAACATTAGCACAATACCAATTTCGCTCCAGTACGAAATTATCGCGGTATATGGGATTTAAATATTATCCGCTTAATAGACGGCGCAATAGGGTCTCATCCGCTAAACAAAAAATTCGGGAAATCAATAACTCCAATATATACATATGCCAATATATATATATTGATATTATATATAATACCAATTTCACTGTTTATGAAATATTCGCGGTATATGTTTTTAATAAATAACATCCGCTTACTAACGGCGCATAATGTCTATTTTAACAATCAATAGATAACAATCATCATTCAAACATGCATTCAAATATTTTAAATCTAACTATTTAAAATAAAATCGAAACTGATTCGATTGAGTGAGAAGTTCTCACCTTGATTTATTTCGTTTTAGCGATTTATTTCGAATAAAATTAAACGGACGTTTAATTTTACCCAAAATTCTCACTAACTCCAAACGACTCCAATCGAATTTCATCGCGTAGTGCTCGTCCATACGATTCCAACGCTTCTTGTTTCGCGCGTTTTCGACCTTATATGAAAAAGATATTGATTTTACAAGTTTTCACGAATTTTATATAAACTATTTACAACAATTAATTATAAATCTTTAAACCTAAGCCATTGGATCCAAGCCCCTTGCATCACGACCGCTCCTTTCTTTCTTCTTCATTCACGCTTGGCTACAGGCATCTAACACGCACATGAACCCATGACATAGCCGAACTAGGGCTCGACTTTGCAACCAACACGATCCACTTCGCGACGATCAGAGAGCCTCACGTCGAAGCCCCCACCACCACCTACCAACGCCGGCCGACCGCACCTACGTGGCCCCCCCTTGCGCGTGAAACGCGTGCACACTGACCCCCAAACGCGGCCACGATTCTTACTCCACGGTCGACGAAAGCCCATCTCCACCGTACGGATTTAAAGATCTCATTTAGCTCTTCGATTTTGCTTCAGGAAGTTTTTAACGAAAGCTTGTGGATTGGGAGAGATTGAGGGATGAAAAAGGGACGTTTCTGGCCATTGGAGCTTGAACTGGCGGCTAGGGTTATATTTTATTTATTTATTTATTTTTTTTAATTTTATGAAGGCTTATGGTCTATTTATAGAGAAAAATCGAACACTATTCATCCGGAAATTCCGAACTCCGATTCACGCACCGTAACCAGCGTTTCTAGGGTTTACCCCGCGTTCCGGACACAATGGAACAGGTTTCGGAAGATAATTCGATCATATGTGCAAGATATGGCAATAAACGTTCAATTTGAATTAAACCGATTTAAGCGATTTTCTAGGCGTTTTAATTTGTACCGGACAAACGGTAAATCCAATTGACACGAAATTTTAAACCTTACAATAATATCACATTACGGATCCGATGAAACTAGTTTCGTCGAAATCCGAGACTTTTTGAAAAATGGCTATTTTAACTCGCCAAATTAAAATTAAAAATAATTTGATGCGTTTCGAGCTGCCACGATCAAACGGTAACTCCGATTGACACGAAAATTGAAATCCGGTAATAACTAACTATTACGGATCCAATGGAACTGGTTTCGTTCAATTCTGAGACTGTTCAAAAATTGACTATTTTCACTAGTCGATTTAAATATTAAAATATTCAATTTTCACAAATTAACTTTTAATTCGATTTTAAAAGTTCTAAAATATCATTCTAACTTCAATATGATAAAACAAAATTTTACAAATCATTTTCAATCATATTTAACTCAATTTTCAATTATTTCCATAATTTCACATATTAAATTATCGATTTAATTATCCAATTAAATCCAATTATTCAAAATAAAATTTATTCGACTTATAAATTTCACTTATTAATATTTAAAATTAATTAAATATTCAAATTTTAAATTAATAAAATTCTGGGTCGTTACAATCTTCCCCCCTTAAAAGAATTTCGTCCTCGAAATTATTAAGTAAGAAAAGTTATAGAATCTATTAATTTTCCATAATCCATAGTTAAACTTTTTACAAATCTTTACTAAGTTTTCAAATCATACTTAGTTATCTTTTCAAAAACAATTACTAATGTTTAACTTTCAATCCCAAATCAAAGTTAAAGTTTTCAAAATTTTCAAATTTTCTCAAATTTTTTCTAACGCCTTAAATTTCCGAAAAAATTCGCCATAGTCTCCTTTGCGCGGCTCGATCCGAAAAAAAATGACAGTATATATATCACAAATATACATCTCATCAAGTAATGAGGCATCCCGAAGGGAAAATTTTGTAAAAGTACGATATTTAATCCGAGATATGTACCTTATATTTTATTAGCAAGCATATACGGCTAATATAGCGCGAAAGCGAGCTCCAAATGCGAAGCAAACGCGATCCGCACCTACTAATCACTCAACAAACAACATGAGAATCATGTATATAGACAATAGTATCAATACACAACATATAGCAACATAATAACTATACATGTCAACATAGCAATTGAAACAAAAGCAATAAATGCAATCATCAACCAACCATCATCCATAACCAATATATATTCATTCATATTCTTATTAATATTCAATGAAATGGTTTTCAATTTAATCACATTCGATTCATTAACAGTGGATGTTCTTACTAACATTCATTTTCAATTAGTTTATATTCACTAATTCATATTCAAGTTGGTTCACTTCCAAATCAAATTCAATTCCATTCAAATTTATTTACCTTTAATTTGAATTCAATTATATAGCTTTCAATTTCGCTAATTTACTTTCATTAACACTTAATGAATTATATACAATCAATCAACAATCAAGTAACAACCAATGTATATTAATTACAACCAAATTCCTTTGCTTACAATTGGTTTAATTAAATTGATTTTTTTTCAACTATTCAACTTCCAATGACATTAGATTTTAATGAATTATCACTTACATTCATTATTTCATTTATATAACTTAATTCATTTTTATATTTACAACTCATATTCATAAATATATTCATATAGTTTCACTTCTCATATATATATGTTTATTTCTCAATTGTAAATCACTTTAATTATAATTCAATTCTTATGATTCTTTACTTATACAATTATTCTTTTATTTAGATTATTCAAACAACTAAACAATCCACTTATATACACTTTAATAATTTTGAAAAATTATTTCTTTATATATAAAAATATAATCAAGGTAAAATTCTTTCATTTACCCAATTTAAAATCAATATTGTGTCGAATTTTTCTGTACAAGTGTTTAGAGATCCCTATCAACAACGTTAATTACTCGTATTAACCAGAATCTATATACCACTTAACAAACCAATCATCACAATATACAACAATTTTATATTCACTAACAAATACGCACTCGTAACTATTATTACACTCAAACTCATTCTAGAGTGCTACTGACTCAATCTCTAATGAGTAATACCCAACAGAACCATGGTTGTCGCTTAACCATAAGCTCTGATACCAAATGTAACGTCCCGGAAATTTTCGACTTTTTATAATAAATTCAAAAAAAATCCCGATTAAACTATTTTATAAAATCACTAGCCTCATATTTTCAAAAATCAACCTTTAACTATATTTCTCAAAAATCATAATTTTTATAACATTAAAAAATTATACGTTTATTTATTTAAAATGGATCAATTCCAAAAATAAAGTATATTTTCAAAAATTACTTTAAAAAAATCATTTTTAAAGTTCCAAATTTGGTCTAGTGATGCTACACACCAAATAGTCAATCACGACAACAACGACATCATATATCGATATGATAGTCAATCAAATATCAAAATATCTGGAATCAAATAAATACTGTTGAGGAATCCAGTTGGATCCCTCCAACCTATTTTCGTGCATCCAAAAACATTAGCACAATACCAATTTCGCTCCAGTACGAAATTATCGCGGTATATGGGATTTAAATATTATCCGCTTAATAGACGGCGCAATAGGGTCTCATCCGCTAAACAAAAAATTCGGGAAATCAATAACTCCAATATATACATATGCCAATATATATATATTGATATTATATATAATACCAATTTCACTGTTTATGAAATATTCGCGGTATATGTTTTTAATAAATAACATCCGCTTACTAACGGCGCATAATGTCTATTTTAACAATCAATAGATAACAATCATCATTCAAACATGCATTCAAATATTTTAAATCTAACTATTTAAAATAAAATCGAAACTGATTCGATTGAGTGAGAAGTTCTCACCTTGATTTATTTCGTTTTAGCGATTTATTTCGAATAAAATTAAACGGACGTTTAATTTTACCCAAAATTCTCACTAACTCCAAACGACTCCAATCGAATTTCATCGCGTAGTGCTCGTCCATACGATTCCAACGCTTCTTGTTTCGCGCGTTTTCGACCTTATATGAAAAAGATATTGATTTTACAAGTTTTCACGAATTTTATATAAACTATTTACAACAATTAATTATAAATCTTTAAACCTAAGCCATTGGATCCAAGCCCCTTGCATCACGACCGCTCCTTTCTTTCTTCTTCATTCACGCTTGGCTACAGGCATCTAACACGCACATGAACCCATGACATAGCCGAACTAGGGCTCGACTTTGCAACCAACACGATCCACTTCGCGACGATCAGAGAGCCTCACGTCGAAGCCCCCACCACCACCTACCAACGCCGGCCGACCGCACCTACGTGGCCCCCCCTTGCGCGTGAAACGCGTGTGCACTGACCCGCAAACGTGGCCACGATTCTTACTCCACGGTCGACGAAAGCCCATCTCCACCGTACGGATTTAAAGATCTCATTTAGCTCTTCGATTTTGCTTCAGGAAGTTTTTAACGAAAGCTTGTGGATTGGGAGAGATTGAGGGATGAAAAAGGGACGTTTCTGGCCATTGGAGCTTGAACTGGCGGCTAGGGTTATATATTTTTTTTTTTTTTTTTTAATTTTATGAAGGCTTATGGTCTATTTATAGAGAAAAATCGAACACTATTCATCCGGAAATTCCGAACTCCGATTCACGCGCCGTAACCAGCGTTTCTAGGGTTTACCCCGCGTTCCGGACACAATGGAACAGGTTTCGGAAGCTAATTCGATCATATGTGCAAGATATGGCAATAAACGTTCAATTTGAATTAAACCGATTTAAGCGATTTTCTAGGCGTTTTAATTTGTACCGGACAAACGGTAAATCCAATTGACACGAAATTTTAAACCTTACAATAATATCACATTACGGATCCGATGAAACTGGTTTCGTCGAAATCCGAGACTTTTTGAAAAATGGCTATTTTAACTCGCCAAAATTTTAAAAATAATTCGATGCGTTTCGAGCTGCCACGATCAAACGGTAACTCCGATTGACACGAAAATTGAAATCCGGTAATAACTAACTATTATGGATCCAATGGAACTGGTTTCGTTCAATTCTGAGACTGTTCAAAAATTGACTATTTTCACTAGTCGATTTAAATATTAAAATATTCAATTTTCACAAATTAACTTTTAATTCGATTTTAAAAGTTCTAAAATATCATTCTAACTTCAATATGATAAAACAAAATTTTACAAATCATTTTCAATCATATTTAACTCAATTTTCAATTATTTCCATAATTTCACATATTAAATTATCGATTTAATTATCCAATTAAATCCAATTATTCAAAATAAAATTTATTCGACTTATAAATTTCACTTATTAATATTTAAAATTAATTAAATATTCAAATTTTAAATTAATAAAATTCTGGGTCGTTACAGTAAGGTTCTTTGATCAAGAACTCAAGAAGTGAGCATGAATAAGGATGGCAGTTCGGATCGGAATGATGCTATAGATAGTGGATTGGGGTGAGTGTTAGGGCTCATGCCCAGAAAACTGTAGGGAACTAGTAGGGTTCAAATCCGTATCGAGTGATTAGGGCTGGATGGGTGTGTTTGTGCCTAGGGATCATTGATGACTCAGAGTGTTTTGGTTGTGTTCAAAGCGGGAGTACTATATGCGGGGGCACTCCAGGGCTAGTAGCGCTAGTCGGTACCCTACACAGGTAGGGACTAGGCTAGGTGGTACAAATGTATCACAAGAGACAACCACGCAGGGTTTTCCAACCATGAGTATGGTGAGCACAATCGAGAACCCGGATTTCCACTAGTCCTTGACAGTCTCCGAGGGTCATATGAGCCATCATATATCTGGCATATTGGGTAACAGTTAGTATTGTTTGATAGTTTCTATGTTTGTTATGGTTGCTCACAAGTCATCTATCACCCTAGGGATGTCACACTAGGTAGGTTTTGTGTTAGGGATACCTGGATATCCTGACTTGACTTAGTGTGGAGTAGGTATGGATGGAGATACCTAAATACCTAAAGTTAGTATGGAGTAGGGACTGTAGGTGGAGATACCTTGGTGCCATTACACATATTCAGTATGATATACCCTTTTTATGATGTTATAGAGCAGCATAATACTTATGTTTATGTGCTAACTCTGTGGTTGTCGGGATAGGTCAAGTTTGTTTTATATACCCTCTGTTCCGTTTATTATTGACTTTTATAGTATATTTAGATTTGATACCGCTCACACTAAATTGTTGTCTAATTTGAGGTTTTATGCTTTGCTTCCTATTATCTCAGGTACTCTTAAATGAGTAGACTGGGAGTAGGTGGATGATTATGGAGTTTTACAGGTGGGGCGACATGAGGTGAGGGTTATCTATATGTGCATACGTTATTATAAATCCATTGTGTGACACCATGGAGCCTTGACCCTGTTGATTTAATATTATAGGATAGTCTACCAGTTGAGTTTACTTTCCTACTGTATAAACTCAAATACGGTGTTCTATAAATTTATGGATCTTTATTCAGATTGATTATTTCACATTTTATTATCGTCTCTCTTGTTTTATACCTATGTTGATTACTATATTTACTCTGATGCGAGGCGAGATATGCGACAACTGCTTTGATTATTTGATGCTTCCTTTTTCTTCTTTTTCATTCTTTTCTCTTATATTTCTTCATCTTTTTTCTTTTTCTTTCCTTTAACCACCATTTTTCACCATAGGTGTAGGGTGATCATTATATCAAGCTTAGTTAAATTCACCTTTAAAAAGCAAGTGTGATAATGTATGCTTACACAACCGAGTGCTCGCATTTCAACTGTTTGTTGAAATGTTGAGATGGATTAGTAAACGGAAATGCTATTGAAAGTAAATTGCAGAAGTGTAAAGACATAGATATTTTTATATAGTTTGGATAGTTGTTAATCCAACGTCCAAGGGGTAATCCAATATATTTAACTATTTTTGTACAAGTTATTTTTATGGTCCTAAGGCATTAAATATTTATTTTTAGGAGAAGAAGAAGCTGAAAAAGAAGATCTCCCAAAAAAAAACCTTCTTTGTCCCCGAGCTTTTCCTTTTATAGTATGAAATGTGCACTGTTGATGGTTGCAATCGTTTTCTGCATTTTCCTTCACTTTTCACCCTTGGATTTTGTCACTCATCGCTTATCCATGACATTTGTATTTTGTGCCTAGATTGGTGATGGGTTTTCAATGGGAAATCAAAATATTGGCGGGACATTGAAATTTTGAAGTGGGATGCCTAAAAAAGTAGGTGAGAAGCCCAGGTTAGCGTAGGTCAGCATCCTCTCTCTTGATATGGCAAGCTACTCTAAGAGGAATGATAGAAAACTGCCCTAAACCTTTATTATACCGCGGACATGCGAGACTAAGTGCAGTGGTGGACATTATCTGGTGTTCATACCATACGACCCCATTGCTGCTTTTATTCTCTTTGTTTAGTTTGTCGTGTCAAAATGGAGTGGCTCTTCTCATTTTGTGCTGAAAGCTACCCAGACAAATTTGGAGCTTATTTGTTATTCGAGTTGTTTCCTTGGTTGTTGCTAATAAGAGATTGAGGGGGGGGAGAGCTTCACATTTTTCGTTTGCCTATAGGATTGAGTTTGTGTTTGAAGCATATCTTGGGTGACCCTGTATACTGCACTAATGGAGTGCTTTCAATTCTATATGGCGCTATCTAGGTTGCCCCCTAGTGTATGCTTGTACAGATATGTTCCTATAGACGTTTGGCAAAATGTGAGTATAGCTAGCTCAAAACCTCATTTGTCAATCTTTATGCCTTTGTTCAGTGTTCTTGTTTGGCTTTCGTGTCTGGATGCAACCAATGCATTCGGCTATGTCCTCTTACATATAGCATATGCTTCTTGTAGCCTTGATTCTGATGGAGAGGGCTTAGATCTGGTCAAATGCTGTAACCTTAAGCTTTTTCTTTGAATGGCTTTGTTATCATTAGGAAGTATCATGTGTTTCTTTCTGCCATGTCTCATGGTAAGAATGGGTATAACACTTGACTCCTAAGTACGCGACGACTGAAGGTCGGGGTAGACTTTTTTCTTTATGCACTTGGTCTGTATCTTCCATTCATTCTTGTCTAGTCTATCTTTTCAGCGTTGGGAACAAGTTTTTTTTAGCTACTTGTGCATTTAATCACATATCAGTGTCTCACTTGACCATCTTTTCAAAGCTGTTCAAGTCGCCTTTTTGTTTTACAGTGCAGATTTGCATAAGTCTTTTATATTCATTATTTCTACAAGAAATCCACGTTTTATATAATATTTGGCCATTTTAATCATGCGGTTGAAATTCAAACTCAAGTGCGTATTTTCCTTCTATGTCTTCCCCGAAATTTTCCTTCCTTTTCCTGCTTATGGAAAATCGAATTAATTTTCAAACTTAGAGGTAATCTTCCAAATTAAAATTAGGATAAGTCATTTTAATTCTTGCTCGATCTTTCTTCAAAAAATTGTCTGGGGTTTTAGTATGGATTCCTTTGATTCCACCTCTTTGTTTCCTCCTTCTAAAATTACCCATTTGGAGGATGCCAATAGTGTCCTTAAACAATTCGGATTCCATGAGTATGTGCTTAGGATTGCAGAATCTCATGATTACATGGACATCCCATCGGAGGGTTACATTGCCATTACTCCTACACATATCTGGTGTGAGTTGTTTCTTCCTATGCATCAGGTAATCCGTAAATGGCTTGCTACCTTAAGTATCGCTCCATTTCAACTTGCCCCTAATTCTTATACCTTTGCTTTGACCAACTTTATCCTTTATGTTGAAAATGGTATTAACATTACTAACAAAGAACTCTAATTTCTTTTTGAGAGAAGTCCTGGAAAGGGGAATAAGAGTTTCTTTTATATTAAGTCTAAAGATTCATTCTGACTGACATTACCAGTAAGAACGAATAGTGGATCTCATTTTATTTCTTTATTTTGAATTACGATGGATTCCCTTTTTTCCAACATTATTCTATTCATACCATCCCTTCACGGACCAATGAGCGGTTGTATGAATCTCGTATGCTGTAGATTCAGCGTTTGCTAGTTGATGTTAGGATAATATCAGAATTGTTTGTTAATTTGAAGTTAAATGCTCATGATCTGCTACGTCCTGATCATGTATTATCTAGGAGCAGATTCAGGCCCACTCCTTCCCCATTTAAGATTATAGGTCTAAGTATCCTATAATAAATGTTAGGATTTCCATACCTGTGATTTTAATTTTGTTATTGTTGAGTCAAGATTTTTATAGAGTTTTGATTTCTGACAAAGGGATAAGCCGTGATCGACAAGACAAAGGGATAAGCCGTGATCAACAAAAAGAAGTTATTTATTAAAGAGACACAAAGAGCTCCATATGTTAGAGGTTGATTATTTGGTATGTTAGTAATGTTATTTATGTTAAAATCTATCCTCAAATAATCTTATACCTTCAATCTTTGAATATATATATATATGAATTAGTGCACATTAACTGTGCAATCTGGCTAAACCGGTCGACCGGTTAAAACAAGGCAGTCGACCGTTTCTGCCCAGAATGCTCAGTTAATGTGCACAAGTGTACATAACGTATATATATTCAAATTCCTTTCTACTGGTCCTTTTTGACCTGTCGACCGTTTTCAAACAGAAAGCAACCTTCCGTATAGACACTTCCTTTTCTTCAACGGTTGCTTCTCTTTCTCTTCACCAATGATCATGACCTTTGTTTGTACCTTTTCACAAAGGGTTACAACTATTATTTCTTATATAAACATCATGAAATCATTATTCCAATCAACCAATTTCTATTATTCTAATCTCTATTCTATTGATCTCAATCTTATACTTTCAAGCGCTCAAATTGCTCATATTCTATCATATATCGTTTTTGAATCCTGAAATTTATTTAACATTCTTTTGATTCAATACGATATCCACTTTCAAATCTTCATATATACAAATATTCTATTTGAGGATAAGACTATAGGAAGTTTGTACTATAAGTGACAAAATAGTGTTAGCAAGAACACATACCGTCAACGAACAATTATTTTCATCTTTGTTGAAGTCCTCGGTGTTGGAAGAGGCAAGTGTTGAAGTCCTCGGTGTTGTAAGAGGCAAGTGTTGAAGTCCTTAGTGTATTAGAGGCGTGAAATCCCGTTCGTCTGCTCGGGTGTTGTAAACCTCTTCCTTCGGGTGAAGCGAGGTAGTTGGTAGTGAAAATCCAGATAGAAGTCTGGGACTGGACGTAGGACGGTGCTCCGAACCAGTATAAAAATCTCTGGCGTGCTTTTTCTATTTTACTGAATTTTCTATTATCTGTGATTAGTCATATTTTTGTGTGTTATACATCATATTACACGATACGTGTGTACTATATTAGCACGTACACATTTTCATTTGGTTTCAGAGCACGGTCATCATATAACCGTAACACAGTTATTTGGTATATTCTTGTAATATGGCAAATAACGCAAGTACCAGCACTCAAAACACCACTTACACGGAAGGTCAATCGACACAAAGACCTCCAATTTTCAATGGTCTTAACTATAGCTATTGGGCAACACGTATGTCATTCTTTATGCAATCAAATAGTTATGATGCCTGGAATGCTACTCAAAAAGAAATAGTGAATCCAACAACTGATTATTCAGAATGGACAGCGGCTGAGAAAACGGCAGCAGCCGTAAATACAAAAGCAATAAATATCTTGTTTTGTGCATTAGACCAAAATGAATATAACCGTGTTAGTATCTGCACTACTGCATATCAAATTTGGAAAACGCTAAAAACCACTCATGAAGGTACTAACAAGGTTAAACAAACCAAAATAGCCATGCTGAAAAGTCAATTTCAAAATTTCAAAATGAAACCAAATGAGACAATCGATGATATGTATTCACGTTTTCAAACTATCCATCATGCACTTATTGGCTTAGGACAAAAGTATTCTGATTTTGATGTTGTTTCAACAGTCCTACATTCTCTGACTAGTGAATGGGAAGGAAAAGTATTAGCAATTGAAGAAGCTAATGACCTTTCCGTCATGAAGTCAGATGAATTGATAGGAAATCTATTGTCCTATGAAGCTAACTTGCAGACTAGAAAGGAACAAAAAGTAGAAAAGAAGAACGTGGCATTCCATGCTGAAAAAGACGAAAATGAATCAGAGTCTGAAGATGAAGATCTGACATTCATAGCAAAAGGTTTCAAAAAATTCCTAAAACAGCAAAAAGCCAGTCGTTATAACAGAAAGAAATCTGGATCAAATAAACCAACATCATCCGCTATAGAATGCTTTAACTGTCACAAAAAGGGGCACATGCACAAGGATTGTCCGGAGCAAAAGAAGAAGTCAGAAAATGACAAATTAAAATATAAGAAGGACAAATCAAAGAAACGAGCATTCTCGGTAACGTGGGATGATACAGACTCATCAAAAAGTGATAATGATACGGAAGATGAACAAGCAAATGTCTGTTTCATGGCAATAGAAGATGAGGTACAAGTTCCTACATTTGATGAAGTACTTGATATTAATGCTGAATTGATAGTCAAATATAAAGACATAAAACGACAGCTAAAAGAAGCCAAAGCAGATTTGAGTAGAGCAGAATTTGAACGAGATATGTTAAAAGACGAGAAGAAAATATTAGAAGAAGAACTTGAAAAACTTCAAGAATCATCATCTAATGTTGACTCTCAATTATCTCTTTTGAGTCAAGAAATTGAAACTCAAAAAGAGAAAAATGATACTCTCACTACTAAAAATCATGAGCTTAAGGCAAAAGTCAAAATTCTGGACCTAGAAAAGGCTAGTTTACAAACTAAGTTAGATAACATTACTCAAAATGTTTCTAACTTTAACAAAGGACGAGAAAATTTGACAAAAATCATTGAAAGTTCACAATCTGTTTCAAATAAACAAGGTTTGGGATATAAGAAACAAGAAACCAAGAAACATCTTGGTAATGAAAGGAAGAAGAAAGTACAAAAGATTGAAGCTAAGAAAAATCTTAGTTTATTATATTCCAAACCAAAACTAGTTGTGAAATTTTAGAAGAAAAATGTCAAGACTATCAAAATATGGGTTCCTAAAACAAATAACAATTTGATTAGGAACAAATATATTCAAAATTTCATGAATACTGTGCATCTTAATACAAATTATATATATAAAGGGGATACCGGACCCGTATGGGTTTGGACTCCTAAGACCTAACTCTTAGGACCCCATAAAAAGTGGGTACCATGGACCTAATTTTATTTTTTACAGGTCCCACTTAAGAAAAGAGGAAAGTGGATATTGGACAGTGGTTGCTCGAAGCACATGACTGGAGACAAGAGCTTATTGACAACTATTACATACTAAGATGGTGGCTCCATCACTTTTGGAGATAATTCAAAAGGCTATATTATCGGCAAAGGCGATGTGAGCAATTGCGGTACATCTAACTTACCTCTCATTACTAATGTCATGCTAGTTAGAAATTTGAAACACAATTTACTTAGTATTAGTCAGTTATGTGACAAGGGTTTTACAATTTCCTTTTCGGATAATAAGTGTAGTATTTTAGATAAAGACCATAATTTAGCTTTCGAAGGTTATAGAGACAGAAATATATATATTCTAAATATGAATATTAATCATAATTCAGATATGTGTCTTGTGGCTAATGATAATGATCCATGGTTATGGCACAAACGCTGACAAGCTAGCCAAAAACGATCTAGTTAGAGGACTACCCAAAATAAGTTTTAAGGTTAACAACATCTGTGACATGTGTCAATTAGGAAAATTGACCAAATCATCTTTTAAATCCAAGAAAGTCATATCAACATTACAACCACTTGAGTTACTACATATGGATTTATTTAGACCTACTAGGGTTCAGTCAATAAAACACAGTCGATATGTGCTTGTAATTGTTGATGATTTCTCCCGTTACACATGGACAATTTTCTTAAAAAACAAAAGTGACACTTTCGATCATTTCAAATCTTTCGTCAAAAGAATTCAAAAATCAAAAGGGATTAAAGTTAAAAATATAAGAAGTGATCATGGCGGAGAGTTTGAAAATAATGGATTTGAACATTTTTGTACAAAGAAAGGTATATATCATAATTTTTCGTTTCCCAGAACTCCACAAAAAATAGAGTTGTAGAACGGAAGAACCGAACTTTACAAGAATGTGCAAGAACATTATTGAATGAAACCACCTTACCAAAACATTTCTGGGCAGAAGCCGTCGCAACTGCCTGTTATGTTTTAAATCATGTGTCCATAAGACCTCTTACCAAGAATACTCCTTATGAATTACTTAACAAAAGAAAGCCTAAAATCTCATACTTCAAAGTTTTTGGTTCCAAGTGCTTTATTTTAAATACGAAAGACCAGCTTGTCAAATTCGATCCAAAAGCTGATGAAGGAATATTTGTCGGTTATTCGGAACGAAGCAAGGCCTATCGTATATTTAATAAACAAACCAAAACTATTGAAGAACCACTTCATGTCTCTTTCGATGAATTCTATTAGCATCCTCAAAATATATCAGATGATGACGAAACAATAGTCACTGATAATCCAATCATCACAAATGTTGATTCTGACTCGAAAATAATTATTGAGAATATTCCTCAAATATGTGAGTTACAATCACCACCAAGGATATTAAGAGACCATCCGGCCCAAAATATAATCGGTGAAGTAACATCACATGTCAGAACAAGGAGTCAACTCAACCAAATGGGTCATGTCGCTTTTCTCTCAAATATCGAACCTAAAAATCCAAAAGAAGCTGCTGCAGACGATTACTAGATCATTGCCATGCAGGAAGAACTAAATCAGTTCGAGCGCAATGACGTTTGGGAACTTGTTCCAAGACCAACTGATCAGTCAGTTATTGGTACTAAATGGGTTTATAAAAATAAGGCTGACGAACAAGGAAATATCGCCAGAAATAAAGCAAGATTAGTAGCACAAGGGTATAATCAGAAAGAAGGTATCGATTTTGAAGAAACTTTTGTACCAGTTACTCGATTAGAAGCTATTAGAATCCTATTATCTTTTTCTTGTCACCATAATTTGAAACTTTATCAGATGGATGTCAAAAGTGCTTTTCTCAATGGATTTATCAAAGAGAATGTATATGTCGAACAACCTCCTCTGTTCGTACATGAAAAATATCCTGACCATGTGTTCAAACTTAAGAAAGCTCTGTATGGTTTAAAACAAGAACCTCGTGCTTGGTATGAACGACTACGTAGCTATCTTATTAACTCAGGATTTCAAATAGGCAAAGTTGATCAAACTTTGTTTATCAAACATTCTCAAAAGGATATTCTAGTTCTTCAGATATATGTAGACGATATCATCTTTGGTTCAACAAACGATAAACTCTGCAAGGAATTTGCAAATATTATGACCAAAGAATTCGAGATGTCTCATATGGGAGAACTGTCATATTTTCTTGGACTTCAAATCAAACAACTTCCGAATGGTATCTTTATTAATCAAGAAAAATACTATGGAAATCTTATCAAACGCTTCGGGTTAAATAACACATTTGGTAAACCTACTCCTGTGAGTACAACTACACATCTTGAAAAAGATAAAAATGATAAGAATATTGACCAGAAACTACATCGAAGCATGATTGGTTCTCTTCTTTATCTTACAGCAAGTCGTCCAGATATAATGATGAGTGTTTGTCTATGTGCACGCTTTCAAGCAGATCCAAAGGAATCACATCTACGAGCAGTGAAACGTATAATTCGTTATCTTAATAATACCAAAGATTTCGGTCTTTTTTATCCAAAAGAATGTTCATTTGAATTAGTATCATATAGTGATGCTGATTTTGGAGGCTCTCGAATGGATAGAAAGAGTACAAGTGGTACGTGCCATTTTATTGGAAAATCACTTGTCTCTTGGTTTAGTAAGAAACAAAATTGTGTTTCATTATCAACATGTGAAGCTGAATATATATCAGCGGCTCTTGCTTGTACTCAAGTAATATACATGCAACAAACACTTCAAGATTTTGATATTCATTTATCAAATTCTATTATATACTGTGATAACACAAGTGCTATAAATCTTTCTAAGAATCCAGTGAATCACTCCAGAACCAAACACATTGATATCCGTCATCATTTTCTTAGAGACAATATTGAAAAAGGAAATATATGTCTCGAATATGTCCAAACTGATAGTCAACTAGCGGACATTTTTACTAAGCCTCTACTTGAGTCTAGTTTCATTAAACTTCGTAGAGAACTTGGTTTAATTTCTAGAAAAGAACTTGATAAGTAATCACTAATGTTATATTCTTAAGTTCTTTTCGGATTTTTTTTTGCTATATTAGGAAATAGAATATGAGCTTCTAATTTTTTCTACGGCCAAGTTTGCATGACAATTCTCATCCACAAGCTTATATATAGTAATTTTTTTAAGCTTGACAAAAAATATTGTTTTTATCACTTCCTATCTAAGCCTAAAAGTTTATACTTATAGTTCATTATGGCACATATTTGTGATGAGTGTGCTCAAAAGTCCCATATTTCGGTCACAAGTTCTGAGCCAGAAGAATATTACTCTCCTGAAACTCCAAAACACAAATCAAAGTGTCATCACCAATGCATTCATACTCCTGGCATTACGCCAACTTCGAAACGAGCAAAGAAGGTTTTGTTTTGTTCACCCCGTACCAGAGAGAAGATCAATGAGATTCATCATTATCAAAAACATCAAATCGATCTTCAAAGATAGCTGCATTATGAGCAACAACTGACTTCGGAACGACTATCTCTTCTAGAAAGAATGGCATCATTCTTTTGTGGTTCAAACAAACATGGCGTATTCGAGCCAATGCCTCATGCACCTTCATCCTCTAGAAGCCCAAATTCATGGGATAAAAACTATGCTCAGAATGAAGGAGCGAAAGAAAAATGGTCGCCATGGAAACCACGCATTACCGATGTCAAAGAAGAGACTTCCGACCATAATTCCTCTACCTCTCATTAACTTTGTTTCAATATTATGATTATATTCTCGTATTTGTTTTTATGAACTGATATATATGTGTATATATATATATCATGTTTTGAATAAACTCAATATTATATGGACCGTTAACACTCAGAAATACAAGCAAGAAGAAGGAAAGACAACTCACATGCAAACCAGTCGACCGGCCAGATACCACCGGTCGACCGTTTTTGCTTCTGTATGAAAACGGTCGACCAATGATTTCAGGGCGGTCGACTGGTTTCGAGAAGTTTTGTTTTTTTAAAAGGCACATACGGTTATTTTTTTTCACTCCATCTCTTCATTTTTTTGTCAACAACTCTCATAACCCTAGAACTAAATTCTTCTACCAATCTCACCCAAATGGCTCCTCCACAAAAGAAATTAAAGCAAGCTTCTACCTCCGAAACTCAACCAATCGATCTCTCTGTCAGGAAGTGGCTTGTGGATCCAATCGCAGTCAAAAGGTGGAATGAGATGAAGGATTTTACAATCCATCCAGGTTCTTTTGTTAAATTTTCAGATTTCTCTAGTTATCGTATTCTTGGCTCAGCAAAGGATGACGACATTGAAAACCTAATTGACTTTGATCAAAACAATGTGGAAATTAACCATGTAATGATCAAATTATTCCATGCTAACCTAAATTTAGAGAAAAACAAGCCAGAGAATCCTAATTATTGTCTTTGGTCCATTGTTTGTGGCAAAGAAGTGTTCATCTCATGTGATAGGATGGCAACCGTTCTTGGTTCTTCGTTTATCGGTGAAAAATTCTCAAGTAATTTTTGCAATGTTCATGTCCGTAATCAAATTAGCCATCAATTTATTGAAGATGACAAGGATAGCACTAAGTCTATTGGTTTACGGCCTTCTGCAAGAATTCTTCATCATACTCTTATGCACTCTCTATTACCGAGAATAGGAAATTTTGATGCCGTCTATAAAGAAAATTTCAAGGTATTATACTCAATTTATGGGGGTATTCGTATAAATTGGATTGGTATGATCTTTGATGAGATCTTGAAAGTAAATGATTGCTCTAGGCCACACTTGTTCTATAACGAGTATATTATGAGTCTCTTGCTTGATTGTGGCATTGAACCTCCCAAGTCTTCAATTTCCAAACCAAAAGTCCTCAACAAAGCATCGATTAAAAGAATGAAGCTTCCCGCTCCATACTTTAATATTATGCCCTTTGAACAATGGAAAGAACAAGGACATAAAGAAGCTTCATCACGATCATCCTGCCCTAAACCCGAGGAAGTTAAACTTTTACGACCATCTTTCTCAACAAAAGAATCACTTGACACTATTGCTCGAAATCAATTCCTTCTCGAAGCACGACTTAAGCGCATGAATACAAAAATGGATAAACGCTTTAACAAACTTAAAGTCTTTCTTCGTTTCTATATGGGAAGCAATATCATGTGGTGCATCATCTTCATCAATGCAAGCTTCAGACCTTGGCAAGCGCCCAGCTCCTCCTACTTTGGCTTGGACATCTTCGGAGGAGGGTACAAGCTCGGGAACTAGTCATGAACGTGGACACGGAAAATCTCAGCTTGTTGAAGAAGAAGGAGAAGAAGAAGAAGAGGGTGAGACGGAGTCAGATTAAGTCTCTTTTAGTTTTTTTTTTTTGCGTTCTTATGACTTTAGTTTTTGCTTTAAAGACATTATCTGGCACTTGTACTAAATAGTGTCGTGTTTTAATTCGTACTAGACTTGTGTGATTTATCATCTTGTGTGAGTGTTACTCTTGATCTATGGTAGTAGTTTTATGTTGCTTATAATCTCATTTACATCCTCCATTTAACAACTCCTTTTCGTCGATGACAAAGGGGGAGAAAATTGTGCTAACAGTATATATGCAGGACACAATCTCAGGGGGATATCATATACAGGGGGAGATTCATAACTATGTTGTCATCAATCAAAAAGGGGGAGAATGTTGAGTCAAGATTTTTATAGAGTTTTGATTTCTGACAAAGGGATAAGCCGTGATCGACAAGACAAAGGGATAAGCCGTGATCAACAAAAAGAAGTTATTTATTAAAGAGACACAAAGAGATCCATATGTTAGAGGTTGATTATTTGGTATGTTAGTAATGTTATTTATGTTAAAATCTATCCTCAAATAATCTTATACCTTTAATCTTTGAATATATATATATATATATATATATATGAATTAGTGCACATTAACTGTGCAATCTGGGCTAAACCGGTCGACCGGTCAAAACAAGGCAGTCGGCCGTTTTTGCCCAGAATGCTCAGTTAACGTGCACAAGTGGACATAACGTATATATATATTCAAATTCCTTTCTACTAGTCCTTTTTGACCCGTCGACCGTTTTCAAACAGAAAGCAACCTTTCGTATAGACACTTCCTTTTCTTCAACGGTTGCTTCTCTTTCTCTTCACCAATGATCATGACCTTTGTTTGTACCTTTTCACAAAGGGTTACAACTGTTTATTTCTTATATAAACATCATGAAATCATTATTCCAATCAACCAATTTCTATTATTCTAATCTCTATTCTATTGATCTCAATCTTATACTTTTAAGCGCTCAAATTGCTCATATTCTATCATATATCGTTTTTGAATCCTGAAATTTATTTAACATTCTTTTGATTCAATACGATATCCACTTCCAAATCTTCATATATACAAATATTCTATTTGAGGATAATATTATAGGAAGTTTGTACTACAAGTGACAAAATAGTGTTAGCAAGAACACATACCGTCAACAAACAATTATTTTCATCTTTGTTGAAGTCCTCGGTGTTGTAAGAGGCAAGTGTTGAAGTCCTCGGTGTTGTAAGAGGCAAGTGTTGAAGTCCTCGGTGTTGTAAGAGGCAAGTAATCCCGTTCGTCTGCTCGGGTGTTGTAAACCTGTTCCTCCGGGTGAAGCGAGGTAGTTGGTAGTGAAAATCCAGATAGAAGTCTGGGACTGGACGTAGGACGGTGCTCCGAACCAGTATAAAAATCTCTGGTGTGCTTTTTCTATTTTACTGAATTTTCTATTATCTGTTATTAGTCATATTTTTGTGTGTTATACATCATATTACACGATCCGTGTGTACTATATTAGCACGTACACATTTTCAGTTATCTCTCTTCTTGTAGGAAACATGGATAAAAATGTTGTTGTTATAGTCCATAAGGCTTTGGGGTAGGGTGGGAAGAAGAAGAAAGAGAGCTCCGAAGAGGCACTTAGAGGATCCGATGATTCTTCTACTGCTTTGAAGAAATTGGTTGTTTCTACCTCATTCGAGGTTCCTACACCTTCTGGGTTGATCAGATCTTCCTCTAGGGATAAGTATGCCCTTGATGTTGGTGGCTTTGTTGCGTCCGAAGATAATGTTCTTGCTTTAATAGAAAAGGTTGGGATGTTGGCGCATGGCCCTATTGTTATTCTTATTTAGGCTTCTAAGATGTCTTCCGCTTCCATTTTGTCAGAATTTGGGAAGCTCTGGTCTTATGTACATGATCATGTTCTCTTTGCTTTTCTTCTTGGCATTACATTGGTTTATTACCCATGCTGATTTGCATTTTCTATTCTTGTATTCAGCGGCCTTGATGATGAAGGCGTAAGAGTCAAAGAGTGTGCAAGCCTTGCTTTCGGGTAGGGTAGCTAAGCTTAAGGCTGATCTTGCTTTGGCCAATGCTGCACTAGTCTCTACTGAAGCTAAGGTAGAGGAAGAGGCTAGAAAATTCTATAAGCAGGTCGAGGAAGCAGTTAAGGCGCCTGAAGAAGCTCAAGCTGCGAAGGAGCATGAGCTAAAGAAAAGGGATGAAGATCTGGCTGGAGTCAAAGAGGGGCTGGAGAATTCGAGAAGGAACTTAATACCATTACCTCAAATGTAACCATGATTTTTATTCTGGTGCTAGGCATCAATACAAGTTAGAAGTTAAACATGACTTTATGGACAATGAAGTTGTAGAGGATTCAATTTTTGCGTACTATCAGAAAAAGTGGTGTGAGGAGGAAGCCGAGGAAGAAGATGTTAACCTGAGCCGTTCTGAACGTCTTTTTTAGAAAGAGAAGGAAACGACGGATGTGGATCAAAGGAACCTGTAACTTGAAGAGAAAGGCCAACTAGCAAATAAGGTTAATTCCACCTTTTTGTGTTTATTATACTTAAATTCATGGAGCTAATTTGGTTGTCTGTACTATGACATGGTATTTTTTGTTTTGAATGATTGTTTTTTCTTTATTATTTTGTTTAGTATTCTAGAGTGAGTGTGTTCGTAAAACTGTTGAAGGAGACTGAAGCCAGGCTTGAGAAAAACACATTAAATTGTCTTGGGTTAAGTACAACAACCATGATTAGACATGAAAAGGAATTGGACAAGACTCGCACAGATTTAATAATGAGATTGCAAAGTCATTAGCTCGAATAGACTAAGTAGTTCTAGAAAAGTGACCCTTAGTGATTTTGTTTTGCAGTGTTGGCGTCCCACGTTGGGAAGTGGTTCTTTTCCACCTGATAGACCTAATATATAATGGTTTAGGATTAGGTTTAGAGTCTTAATTGATGAAAAATCTCTTTATGTCTTTGTTAATTTTTATGTTATTTTTGATCATGCAGTTAAGTAGATGCAATGTAACAAGCCTTTCAATATTGTGATTTTGTCTGCCATGTTTTGATTACTTAACTAAGTTTTATTTCAATTATGGTTTGAATTGATTCCTTTAGCTCGATTCAGCACTAATTGTACCTGTTGCCGGGATGGATCTACCTCCACTATTATTTCGATCCGAAAAGATTCTGATATAGTTGAGGTGGATGATGTTGCTCAACTCAGGTATGATGTTAAGAGGCTTGAAATAGAGCTAAAATTTAATCGTGTAGTGCTTGTGAAAGCCCAAAGTGCATTAAAATGTCAGTATCATTGTAACAAAAGATTGCACGCATGGTCTCAAGATGCAACACCATGCCAGATGGGATAAATGAGACCGTAAAGATGGGAGAAGAACTTTATGGCATTGTTTGTGGGGAAGAAATTGTTAATTATGAGAAACAAGTGGAGAACATGTCAGCTAAGATTTCTAGATTACTTGGCGAGCTGCAGGCTACCAAGCATTGGAGGTTGATTGAAGTATCTCAATTAGACAATGATTCTGCTCCTCTGATGAGTTCCGAGTCTTCTTTTCTTCAAGGTGATGGTTGGAAGGTCATTACTAGGAAGCCGTTTGGTGACTTCTCAAGTGAGAATAGGAAGTCGAAGGCTCGGCTAAATGAGATCTTAAATTACATTAAAAGAAGGGCAGCAGTAGAGGTGTACAAGCTTGAAAGTGTATTGCTATCCTTTAGAAATAGGGTTGCTTCTTACTCGGGTAAGCTTCAACAAGAGGAAGCCAATAATAAGAAGGTTGAAGCATTTTTGCAACGTTTTCGAGATGTTCTGGAATTTTTCCACCCTTTACTGAAATAAAGTTTTCTAAGTGAAAAGGATGACTTTGAGGTAACAGCTGGTCAAAGCGTGGACCCCTAGGCTAGAGCTCGTTATGACCACGTCAGTCTGTCGCTCAAATATATTCTGATAGTATTATGACTTCGATATTAGAAAAACATCTTTGTGGTATTTGAATTGACTTAGGACACGGGGAGAACTTTTTTATAATCTAACAATGTTTTCTTTTATAATACTACAGTTTGTTAGCTAATATTCTTATGCTAAAACCTTCGAGTCCTTTATCAATTTTATTTTATTTATTTTTCATTGTTATTTAACTACAAGATTATTCGACCTTTTCTGTTTAACTTGTTTTACTTGGAATTCAATGGTAGATGCTCTACGAAAGAATAGAGTCAGCTTAGAATAATAGAGTTAGAAGATTTATTAAAGAATGTCGGAAGCATATACACAGCCATGTATATGAGTAAGATTTAAACTTTAAGAGGAAAGATTGTGGAGATGGATAGAGAGATGGCTTTGCGTATGAATGCAGAGGAGAATTCTCCCATGGCCCCAACTTTACGCATCCCTCTTAGTATGGATGCAGTCCCTATGCTTCCATATAGAACTAATCCGACAAAGATCCTTCAGTGGAAGAATGATGTGAAGGCCCATTACGAGGCCAAGATTAAAGAGTAAGAGAATCGCTTCAAGGGAGAATTGGGACGCCAGAAACTTGTGTTTCCCTATTCTTATCTACGGAGTATGAATTTTTTGGTCCTATTTCGAGGGATGCTGAAAATTCAAAGGAACACTCTTTCATGAGATTGATAGAAGTAGAAAAATGGCTATGATGCGCATAAATGCTTGAGAAAACAAAATATATGGTTTGGAATGTGAGGCCTGCCTGGATTCCATTATAGTTTCCTAAGGTAGAATGGATAGGGCATCCGTTTTAGATGAGCTTCAGAAAGAGAAAGTAAAAACCAAGATAGTAGAATTTAGTCGCCAATATGCGAATGACGTTTTTCAAATGCTTCTGGCTAGACTTAACTTTTCCTTCATATAATAATTGGGCTGACTATGAATACAGATATGTAGATTATGAAAACATCTGAGCCAGTGCTAACTATGACCCAGGTATGGCATATCACAGTTTGGCTCATGGCCGGGTCTCTTGTTCTCGATCATCAGTGGTGATTACAGAGCAAAATAGCTAATTTTCATCTTAGCTTAGGGTGGTGCGTTTTTGCAGATTAGAATGATATGACATGGTCAACTCAGCTCGTTTTCGCAGCATATGCTAGATTTGTAATTCAATTTTTGTAAATGGGGTATTTCCTTTGTAATACGACTTTGGAGGTAATTTTTGTAGATTACGCATAAGTGTAAAGATAGTAATATTATTATAAGATTCATGGCTAAGATTTACTGATTCGGTTTTTTATATATACCTGGCGAGACTTGTGTAGCGCCTCGGTTTGTACCTGATTGGTAGTACGTTCCCTATAGTGTACTTATTTGCTTTTACCAAGGAAATGCTTTAAGGAGTAGCGTATGCATGATTGATCATGGCTTGATAGGTTTCAACCTATATGTATTGCAGATGTGGTCTTATCTTTTTATGATTTAGCTGCAGCTTGGCTGTGACCTGATCCAATTTCTTACGGTGTGCATGCTAAGACTTGACCAATATAACGAGAACGGAGTGTCTGTAGTTTGTTTCTAGGCCGACCTGCCACTTGCTTTAGCCTGCTCCCTGTTTTGGGGACGAAATGACTGTTTTGACCTACCCCTGTTTTGAGGCTAAATGTCCTTAGCCATTTGTTTGGCTGAATTTTAGACCTATCCCTGTTCTGGGGAAAAATATAGGGCAAAATGTCTGTTTTGACCTACCCCATGTTTTACGATGAAATGTCCTTAGCCATATGTTTAGCCGAATTTTGACCTACCTCTGTTATAGGGAAAATTGTCTGTTTTGACCTACCCTATGTTTTGGGATGAAATGTCATTAGCCAAATGCTTGGTCAAATTATTGACCTTCCTCAGTTCTGGGGTGAAATATCCTTAGCGGCGAGCTTAGTGTGACCTAGCTTTTAAGGTGAAATGTCATACATATGCTAAGCCGCATTATTCTCTAGTGTCATCCTTCTCATTTTTAAGATTTCTATTATTGTTCATGGTGAAGTTACACCTTTGGAACAATAGCAGTAGGTTAGGAAGAGTAATTTGTCATGCTCTTGGCAAGGTCTTTCCTGTTGAGGTGGTAGATTAGACTAAGAAGTCAGGTCGTGATACAACATACAATTGCATGCACATGGTTTTTTATACTAGTTCGGGCAGTCTAATATCCGTAGGTACAATGTGGTATGTCAAATTAACTGACATAAGTGTTTTCTATATTGGTTTTGGCTGTTTAATATCCCCACTTGGCTTGGGCCTATAAGTAAAGTACTGGGCGCTTGTCTTTGCAGTTGCTAACCGATGCTTCAATCTGAATCACTCTATCAGATCCCAAACTTGTCGTATTCTAGATCTTCGCTAGTGAGGGTAGCTTTCCTCCTTTTATAGAAGTATAGATATAGCTCCCTTGCTCTTAGCTAATCATGGTAAGTGAGGGGCAATTTTGGATCGGCGTGTATCTCAATCCCTAGTCGATGGGAGCGTTAGCTAAATCCTCTGATTTTAGGGCGAAATGTGCAAAGTTCCTTGCAACTACCACCACCGTATGAGAGATCTTTTGTGCCTCTTTTAGCAGGACACATTGGGGTTTCAGATTTCAATCTTGGGTTTCCTACCATCATTGGAATCGCTATCTAAGCCGACAGCTACCCATTTGTTTTTGCTCAAAATTTGGCTGTCGGTTGACGTTGGAGAGTCATAATCGGAGGGTGGTAGCTCTTCGATTGGGTTTTATGAAACACCGGTTGTTGAGTCTTTCTATCAAATAGTGTGGTTAGCCTCACCTTCCTTATTTGAAGGCACCGTTATCATTTATCTATGGCATGAAACATGCAACAAATAAACAAGGGCGGTGAGCCATGAATCATAGAGAGGTAGAAGATGGAATTGGTAATTTCACTGGAAATTAGGAAAAACTGAGTTGGAGGTACGGAAGGATGGAGGTTCATGCCCTCCTTCTAGCAATAACAAAGTTGGTGAAGGTTAACATCGTCAGCACACTCGATTGGATCGTGAGGCAACCTTGCAATTTGATGTCCTCATGGTTTGGAATCAGTGAATTTAAGCATGGTTAAATTCACCTTAAGGAAGTGATTGTGTTGCTGAATGCTTACACAACCGAGTAGTCACACTTTAAATGTTTGTTGAAATGTCGAGATGGATTGGTAAACAAAAATTCGATTGAATGTACATTGCAGAAATATAAAGACACAGAGATTTTTACGTGATTCAGATTAATGTTAATCCTACATTCATGGGGTAATCCACTATTTCTGTACAAGAGATTTTTATGGCCCTCATATGTACAATATTTATTTTTATGAAGAAGAAGAGCTGAAAAAGAAGATCCCTCAAAAAGCCCCCTTCTTTGTCCTCGTGCTTTTCTTTTTATAGTATGAAAAGTACATTGCTGATGGTTACAATTGTCTTCTACATTTTCCTTGAGTTTTCGCCCTTCGATTTTGTCACCTGTTGCTTATCTACAATATTTATATTTGTGCTTGGATTGGTGATGGGGTTTCGGTGGGAAATCAAAATATTAGTGGGACATTGGAATTTTGAGGTAGGATGCCAGAAAAAGTGGGAAGGAAGCCTAGGTCAGCATAGTTCGGTCTCCTTTCTCTTGATATAGCATGTTGCTCTATGAGGAATGGTAGGAAACTGCCTTAAAGCTTTATTATACTACGGACATGCGAGATTATGTGCAGTGGTGGATATTATCTAGTGTTTAGACTATACTCCCCGTTGCTGCTTTTATTCTCTTTGTTTAATTTGTCTCGTGTCGAGTTAGTTTGGAGTAGCTCTTCTCATCCTATGCTGAAAGCTGCCTTGACAAGTACTTATTCGCTATTTGAATTGTTTCCTTGGTTATTGCTGGCGAGAGATTGAGAGTGGGAGAGCTTCACATTTGCCGTTTTCCTGTGGGATTGAGTCTGTTTTTGAAACATATCTTGGGTGACCCTGTATACAACTCCAGTGCAGTGCTTTCTGCTCTATGTGGTGCTGTCTAGGTTACCCTTAGTGTGTACTTGTACAGATATGTTCCTGTAGATGTTTGACAGAATGTGACTAAAGCTAGCTCAAAACCTCGTTTGCTAGTTTTTATGCCTTATTTCAGTGTTTCTGTATGGGCTTCATGTTTGGATGCAACCAATGCATTCTGCTCTGTCCTCTTACATACAACATCTGCTTCATGCAGCCTTGATCCTGATGGAGAGGGCTCGGATCTGGTTAAATGTATTAACCGTAAGCTTGTTCTTTACTTAGCTCTGTTATCGTTAGGAAGTATCATGTGTTTCTTTCTATCGTGATTTGTGGTAAGAACGAGCGTAACAGCAAACTTTCACATTTCATTTGAAAAATAACATTTCATATTCATAATATAAGCCCATTCGTAATCCCACGTTTAGAGAAAATATAACTGTTACAAAATACTCCAAGACAGATATATGATGATGCCCCCTTAGTTGATCAGGGTTCAACATTGGCAATTATAACTTGCCAATGCATCCACATAAACAATATTAAACAACACAATGGATTAGATAAGAACTCATAAATAGCTAGATTGCCTTCTGTACATCTCTGGAAGCTTATTTGTTTTACTGGAAACCTTGAAAAGTTACTCTCGACCTACTCAAATGAGTACTCAAGAGTTAAGGGGAAAACCAAAATTCAAGTCAGATAAATAGTCTAGTGTGAGTAATGACCTGCCATCTCGAACCAAATAGATTTCTAGTGAGGCCATGCCACTAAGCGGAATGGGTTTTCCCCTAACTACTATCTTAACCAAAACAAATCAACCATATACTCTGCTCCTACATTCATAATGGTTAAAACATAATGACATAATCATATGCAAGTATGCAATGTAGGTACATCTGACTCTTCTGTCAACATGGGGTTATATCTATCCTAAGTTCACCCTTTTACAAAACCAACTATCTATCTCAATCCATATTTTTTTAGGGTCGCTATGCACTTATTTTTCATGGACTGACTAATAACCAGTTAAGGATCTTAAGGAGTACCTGTCCTAAATCATAGTTTTCATGAGATCAATGTGAACCTATTGGCTTCCACCAATAACACTGTCCAATCATAGTTTCCATGGGATCACTATGAACCTATTGGGATTCTCCAATAACATCTTTCAAATCATAATTTTTATGGGATGACTATAAACCTATTGGAATCTTACAATACCCTGTATTCAAATAATAGCTTTCATGGAATTACTAGGAGCCTATTGGATATCCTCCAATAACACTACTCAAGTCATTGTTTTTATGGGATCATTAGGAATCTATTTGATCAGTTATGGGCATCCTAACTCTTCTGATCTATCTGATATCCTATATGCAATTCTACTGACTAATAGGTTAATCTAGTTGGTTATTCTGCCCCTTTTTATCCCAGAATGCAGTTACGGGTAATGATGATGTGAGTATGACAATAATAATCATGCAAAATAACTGATCAAATAAAATAAGAACATATACCATCCATCATTCAAATATGTTCAATCAATTGGCGTCTTCTAATTACTTAACCTTATGTAATAGCCCTCTAAGGTAGTTTGATATAAAAAATTAGGCTAAAAAATAATTTATTCCTTGAAAACATAATGATCAATCCCTTTAATTCATATTTAAAACAACGAAATTATAGCTCCTTACTTTATCGAGAAAATTATGCCAGGATACAAGCTTTTATAAAATAGCAATGATGAATTTTGAAGTCCCTTAGAGGATGTCGCACCTCAATACCATATATAATAAAACCATTGAAATAATAAAGTGCGGTATTGTATTGCCTATATAGGATTATCACATCCTTCTGTATCAAAACTGCCATATAGTATCTGATTTATGGCGCATATTATAAATATATATAAATCGCCAAATACATGTGACATACTTATGGGTTGCATAGTATAAAATGTGGCAAGAGAAAATGGCGACACTGAAATCATACAAAGTTGATATTGAAAATTGGCGGCACCGCTGCTTTGTGGAGTTGATGTCAACATAGAAATTATGTGGCATTGAAACATGCGATATAAACCAGGCGGCATAGAACATATGCAGCATAGAAGACTAGCGGCATAGACACCATCGGCATCACCAAGTTGCAGGCATTAATGTCGACATTGAAGCCTCAACTTAGTGGAATCATTGTAGAGCAACAAAGTTGCTATCGTATGCTTTCCTATATGTTAAAGATGACATTCGACATAGATGGGCTATGACATTGATTAATGGTACATGACAATACTGTAATTAACATAAAAACTGTTTTATTTCTTTGAAATGCAATATGTTTTCACTAAATCCAATTATTTGTTAAATTCTTAATGAATACTGAATTTCTTAACAAAATATTTTTTTTAGAAAACTTCTATTGTAACGACCCAGAATTTTCGATCCTGAAAATTCCAGATGGTTAGGAAAAGAAGAAAAGAAGTAGAAGAATAAATAGAAAACAAGTCACAGAATCTCACATTCGTGGCGGATCAAAATATAATACAAATAATAACAGTTATACAAAGAAAACTGTATTTGTCAATTTACATTTATATACATCAGAGTTACAATACTTCACAATCACTGGACAGTTAAATCAACATGACCCACATAACTACAATATATTACATCGGAAAACACTCCATACGTTCCTACCATCCAGCTCGCCTCCTGAGCTCCAGAACGTCCTTACCTTAAAAATTAGTAATACTCGGTCTGACCCGAGCATTACATCAAAGTAACACCCGGGTCAGATCGGAAACCAGAGTGAGTAAACCCATCTAACAAGGAATACCAATGCATAAAATTATTTAAAACCCGGGGTAACTCATTCATCACTACAAGTTCACAACTTATTATAGTCAACACTTAATCAATCCCTAAGTACTCCTACATAGTTTAAATAATCCAGTCATTTAAATTTATCCCATTCCAGCCTATTGATTCACATATCAAGTCTATAAAGAATCATTGTATGTTACAAATCGAAGTGCGTTTGGGTATTTACTAATACTCGACCCCGGTCTCTTCGAATTCAATACCCTCTTAACCCAAGTTATTCAAGCGAAATACAATTCGACTTTAAATATAAGATGTCACTTTTTACACAGCAATTCATCATCGATAGATAAACACATTATCACTGTCCTCCCAAACATATCGTATCACAAAACATTTCATATCAGATATATCAACCAATTCAAGGCATTTAACATCATTCAATCATTCATAAGCAAGATTGATTGGTCACACCTTTTTTAATTAATTTAAATAAATTAAATTAATCACTTCAATCACCTTTTTTAAATCCTGCTTACTTAATCATTAATTAATTACAAACAAATTAATTAATCATCCTTTAACTATCATTTAAATTAATCATCCTTGATTAATTATTATTTAGTAACGAGTCCTTAATTAATTACACAAATAAATTATCCTCAAATCAATCACATTAATTAACCTTTAATTACCATCATAATTAATTATTTTATAATTAATTACTTTAACCACTAATTATTCTATAATCACATTCTTTGACTTATTATCCTTTAATTAAATTATACTAAGTAATTAATCCTTAAATACTTCCATTAAGTAATTCCATTGGTTAATTATCATTAATTAATCAACCTCTAATTATGAATAAATTAATTAATTAACTCTAACGAATTAATCCTTTATTTCCTTATATTAGTAATTTATTATTTGGTTAATTAATCTCTAATTACCAATCCATAAATCTCTAATTATTATTTAAAATAGATTAAATGCTGGAGTACAAAATCACTTAAGTTCCTATAAAGAATTAAAATTCAATACACTTAACAAATCATATATTTTCAAATCAATCGACTTAATCACATTTGACTTTATAATTTAAGTTTGAACTTGTTGACATATTTGATCAATACTTTTTTTTAAAAAACTTGTAAAAGCAAAATTTGCTTTGAAACCATTGTTTAAATTTTTTGCTTTGCCTTGTTTTAAAACTTGGTCCAACTTCCTACTTTAAGTTGTCCTTCACTCTTAAACTGATAATACCTTTACTATTACCCGAGACAAAACACTATTTTTCCCGAACCATCATACATGAAACTCACTTCCACTAAAAACCCCGAGACATACCCTATAGTTTCTTGAGTCTGGATCGAGCCCAAACCATCTTCCCCAAAACTCATATTTCACCCGATATTTACGCGCATGCATGTACATACACTGCCACTTCCACCACCTCTGGTCGACGATAAAATCACTCGCAAGTCACCGAAGTCCTTCACCAAGTATCGCATCACTTAGAACTTAAGCATGATCCCTAAATCGAATTCGAGAACAAAGGAACCCACTTGGAACCATCTTCTTCGACAACTCACCTTACTGATGACCGCTTCGACCACCAACATCCACGCCACCAAGCCCGAGCAACACCACAACCCACCGCTACAATTTCCCCCACCTGCGATCGTCTCCGACGCTTCCCAGGCAACACACGAATCCAAAATTTCCTCTCGACCAATCCCTGTGCTAAAACCCTAAATTGAAGCTTTGCCGATGCCTCGGTGGGAGATAATTCCGTCGAGCAATTTTGCTGGGTTCGTCAACCTTTCCCCTCCCTCTGACATTGATCCTGACCTTCCACGTCATCTCGATCACCCGCAAATAATTAAAACCTAATTCACGACCAACTTACAATATCTCTTGATTTGCAAATCTAAAAATCATGATTTTACTCTTAAAAATCTTTGTTTTCGATAGTCAATCAGATTATAACCTTGAACAATGAATTTTTACAGTCGAGATTTTGATAAAATTAAGATTTTACTGTAAATTTTTACCCTGGTTAAAACTATCTTCAATTCCTACTAAGAAATATTTTTAAAACTCAAATTTTATTGTTACAGACAAAATTGGTTTATATATCTAAGCCTGAAAAAGATTAGAGGAATGGAAATTTGATTTTTTGAACATACTTTAAACCCGTAGATGAAGAACAGGGCATATGTTTTGATGTACAGACATGCACACAAGTATCTATATACATATATACATACATTCATCTTAAAACAATCATGCTAACATTTATGCAAACATTCATCACGAATTTACTTCAAGAATCTCCTACATGCCCCAAGTTTAAACTGTTTAAAATTTTAGTTTACTTACTGGTTTATAAAGCAGAGAACAGTCTCCTGTCTTTTAGTTTGGTAATTTTTGTATTTGATTGTTGAAATGAATAGCCTGCTGTTGATTGCATTTGATTCTGAAGTTGATCTTTGAATTTGAGTTGAAATCTTGCTTGCTGAAGCTTTAATCCTTGCATAGCTTAGTTCAGGTTTGAAATATTATTGGTGTTAGCTTTGATTTTTTCTTCTTCTTTAGTTTTGAAAATAGAAGAAGAAAGAAAAAGATTTGAAGAGAGGAAAAATGAACAACCTGAATTATAAAATATTTTTATAAATTTCCAAATGAAAGATACCATTGCCACTTGTTGATTCAAATCATCCATATGTGACAAATGTATTTTTCATAAATTCCTTAATTAACAAGTGTTTTAAACTTGTTCAATATATTAATTCCTTATGTTTATATTAATATGTCAAGATTATTCTTATATATATATTCAATCTATATTTATGCAAGTTAAAATTAAAAAGAAAGAATATTAAAAATAAAAGAAGTAAACCTTTAATTAAATCTTATTTGAGCAAAATATCTTTTTAGACAAATAAACATTAACCTTAAATGTTTTGGGAATGTACGATTAAATTTTGAACAGCTTTTGAAAGGTATTTAAATTCAAACAAAATTTACCAAATCATAATTTATATATTAAATTTGAAAACATGGTTTATTTGTCAATTCAAACTAAAGCTTTTCTATTTACAATATATATAAATATATAACATAAAGTTTTTTTCCATTTCCAATTTATTTTGTTCAACTTCATATATATATATATATATATATCCAATTATATTCTAATTATCCAAAGTTTTATTTGTTCAGCAAAATTAGTTAATTACCACTTTTCATATGACAAAAATCTGGGTTATCACATTTCTCCCCCCTTTGAATCTTTTCGTCCTCGAAAAGGAACGAAGCCAAAATATATTCAATACCCAAAATCAGATAAATTATTATTTGATTATTTTTAAAACATTTTTAAATCCATTTAGCATTATAAAATAGTTTTATAAAAATACTTTTTATAACTCGATGTTTCCACATATCCATCTTTTTTCTCACAGAAATTCGGTCATACGTTGATCAGCGTAGGACTGAAAATCAACAAGTACTTAGCAGACCCATTTTCAACACCAAGTGAAAATACATGGAAAATAATTTTATTGAAAATATCGAAAACATTTTTGAAAATGGAGGAAATATCTTTGGTGAGAATGCTCTGGAAATCATCACCCCCATCCATAGTCGTAGTTACATCCTGGGTTATGTTGCCATCACAGCAAAAGTCCATGTAACTGTAGGCATCAGCGCCCTCGATTTTCGCTGCCAAATGAAACTTCACCACTCCCACATAGGTCGTAGATTACATCAGTCAAATCCCAATGCAGCCTTAGGCTCTCACGGGCCCTCGACTTTCGCTATGTCACCATAGGTCGCAGTCTACCGATGTAAAATCAAACGTAGACTATTGGCTCTCAGCAACACACACGAATTTCGCTATGGTCGGCGGTAGATCGCAGTGACATCGAGTTACACTGTCATCACAGCATAGCCCAAATGTCTCTGTAGGCATCAGCGCCCTCGATTTTCACTACACACTACACAAAATCCTCAGGAACTAGTTTGTCCGGACTCCTCACAGGATCAACTTTAGAACCCCCCTTAGGGTTCAAGGTAGTACCACCCTGTGGCACTCCTGAGAAGTTCATTTCAAGGGAGCGCCTTTTCCCCCAGAGCCAATCTCAAAACATTTTATACTATACCCTTATAGTATCTTCCAAATCATATACCTAGTATGAATCTCATATAAATCTCCTTTCTCAAAATCTATTATCACAAAATCGATAATTCTCAAACTAGGTTTTTCATATTTCCAAAATTGATTTTACCCAAAAATCAAAAGCTCTACCAAATCCAAAGGTTCCCAAAACCTTTTCCCAAAATCAATCTCGTAAAATCCTTCATATATATATATATATATAGCTTTGAAAATCTTTGGATCATTTCATACTTGTATAAATTCTTTTTTTTTATACTTCAAATATTTTCAAAAACCCTTTCTTCTGGCAATAGATTCAAGAAGGGGTGTTTATCAATTATATATACATCACTTTGTCTATACCAAACTAATATTCAAGTTTGATTACCATACAAAATCACTTACCATATCATTTACTCCCATAAAGTAAATTTTTACCATAGAAATATCCAATTTCCACTTTATTTTATTATACATCTCACAAAATATACTTTTCATTTCAAAAATCATTTACATTTCTTATCCAAAAATTTCAATATCAATTTCATTCAAACCCGTACGATGTACACATATCATTCGTATGCTATGTCAATCTGATCGCTCACTCGATCACACAATTTCACTTCCGAACTAGTATCGTCCACTCGACTTCCTAGTGTGGACTCAGATCTAGTTCCTTAATCAGAAACCGTCATTCTCCTTGCATAGCCTAACTATGATAGAGAATTTCCAAAACCAATCAAAAATCCATATCAAGGTTCGCCGTCGAAAATTGAGTGAAAAATCCCAACTCGGATCGATATAACTATCTTGAAATTTTATGCTCGAATCTGGATCAAATCCCTATGCGAATAGAATAATATACGTATATCCTACCTATTTATCTTCATTGATTATTAACTAAATCAATTTCTCCTTTCAATTCACTTATTCACAATTGTTTCAATTCCATTTAGATTATCTCTTTAATCCTTATCTCAATTGGGTATTTAATCATAAACAGTTTGAACTCTATCCATCTTAAATTTAGAAAATAACTTAAAAAGTTTAAAATAGATAAGTAATTGAAAGATAATTGTTAGTGGTAAATAGCTGAAAAATAGTTAAGTAGTTGTGAAATAGACAAATGGTTATAAAATAGTTAGATAATTGCAAAATAGTTGTAAAATAGTAACTAGTTATAAAATAGTTGAAAAATAGTAATTAGTTTATAAAATAGTTGCAAAACAGTTAAATAATTCCAAAAGTAGTTATAAAATAAGTACAAGATAGTTTGGGGTTTAATAAGAAAGATTGTATATATAGTAAGTAGATTTTCAAATAGATTTATATTAAAACAATTCATTTTGAAAATAGTCCAGAGCCAAACTATTCAATTCCCAAACTCCATTCCCATCAATTCAATATAAATTTCCACTTCCATTTAAATTGACTCAATTCCAAATTTGAATAACTTCAATTTCCATGGAACTTGATGTAACCCTAATTCAAGTTGAATTAACCTCAATTTCCAAATTCAAATCAAATTCCATTTGATTTTAAACCTATTCAACTTTAATTACAATTCCAAATTATTCAAATCAGTTTGGACTAATTTCAAATTGAACCCACTTCAATTTCAAATCATTTCAATTTTTGTTTGAATTAATCCAATTCCCATTTGAATTTGAACTCATTCAATTTCAATTCCATTTCAAATTAATCCAATTCAAAATTTTCATTTGAATTTTATACTTATCCATCTTCAATCACAATTGCAATTAATTCAAATCAAATTCAGATTGAACTAATTCAAATTAAATCTCAACTTTAAACCATCTCGAATTATATAAATTTGAGTTAAATTTTAAATGTTGATTTATTCCCTTAAATCAAATTAACCTTTATTTTTAAATCAACAATCTAAATCTTTAAATAATTTAATTCTGAGTTCAAATTTCAAAATACCATTTTAAATTATCTTTACTTAACTTCTTTCAAAGTTCAAATAAGAGTTCAAAACAAATTTATATTTTAAAATTTAATTTATTACCCAATTTAATCTTCCAACTTTGAAGCCGATTCTTAAACAATTTGAATTTCCGAATTCCTTTAAACATCCAAAACTTAAGTTCAAAGTGATGTCACTTCCTCAAGTTAAATTTTTATCTTCAAAAATCAAAATTACATAAATAATTTCAATTTAAAATTTTATTTTCATTTAATTTCTATAATGAATATAAAATATCGCAATCCACTTCTTCATTTATTTAAACAAATCCAATTCACAGTTTAAAAATTATTAATAACAATTGGATAATATTATCTAAATTATTTAAAGCATCCATCCATTTTCAATTTCCAGATCTCAAACCCACTTTGAGATCTGTAACGGATGGGATTTTTCGACCAGGAAGGTCGACATTAATACGTCCCCTGTATTAACTGCCGAGCAATCGAAGGCCGAAAAATCGAACCGCTAGGGTTAAAGAAGAGGTTGAAGATAGAAGAAGAAAGAAGAAGCAACATAACAATATCAGAATCTCACAATCGCAGCGGAACAACACATAATAGATAAATGAATAATCTTTAAATCAAAAGAACTATATTAGTTATTACATTACATCACATTACATTATCAGAGTTTACAACAACAAATAGCGAAAAAGAAATACTATATACTAGTTGATTCGCCATGCCATCCAGCTTGCTCCTGATCTCTACAGCAAATCCTGAATTCCAGAGTAACCTGATAACCTGACTCTAGACTGCCCATGTAGAAATTGGTGGGCACCCAGAGTTTAGGAAGGAAACAATAAACTCCAGGTCAGTCATGAGACTGGTGTGAGAAATTAAAACAGTTTATCTTTAAAAACAAAGAAATATTTTAAATTAGATTCGCAATGCTTTTTAGAAAATGAGACTACCATAAGGCCTCCCGCACACACACACAATGCAAACGCAGAATCGGAGGAGATTTCTCCTTATGATTGTCAAATATGCTTGATATGCAAATTTTCTTTGATATTATTATTATAAGTGCGAAGTGTAGGAAAACATTTCGAAAGTATAATATAAATCTTAGCCAGCATAGACATTTCGAACTATGCCTACTATAGCTACCATCTAAACAGTGGTGACCACCATAAGTAAATGGCAGGTTCTACAACTAAAACCGTACAGGGTTTCGTATTGGAGTTTGGATTTCCAACTAATGGTCAGGCCAAGGAACTTCCCATTGCCACATAGGTACGCCTCTGGAAAGACGCCCCGAGAACCTAACCGGATCTCTACCAACACAAGGCTGGGTTACCCCTAATTGGGTAACTACTGACACGAGTATGCCATCCCCCGGTCGCAACCGACCTAAATCCCGGGATTCACCAACAACTACAAAGTAATAAGTTTGCAGCAACAACATAGGTTAAGTATCAGGGCTCCATACCATAATACCACCTCTATCCAGAAGGAAATGACATACACTAAGAGGGCACTATCCCCTAATAACCTTGCCGCATCTTTCCTGTTTTGACCATTATCGGGGTGTGAGGTCCGACGAAGTCTCGTCCACAAAGCTATGCTTTATACAAAAGCCATGCTTTCATCAACAAATGCTCAACAGCACTTCGTATGCCACATTATCAACTTGGGAATGTATCACTAGTAACAATCAACTACATAAACTCTGAGCTCGTACGTCTCAGAGAAATGTGTTAAGCTAAGAGAGTAAATTCTCCGCCACCAACAGAAATATATTTGATAGAAACCAGCTTTACATCTCAAATTGTAATGTCAGACACACATCCATATAATTCCATTTTGGGTTCGAACAGAACCGAAGGCACTTCCAAAGAAGTCCTTGCAATCCGGATATTCACTAATCACGACCGGACTTCCTATCACAAAGGGTGATAAAACCTTTATATCGGAGATCAGCCGATGCAGAGTCATTCGACGGTAATCCTTCCGTTTTCAAAAGTATCCGGTCTTAAACACCGGTCTTCAAATGCTATCCATTTCGACATATCACTTATTCGGAATGGGATTTATGACACAAAGGTCCTCTCCTGGCTAAACCGAAAAACGAGCGCTTATTTTAAAAATAAGTGTAGCATTCAAATTCAAGCAATCATAACAAATACCCATTCAAAGGTAAATATTGATAGTCGGTTATTTAACTATCAAGGCCAACAACCAAATATCCAGCACCATAACAATCACTAGGCCCTTTTTATATATCTTCCATAAATTAATAACTTGCCAGATATTCACTTCAATTTATCTTTAAAAAGATACATTCTCTAAACCATTTCAATTTCCACATTGGAAAACATTTCCAAATACTTATTCAACAATAAGAAATTCACAAATCTATTTATTTTCAATACTTAAAAATATCCAATATACTTAAAACACGATTAAGTATATACTTTATTCCTTAAAGGAAAACGCTCTCTCAAACACATTCATTTGAGTCAAAACGAATGTCGCGTAAAACATCGTTACGACAACCCAAAATCACTAGTATAGGGATTTGAAATTAAGATAGATATATAAATCCCAATACTATATAAAATATTTTATTTCGAAAATCATTTACTATAACAACAGTGTTATAGTCCACTATTTCCTTTTATTCCTCGAAAACGTCTATTTCAACAATGAATGTTGAAATCTATGGTTTCGATCCTTAACACATTTTAAAACAACGTCAAATCATTTTAATTCTATTTAAATATCACTTCCCCAAAACATTTCTTTAATATATTATTCACCGTCCAAAAACGTGAATATAAATCGTTTACCAAATTCAACACTTCTACATATTTTATTTAAAGGATTATCCACTGTCCAAGATCGTGAATATATCTCCTTAAATAAGCTATAATAATTAACTTATCAAATTCACTTGGTTTTGGATTTATAAAGCAACGTTTTATAAATTCACACACATATATATATTTTATAAAAACTTCAACTTATAAAATCCCTCAATTTACAAATTCTATTCAAATCTCATTTAAATGCCAAAATCCAATTTATAAGTTAATTACTTATAAATCTTTTATTTTACAAAATCTATTCGTTTTACAACTTCAAAATTTATAAATCTATAAATTTCATTCACTTATGAAATCCATTTATACTTCATTCTAACACTTATAAAAACTCGTTCTATAATTTCAGTATTTTAATTTATAAATATCAATTTTTTAATCTTTTATATAAACTGTTTATAATATTTCAAAAATCCCAATTTAAACTATTTTATAAAATCATTAACTCCACATTTCTAAAATCACATTTTAACTATATTTTCTCAAAAATCGTAAATTTTATAACATTAAAATTATAACGTTTATTTATTTAAAATGAATCAATTCCAAATTTTAATAAAACGTATACTTTCAAAAATCACTTTAAAAATCCTTTTAAATTCGAAATCGTTACTTTAACATTTTTAAAACTCCAAAAATAGGCCCAATGCTGCAACGGCACTAAATATAACAATCACGGCATCCAAAACATCATATATCACATGATAATTGAATATATCACAATATCTGTAAATAAATCAATACGGGTGAGGAATCCAGTTGGATCCCTCCAACCTGTATCCCTGCATCTAGCACGATACTGATCCCGTTCCAATACGAATATCGCGGTACATGGGTTCATATAAAATATTATCCTCTATTATGCCATGTAATAGGGTCTCATCCGCTATATAATGCGGGAAAACCAACTCCAAGTACATATATAATACCAATTTCACATCAAGGTGAAATATCGCGGTATATGTGTTCAATAAATAACATCCGCTTAATATATGGCGTATAGGGTCTATTTCAATACAACAGATAATAATTTATCATTCAGACATACAATCAAGCAATTTTAAATCTAACTATTTAAAATTTAAATCGAAACAATTTTGACCGAGTGAGAAGTTCTCACATTGCTTTCAATAATAGTTGCAGTGTTTTATTTTGAATAAAATTAAACGCGCATTTAATTTTACCCAAAATTTTCACTAGCTCCAATCGATTCCAATCCTACTCCATCGCGTAGTATTCGTCCATACGAACCCAACGCAATTTGTTTCGTGCGAAACGGACCTCGTATGAAAAAGTTACGCTAGTTTAAAGTTTACACGAATTTAAATATAAATAATTTACAATTTTCTTTATTATTTTTTTATACCCTAGCTCAATCACAGCCGTTGATTCTTGCCCCTTAGATCCAGGCCGCCGAACGCAATTCACCTTCTTCATCAGGTAAAATATGCGACCATCACAACCCATTGCCGCCCCCTAAACCCTAATTCACGCAACGAAACGACTCGACTTCACGATGATCAACTACCACCAAGACGTGCGCCTCCATCTCCTACACTCTAGGCTCGAATGGCTTGAAGCTCGACACTCCCATTGCATAGAAAATCGTGCATGACTATGACGCGTTTCAACCTATTTTGCCGTCAATCCACACAACGATATCCAATCATAGTCGTTGGATATGTGGCTCTCACGATGCTCTTTAACTTTACAGTTGGAAGTTTGTTGAATCGACTTACGGATTTGAAGAAATTGGAGGAGAAAGAAGACAATGTTTGGCCATTCATTTTAATGGTGGCGGCTGTAACTAGGGTTAGGGTTTTGAGTGTAAATTGAAGATAGTGAAGTCCTTTTATAGAAAAATCTCGCGACACTATTTACCAGAAAATTTTCCGAACTCCAAACTAAGCGTGCCGCCTGGCGTTTATAATGTTTTACCCCCATTCCGAACGCAATGGAATATACATCGGGAGCCAATTCGATCAAATTTGAAAGATAAGTTTTTGAATCGACTATTTAATTTCAAAATTCACTCGAATCGATTTCTACTCGTTTTAGCTTGCCCCGGACAAACCGTAAGTCCGATTGACATGAAATTTGAAACCATATAATAATATAATATTATGGATCCGATGAAACTGGTTTCGTGGAAATCCGAGACTGTTTCAAAAATGGCTATTTTTACTCGTCAATTAAATATTATAATATTCATTTTTCACAAATTTACTTTTAATTCAATTTTAAAAGTTCTATAATACCATTCTAACTCCAATATGATTTAATACAACTTTATAAATCATTTTTAATCATTTTAAACCAAATTTCCAATTATTTCTTCACATATTAAATTATCGTTTTAATTATCCAATTAAATCCAGATATTCAAATTAAAACTTATTCGACTTACAAATTTTACTTATTAATATTTAAAATCAATTAAATATACAAATTTCAATTGATAGAAATTTTAGGTCGTTACAAGATCAGACAAACTCCAAATTCAAATCAACCATTTAACTTTCCAAGTTAAATCTCAATTTCATTTTGAAATTTCCAATTCAGGTTGTCTGTTCTAAACTTGTATAATTTCCCCAAATTAAATTCACTTTAATTTAGTCCAGACAACTTTACTCAATTTGAATTACCATTCAAATTTTAAACTTCAAATTAATAATCTTCCCACTTAAGTTTAAAATTTTTCTTCACTTTGGGTTTCACATCAAATTCCAAGGAAAATTCAAAACTCAACCTTAGAGTTTATTCTAAATATACGTATTTATTTCCTTTACACACCAAGTTATTTAATTTTTAAACCACCTTCAAATTCCTTTAAAGTTTTCGATCATCTTCTTATTTTAAAATAAGATCACGTTCAAAATAATCTGAATAATATCATTTATTCTTTTCTTTTAAAATTTGAAACAATTCAAATGTTTCTAGACTTAGGTTTTAAAACTCCACTATTTAAATCCACTTCAATATACAAGTCATACTTATCTAAAGGTTATTCCCTTAAATATTTTATTTTCTTTATCATTGATTATTATCAAAAAACAAACATCACATTATTAGATATAATAACCATTTTATATTCTGGTTTGAAACCAATTCCAATTCATCTTATTTGTATAGTTCATATTATCCTTCTTATTTGGATATATATATATATATATATATATATATATATACCACTTAATTCTTATCCAATTTCAATAACCAACAACCAATTTTCCTTAATAATTGGAAAATTATTTGCTTTATATATCAAAATATAACATTTTATAAAAGCCATTTATTTTTAAAACCATTTTAAAACTTTTATATAAGAAAATAACAAGTACAGTCTCTTATAAATATATACACTCAACTCATTCTAGGGTACCATTGACCCTATCCTTAATGAGTAAACCCATCAGAGCCAAGGTTCTATCTTAACCTTCAGCTTTGATGCCAAATGTAACGACCTGGAATTTTCGATCCCGAAAATTCCGGATAGTTAGGAAAAGAAGAAAAGAAGTTGAAGAATAAATAGAAAACAAGTCACAGTATCTCACATTCGTGGCGGATCAAAATATAATATCAAATAATAACAGTTATACAAAGAAAACTGTATTTGTCAATTTACATTTATATACATCAGAGTTACAACTTTTCACAATCACTGGATAGTTAAAATCAACACGTCCCGGATAACTACAATATATTACATCGAAAAACACTCCATACGTTCCTACCATCCAGCTCGCCTCCTGAGCTCCAGAACGTCCTTACCTTAAAAATTAGTAATACTCGGTCTGACCCGAGCATTACATCAATGTAACGCCCGGGTTAGGCTGGAAAGCAGCGTGAGTAAACCCATCTAACAAGGAATACCAATGCATAAAATTATTTAAAACTCGGGGTAACTTATTCATCACTACAAGTTCACAACTTATTATAGTCAACACTTAATCAATCCCTAAGTACCCCTACTTAAATTTAAATAATCCAGTCATTTAAATTTATCCCATTCCGGCCTATTGATTCACATATCAAGTCTAATTATTGTATGTTACAAATCGAAGTGGGTTCAGGTATTTACTAAATACCCGACCCCGGTCTCTTCGAATTCGATACCCTCTTAACCCAAGTTAGTCAAGTGAAATACAATTCAACTTTAAATACAAGATGTCACTTTTTACACATCAATTCATCATCGATAGATACCACATTATCACTGTTCTCCCAAACATATCGTATCATAAAACATTTCATATCAGATATATCAACCAATTCAAGGCATTTAACATTAATTCAATCATTCATAAGCAAGATTGATTAGTCACACCATTTTTAATTAATTTAAATAAATTAAATTAATCACTTCAATCACCTTTTTTAAATCCTGCTTACTTAATCATTAATTAATTACAAACAAGTTAATTAATCATCCTTTAATTATCATCTAAATTAATCATCGCTGATTAATTACCATTTAGTAATAAGTCCTTAATTAATTACACAAATTAATTATTCAGAAATCAATCACATTAATTAACCTTTAATTTCCATCATAATTAATTATTTTATAATTAATTACTCTAACCACTAATTATTCTATAATCACTTTCTTTGACTTATTATCCTTTAATTAAATTATACTAAGTAATTAATCCTTAATTACTTCCATTAAGTAATTCCATAGGTTAATTATCCTTAATTAATAAACCTCTAATTATTAATAAATTAATTAATTAACTCTAACGAATTAATCCTTTATTTCCTTATATTAGTAATTTATCATTTGGGTAATTAATCTCTAATTACCAATCCACAAATATCTAATTATTATTTAAACTAAATTAAATGCTGGAGTACAAATTCACTTAAGTTCCTATAAAGAATTAAAATTCAATACACTTAACTAATCATATATTTTCAAATCAATCGACTTAATCAAATTTGACTTTATAATTTAAGTTTGAACTTGTTTACAAATTTGATCAATACTTTTTTTTTTTAAACTTGTAAAAGCAAAATTTGCTTTGAAACCATTGTTTAAATTTTTTGCTTTGCTTTGTTTTAAAACTTGGTCCAACTTCCTACTTTAAGTTATCCCTCACTCTTAAACTGATAATACCTTTATTATCCATATTAATAACCTGATGCAAACACAACACCCCGAGTCTAAACCATGAACACCCGAGACAAAACACTATTTTTCCCGAGTCATCACACAAGAAACTCACTTCCACTAAAAACCCCGAGACATACCCTACCGTCTCTCCAGTCTAGATCGAGCCCAAACCATCTTCCCCAAAACTCAGATTTCACCCGACATTTACGTGCACACGTTTACATGCATAGCCACTTCCACCACCTCTGGTCGACGACAAGATCACTCGCAAGTCACCGAAGTCCTTCACCAAGCATCGCATCACTCAGAACTTAAGCATGATCACGAAATCGAATTCGAGAACAAAGGAACCCACCTGGAACCATCTTCTTCGACAACTCACCTTATTGACGACCACTCCGACCACCATCATCCACGCCACAAAGCCCGAGCAACACCACGACCCTCTGGTACATTTTTCCCCACTTGCGATCGCCTCCGACGCTTCCCAGGCGACACACGAACCCAAAATTTCCTCTCGACCAATCTCTGTGCTAAAACCCTAAATTGAAGCTTATCCGACGCATTGGTGGGAGATAATTCCATCGAGCAATTTTGCTGGGTTCTTCAACCTTTTCCCTCCCTCTGACATTGATCCCTACCTTTCACGTCATCCCGATCACCCGCAAATGCTTAAAACCCAATTTATGACCAACTTACAATATCTCTTGATTTGCAAATCTAAAAATCTTGATTTTACTCTTAAAAATCTTTTTTTTCGATAGTGAATCAGATTATAACCTTGAATCAATAAATGTTTACAGTCCAGATTTTGATAAAATTAAGATCTTACTGTAAATTTTTACCCTCGTTAAAACATTCTTCAATTCCTACTAAGAAATATTTTTAAAACTTAAATTTTGTTGTTACAGACAAAATTGGTTTATATATCTATGCTTGAAAAGATTAGAGGAATGGAAATTTGATTTTTTTTGAACATACTTTAAACCCGTAGATGAAGAACGGAGCATATGTTTTTATGTACGGACATGCACACAAGTATCTATATACATATATACATACATTCGTCTTAAAACAATCATGCAAACATTTATGCAAACATTCATCACGAATTTACTTCAAGAATCTCCTACATGCCCCAAGTTTAAACTGTTTAAATTTTTTGTTTACTCACTGGTTTATAAAGCAGAGAACAGTCTCCTGTCTTTTAGTCAGGAAATTTTTGTTTTTGATTATTGAAATGAATAGGCTACTGTTGATTGCATTTGATTCCGAAGTTGATCTTTGAATTTGAGTTGAAATCTTGCTTACTGAAGGTTTAATCCTTGCATAGCTTAGTTCAGGTTTGAAATATTATTGGTGTTAGCTTTGAGTTTTTTCTTCTTCTTTAGTTTTGAAAATAGAAGAACAAAGAAAAAGATTTGAAGAGAGGAAAAATGAACAGCCTGAATTATAAAATATTTTTATAAATTTCCAAATGAAAGACACCATTGCCATTTGTTGATTCAAATCATCCATATGTGACAAATTAATTCATAATAATTCATAGACACCTAGGAAAAATCCCCAAAAATCATGATAAATTAGATTTATCGTATTATTTATAATATAAAAATTTTGGGACTAAAAAGATTATTTATTAATTTTTAATAATTAAAAATTGAAATAAATCAATTTCCTCACTTAGAAAATTCATGAAATATTCATACTTGTTTGAAAAATTATGAAACTAAAAACCCACTTCTAAAACAATGTTTCCAACATCATATCAAAATTTCAAGTCATTTGAGTATCATATGGCATGTTTTCATAGTTAAACCTATTAATCAATTTCATAAATAAAACCAATAATTCATCAATAAGCATATAATCATTCCATCATTCAAAATATTACATAATAACATGAAAGAATTCGAGTTTAATCATAAAACAAAACCAACAATTGAAAAATTGAGATGGAAAACCATTGTTCACCTTGATTTGATACAGGAATTTGAGATTTGAGTTTGAATTGATATCGCATAAGTTTTAATCCTTTTTCTTAGCCTTTACTTCTCTTGAAACTCCTTTAAAGGCTGGCCTTGCTCTGTATTTTCGTTTGTATGAATGAAAGTGAGGGAGAAAATGAGAATGGAAAGTATATGTTAAGGAAATGTAGTCTTTTCTTATTTTGCCCTTCTTGTAAATCCTCCTTATTGATGTTCTAATCACCCTTATTCGTTCATTAATTAAGGATCGACCCATATTAATTCCAAAATCTCATTCTCCTTATCTTACTACACATCACATTATTCTATTTTATTTATCTAACTAAATCTTCTGAATAATCTTAATAAAAAAATTAGGGGTGTTACAGGCTACTCTCGTTAAAGAATTTCGTCCTTGAAATTAAGTTAGGACTACATAATTTGCATATCAAACATGCACATAATGCTAGTATATCCTACCAGCTACAAAGTCTATGTACGATAAATATAGAACATACCATCATAAGCTCAGGATAATTTTTCCTAATCCTATCCTCTGTCTCCCAAGTACAGTCTCTTTCATTATCACTCCGCTGGACTTTCACCAATCTGAATGTATTGTTCCCTAACTTCTCCTCATCTCTTGCTACCACAAAAACTGGTTAACTAATAAAAGTCAGATCTAATGTAGTTGGAGAAATAATAGTCTCTGGATCATGTACATATTCCTAAGGCGGGAAACATAAAAAACATTATGGCCTCCTGCCAAACTACTCGGTAACTCTACCTAGTGCACGAGTTTCCCGATCCTCTCTATGGTAGGGAACGGTCCAGCATAACTCGGCTCCAGTTTCTTTGACTTTCTAAACCGTACAACACCCTTCATCGGAGATACTTTAATGACAACATGATTTCCAATTGAGAACTATAAATCCTTATGCCTTTTATCTCCGTAACTTTTCTACCTAAACCGAGCTTCCTTCATCCTAACTCGGATAAACTCAATCTTCTCTTTGGCTTCTCTTTCCATATCCGGACCAAGGACCAATCTGTCTTCAGTCTCCCACCAATATGCTGGTGATTTACGGAACCTTCCATACAAAGTTTTAAAAGGCATCATTCCTATACTAATATAATAAATATTCTTATAGGAAAAATCAACTAAATGCAAATCGTCTTTCCATGACCCACCAAAATTTAGTCCACAAGCTATCATCAAATCTTCAAGCACCTTATTGACTCTTTTTGTTTACCCATCCGTTTGTGGATGATAAGCGGTACTCTTCTTAAGCTTGGTACCTAACAATTCTTGTGCACTCTTTCAGAATTCACTAGTGAACAAAGCATCTCTATCACTGACTATACTACTAGAAATCCTATGTAGTCAAACAATATTCTTCATAATCTACTTAGCCAATACAGGTGCCATCCTGGTTGACTTAACGGAAATGAAATGTGCATTCTTGGTCAATCTATCCACTATGGCCCAAATACTTTCGTTTCCCCTATCCGATCTTGGTAACCCATCAACAAAATCCATGGATATCGAATCCCACTTCCAAGCTGGTATATCTAAATGCTGAAGCAAACCACTTGGCTTCTCATGCTCGGCTTTTACCTAGAGGAAATTTGCACATTGCTTTACCCATAATCCTATATCCCTTTTTATACCTTCCCAGAAGACACTTCTCTTCATATCCTGATACATCTTAGTTCCTCCAGGATGTATAGTAAACTTCAATAGATGACACTCGATAAGAACTTCATTCCTTAGGTCACCAACATCTGGAACACATAGTCTACCCTTCTTCCTTAACCATCCCCTCTACTCAAGGCTAAAATCTTTCAAATGATCAATCTCAATTCTAACTTCCAACCTTCTAATCCATTCAGCTAGAAATGCATAATGTCTTTGCTAGAAGCAATCCTCTCGATCGATACTTATCAAAATTCCAAGTCAGACAACATGGCAGTATTTTAACTAAAACTACCAGTCGACCTTAACTGCACACTACAAGTAGTCAATGCCTCTAATCCTTCCATTCTACCAATATAGCTAACTCTCATTGTAATGTTTTCTGCTAAGTGTATCCGCTACTTTGTTTCCTTTCTTTGGCTTATACACAATACCAAAATCATAAGCTGCTAAAAACTTCAGCCACCACCACTCTCTCTTTATCAACTCTTTCTGAGTGAATAAATGCCTCAAAGACCTTTGATCCATATACAACTCGACCTCTCCTAAAAGGTAGTGTCTCCACACTTTCAATGCAAAGATCACCGCTGCCAACTCCAAATCATGAATAGGATATCTAACTCATGTGGTCTAAGATGTCGAGGAGCGTAGATAATTACTTTACCCTTTTGCATCAACACAGCTCCTAACCCTGTTCAACATACATCCATAGACACCACTAAATACTGATTCCTATCCAGAACAACTAACACGGTCATATTGGTCAACAAATGCTTTAACTTAAGGAATGCTTCTTCACATTTAAAAGACCAAATAAACATCACATCCTTCCTGGTTAGTTCAGTAAGAGTGTTTCTATCCGTGAGAAATCCTTAATAAATCTCTGGTAATAGCCAGCTAATCCAAGAATACTCCTTATCTCGGTCACTGTCTTGGGTCTCCTCCAATTATTTACAGCTTCATCTTAGCTGGATCCATAGAAAACCTTTTTTCTAAAACTATACGACCACGAAACTTTACTTCTCTTTTCCAGAAATGATATTTCGAAAACTTTGCTTTTAGTTGATGCTGCCCTAACGTCTCAAGTACTATTCTAAGATGAATCTCATGATCTCTTTCATCCTTAGAATATATCAAAATGTCATCAATGAACACCAATAATAACTTATCTAAGTTCTCTTGAAAAAATAAGTTCATCATGTCCACAAAAAAAGTAGCTGCACTAGTTAACCCGAATGGCATTACTAACCACTCATACGAACCATATCTTGTTTGAAATGCTGTTGAAGGAATACTATCTCCGCCACCCTCAATTGATGGAACCTTGTCGCTGAATCCAACAGGAAAATACTTTGGCTCCACTCAACTAATCAAATAAATAATCAATTCTCGACAAAAGATATATATTCTATGTTTTCTTCTCATTCAATTTACGATAATCAATACATAATCTCAACGACCCGTTCGTCTTCTTCTCGAACACCAAAGTTGCTCCCCAAGACAACTGCTTGGTATAATAAAATCCTTTCGTTCTAAGTCTACTAGCCCCACCGTTACCTCCTTCTTCTTAGTAGATGTCATCCTACTACATGGTCTACTAAATGGTTTAGCTCTAGGTACAAGATCTATTCGAAACTAAAAAGCTTGTTTTGGTGGTAGTCCTATAACAGGCTCAAAAACATCTACAAATTCTTTTACAACATAAACTCGATTTAACTATTTTCCACTTCTATGGCACCAAATAAAGCACAATTTTTGGACTCGAATTTTAAATTAGAATATAATCCGATCACTACTATCGAGGTGTCCCAATAATATTCTCCTATCTTGGCAACATATCCTAGCATATCTGCTCAACTAATCCATACCCAAAATAATTCTAAAACCCGCAAAATCAAACACAAACAAACTATAGGCAAAAGTATATCCTAGCAACTCAAATTCTAGATGGTCACATCTCATTCCCATAGTTGTATACTCTCCTATTGGTTTAGCTACCCTTAAGGAAGTAACAAGGTATGATGGTTTTAGATCAAATTTATCTACCAAGCAATGAAAGATAAAACAATGCGATGCAACCATATCAAACAATACCCGGTATGCTATGAGTCAAAAGCATACTTTCCATCACAGACTTTCCTTTCTCAGCAGTAGTCGGTCTAGAAGATGATGGTTCCAAAGCAAAGACCTTTCCTTTATCCGCTAGCTGACTTTGGACACTGATTCTTATAGTTCCCTATTTGATCGCAGTTGAAAGACTTCACACCTTTCTTTTTCACAACCTTCTTTCCCATAAACGCTTCAACACTTATGAGCAAAATGTCCTTTCTTCTTACATTAAAAGAAAATAGGACCAGTTTTCCCTGTTTTGATAGCTCCACCCTTCTAAGCTCCCTTCTTCTTGAAAAACTTTCTCTTCTTACTCTGAAAGCATTGAGTCTCCACTGACTTCTTTTGCCAAAAGTCATGAGCATCTCCTTATTCCTTATAGCCATTTTTACCACTATATTACTCGAATCTCAAAGATGTGGCATAGTCAACGTAGCAATCTTCGGCTTCAAATCTCGGATAAACTTCTCACTCTGCTTAAGAAAAACGTCGATGGTGTCATATCCATACCTAGACAGCTCATCAAACTTCGTAATATACTCTAACACCGACATATCCTTTTGCTTCAATTACATAAATTTCCTAAGCAAGATTGACTTGGCTACTTCGGGTAAGAATCTCTCCTTGAATCTCCTACCAAATTTAGCCCAAGTCAGTTCCCCTTCTGGTACGCCATTGGCCTTTCCGTTCCACAAGTACAGCGCAACACCTTACAACTTCCTCAATGCCAACCCCCTCTTTTGATCATCATTCAATCCTGGGTCAGCGAAAATTCTTTCACAGTACAATAACCAATTCTCCACTTCAACATCATTTTCAGTTCCAAGAAAAGGCTTTCCTCCAAGACTAGTGTAATCTCGGTTCAGCTTAGCATATTTATTACCACCCAACACCTCGGGATTAACTCTTCCTACTTTGCAACATTTCCTCCAGATATCCCTGCAACTGCTCCAATTTGCACCAGATTGACAAAGAACTGACACTTAGTCCTCATATCTACCGGTAGGGTTCTAGCACCTACATTAGCATTTGTCTATCGACCTTGGTTCCTTCTAGTATTGGGTTGAATATTTCCTTTGGTTATAGTGCTTTCTCCACAATGATTCACTCTTTCATTTTCAACTTCCATATCTTGCCTTCTCGTAATCTGCATATGAGCTTTAATATGATATAGAAGAACAATCTAAAAGAGATGGGCGAATACATACTTATATATATATACATATATATCAAATACAAGTATGTTACTCTAGCATTATCCCAAAATCCAATGTTATTCTCTGATTGGTTAGGAATATGTTTTCAAAAATATTTTAGTCTTTTAAGTTTTACATAAATCTATGCTCTGATGCCGACTTGTAACATCCCCCACTTTGAGGCCTGAAATAAAGTGCTACGAATGCTACAAGCATCCATAATAATAATTTCCAGTAACAAAATGCGGCAATGTTAATCATATCAATAATCAGAAACATATGAATATGTAATTTTCAAACATAATTTAATAGAAGACTCATGCGTTTCATTTCATAAATAACTGTTGAATATGCGCTTATATGTTTTTGTTTGATGATAATAAACATATATATTCATTTAAATGTATTTGCTAATGTACTATTTTGTTTTTCATAGATTAAATAAATATTTGTTGAATAAAATAAATTACACAGAATTTGAATTTGAATTCAAACAGAACAAGTTACACAGATTTTGAATTCAAACAGAAATTTTATTCAAACAAATATTTATTACAATCTTGAATAGTACAAATTCATGCTCTCACTATACATATACATTTTTGATTACATCACGATTACATCACAAATATTTTTACATTGATAACCTCACCACATATCACTCACACTCGTACTTTGTCTTCAACTGCATTCCAGTTTGAATCCAGCATCTGAGAAATCTGCAAAAATATTCACTGACGCAGTAAAATTGAAAAGGAAATATTTTTGCAATATAAAATGAAATACGATTTTTGAAAAAATGGTTTGCCTCAGTTATTTGGGTTGTTCGTCATCATTCACACTTGATTTCATCACAAAGTAGTGCACATAGAGATTACAGGGACAGGCAGCCATAAGTGGCTGCAATACACACGTGTACATTCATACACGTGTGCACTGCCTCGCCAACTCGTGTGCGCAGCCAACAAGAGCAAGTGTACAACAGTGTCAAGTTGCAAACAGTTCAAAGCTTCGACAAATCACAACAGACCAATTCCAAATGACTCAGTGAAGTCAAAGTATGCAACTACGTGACATAAATGCAACTACAACGATGCAAGCGAAGAACCAAAGTCAGTGGCAAGCTTCAAACTGCATAAGTGACCATGCAAACCGACTCGAACCAATACAGTGAAAATATGCAGCATACCAGAGGTCTCAACAAGAACCAGAATACAAGTACAGGAGGCAGTAGTGTATATGAACACAATCAAACTACAACAGGTCAGAGGTGAAAACAATGCAATACTGAAGTGATGAAGTGCATATAAACAACTGCAACACACATGCACGACTTATGACAGTGAAAACTCGAGTCACAGTACAAGCCAGCAGATACATGAAAAATGGAAGTAACTCATGCAACAAAATGTCACAGCAAGATCAGGGAAGAAAGCAGAATGGAGCTGAGACTGCATGAACATGAATGCATCAATAAACTAACTGCAGAACCTCAAGTGACATGGTGAAGTAGTACAAAAGAACAAGTGCAATTCGAACCAACATGGCCAAGACTACTGCATGCAACATGGAATGCAAAGATAATGCACCACTGCAAATTCAAACAATGTCCAAACAACAACATGAAGTGAATCAAGTTCAAGCCACTAGTGTATATGATAACATCACTGCAAATTATTCATTCAACAGTGCAACAGATCAAATGGCACAGTGCACCACTGATTTGAAGAACATATGAATCAAAACAGAGAGTATGGTGATGCAGTCAACAAGGCAACAGTGCAGGTGAACAAATGTGCAAATGCTCAAAACCACAAAGTTCACAAGTGCAGACACAAAAGAATATGGACCGCAACAAACATGAAAATGAACCAAAGTAATACAGCAGCCCCAAAATCAGTGACATAACAACAAATAACGCAAACAACAAAATACAGTGTCAAGCTCATGAGGATGCAGACACCAAGTTCAACAACATACAAACAAGCATGCAACAGAGAGCATATGCATCAACATAACAGCAAAGACCACATGCCACTGGAGAAAATGTATCACTAGCAGAATGGACAAGTCAAGACAGCTACAACACAGAAGTTTTCAAACCAACTACAAATGCACAGCATACATACGAAACAAAGTACTACAAAGACCATGTCGAACACAGTGACAACATTAAGTATGCAATATGGTGAAGCAGCATGTAATGACATTATATACAAATGTAAAGAACAATGGTGATGCAGTGCAAATATCCAGACAGCAAGCACATGTATCCAAGTACAAGCTCGTGTCGAAGAAATCAACAGAACAGAGAATTTTCAAAGCAAGTCAATCATCTCAAAGCACATGGTAAACAAATGTCTCGAATTCAAAGCATATTGCAATCGGGTCAACAGAGAGATTCACGGCCATAGTCAATCAACACAAATTCAAAGGCCGAAGCCAATTGTGAACCAGTCAAAAATCAAAAACGTATGTGCCAAGCATCAAAAATAAGAAATTGACAAAGTCAGATTTTATCACAAGCATCCAAGTGTAATCGAGTGGCCGAGATGAATAAATTGACGAATTCAAACGAACGTAATTCAAGGAATACGAACGCATATAAAAGCCCCAAATCATCATCGGCATAAGAGGCAGTTCGAGTACGAAAATCGAAGAGGAACAGAGCCAAAAATCTTACCTGAAGAAAAATCGAACTCATCAAAGCGAAGCCAAGCCAAGCCGATAATCATCTCAACCCTGATTCGCAATCGAATCCCCAAATCCATAAACCCTAAATCACAGTACCACGACAAAGCGAAGCCGTGAATTCAAGAGCAACGAAGATTGAGCAATAGCCAAGATTAAAGAGCATCGAAACAAAGCCGCCACTCATAATATTTCAGATCGAAGGAACGAAGAAAGAAACGGCCACCATTATCAAGAGAAAAAGGAACGGGCCGAAGTTTAACAAAAGGGGAATTAAAAAAAAATACTATTTACCTTTTTTTTGGGCCGGCCTTATTATTAAAAGGAGGGGTTTTAGTTTTTAATTTTATAATAGGGGTTTTAGTTTTTAATTTTATATTAGGGGTTTTTAGTTTGAGCAAAAATTACGTGTCCAAAGTTCATATTATAATTTTTTGCTCCTGGTTGTATTTTTGAAGTTGTTTTTTCTTTTCAAGTCAAAGGAGTAGTAAATCACCACCTAGGTTTAGGTAGTGTCAGATTGTCTATTTTGAATTAGTTCAGTGAGCAGGGTGTGCGAGTTTGCAAAGCTCTATAGGCGGGAGCAGTGTTTGCGAGTAAGCGAAACTCTATAGGCGGGAGCAAGGTGTGCGAGTCTAGTAGAGTGTTTGTGAGCGGGAGCAAAAGGGTCAGCGAGTCTAGTAGAGTGTTTGTAAGCGTGATACTATTTAAATCTAATAGAAATCTGTGAATGCAGCAGTAGGCAGGGGTTGCCGAAGCTGGGTAAATTTTGTGTGTGATTTACTTTTCAGCATATTTATTTCTGCTATTATATTTCTGTGTTTAATTCGAGAAAATTTGCTATAACCCTATTCACCCCCCTCTAGGGTTAATCTAGATCCTACAAGTGGTATCAGAGCCAGGTTTATTTTTATTTAACTCTAGAGTCACGAGTCTACAAAATAATGCTTTTTCTGAGGGGCAATCTATTGCTAGGCCACCCATGTTTAACGAGAACGATTATGCTTATTGGAAAGTTAGGATGAGTATTTATCTTAGTTCCGTTGATTATGATGTTTGGGATATTATTGAAACTGGCTATAAACCTTCCACTATAATCGTTGGTGGTACTGAGATTCCTAAACCTAAGGATAGGTGGGATGCTAACGATAAGAGATTGAAAACGACAAATGCTAAAGCCATGAATGCTTTGATATGTGCTCTTGATAAAAATGAATTTAATAGAATTTCTCGTTGTACAACAGCACAGGAAATTTGGCACACTTTGGAGGTGACACACGAAGGAACTTCTCAAGTCAAGGAGTCTCGTCTAGCCCTATTCAGCAATGAATACGAGAACTTTGTGATGGACAAAGGCGAGAGCATAAAGGACATGTTTGGACGCTTTTCAACTTTGGTGTACAACGCTAGAGCACTTGGGAAGGTATTCACTGAGGTAGAGCTTGTGCGGAAGATACTACGAGTTTTACCAACAAACTTTGAGGCAAAAGTCACAGCAATCCAAGAATCGAAAGATCTGAGCAAACTAAGCATGGAGGAGTTGATTGGCAACTTGATGACATATGAGCTTGAGTTAAAAGCAAAGGAAGAACGCAACAACTCTGAACCAAAGAAGAAGACGATTGCCTTAAAGAGTAAAGAAGAAAGCGATGAAGAAGATCCAATTGAAGAGCATGCAATGGCTGTCAATAATCTTAGAAGATGGTCTAGATTCAAGCCACGCAAGAAGAAAACAAAGGGCAATAGGTCAAAAGATTCCGAAAATTCCGATAATGAACTGACGTGTTTTAACTGCAACAAGCCTGGCCACATCAAACCAAAATGCCCACTTCTCAAAAACAACAAAGAAAAGAAAAAGGCGAAGAAGGTATTTGCAGCGACTTGGGATGATGAAGAAGGAGAGGAAGCTTCGGATAGCAGCTCAGAGGAGGCTAACTTGTGTTGCATGGCAAAATCAGAATCAGAAGCAACCTCCGACGAATCTAGTGAGGCAGGTGAGTTTTCTTATAAAGAACTTGTTTTTATGTGTTCTGATCTTACTAAGGTAGTGGATACTCTTGAATCTAAAATTGAAAAACTGAAATCTGATAGGAGAGAATTTGCTCGTGAAAATTTTAGGTTAAAAACTGAACTTGAAAATATTCAAAACCTAGAATGTAAAAAATGTAAGATTTTAGATTCAGAATTATCAAAACTGAGGAATAACTTTGAAAGTCTTGAAAATGAAAATTTGAATCTTAAGGAAACCATCGACACTAGGAGAAAGAATTTTATTAATCGATGCACCTCACTTGTCACTGAAAACTCAACATTAAAAACCAAAGTCCAAAATCTTGAGAAATCTTTGAATAACTTTTCAAGAGGCGAAAAATCTTTTAATATGCTATTGGGAAATCAAATTTTTGCTAACAATAGAAAAGGACTAGGCTTTGGGAAATCACAAAATGATGATAATGCAAAAAGTAAAAGTGTTTTTGCTCGATCTGAAATAATTGGAAATCATGTTGAAAATCATAGTCATAGGAACACAAAATTTAATCAAGTCAATTTAATGAGCACGTTTTGTAGAGAATTTGGACATAATCGAAATAATTGTTATAGACCCAAACACGTGAAAACTATACCAATTTGGGTTCCAAAAGGCACAAATATAAAATCTTTGAAAGTCAAACAAATTTGGGTGTCAAAAGGAACATATATAAATAGTTTTGGGTCTCCAAAAACATATTTTTCATATTCTGCCACTAACAGCAATGGACCTATAAAAACAAATAGGTCACATAAATCTTTTATCGTGTAGGTGTGGTGGCAGGCTAAGGAACAACAACAGTGTTCTCTGGATTTCGGCTATTCCAGAAACACAACGGGTGACAAAGCAAAGTTCCTTAGCCTAGTATAAAGGTGACAGAATCACAATGGGCAATCACGAAAAATTATCGTAAAGGTAAAACAGGTAATTGTTTTTAAATGTGATTATCTGCACCATACTCTAAATTAAAATCAGCCAATTTTGAGATGAACAAAAGATGATGATTTTGATGCTATGATTTTTTAAAATATTGACTAATCATCTTTAAATAGAATTACTTGGAGTAATTATGATGGTTGACTGTTTCGGACTTAATTGATATGATTTTTTGACTTGTTCTTATTTATGACATTAATTTGTGCTTAAATGATGACCAATCAGATTTTCAATTTTGAACTAATTTATAAATTTGTTCGGTCAAATGATGGTTACTCATGCTACACGTAGATATATTGGTTCTGACATTTTGGTCACTGCTTATAAATTTGCACGATTTCAAATTCATGTGAAAAAGGACTTCAAGAAATTGTTTTTGAAATAATTATGATGTTGATTAACTGTTGATTACTCATGAATATAATTGTTTATCTTATGGTTTCTGAAATTAACATCATGATATGTGTTTGAGTGTTAACACGGCTTAAATTCAAATTCAAAAGAATTGATGTTAAGTTTGAAATTCTTGGTGCACACTTCATGTTTTTGGTCAATCAAATTCAATGAGTGAATATTGAGTGAAATTTAAATTCAGATGCAGATTACACTGGTAATATGGTTGATAGAAAAAATTACTTAGTGTAACGTGATTAATTTTTTTTTAAACATTCATTTGCTGCATCGTTTTTTTTAAAAGAAAATATCTGCATATTTTTCACTTGAAATAATTTTCAAATAGCAGAAAATTTTCTTATAAACCCCCCTCGAGAAAATCATGTTTGACCATATTTACAGCTTAATCATTTTTGAAAAATTGATTTTATAATTTTTAATTTGATTTTAAACGACAAATTTGACTAATCTGACTCCCTTTGATTATCGAAAAGATAAATAGTGATTGAAAAAGAGATGAGTGTTGATATTTATCATATATTATAACTCGAGAAAGTATAATTAGAAAATTTCTTTAGAATTTCATAACAAGAGTTATAAAAACTTTTTATTGGGTAAAAATTCCATGACCATTTCTATTTCTATCATCTTTCTATCGACCATCACTCATCAAGATCATATTTAGTATGTAAATTTGTGGTAGTTTACAAAGGAAATCATTTGTTCTTCAATATCTTTAAATCTGTGAAGGAAATTATTTGTGCTTCAACTTATTATATTTAGCAATAAAAATAAATATCCAAAGTATTCACTCTCATTTAAAAGTCCTCACGGTTATGCATGGGTGAATTACTTGGATTTTTGATTATGTGCTTCCATGCTCATTTAAAAGTCCTCACGGTTATGCATGTATGGAACGCATATCAAATTTAATTGATTTAATAGACAAGTTGATTCTAATCCCATTTAAAAGTCCTCACGGTCATGCGTGGTTAGAAGATACTTGATTTCATTTTTTAAATTAAATTGGAATACTACTAATCTCATTTAAAAGTCCTAACGGTTATGCATGGTTAGTAGATATTCAAATTTCCAGAAATAAATATACCACAAATAGACATATCTATATGAATTTTTGATGATTTTATCTCCATCATTTCTGAAAGTGGAATATGCGCTTGACAAGGGTAATTATGATTTTTGTTTGAGTTTTATTGAAATTTAATATTTATATTTAATTGAGTTAAATGTTTGATTCATGTCTATCACTTCATCCCTATTTTTATAACACTGTTATTCTTTTTGCTGATAACAAAAGGGGGAGAGAAAAGTTAAGATTTTGTCAAATAGAATCAAGCAAAGGTCAAATAATTTTCACTTTGCATATAGGCTCATTTATATATTTCTATTTGTATGCATATATGTAGGGGGAGTATTATGTAGAGAGGAGCATTTAAATAGGGGGAGCAATTAAAGTATATAATTGGTCAAATACATTTAACATGGTCAAAATCTTAAATATATGTTTGTTATCATCAAAAGGGGGAGATTGTTGAATATGCGCTTATATGTTTTTGTTTGATGATAATAAACATATATATTCATTTAAATGTATTTGGTAATGTACTATTTTGTTTTTCATAGATTAAATAAATATTTGTTGAATAAAATAAATTACACAGAATTTGAATTTGAATTCAAACAGAACAAGTTACACAGATTTTGAATTCAAACAGAAATTTTATTCAAACAAATATTTATTACAATCTTGAATAGTACAAATTCATGCTCTCACTATACATATACATTTCTGATTACATCACGATTACATCACAAATATTTTTACATTGATAACCTCACTACATATCACTCACACTCGTATTTTGTCTTCAACTGCATTCCAGTTTGAATCCAGCATCTGAGAAATCTGCAAAAATATTCACTGACGCAGTAAAATTGAAAAAGAAATATTTTTGCAATATAAAATGAAATACGATTTTTGAAAAAATGGTTTGCCTCAGTTATTTGGGTTGTTCGTCATCATTCACACTTGATTTCATCACAAAGTAGTACACATAGAGATTACAGGGACAGGTAGCCATAAGTGGCTGCAATACACACGCGTACATTCATACACGTGTGCACTGCCTCGCCAACTCGTGTGCGCAGCCAACAAGAGCAAGTGTACAACAGTGTCAAGTTGCAAACAGTTCAAAGCTTCGACAAATCACAACAGACCAATTCCAAATGACTCAGTGAAGTCAAAGTATGCAACTACGTGACATAAATGCAACTACAACGACGCAAGCGAAGAACCAAAGTCAGTGGCAAGCTTCAAACTGCATAAGTGACCATGCAAACCGACTCGAACCAATACAGTGAAACTATGCAGCATACCAGAGGTCTCAACAAGAACCAGAATACAAGTACAGGAGGCAGTAGTGTATATGAACACAATCAAACTACAACAGGCCAGAGGTGAAAACAATGCAATACTGAAGTGATGAAGTGCATATAAACAACTGCAACACACATGCACGACTTATGACAGTGAAAACTCGAGTCACAGTACAAGCCAGCAGATACATGAAAAATGGAAGTAACTCATGCAACAAAATGTCACAGCAAGATCAGGGAAGAAACCAAAATGGAGCTGAGACTGCATGAACATGAATGCATCAATAAACTAACTGCAGAACCTCAAGTGACATGGTGAAGTAGTACAAAAGAGCAAGTGCAATTCGAACCAACATGGCCAAGACTACTGCATGCAACATGGAATGCAAAGACAATGCACCACTGCAAATTCAAACAATGTCCAAACAACAACATGAAGTGAATCAAGTTCAAGCCACTAGTGTATATGATAACATCACTGCAAATTATTCATTCAACAGTGCAACAGATCAAATGGCACAGTGCACCACTGATTTGAAGAACATATGAATCAAAACAGAGAGTATGGTGATGCAGTCAACAAGGCAACAGTGCAGGTGAACAAATGTGCAAATGCTCAAAACCACAAAGTTCACAAGTGCAGACACAAAAGAATATGGACTGCAACAAACATGAAAATGAACCAAAGTAATACAGCATCCCCAAAATCAGTGACACAACAACAAATAATGCAAACAACAAAATACAGTGTCAAGCTCATGAGGATGCAGACACCAAGTTCAACAACATACAAACAAGCATGCAACAGCAAGCTTGCAACAGAGAGCATATGCATCAACATAACAGCAATGACCACATGCCACTGGAGAAAATGTATCACTAGCAGAATGGACAAGTCAAGACAGCTACAACACAGAAGTTTTCAAACCAACTACAAATGCACAGCATACATACGAAACAAAGTACTACAAAGACCATGTCGAACACAGTGACAACATTAAGTATGCAATATGGTGAAGCAGCATGTAATGACATTATATACAAATGTAAAGAACAATGGTGATGCAGTGCAGATATCCAGACAGCAAGCACATGTATCCAAGTACAAGCTCGTGTCGAAGAAATCAACAGAACAGAGAATTTTCAAAGCAAGTCAATCATCTCAAAGCACATGGTAAACAAATGTCTCGAATTCAAAGCATATTGCAATCGGGTCAAAAGAGAGATTCACGGCCATAGTCAATCAACACAAATTCAAAGGCCGAAGCCAATTGTGAACCAGTCAAAAATCAAAACCGTGTGTGCCAAGCATCAAAAATACGAAATTGACAAAGTCAGATTTTATCACAAGCATCCAAGTGTAATCGAGTGGCCGAGATGAATAAATTGACGAATTCAAACGAACGTAATTCAAGGAATACGAACGCATATAAAAGCCCCAAATCATCATCGGCATAAGAGGCAGTTCGAGTACGAAAATCGAAGAGGAACAAAGCCAAAAATCTTACCTGAAGAAAAATCGAACTCATCAAAGCGAAGCCAAGCCAAGCCGATAATCATCTCAACCCTAATTCGCAATCGAATCCCCAAATCCATAAACCCTAAATCACAGTACCACGACAAAGCGAAGCCGTGAATTCAAGAGCAACGAAGATTGAGCAATAGCCAAGATTAAAGAGCATCGAAACAAAGTCACCACTCATAATATTTCAGATCGAAGGAACGAAAAAAGAAACGGCCACCATTATCAAGAGAAAAAGGAACGGGCCGAAGTTTAACAAAAGGGGAATTAAAAAATAAATACTATTTACCTTTTTTTTGGGCCGGCCTTATTATTAAAAGGAGGGGTTTTAGTTTTTAATTTTATAATAGGGGTTTTAGTTTTTAATTTTATATTAGGGGTTTTTAGTTTGAGCAAAAATTACGTGTCCAAAGTTCATATTATAATTTTTTGCTCCTGGTTGTATTTTTGAAGTTGTTTTTTCTTTTCAAGTCAAAGGAGTAGTAAATCACCACCTAGGTTTAGGTAGTGTCAGATTGTCTATTTTGAATTAGTTCAGTGAGCAGGGTGTGCGAGTTTGCAAAGCTCTATAGGCGGGAGCAGTGTTTGCGAGTAAGCGAAACTCTATAGGCGGGAGCAAGGTGTGCGAGTCTAGTAGAGTGTTTGTGAGCGGGAGCAAAAGGGTCTGCGAGTCTAGTAGAGTGTTTGTAAGCGTGATACTGTTTAATTCTAATAGAAATCTGTGAATGCAGCAGTAGGCAGGGGTTGCCGAAGCTGGGTAAATTTTGTGTGTGATTTACTTTTCAGCATATTTATTTCTGCTATTATATTTCTATGTTTAATTCGAGAAAATTTGCTATAACCCTATTCACCCCCCCTCTAGGGTTAATCTAGATCCTACAATAACATTTCATATTTATTACATAATCCCACGTTCAGAGAAAATATAATTATTCTAAAATATTACAAGAGCTGCATATGAAGATGCCCCCTTGTTGATCAGAGTCTAACATTTGGTAATTATATAACTTTTCATTACATCAATAAAGAAAATATTTAACAACACAACAGATTACATAAGAACTCCTAAATAGCTAGATTTCCTTCTGCATGTCTCCGAAAGCTTATTTGTCTTACTAGAAACCCTTACTCCCAACCTACTCGAATGAGTACCTGAGAATTTAAGGGAAAAAAAACTATGGTTCAGACAAACAATTTGGCATATATAATAGCCTACCATCTCGAATCAAATAGATTTATATTGAGACCGCGCTACTAAGTGGAACGGGGTTTCCTCTCACTACTATCTTAACCAATTCAAATTAACCATATACTATGCTCCTGCATCCACAATGGTTATAATATAATAACATAACTACACGCAGGTATGAAATATGGGTAACTCTGACTCTTCTGTCAACATAGGTTTACCCTAACTTTACCCTTTTACAAAACTAACTATCTGCCTCAATCCATAGATTTCCTAGGGTCACTATAAACCTATTTGTAATCGTGGGCTGACTAATAACCCGTTAAAGCTCTTAAAGACTACCTATCTTGAATCATAGTTCTCATGGGATCACTAAAAACCTATTGGCTTTCACCAATAACACTGTTCAATCATAGTTTTTACGGGATCACTATGAACTTATTGGGATTCTCATAGGATATCTCTCAAATCATAGTTTTTATGGGATGACTGTATACCTATTTGATTCTTCTAATATCCTGTATCCAAATCATAATTTTTACGGGATCATTAGGAACCTATTTGATATACTCCAATAACACTACTTAAGTCGTAGTTTTTATGGGACCACTGTGAACCTATTGGACCCTTCCAATACCATATCTCATGTTGTAATCATTTGATCAGTTCTAGGCATCCTAACTCTTCTGATCTATCCGATCTCCTAGATGCAGTTCTACTCATTCAGAATGTTAATCTGATTATACTCATGGGTCAACTAGCTAGTTATTTTGCCCATTTTTATCCCAAAATGTAATTATGGGTCATGATGATGTGAGTATGACAATAATAATCGTGAAAAATAACCGACCAAACAAATAATAATCTATAACATCCATCATGCAAATAGGTTCAATCAATTGGTGTCTGATAATTACTTAACCTCAGTAATAACCCTATTTGGTAGTTTCATATAGAAACTTGGGCTAAACAATAATTTATTTCTTGAAAACATTTATCATTATATATGGTCAATCCCTTTAACTCATATTTAAAACAAGGAAATTATAGCCCTTTCTTTATCGGAAATATTATGCCAAGCTATGTATGGTTTTATAAAATAGCACAAATGAATTTTGAAGTCACTTAGAGGTTTTCGCACAGCAAAACCATAAGCCATGAAGCCATATATAATAAGACCACAGAATTGATAAAGTGCGGCATTGATATTATATATATGGGATTATCGCACCCCTCTTTATCGAAATTGTGTTAAAGTGTCTGATTTTTAAAACACAAAGCCGTATGGCCAAAACCGTTTATGGTGCATATTATGAATACATATAGATCGTCGAATATATGCAGCATAATTATGGGTTGCATAGTATAAAAGTCTCAAATTTTGAAATATGGGGATGTCGATATTAAGTTAGGCGGCATCATTGTTGTGTAAAACCAATGTCGAAAATAACCTATAATGGCACCATGGTTAAACAAGGTGGCATAAGAAAATAGCAGCATCATTTCATCTTTATAATCTATGTCGAAAATAGCCTATAACAGGGCTATGGCCAAATACTACAGCATGAGAAAATAACTGCATTGAAATCATACGGAGTTGATATTGAAAAATGACGGCATTGCCGCCTCATGGAGTTGATGTCAGCATTGAAAATACGTCGCATTGATATGCAACTTGAAACATGTAGTATAAAATAGGCAGAATAGAACATATGCGGCACAGAAGACCAACGGCGTAGAACACCAGCGGCATCACCAACGTCGTAGGCATCAATGTCGACATTGAAGCCCTAACCTTAATGGAATCATTGGTTACCAACAAAGTTGCTACCGTATAATTCCTTACAGGTTAGAGATGACATGCGACACAGATGGGATATGACATTGATTAATGGAACATGTGTAACGACCCAACTTCCAAACTCCAGGAAGTCGCATTGCTAAGAAGAAAGAAAGGGATAGAAAAGAGAAAAGAAAGGAAAGAAAGAACAGACAACATCAAAATCTCACAGCGGAATCGAATAAATTATAATATATCACATAAAACTTTACATAGTATCATATACATCAGAGTTATACAGCTAATGCAGCACAAACTAGACAGTTATAAACATCTGTCTAGCAATTACAATTCAAGTATATCAGAGAAAACAGATACAACTCAAACACAGCGGAACCACTAAATATATCTGCACGCTGAAGCCTCCTGCTCCATTATCTCCTCCAGAACTTGTCAAAGAAATCCTGAATCACTTGACTACTCATACATAATATGAGTACCCAAGAGTTTAATAAAACAGAAAATAAACACTCAGGTCAGACAAGGGTCTGGTGTGAGTAAACGGGGATAAAAGTTGCTTAACTTTAGAAAATCCTTTGAAACAAAGGTATCACGTAAGACTTCCCACACATAAACATGGAAAAGTTTTTACCTTATGCTAACCAAAACATTTGATAGGAAATCCAGCGATATTAATAGTGTCTAGGGTTTTCAAGTAAATAAGAAATAGCCGAAATTGTTACATGATTAAATTCCAGCTACTAGCCACAAAAGTGGGTAATACAATCAAAACCGTAGGGTCTCGTAGGAAGAATGAGTTTCCATCAATGGCAGGGCTACTGGGGTACCCCCCGTCACAGTACGTGGCCTAGATCACCGTACCGAGGAGTACGCCCGCTCCCCTGTAACACAAAGCCGGAACCATTCCTTACTGAACAGTTCCGAACAAGACTACCCCGCAGATTGGTCGTCACCAACTGCCACACAACCGAATATAAATGGACCTCTAGACCGGGATAAATCTTGCTCTCTAGTGGGGGCTATCCACGAAGCCTTGCTGCACCTCCCCTGTTTTAGCCATTCCCGGTTGATGAGGCTTGAGGCTACGATTACCTTTATAGGACATATCAATCTTAGAATGCTCATCATCCACCTGACGATGTTCTGAAAGCATTCAATCCATAAAAGTTCGTTCTGGGTTCGAACGAAACCGAAGGCATTATCTCGTTACACTCGTATTGGAATCACCCTCAGAGTTAACGATGATAACCCTTGCACTCTAAATCTCCATCTCGAACCTATAAGTACTATTCCGTCAAACTCATTACGGAATCACCCACAGAGTGTATAGCCCTTACACCTGAGTCTTCACTTGCTCCACTTGGATTAACGACCTAACGTTTAATTGGAATCGATGTGGTTTTCGGATATCCAAATATGAAAACCCGATCCCGGTCTCATCGAAACCAAACGCCATCTTAATGTCCAAGTTGTACTTAAGGGTTTAAACAATTAACTTATTTCATTGTTATCTAATTCACACAGATAGATAAACTACATCTCACAATATATAATCACATTCATATCATAAAAAAGATAATCTGTATCATCCATAAACAGATAATCATCATAACCAAATAATCCATCACAAACCATCATACTTAAACCAAACATTCATATCATACAGATACGACTCATCTCATCACTGAGATCACAACCATTCAATCAATAACATCCATAAGCAATGATTTATTAACCATCAATTAATTTAAAATGAATTAAATTAATTACAGCCATCTCTAATTAATTTAATTTAAATTAAATTAATTACTCATCTAAATTCTGCTTAACATCCATTTATTAATTAACCCAGTTAATTAATTATCCACTAAGTATTAACTTGATTAAATATCTTTGATTAATCATTCACTAATTACAATAAGTAATTAGTCTTAAATAAATTTCATAAGTTAATTAACCTTAATCATAAGTAATTAACATTTAATTACTCATTTATTAATTAATTATAATTAATTATATTTATCCTTAATTAATTACAATTAATTAATCACTTATTTTAATTTAACTTAATCAAACAATCCTTAATTACACCATCAATTATAATAATTAATGATCTCTAATATTTAAATAAATTATTTAATTAAAATTAATTACATTTAGTAATTAATCGAATTATTAATCACCTTGATTAATATTTAATTTAGTAATTAACTTTCTTTAGTTACCTATTTACAAATTAATTATCCAATGATTAATCATTAATTAATTCCTTAATTAATTACAAAAGTAATTATCCAAATTATGAATTACAATCCAGTAATTATCATTATTCTTTATAAAGTAATCATGCTCCATTAATTACATTAAGTAATTACACTCTTAAAATCATTAGATGATTTTCTTAAATTAATTAAACTAAATTAATTGACTTAAATAAATCACATATCAAAATTAATTACAATAAGTAATTAATTCCTTAATTACTTTTATCAAGTAATTATATTTAACAAATTTCAATATATTCCATTTAATTAATCTAGTTAATTATCAAAATTAATTACATTAAATTAATTACTTAATTATCCTTAGATAATTATCACCATTTATTAATTAACAACATTTCAATAATCACATACTTAAGAAAATTTGGATTAGATTAATTATTAATAAATCATTCCTAATTATTATTAATCTAAATCATTTTTTAGAACCAAATAATTAAGTAAATTCTTAGTTATCTTAATTATTTTCAAAATGATTTGATTACTTATCTAAAGACTCATTTACATTCAAAATATATTAAAACAATACATTTCTAAATTAAATTCCATTTAAAATGTTTAACTATTTAAACATTAATCCAAATTTAAATAAATATAAACCTTAAAATAAAATGAATGTTAAAGAACATTCATCACTTAACTATAAAGAAAGATTTAAAATAAATTACTTGATTAAAATCAATTTAGCTTTGAAAATAAATTGATTAATTTCATCTTCCAAATTAAAATTAACACTTCATATTTTAATTCAATACTAAAGGAACTAAATTCTTTCAAGTTTTAAAACTTACTTGAAATAAAATTTCATTTTCAAATCTATTTCTTTAAACATTTGAATATGTTCATTCATATTATTTTTAAATTCACAAACTGTTTTGAAATCAAAACTGGTTTCCAAAGTAACTTGAAAACTGTTTTAATTTGATTTCAAAACAAATTTAAATCTTACTTAAAACATTTAAATCTGTTCAAAATTTAAAAACTTACAAAAACTATTTGAATCAAAAATCAGGTTTAAAGATAAACCTGAAACTGTTTTAATCTTGATTTAAAACTGAATTTAAATCTTGTTTAAATTTAAGATTTTCATTTTTTAAAAACTTTGAATTTCAAACTTCATTTGAATTCAGATTCAAGTTACACTAAAATCAAACTCCTGCACTAAATTTTGAATTTCATTCAACATTTTTAAAAACTGCAAAATAACTCTCAGGCTATAAACCTGTAGCCATATACCCGAGAAACCCATTATTTACTTCGGGTTTCCAGACCATCTACTCCGAGTCAAAATCAAAAATACCCAAGCAACCCTCGAGTCAAATACCCTGCACACCCCATATGTCCACCAGACTCCAAACATGCATGGTGCATATGCACCGTCGCCTCGGCGAACTCCAGCCACTCCATTCCACTGCTACAAGTCACTGACCATCTCCTAACATAGATACAATCACTTAATCTCCACTACAACTCAAATTTCCAAAATTTCAGGTTGATCAAAACAACCTGAAACACAACCACAAACCCTTATCAAAACATGTCAACAGCCATAGGCACGACTCTGACCATCATCTTCACTGCAACTCCGACTAGTGACCCATCTACACCCCCTCTGCAACCTCCCAAATCCCACTCTTACTCGATGCAGCAGAGAGCATGTGGGTAAACAAAGAACTGCAACACTTAAGACAGTGGTTTGAAAACCTGGAAAACCCCAATCCCCATCTCCTCTCTCTTTCTGATCACTAATTTCCAAATTTTACCTCATTCTTACATCAATGCTTCACCAACAGGAAGTATCTTAATACTTAAAATTTACTAGCTTAACAGATACTTCAAAATTTCTATTTCTGTTGAAAACTAAAATGCTAATACTACAGTTCATAAAAAAAATGAAATTTGTTTTATACTTTCTGATTTCTAACATACATTCATGTTATAATCTTGTTTTAAATAGTTAATGATGTTGATATCCTGATTTTTATTGAAAATACTTACTGCTATAATTATTTCAGAGGTAACAGATTTTAGATTTATCTTATTAACTAAACATGCTTTTACAAAACCTAAGTTTATACTAAACAACCATACTTTGTTTACACATAAGTTTACTAACAAAAAACAATTCAAATGATAAAGCTTTACTATTTAAGAATATCTCAGTTTACAACCAACTATATATGCAGATTTCAGAAATCAAGAACATATAAACATATTCATTTCTATACACACAGAACATTCATGAATATGTAATCATCACATCGTTTTATTTCTTTTAATTTCTATGCACAGATGCCTCGAGCTTTTGTGCATGTGAGGTTTATCCATTTTATTTTAAAACAAAACCGAACAGTTTTGTTTAACAATTTGATTTCTGGGAAACAGTTTGCATTTGATCTTTAATGCTATAAATTAATTTAACTTTGATTTTTAAAAGAAACTGTTTTTAAAAATAAAAGCTTACTCACCTTATTAAATTGAAGAAGCAGAAAACAATTAGATGCAGATTCATTCCTGGAACCTGCATATTGAAATGCATGTTTAACCTGGATGCAATTTGAAGTTGAAGTTGCTTTTCTTGTTGATGTATGCATGCAGACTCCATTCTTATTGCTCAGATTTTATATTGAAGTTGAGCTTCCAATTTGATGTTGAAACTTAGCTTCAGATATGAAGACTTGGGCTTGAAATGTTGCAGATTTGAAGTTGTTTGTTTTGCAGATTTTAAAACATGCAATCTGTTTTGGGTTTTTGATTTTACAGAAATCTGATTTCTGTCTTTCAATTGAAGAAAAAGTTTTAACCCAATGTTTTTTGTTATATTCTCTTATCAATATAATTTAAATGATAAGTTTTAAAACAAATGCCACTTGTTATGTTATTATCTCAATTTTTTACAAGTGTCTACTTTATAGTTTAAGAATTTAACACATATGCATATCAATATTTAAAAGCAACTCTAAATTTATAAATGTATTTAAATTTATCTAAAACCATTACTAATTTGTTTTTAGCATGTTTTCAAATGTTTATTAACATTAGCCTTTAAATAATTACATATACACAATTTAAATGTTTACTTGAGATTTTTAAAATAATATTTAAAACAAATTTTCAAAAGAGAAAAGTTTTAAAAAGAAAAATAATGTTGAATTCATTTTATTCAAGAGTTTTCAAATCAAATGTTATATTTTAACAAAAATGAACTAAATCTTATTTCAAAAGAAAAAACATGATTTACCTTAAAATAAAACAAAACAAACTTTTATTATAAAACAAAATTTAAACTATATTTATTTTTATAAACAAAATAAATACTTACTTACTTTTCTATAAAGATATAAGAAAGATTTTTAAAACAAACTTTTGAAAAGTTTTCAATACTAATTTTAAACAATTTAATCAATTTACAAATTATACATTTATATAATAATTAGAAAATATCCTTTATTTAATATAAATTAAAATTAAAACCAAATCCTCTATTTACAATGTATAAACATTTATACATTACAAATAATATATTTTTAAATCAGTTTAGAAAGATAAATTTATTACTTAAATATTTCTAACATTTGAAAAGAATATCATTTAACAAACTAAATAGTTATTAATTTTCAAAAGAGAATTTCTGTTTGAATTAGATTATTAAATCAATATTTCACATTTTAAAATAATTATTAAAGAAATTATTAAATAATTATTGCCTAAATTTCTGGGACATCACATTCCTCCCCCCCTAAAAGAATTTCGTCCCCGAAATTTAAAAGCAAAAGTAATTTAATAATCCCATACAGATTTTAAATTTTAAAAGAGCAAACATATTATATCAACCAAATACTAGCAACCATAGCAACCAATTCAAACAAACAATTCTAATTATCCAGACAAAATTCCGAATAAAAATTTCTAGATTTTCCCAGGTACAAACACCGGGACACTCGCTCTACAGAATCTAAACTAGCTACACCACTCAGATCTAGAGCTCCTATATATCTAGATCTACAAATCTAAACAGGAACCGGACCATAAAAAAGTCCTGATCAACTTCCAAATCTCCCAGAACTACTGATTCTAAAACCAGTGATAAACCATACACGTACTCCCTCAGAGATACGTGAAAACAAAACAAATTCCAGCCATCCGAACTGGCAATTCTATCCTGTAGACCAAACACTTAATCCTTAAGAGAAGACAGAAAGATCCAATCTCTTATCCACACATCTCTCAAATCGATCCTGGGCTGCCTCCAACTTCTAGGTCAATCAAATCTACCACACAAACTCTACTACACAAATATCAGAAGACTTCCAACCTACTACTCCTATCCTGAAAACAAACAGATGCTCAAAACAATCAAGCCTCCAGATCCAAAATAAATTCCTATAGAAATCCTCTGATCCAAGACAAAACTCAAATTTCCAAAGAATCGGGTGTCGTTTCAATTCTGGAATAGCTGCCACCATGCTTCCACTGCGCAACTCTGATTCGAGAATGCTGTTGATGAACACAAGTATAAACTTGATCAACTTATCTCGGAATATTGTTCATCAAATTCCATAAAATCTCAGTGACCTATCCGATTCAGTCACAAACACCACAACAAAAATTCAACCAGAAAACTGGATCCAGTAAATCCTGCCAACTTAAACAGATCTCATTCTCAAAGAATCTCCTACAAAGCTGAACCACCTGTAAAGCTCCAAGAACCAAGTCGAAACAGATCTCAAACTCTCGATGGATGCGAATCTTAACCTCTTCGAAGATATCCAGAAAATCAAACCACTTCGATAACTCAACCATCCACTAGAGATGCTTCAATCAAAACAAAGATTACCCAGAGAACCTTTGAACCATTGCAAGTCACTTTTGCGATCCTACTCAGTTCAGATTTCAAGATATCGTCCTCACTTCAACAATCAGAACAGTTAAAACCTTCTAAACAAAGGAAGAACTAGTAGCCTACCTCTTAACCACTAACATCACACTCAGATAGGCTTCCAGAAGAAATGGACAAGCCCCACCATCTGCCCAGACTACTAACAGAAGAATCACAGAGATTTCTGAACCACCGAAGAAACATGCCACTCACTGCTGCTACTACTACCAAAGACTTCCTTATCCAAAAACTCATCGAACCTCAAAGCTACACCAGCCTCTTCACAATAGAGCCTTCCAGATAGACAGATACCTCTCAGGAAACTCGCTCCTAAACCAAGCTCAAACATAGATAGAATTCCTTCCTAAGGTTACCAAGATACCCTTAGCTGGCTTCAGAACTCCCAACTGATCCAAACTCAAGAGAATCCACTCACACGAGTGCTACCAAGCTTACAATCCAAAGATAAACTCTGAATCTTGAAAAGATTTCCTTCAGAGATTGGAGAAATCCTTTACACCAAACTGCAAAACTACTCAAGATGCCCTAATTGCCCTAGCAGACCACTTCCAACCTCAAACACTCGAACTCCAACCATTGGTAGTTGTGTTACACACACCACTACCCTATCTACCTTTATTACTTATTGGAAAACCTGAACAGGTAACCCAACAAATAGTCAGAAATATATATATATATATATATATATATATATATATATATATATATATATTCAAAATTACAAATACGCTCTCTCAAGATAGACACCACTCCAGAGTCTAGGTATTCGCTCAACCTAGAGCTCTGATACCACAATGTAACGACCCAACTTCCAAACTCCAGGAAGTCGCATCGCTAAGAAGAAAGAAAGGGATAGAAAAGAGAAAAGAAAGGAAAGAACATACAACATCAGAATCTCACAGCGGAATCGAATAAATTATAATATATCACATAAAATTTTACATAGTATCATATACATCAGAGTTATACAGCTAATGCAACACAAACTAGACAGTTATAAACATCTATCTAGCAATTACAATTCAAGTATATCAGAGAAAACAGATACAACTCAAACACAGCGGAACCACTAAATATATCTACACGCTGAAGCCTCCTGCTCCATTATCTCCTCCAGAACTTGTCAAAGAAATCCTGAATCACTTGACTACTCATACATAATATGAGTACCCAAGAGTTTAATAAAACAGAAAATAAACACTCAGGTCAGACAAGGGTCTGGTGTGAGTAAACGGGGATAAAAGTTGCTTAACTTTAGAAAATCCTTTGAAACAAAGGTATCACGTAAGACTTCCCACACATAAACATGGAAAAGTTTTTACCTTACGCTAACCAAAACACTTGATAAGAAATCCAGTGATATTATAATAGTGTCTAGGGTTTTCAAGTAAATAAGAAATAGCCGAAATTGTTACATGATTAAATTCCAGCTACTAGCCACAAAAGTGGGTAATACAATCAAAACCGTAGGGTCTCGTAGGAAGAATGGGTTTCCATTAATGGCAGAGCTACTGGGGTATCGCCCGTCACAGTACGTGGCCTAGATCACCCGTACCGAGGAGTACGCCCGCTCCCCTGCAACACAAAGCCAGAACCATTCCTTACCGAACAGTTCCGAACAAGACTACCCCGCAGATTGGTCGTCACCAACTGCCACACAACCGAATATAAAGGGACCTCTAGACAGAGATAAATCTCGCTCTCCAGTGGGGGCTACAAACGAAGCCTTGCTGCACCTTCCCTGTTTTAACCATTCCCGGTTGATGAGGCTTGAGGCTACGATTACCTTTATAGGACATATCAATCTTAGAATGCTCATCGTCCACCTGACGATGTTCTGAAAGCATTCAATCCATACAAGTTCGTTCCGGGTTCGAACGAAACCGAAGGCATTATCTCGTTATACTCGTATTGGAATCACCCTCAGAGTTAACGACGATAACCCTTGCACTCTAAATCTCCATCTCGAACCTATAAGTACTATTCCGTCAAACTCATTACGGAATCACCCACAGAGTTATATTGACGTATAGCCCTTACACCTCGAGTCTTCACTTGCTCACTTGGATTAACAACCTAACGTTTAATTGGAATCGATGTGGTTTACGGATATCCAAATATGGAAACCCGATCCCGGTCTCATCGAAACTAAACGCCATCTTAATGTCCAAGTTGTACTTAAGGGTTTAAACAATTAACTTATTTCATTGTTATCTAATTCACACAGATAGATAAACTACATCTCACAATAGGTAATCACATTCATATCATAAAAAAGATAATCTGTATCATCCATAAACAGATAATCATCATAACCAAATAATCCATCACAAACCATCATACTTAAACCAAACATTCATATCATACAGATACAACTCATCTCATTACTGAGATCACAGCCATTCAATCAATAACATCCATAAGCAATGATTTATTAACCATCAATTAATTTAAAATGAATTAAATTAATTACATCCATCTCTAATTAATTTAAATTAAATTAAATTAATTACTCATCTAAATTCTGCTTAACATCCATTTATTAATTAACCCAGTTAATTAATTATCCACTAAGTATTAACTTGATTAAATATCTTTGATTAATTATTCACTAATTACAATAAGTAATTAGTCTTAAATAAATTTCATAAGTTAATTGACCTTAATCATAAGTAATTAACATTTAATTACTCATTTATTAATTAATTATAATTAATTATATTTATCCTTAATTAATTACAATTAATTAACCACTTATTTTAATTTAACTTAATCAAACAATCCTTAATTACATCAACAATTATAATAATTAATGATCTCTAATATTTAAATAAATTATTTAATTAAAATTAATTACATTTAGTAATTAATCGAATTATTTATCACCTTGATTAATATTTAATTTAGTAATTAACTCTCTTTAATTACCTATTTACAAATTAATTATCCAATAATTAATCATTAATTAATTTCTTAATTAATTACAAAAGTAATTATCCAAATTACTAATTACATTCCAGTAATTATCATTATTTCTTTATAAAGTAATCCTGCTCCATTAATTACATTAAGTAATTACACTCTTAAAATCATTAGATGATTTACTTAAATTAATTAAACTAAATTAATTGACTTAAATAAATCACATATCAAAATTAATTACAATAAGTAATTAATTCCTTAATTACTTTTATCAAGTAATTATATTTAACAAATTTCAATTGATTATATTCCATTTAATTAATCTAGTTAATTATCAAAATTAATTACATTAAATTAATTACTTAATTATCCTTAGATAATTATCACCATTTATTAATTAACAACATTTCAATAATCACATACTTAAGAAAATTTTAATTAGATTAATTATTAATAAATCATTCCTAATTAATATTAATCTAAATCATTTTTTAGAACCAAATAATTAAGTAAATTCTTAATTATCTTAATTATTTTCAAAATGATTTGATTACTTATCTAAAGACACATTTACAATCAAAATATATTAAAACAATACATTTCTAAATTAAATTCCATTTAAAATGTTTAACTATTTAAACATTAATCCATATTTAAATAAATATAAACCTTAAAATAAAATGAATGTTAAAGAACATTCATGACTTAAATATAAAGAAAGATTTAAAATAAATTACCTGATTAAAATCAATTAAGCTTTGAAAATAAATTGATTAATTTCATCTTCCAAATTAAAATTAACACTTCATATTTTAATTCAATACTAAAGGAACTAAATTCTTTCAAGTTTTAAAACTTACTTGAAATAAAATTTCATTTTCAAATCTATTTTTTTAAACATTTGAATATGTTCATTCATATTATTTTTAAATTTACAAACTGTTTTGAAATCAAAACTGGTTTCCAAAGTAACTTGAAAACTGTTTTAATTTGATTTCAAAACAAATTTAAATCTTACTTAAAACATTTAAATCTGTTCAAAATTTAAAAACTTACAAAAACTGTTTGAATCAAAAATCAGGTTTAAAGATAAACCTGAAACTGTTTTAATCTTGATTTAAAACTGAATTTAAATCTTGTTTAAATTTAAGATTTTCATTTTTTAAAAACTTTGAATTTCAAACTTCGTTTGAATTCAGATTCAAGTTACACTAAAATCAAACTCCTGCACTAAATTTTGAATTTCATTCAACATTTTTAAAAACTGCAAAATAACTCTCAGGTTTTAAACCTGTAGCTATATACCCGAGAAACCCATTATTTACTTCGGGTTTCCAGACCATCTACTCCGAGTCAAAATCAAAAATACCCAAGCAACCCTCGAGTCAAATACCCTGCACACCCCATATGTCCACCAGACTCCAAACATGCATGGTGCATATGCACCGTCGCCTCGGCGAACTCCAGCCACTCCATTCCACTGCTACAAGTCACTGACCATCTCCTAACATAGATACAATCACTTAATCTCCACTGCAACTCAAATTTCCAAAATTTCAGGTTGATCAAAACAACCTGAAACACAACCACAAACCCTTATCAAAACATGTCAACAGCCATAGGCACGACTCTGACCATCATCTTCACTGCAACTCCGACTAGTGACCCATCTACACCCCCTCTGCAACCTCCCAAATCCCACTCTTACTCGATGCAGCAGAGAGCATGTGGGTAAACAAAGAACTGCAACACTTAAGACAGTGGTTTGAAAACCTGGAAAACCCCAATCCCCATCTCCTCTCTCTTTCTGATCACTAATTTCCAAATTTTACCTCATTCTTACATCAATGCTTCACCTACAGGAAGTATCTTAATACCTAAAATTTACTAGCTTAACAGATACTTCAAAATTTCTATTTCTGTTCAAAACTAAAATGCTAATACTACAGTTCATAAAAAAAATGAAATTTGTTTTATACTTTCTGATTTCTAACATACATTCATGTTATAATCTTGTTTTAAATAGTTAATGATGTTGATATCCTGATTTTTATTGAAAATACTTACTGCTATAATTATTTCAGAGGTAACAGATTTTAGATTTTAACTTATTAACTAAACATGATTTTACAAAACCCAAGTTTATACTAAACAACCATACTTTGTTTACACATAAGTTTACTAACAGAAAACAATTCAAATGATAAAGCTTTACTATTTAAGAATATCTCAGTTTACAACCAACTAGATATGCAGATTTCAGAAATCAAGAACATATAAACATATTCATTTCTATACACACAGAACATTCATGAATATGTAATCATCACATCGTTTTATTTCTTTTAATTTCTATGCACAGATGTCTCGAGCTTTTGTGCATGTGAGGTTTATCCATTTTATTTTAAAACAAAACCAAACAGTTTTGTTTAACAATTTGATTTCTGGGAAATAGTTTGCATTTGATCTTTAATGCTATAAATTAATTTAACTTTGATTTTAAAAGAAACTTTTTTTAAAAATAAAAGCTTACTCACCTTGTTAAATTGAAGAAGCAGAAAACAATTAGATGCAGATTCATTCCTGGAACCTGCATATTGAAATGCATGTTGAACCTGGATGCAATTTGAAGTTGAAGTTGCTTTTCTTGTTGACGTATGCATGCAGACTCCATTCTTATTGCTCAGATTTTATATTGAAGTTGAGCTTCCAATTTGATGTTGAAACTTAGCTTCAGATATGCAGACTTGGGCTTTAAATGTTGCATATTTGAAGTTGTTTGTTTTGCAGATTTTAAAACATGCAATCTGTTTTGGGTTTTTGATTTTACAGAAATCTGATTTCTGTTTCAATTAAAGAAAAAGTTTTAACCCAATGTTTTTTGTTATATTCTCTTATCAATATAATTTAAATGATAAGTTTTAAAACAAATGCCACTTGTTATGTTATTATCTCAATTTTTTACAAGTGTCTACTTTATAGTTTAAGAATTTAACACATATGCATATCAATATTTAAAAGCAACTCTAAATTTATAATTGTATTTAAATTTATCTAAAACCATTACTAATTTGTTTTTAGCATGTTTTCAAATGTTTATTAACATTAGCCTTTAAATAATTACATATACACAATTTAAATGTTTACTTGAGATTTTTAAAATAATATTTAAAACAAATTTTCAAAAGAGAAAAGTTTTAAAAAGAAAAATAATGTTGAATTCATTTTATTCAAGAGTTTTCAAATCAAATGCTATATTTTAACAAAAATGAGCTAAATCTTATTTCAAAAGAAAAAACATGATTTACCTTAAAATAAAACAAAACAAACTTTTATTATAAAACAAAATTTAAACTATATTTATTTTTATAAACAAAATAAATACATACTTACTTTTCTATAAAGATATAAGAAAGATTTTTAAAACAAATTTTTGAAAAGTTTTCAATACTAATTTTAAACAATTTAATCAATTTACAAATTATACATTTATATAATAATTAGAAAATATCCTTTATTTAATATAAATTAAAATTAAAACCAAATCCTCTATTTACAATGTATAAACATTTATACATTACAAATAATATATTTTTAAATCAGTTTAGAAAGACAAATTTATTACTTAAATATTTCTAACATTTGAAAAGAATATCATTTAACAAACTAAATAATTATTAATTTTCAAAAGAGAATTTCTGTTTGAATTAGATTATTAAATCAATATTTCACATTTTAAAATAATTATTAAAGAAATTATTAAATAATTATTGCCTAAATTTTCGGGACATCACAACATGGCAATATATAATTAACATGAAAACTGCTTTATTTTTTAAAAAAACAATATCTTTTCACTAACTCTAATTATTTGTCAAATTCTTATTGGATACTAAATTTCTTTACCAAATCCTTTTAAAAAAAACTGCTATAGATTTGATTTCTCTTTCTAACATGATTTGCAACCTATATAATTTATATTAATATTTTAATTATTAAGCTTTTCTAGTCTAAAAAAATTCATAATAATTCATATACACTTGGAAAAAATCATGATAATTCTGATTTATCATATTCTTTAACATATAAAAATTTCAAGGCCAAAAACATTATTTAATCATTTTTAATAATAAAACCCAAAATAAATCAATTTCCTCACTTATAAAATTCATGAAATATTTAAACTTGCTTGGAAAATTATTAAATTAAAAACCCATCTCAAATTGCATATATTTATTTTGATTTGGTTGCTTAGTATTGCATGGTATCGAGTCATACTTCCATCTGCCTTCTTGTATAATTGAATCTACAATTTTGTTTGTATAACCATAAGTCGAAAAAAGTATCCCATCTCAAATTGCATATTTACGATTTTCCTTCAGTCCTAGTATCTTTCCAAATATCGATCTCTTTTCCTTGAGCAATCTCTCTGTTGTTGTTCGCTACCAGTTTATCTCATGTCCTCATAATTGCTTCCCATGTAGGAGAAGCATTGTTACCTACAACCATTTACCAAAAATTGTCTTTTATATATCTCTGTCTCATCCATCTAGCCCATAGACCTTTTGAGTTACTTACTCTCCAAACTTGCTTTAGTGTGAAAACATCGCTCATACATCTATGCCTAACATTGCCTTCTTCCTCTGGTCTATATAAGTATTGGTATTTAATTTTTTGAAGTCCCCCCTACTTGATAAACTCAGCATATACCTTTTCTATTTTCTCCGCCGAAGCATCTAACAATTAAAATGTTTAACCAAAAATTAACCTTAGCATGCATCATTGTGCATACCAATTCTATTCTACTAGAAATTGCAGTAATCTAAAGCTTTAACCCTACAAATTTGTCTCGTATTTTTGTTATCAATTAACCACATTCTCTATCCGTTATTTTGTTAGAGGACAAAGGGATTCTTAAATATTTTACTGGAAGCTCCCCCTCTAACTTTTAAGATGCCTAAACACCTCACATTTATTCTTATTGAATTTGTTAAAATAACGCTTAGTTTTTAGTTCATTCAACTTGAGACCCACTTTCTTATCTTAACTTTGAAATACATCTTTAATGCCTTTAGCTGCATCATAACCAGATTTTATGCAAACGAACGTGTCGTCAGCATATAGTAGATGGCTCACTCTAGGTTGGAAATTATTTGTTGTCTAGAATTGTTTTTTATGACTAGCCAACTCCATTTGGGGGGGAGGTAAAATATTCCATGGCCACTGCAAAATGGTAGGGAGATAGGGGTTCTCCTTACCTTGTCCAACTATTGCTACTAATAAATCCCTTAGGAATCCCATTCATAAGAATGGAAAAGGTATAAGTGGTAGTACATTCACCAATCAATGTAACAAATTTATCTAGAAACCCCATACATCTAAGCATGTGAAGGATAAAATTCCTATATATCTTATCATATGCCTTATGGAGGTCAACATTTAGACAGAATTTATTCACACCTATTTTTGTTGAAATTTCTAATTAATTCGTGTGCCATAAGTGGGTTAACAGATATGCTTTTTCTTTTAATAAATATACTTTGGCATTCAGCTATAATGTCTTGCAATATCTTTTTCATTCTGTTATATGCAACCTTTCTTAGGATTTTATATAGCACGTTGCAAAATGCCTTTGGTTTATAATCTTCAATTCGCGTAGGTTAGTCAGATTTTGGGATTAGACAGATAAAAGTGTGATTTATTTCTTTTAAAACTTTACTTGTTTGGAAAGATTCTTGTATAGATGTCATAACATGTTTTTCAGATCATACCAGTGAGCCTTGAAGAAAGTATAACCCATCCCATCTAGTCCGGGGGAGTGATGTGAGTGACTGCATAGCTTTCCAAACTTCGGTTTTCGTCATGTTTTTGCTCACAACCTCCTTCCTCTAGCATTCAGCGACCTTCTAGTTTGAATGTGGGGTAAGTTTGTCTCACACTGACCATTATACAAGCCAACGAAGTAGTTGATGGTCTTTTCTTTGATTTCCCAAAGTCAACTATAGCAATTCCATCCTGGTCAAATGACTGTAAATCATAATTAACATTATGCCTTATAAACATTTTTGTGTAAATATTTTTGAGCATTCTTCCACTTTAGTGAGCTACTTTTCTTTAGCCTTTTGTTCCAACTCTATTACCTTGGTTTTTATAGCTGCTTTTAACATACTCTTCACCTCATAATACCGCTTCTAGACATTATCATTAGGTGGAGTAAAGTCAATTAATTTTAATACTTCTTCAGTTTTCTTCTCCAAATTTTTAACTCCGTCATGCTCTTTGGGTTTGCATTTATTCCATTCCTTCGATCTTTATTTGGAATTTTTAAGAATCTGAACCAACTGATAAAGATAGATCCCTTCAACTTGTTCATACACATTAATGTTCATTGCATCATTGTAGCCTTCAGTAAATTGCCACTCATTTCCATATCCAATTGGTTTATCTTCTTCCTCACTATTTTCTCTTTAGGATTGATATGAATAAGACTATAGTCGCTAGTAGGATTTGAGAGGATTCTAAATTTACATCAGCGTACTTATTGATAATGAATGTGTTGACCAGCAATCTATCTAATTTACAAGATATTTTTTACACTGACCACTTCTCCATGTAAATTTCAGGACGGTGTGAACAGTTTCAACTAATCCCAGTGCAACCACTCAATTATTAAATTCTTCCAATTGCAAGACTTTCAATGCAAGTCCCACTTTCTTTTCTTCAGCTTTCATTACTTCATTGAAATTGCCCATCATAATCTAGGAATCACCAGTATTATTTTAGCTTTTTAAAACTTACCCATAGGGTTGTCCCTCGGCTTGCCAAAATACTAGCATATACAGAAGAAATATAAATAACCACACCGCTAACATTTTTAGCTTTGATAGTGATCTATTGTTCATCTTTATCCAACATTTGAACTTGGCAACTGCCTTTTTCTCCCAAATCATTGTTGTGCATGAATTCCTATTCGGTCCCCATAGATTCAGTAAAGAAAGTAAGGATCTGGTTATTAAATTTATTCTCTATTATACACAGGATAGAAGGTAGGTAACACCTCCTAAGATTATAGAGGTCTAATTTGTAGGTATGATTATTTAGACATATAACATTCCAACTTATTAAGGACATTTAGGTCTGAGAGGTATTCTCCTCAGTTTCCTAGGAGATTCCTCTCGCGGACTAGTTGCCTTCCATCAGAATCTTAGCTATAAATTCCTCCTCATAATTTTGCTTAAGTTTTGTGTATGGCTTATCGGCAACAGTCACTTCTTCCTCATCATCTGTAGCGTGTATCTCAATATTTAATTTATATTACTCTTATATTGATTCACATGCATCTCTGCACCATGGCTTCGAACTGCTTTCTCCGCCTAGCTAACCCTGATGTCTAAACATGGTTCTTTAGCTTATCTACATTTTCCTTAAGCACCCCAAGGGGGACCTCCACCACCCCCTTTCCTGTAAGGACCTCAGCATTCTCAGCACACTGTATATTAACGTGTGTATGTATTTTGGGTAAATCCAGTACCGTTTTCATGGGCTCCTCTGTATCACTTGGGTCTGACTGGTTTGCTTTATAAATGTGTTATTAGTCTTGCTACTTTCACCTTTCTTTTGCCATACTTGCTTTACTAAGGGTATAACTATAGCACATTCTTGCTTTAGTGAGGGTATAACTATAGCGCATTGTGCATCATTATGATCGAAAGGTTTGCATTATTTACAAATAGGGGGAACATACTCATACTCAATGTCTTGCACATATATATTACCTTTATTATCTTTAGCCATTACTTGTTTCAATATCATCATTAGCATTCACATCGATCAAAACTCTAGCACATTTAAGCTATTTGACATTTCTCGTGAATTCGTCCATAGCTAAAGGTGTACCAATAAGACTGGCCAGCTTGCTAATATTCCTAACAATCCATAATACTGGATCAAGATCCATCATCTCAACCCAGATAGGATGAGTTTCGAACATGTCCCTTTCAAGTCTTAGATTAGGCTTCCGATGTTTTGTGAATATAAGTTTTCTGTCCACAAACCAAGGACCTCCATCTAATTTTTTTTGCAATCTTCTTCATTAGCAAATTTCATTAGAGAAAAACCATTCTCCCTAGCAAAAATGTCCCAACTTCATAGCGGTTTCCATTTCCTTTTGATATATGAATTTAAGCATATATAGTATGGTCTTCTGCCAACTAGGTAGACATAAATAGAGTGCTTCCACGTGTTACCTACATCCGAAGAAACCTCATTATCTAGATCTGCAAATATAACTACATTATCCACTGACATTTTAATTATTTGAACCGCACCATCAATACACGTGTTACCCGCCAATGGAGCAATCCACATGTGCACCCTAGGTTTGAATTGTTGTGATTGGGTCACAATTTTCTTTTGCCTTGATTTGTTAATGTAAACAATATTTGTATTCCTTAATTTGATTGTATAGTAAGCTTCAACCCTAGATTTACTTTTCTTTTCGTTGCTAACCTCCCACAGACCAGCTAAATGATCCTCATCTTCTCCCTTGAGAATAGGCATCGCACTAGGGTGCCGACATTGTTTCTAAATGCAGTATGTATGTGTGTGTATAACCAGTCCAAATATATGGAATTAATAAACACATATCATACACATTTACATACACAAAGGCAATGCACAATGCAAGTAACAAATCTACCATCTCAATATCAATAACAATTCACATATGCAATTATATAACAATTCAACAAAAATGCATCTTACTTAAGTAACCAATTTATCAATTATATCTTCTTCATATTATTTCACATAATTCTCAAACATATTTTACTAAATAATAGTCTTGCCTATCAATTCCATTATAGCTTAATTTTCACTTAGTTCTTCAATTTTAATTAAGTTTAGCTATCAATAAGGCCCCAAAATATTATATGGATCATGTATATAATTTCTATATACATATTTATATATATATATGTATGTGTATATATATATATATATGTTCATATGTATGTATATGTGCATGTTTGTATATGTATACACATAATCATTAATCATCTTAGGTCCTAAAGTTAATAAATCTTGTTATAACCATATTTGAGATTTTATAACCTTAATCAAACTCTATTAACTAGTACAAAACTTCTTTTGCAATATCTAACTTTTCAGATCACTTTTGTAAAAATTCACTAGTGAGTTAATTATTGAATTACACCATAATAAACCAGCATTAAGGCCAGATAAACTTCAAAGCCATTTTAATATAAGTTTAACTCATGTAAATAATTATTTTAGCCTTACAGTTTACTTTATTGGTCATATTTGTAATGTTCGATTAGTAAAAATATATATAATAATATTTCTATCAATAATATAACTACAAATTAGAGTTTAATTTATTTATAACCATATTATAAATTAATATAACTCTTTCTAACTATATTTAATACAAATAGAACACACCATTTTTATATACGAGATCTTAATCAATTATCATGAATATCCACTCAAACCCATCTAATCAAATGGCTCCAATCAAACGGGGAAAACAATTACAAATTCTGTATTAGGCCAATTTTGTAAACAAATTACAAGAATAGCCGACCTTGCAAGCTAATAACAAAAATAGACCAGTTTTCGCCACGTAGGACGCCACGTGTGCTGGCGGCATCTCAAATGCCGCCAGTACACGTCTATTTTGCACAATAACACTGGCGGCATTTGAAATGCCACCAGTATGCGGCATCCCAAATGTCGCTATTTCTGCTGCTCTCTATAAATTTTGCAGCCCTTCCTCAATACCACCCACTCCCCCTTCTCTTAACTCATCTTTAAAAAAACCGAACCCACCCCCTCCAATTCACAAAAAATCAAAATTTCAAGCTTCCAACTACCAAAATCTAGTTAGAATTTGAACTATGGCTTCATCATCATCTCAGTCTCATCCTATAGGTATGAAATCTATCGATTTTGTCTCTAATTATCATTTTTTCAATTTAGGGTTTAGGGCTAAAATTGTTCTATGATTGCAAATCTATGATTGTATAGTACAATGAAGTTGAGTACTCACCTAGAGCACATGCTTAATTGCTTTTCCATCATATATAATAAAGTTGTATAGTTGCAAATCTATGGTTGTATACCCATTGAAGTTGAGTATGATTATGCAATATTATTATGGTGGAATATGATGAAATGACTCCCGGACCGATCGATCCTAGTGTGCTTTACCTCCAACCTCAACACCGCACAAACAACATCGATATGATGGAGGTCCAAAGTCAAATAATTTGTTATTACTTCTGCAAATTGCTGGTAATTACCATAATTGCTTTGCTCTGTTACTATGTATCGACAGGGGGTTGAGCCGGATGTCTTCATTGACCATTCATCAACTTTAAAGCTCGTCACGTCAGTGCATCCAGGCGTGTTGGAACTGTTAGACAGAGCTGGATTTGGTGTTGTCAATAAGTTGGGATATACACAGTTCGACCGGAATCTTTTGACGGCTTTGATCGATAGATGGCGACCGGAGACGTCTATATTTTATCTTAGAGTAGGTGAGATGACAATCACTTTGAAAGACGTAGCTGTATTGCTTGGATTGCCGATTAACGAAGATCCCATCCTAACACTGGATTTATCAAGAAATTATATGGAATTGTGTAAGCCCTTGCTTGGATTGGTTCCTCCAGAAGACGTGAGGTGGGGAAATGAATCGATAGTGGCCACGTGGTTTAGGGAGCAGTTGGCCGGTGATACTCCCCGTCGTTCCTCTCCATTGAAGATTGCCCAACGTTCCCGAGCTATTATTTTGCACATCATCACGCAGCATCTTTTTTGTGATCGATCGAAGACAAGAGTGGCCCTTCAATGGCTTCCATTGTTAGAAGACTTGATTCATGTCGGCAATACTCATGGGGTAGTGCGGTGCTTGCTTTCACCTATACGGAGCTTACGAGAGTTGCTTTGTCCAACAACGGCCTGCCCGAGGTTGTATGACTCTACTTCAGGTACAGACATAGTCATTCGTTGTTTCATAGTTGAGTATTCCATAAAACCGTAACTAAAATTAAGTTTCACACTTGCAGCTTTGGTTATGGACCTACCTTCCGGTTGGTCGTATTTCTATGAAGATGCAAATAATTGACAATTCAAAGCCTTATGGAGCAAGGTAAAACAGTGTTGTTAGTGTTGTTGTATCGACACAGTAAATTTGAATTTCTTATAACATGTTGCTATTACAGCTGGATTGGCCCGAAGAATACAAAAATGACCCCCAGACGCAATTTAACCTTCTACCGGAATGAGTTTGACGTATTAGATTACAACGCAGTAACATGGAATCCTTATTTTGAAGCAGACCTTCATGCATGGCTATTTGTACAATGGACAGGACATTATGGCGGCAAGACTTATGATTTTTTATTTCGGAGATTTAGCATACCATCTGCTAGACAGATTCATGAGACAGTTTGGTCTTCGACAACACCTACTGTATCTTGCTCCGTATTACATGCTTCCATACGGCGAAGATGAGTTCGAAATGATGATTGAGTTATGGAACAACCGTTTCATAGCTGGGGAAGACGAGCACGTTGTCACTCTGACCGATGAGGAGTATCTTAGCTGGTACTAGAATATCACTCGTTGTTATGTGCTTTGAAGACGAGCGGAGGAAACCGAGCAAGAGGTGGCACCTTACACTCCACGAGCTTCGCTAGAACGGAATGTGATACATATTAATATTGACAACTTATGTAGTACTTATGAAACTCATACGGGTTTATGTTATACGTAGGCGGATGGTATGTATCATGTGTTGGACATTGTCGACGAGCTTGCGGAGGAGGTTCCTAAAAAGAGCAAGGCAAAATGCTTCTCTATCAAACAAATTATGTTATCCTATTTGTCGAAGAAAAAAGTGGTTAAGGCCCATCCCACCTCTGCCTCCTCCTCCTGTAGTGCCACCACTTATCGAGGATATTGCCCCTTTCGTGTCGTATGAGGACATAGCTGCAGTCCCACTGCCCCCCTCACCGAAGAGAAAGTATGGAAGAAGGAAGAAAAAAGAGGGCGAGAGTTCCGGAGTAATATCTTCCCAGCATACACAACCCGTCGGGTCATCGCAATCCCCAACGGAAGGGACGTAAGAGGAGGGTAGTGAAGGGCTGTCACTAGAAGAGGAGGAATTCATGCTTAAGCCAAGAAGACTGAAGAAGAAAACTCCTAGGGAATTAAAAAGTTTGAGATGAAATTTTAGACTAACCGTAATGGACCGTGGTTTGTATTTATTGACTGTAGTGTTTATTGATCGTTTGTGTAGTATGTTGACTGTAGTATTGACTGATCATGGTCTGTATTTGTTCATTTGGGTTATTTGGTTGTTAACTAATATAGACTAGTGTTTGTCATTGTGATTGTAGAAGTGACTCTAGTATTCCGATGTTGGTGTGAATGTTACTGGTTTTAGACTTGTATTTGCTGTTGGTAACTGTAGTCATGAGCTTAGAAAGTTGCAATGGTCAAGGTTCAGAAACAACTATTACGTTGGTGTTGAATTACGGACACTGTATTTTCCATTTGCAGTTTGTGTGAGCAAGCAACAGAGCGGCATTTCAAATGCCGCATGAGGCGTCATTTGAAATGCCACATAAGACGTCATTTCAAATGCCGCGTGGAGCGGTGTTTGAAATGTCGCCACCAGCGGCATTTCAAATGACGCCTCATGCGGCATTTGAAATGCCGCTCTATTGCTTTAGAGTTTACATTCCATACTTCGAACGATGCACAACATACTTCAAACAATGCACAACATACTTCAATTATCGATGCATAACATACTTCAAACGATGAATAACATAACATACTTCAATTACATTTCAATTATCCTTCAACGATGCATAACATACTTCAAACTGTGCATAACATACTTCGAATGATCGTTTTAGATATTTGTTCATCACACAGAAAGTTTCTAATATCATTACGTTACATTTCAATTGTACTTCAATGATCTACGTGGCCACAACGCGGAATACTTGTACCCATGAACCAACAATTCGTTTCGATATTCAAGGTTCAACTTTTCCAAACGACTAACTTCCGCTTGCATTTCTAAAGCATAATCCACCCCTCTAGGACACAGTGGTGGATCGAGCCACTTAAAAAAATTGCATCATTCAACCTAATTCAGCCGAATCTTGTGATCGTTGTATCCAGCGCAGCGGTAGAAACGACGTCCAGCGTTCCTATCATTTCTACAAATGACTACTTCACATTCCTCTCCATAGCCGCAAACTACACATGTAGCATGGGAGCTTGAGCTTTCATGATTTTGCCGACCTAGAACACCTAAAGGACGTGCATGGAGGAGTGTTGGACTGGTCTATCAACCGCAGCTTCTCCACGTGATGTTCCACTATACTCATTTGGGGGTTTTTCTTCGCAATGTGTCTCTAGTACAAAATCAACTTCAAGGTCAGCGCCACTTGAAATCTCATTTCCTCTATTTTGTTCGAATTCGTCGTACATTTTCATCATTGTTACGTCATCAGTTTCCCAATTGTCCATTATACACCTATGAATACAACCAAAGAATACATCAACAAAACAATAGATGAAATTGAATGAGAAAAGTATAATACTTACCTTCGGCGCGACAATGTTGAATTGAAATATGGGGAAGGGTAGTTGCAAATTGTTGAAATCGGACGAGAATAGTATACCAATATGAAACCTAGAGCTTTTGCTAAAATAAATTTGGTAAAGTTAGGGTGTGGGTGGGGTAGTTGAAAAAACTTAGGAAAAAATATAGGCAGCAGATGGGCGGCATCCCAAATGATGCCAATAGCGTCTTTTGAAATGCTGCATTACGTGGCATTTGAAATGCCGCAGCACACGGGATTTTAAATGCCGCAGCAGGTGGCTTTTGAAATGCCGCAAAAAGCGACATTTCAAATGACGCATGCTGCGGAATTTCAAATGCCCCATCAAAGCGGCATTTCAATACACTTTGAATACAGTCTGCGTTAGAAGGCTAACAACAAAATAATAAAAGTCAAAATAACATTTTCGTCCAACATTATTACATAAACATTTGTTCTCAGACAAACTAGAATGCGTTCGAATTAGGATTACAAACAAAATAAAACAAAAACATTAAGTTGCTGCATTGCAACGATTTTTTTTATGACCATGGACACCACATTTGCTGCACCTATTTCCTTTAGGGGTCTACATCTCGTCCATTGTACCTTTAATTCTAGTTGAACGTAGGCGTCTTGGTTGTCTTTTAGCGACCGAAGGTAGGAGCAACTGACTTTCACTTAAACTGCAATAACTTTTATCTTGTACCGGGTAAAACTCAAGGGTGTAAGCTGCCAGTTATTTCGCTAAGGAATACCATGTTAAGGCAAAGTCGTGATGGGCTCTATTTGCTCCGTTGGAAACCGTTGACCAAGCGGCCAAAATAGCGTACAAGAGAAACTGTTACCGTTGATTAGTACTTTGAACTCGTCACCAAAATAGTGTACAACTTGCCACTCAGATTGACTAAATCGAATAATTCTTGTATGCCTAGCTTCGTTAGCTCTTTCGGCGATCTTGGCTTCCCACTTCAGAGTTAGACGGGAAGTCAGTTTTGCTTCCACTTCTCTTCGTTGACAAAAATAATCAACCGACTAGAAAAAGGTGCGTGCAACTAAAGCTTTGACAGGTAAAGACCTAGCTCCTTTAAGAACACCGTTCAAACTTTCTACACAATTAGTGGTCATGACATGAAATCGACCGCCATCATCTATACACAATGCCCAGTTCTCCTCGTGTGCTCCCAAACTCCTTTCTATACAATTTTGAGCTCTGATGCTCATAGTTTTTATTTCTTCACGTATTTTGATGTACTCGGCTTCTTCCGTAGCACAAGCCGCAGCATAAAATAGTCCAGTTAATCGTTTTTCTCTAAACCCTACATCTTGAAAATTATCTTTAAGATGTCTAGCACAAAATCTATGTTTATGTGGCAAACACCATTTCGATTCCAAGGCTGATGGTATTCCTTTCATTCGATCCGTAATGAAGGCAATTCATCGATTGTTAACACTATGAATGAACCGTCGCGTGCAGGCAAAAACCACCCCCAGCTATCCCTGGATTCGGACTCTACAATTGCGTGCACTAAAGGGTATAGGTGATCATCCGCATCAACAGCAGTGGCCACAAGTAGCCTCCTTTTATATTTCTCGTACAAATGTGTCCCGTCAATACATAACAACGGACGACAATGAACAAATCCTTCAATACAAGGTCTAAAGACCAAAAAAGCTCGATCAAAGACTACATAATCATCGGTCATAACGTGTCCAACACTTTCCGGGTTCGATCAAGTTATTTCAGCAAAATATTGCCTTAGACTACTATATGACTCAGCCCAATCACCATAAATTCTTTCCACCGCCTTACCCAAAGCTCTCCAAGCCTTCATATAACTAATTTTCACAAACAACTGTTCTTCCATCAAAACTTGTACATTTCCGGTTGTAATGTTTTGATCGGCTTTCACAAAAGGTAATATTTTTACCACTACAAAGTTAGACGTCGCCTACTTATGGGTGGAGTTCACCGTTGGATTAACACAATTGTGTTCGCTAGGATATTTCCTTACAATCCACCATTTCTACTCTGTTTTTTTGAGACAATAGCATGAATTCTCCATGCACAATTTGCATCTATATTACAAACGGCGGTGTATTTGGTTTTATTTGATTTTATTGCTTTAAAAGATACGGCATGCAAAATCGACCATTCGCTCAACTGTTGTAACAACTTGGCTTTCGTCTCGAAAATCAAACCAACTTTAAATCCATTCTGAACGCTTACGGTTGAAAATATCTCATTGTTGAACCCAAGATTTGCAACGATTGGCCTTGCCATAATTTGTGCGTTGCACAAATCATCATCAAAGGAACTTCCATTTCCACCTCATCGCTATCTTTGGAAATATTGTCTTCAACCGGAAAATCATAGTTCAAAGGTTCGTTGTTCACTTGCGTGCTCCCTATCCACGACATGTCGTTCTCCACCATGTTCACTAAATCCGTACTATTTACGGGGGGTTCATCATTGATATCTTCACCTTCGTCCCCGTCTATCTCAGTATCAACATCTTCATTGTTCACGTTTACGTTTACATTCTCCAAATCAGCATTAGATTGCATAGCAATATCGTTCGCAGGAAATCTTCTATTCAAACATACGTATTACTTTAAAACCATTATCGTAATTACTACCTACACAATTTTGATTTTTCATGAGACATACCTCTGACTAAGATCATATAACTCGGACGGGGTTGGATACATAAATTGAGACATATGGCATTGTGATGGTCCAATGGGACTAGGCGGTGTTGGTCGACAAGGAAGATAACTGCATATACGGCAAAAAAATGTTAAGTAGCGCACAACTTTCAAATTAGTACGACCTAAATTTCATAAATAAATGTTTCACCTTCCGAGCAAATGCGTAAAGCTTCCTTGACCTGGATAGGGCTACGTATACTGAATGCCCTGTGGATAGGTCATACACGGAGGATATCCATATAGACCTTGTTGTTGCCCGTACAACGCTGTCATAGTCGGATTAATGAAACTCGAGGATGCATTTCTGCGGCTGATACTTACTGCCTCAACCGTTCTTCGGTGCTCCTCAATAACACTATTAACTTCTTGTTCTCGTACGGATTCTTCTACTTGCAAGCGCCTAAATTTTCCCAACAAAAAGCTCAATTGATTTCGATATCGCTGAAAACATTAGCTCGACATCGTCATCATCGGCTATTTTAATGGCTTTCGATCCTGAGTCCGTCGGCCAATTACACATACCTCTATATCAAATTCTTCAAATTTTATCTTGGTCGCTTTATAGATCGATTCTTTCAGCTGCACCAAATTACAACCTTTCAACACTTTAGCTGGCTTACACGACCCCCCGACATATTTTCCACAATTAAGTTCATCAACAACCAATTCGCCATCGAAATAACAGATGGTCGGTACACACTTGGGAGCCATTCTACAATTTATTCAATCAACTAGTAAACTATTATTAGTTGATACCAAACAGCAAATGAAATTAAAAAAATTGAACTAGGGTTTCCATAAAAAACATACCTTCTATAGCTAATAACTTGTTGAAGAGGAAGAATTAGATGTTGTTCCTCGTGTGCATCTGAATCCAACCAAGATTAAACTACAATTTGAAAATAATTTAACAGTTTGGAGTTTAGAATTTTAGTAGATCTAAGTAAAGTTTGGAACAAGAAAAACATTAAAAGGTGGTTGTCTAATAAAGTAGCAGAAATATCGGCATTTGGGATGCCGCATACTGGCACCATCTCAAATGCTGCCAGTGTTATTATGCAAAATAGACGTGTACTAGCGGCATTTGAGATGCCGCCAGCACACGTGGTGGCGAAAACTGGTCTATTTTTGTAATTAGTTTGCAAAGTGGGCTATTCTTGTAATTTGTTTATATAATTGGCCTAAATACAAAATTTATCCTTACTATATATATATATATATTATTTCACCATTACTAGGTAATATTTTCAATATATATAATTACGATGTGCTCAGTTGAACTGAAATTTCTCAACCATCCATATTTGGTCCAAGCCCATACTATATCGTGGATAATCTCATGATAAGTGCATTAGTGAAGATCGCATCCTAATCGGACCAAATATGCAAGAAATACGAAACAAGATTAAGTAAATTAATTAATCACTTTAATTAACTTAACTACTTCCCAAACTATCAGCTATAAACATGGTTATGCAACTTCATGCACACGAAACCTATCAGTGTCGCCTCCTTCTCTACTCCATTTCTCCTCCTTTACTTGATAAATATCCATAATGTCGTTTCCTATGCAATCCACGTTGCGTGTACTTCGCAATGCACAAACCGAAGATGGGTCTCCACGAATCACCTTAATGAAGCATACTTCACAATGCATACTCCATTTCTCCCTGAACCAAAGCACCACTAACAACCAATTGAAATATGGTGAATCACCAACTTGACCAGGGTTCGTGCGGCTAACGTAGAAAGGTGCTCTCTGCGAAGAGAGGAATAATGGTGCTCTCTATTTTGATCAACACCGCATTTAGCTTCTTTGGCATGCATCCCTTATCGACGGCTATGCAAGTCGACTTCAGCTAATCGCCACCGCATTCCTTAATGACTATGCAGATGTGAAGCTCTCCCTATCCTGAGCATAACTAATCCAACTTCGACCTATATCAATGCCCAGAGCTCAAGATTTATTCGAAGAGGAGGATCGGCTATATCATTCATTGGCGAGGAGGAAAGTGAAAAATGGAAGGAGATGAAATATCTAAGCCGGGGATATATATATATATATATATATATATTTTGTTTGATTTCTCAAATAAAGCACTATAGGGTTTGAGTTGTACGATCACATAGCACATCTGATCACCACAAAACTCGTCGGTGCACATAACCTCGATTTTCTAGTTTTGATGGTATAAATTTCATCGCCAACCGAGGTGGTGCTCCAACATGATAATTTCATGCATTTCGAGGTCGGTTTGGCCATTGGATTGCCCAACTCCTAAGATTCTTCAACCGTACATCACATAATGAAGTCATCAGTCGATATCCTATTGGACTCGACTACGCTCATATTTTATAAAAATATGAATAACAGTATGTAAATCATAAAAATACTATAACCCAAATATAGCGATATTTATACTCATATTAATTCACAATGTTGATCCTGACTCAACATAAGTGATCTAGTTTTCTACTTTAACCGTATGCGACGAATCATATTTCAGGATTTCTTAATTAAAGATTCAATATTGAAATTAATTATTCAGATATCCTATCACTAAAATGCGGGTAGTTAAGAATTTCTTCCTTGAAATTCTTATGAGTAAGACAATGCTGCCCGACCATTCAAAATAACTAGCTTGGAATACAACTCTTAACCCTTAGGATTCTAATCCCCCTTTTGTTTTGGAAAAATTTGACAGCACCTCCTTTGTTCGGGTAGCTTCAAAAAATCCCAAAACTACATACACACACACATATATATATATACCCACACAACACATCCTAGGCATCTCATTTCCAAGGACAAACATATATATATATATATATACCATATACACTACAGATATTATGTACCTCTTCTATAGCAAGAGCTTGCCATTTAGACGCATTCCAAAGGCATATAGTTGCTTCGATGTACCTAATCATGTACTTATCAAATAGGATTAAACAAAATTGCAACATTATATCATCAGTTTAAGCATCGTATATAGCAATCATCATAAATAAATATGCTATATCAAACCATGCAACAAGCACCTCAATTGAACATGTTGCAACAAACAGTGCAGTTGGCATCTATAATGCAACAAGCATTTCAAATAAACATGTGACAACAAAAAGTGCAAATGGAATCTCTAATGCAACTAGCATCTAAAATAAATATGCTATAACAAAGAGTGCAACTAGTATCTCCATTGTAATTAACATCATTAATGCGACAAGCATCTTTATTAAACATACTATAACAAGCTATGCAACTGCATATCTGATACAAAGGGCATCCTGATCAACATGTTAGAACAAACTATGCAACTGGCATCTCTAATGTAATAAACATCTCTAATGCAATGGGTATCTCTGATCGACATGTTACCAAAAACAATAAGCACATTTGTAAAAAAACAAGCAATAATAAAGCAAACTCTACACTATGCTTTTCTACATATCAACAAAAAAAGGGAAAACAAAATTTTCCTAACTAATTGGAGGCATAACAATACAAAGCTCCAACGAACACGGACAAGCTTAATCCTATTCGCCCGAAGCCATATAGCCCTATTCCAAAAATATATGAATAAGCCCACAAGATTTAAAGCCACATCCAGTTCACATCCATTTTCTCCAATTGACTAATCATGACGATGTTACTAGAATTATACTCTTATAAAAGCATAATTAATGATATACACCATGCATATGGAAAAGAAAAATTAAAATAATATCCAAGGAATTACAATCAACAACGAGCAAACAACAAGCAACTATAATCGACCAACAATCAATAAACAAAAATAAAAGATCAATCAATAATCAACCAACAACAAACAATCAATAAGAAGAAAATGAATCAACAATCAATTAAACAATCAATCAATAATCAAGCAACAACATGAAACCAATAAGCAACAAAATTGATCAATAATCGATTAACAAAATTACACTATCAATTAATAATCCATCCATAATCAATCAATCAAAAGAAAACAATCAATTAATAATCAAACAATATTACATAATTAATCAATCAAAAATAAATAATCAATCATTCAAAAGGAGTCTAAAACAACATGCACAATAACCAATAATAGTATACCATGCATGCTAAGCTGTAAACTCCCTTGAGTCTATTCGATACCCATGGTGAGCCAATTGCTTAAGTGGTACAAAACCCTTTCATGAATACAATGTATGAAAGACTATCACACCGTCCATTTTGGACAGGAAAAATTATATGATATGTTGGATCACCGATCCTCCAAATTCTCGAATAATCCCAACAATCCAAGTCTCAACTTTCCTTTCCTTTTGAATAAAAATCATTCTCCAAAGGAGAAAATTACTAATTAAATCATTATTAAATGACAAACTACAAATGCATAGGCTAACTCGAATTCAAACTTATATCAATCGCATAATGATAATAAAGGCAATACACTAAGTGTATTATGATGCTCGCTCAGGCAAATATCATATCCTCACTTAAACAATTATCCAAATCATTATAAACTAGTCGAGTAGTCCTGCCTCGAACTATCTTAAAAAATCTTAACTATACTTTAAATACTTTGACAATGAATAAAGACCATCTAAAATAACATACGATGCTATATCCAATCCTTTGTTCACTTGCAAGATTTTTGGTTAAACTAGGGTCGGTCGCCTGATTTCTCTTATGGAAATTCTGATCCGGTTCCTTGGTTCGACCATGGAAATTTTTTGACCATGGTCATGCCTCAAAAATCTCTGAGTTACCCCAAGACTCCAACTCAAGTGCCCACCTTTAAGAATCAAGTGAAAAACCCTTGCAACTGGTGAAAATCACCTAGAAACCCAATGTTTAAACTAGGGATTAAGAATGGGTATGTGAATAGACCGATCCCTCAAAAACACCAATGTAGTTCACAGGATTAATCATATCTCTTAAGGTGTGCTAACATAAGGTCAAACGCTTCTAACATAAATGACTCAACGCAAAATGTAAAAGCCATCTGCTCAACCCTTGCTTATTTCAGGGAACTACCAGATCTTATTTAAGTGTAAAATCCAAGTTATACTTTACCGATAGCCCCACTCTACTCGAAAGCTTGTGCATCGAGTTTGAATGGCAGAACTCTCGACCATTGTACCATAGCTTAACAGCTAAGGTTGTCAATATAAGATTAATCATTACAATGAAATTAACCTACACTATGAGGTGTCAATTTTGGGATTTGACTAAGCAATAGATCCAAATCCATGCATAAAGACCCTAGCCAAACTTCATTGCCTACTTTAAAGGAGTAATAACCATCTACACTCCACATTTATCCAAAAGGTTTAATTGGCTAACATACCCCTTCATTGACAAGCTACCATACTACAAATGGATGAAACGCTTTAGCTACACGTCCCTTTCGATCTCAGAAATAAACTGAGATTCAAAGCAACGTCTTAAACCAATCCAAGTCAACGCTTGCTCGTCAACCACTTCTACTACTATGCCCCAAGGGCTACACCCCCTCTAACACCCACCACATATATTGGAATGTTCACGGGCGGTGGAACATATCGTGCAACATTCCAGTAGTCTCTGAACCAATCAGGTATCTCAAACTGCCTACCACCAGTTGCTCGTGCACCCTGTCAGCTCATAAAGATAGCCTTAATCGAATATACCTTGGCCACTATCAACTAAATAAATCAAAGTTTAGGAGACAAGTGGTGTATGCAGTATTATATAGTATAAATACAAGTACACTCTCTTGACATATCTTATCTGCCGGGTTACCTAACTCAAACTGGTCTACTTGGTCCTAATTGTTGAGCCTAGGCTTTAAACCCCACTGTGATGGTTTGCTCATTGTAATACCATGTATCAATGTCGAATAACAACGTTTGACTCCTAAATACCACAAATGAAAATCCACGTCAGGGTAAAAATTAAAACAAAACATCATACTAAGGCATATCAATAGATTCTCATAGCAAAAGGAAATGTATAATATGCTTTATATACATTAACATAACAGGATAAACAATATATAAGAGATAGTTCTATTGGTAGTAACTGATAAATAAATATCACTACAGAAAGTAAAAATATGATATATGTACAACAAGTCTCATAGATAAATAGCATATCTATCATGTACTACAACAATATTAAGTACATATCTAAAGTACCGACTTGTCTCTAAAGTTCCCCATGCCCTAGAAGGTATCCCCAAAAGCACCTAGCTCCCAAACTACTCAGTTGAGTACTCGAGAGTTGTCAAGATACAAACGGACAAAGACAAAACACGAATCATACATAATGCCTGGTGTAAAGAGGAACTATCTAAAAATATTATATATCAAAACCATATACAAATAAATAGGAAACCATTGAAGTACAACTGATCCTCTATACAAAATTGGCTTAGGATAATCCGAAATGCCGATAAACAAATAAAGTAATCCCAACTCAAAGGTAGGGAATCATACCATAGCCTGTTCTTCTCCTGTCATCAACGAGTCAGCACACTAATATAGTGTAACCGTTACGTAAAAATATACCATGGTAATGGCAAACTAATATACAAATGCATAGGTAATATAGATTTCAAAATAATACTAACAACAACAACCTAAAATGTTACACATAACATAATAGTAAATGACAAATAGAGAATAAACTGATACCCATCATTACTGATGGGTTGAGTTTACTATAGACACAAATAGATTCAATGTTTCCTATTGAAGCATCTGTAATGCAAAATAAATATAGCGATATAAAAATTCTATGAGCATAGCATCTTCATACTCAAAACCAAAATACAGATATTTATAATTGACACTTATCCCAAATTTCCATCAGCTACCAAAGAGACCTATCGAGAGTCACCACTATATTATGGACTCCCTTGAAAACCAATACCTGAAAAAAAGTTGGTTTTTAGGTCCCGTCGCAACACCAAAGAGTACTAAGGAACCATATATGACCCACTCTAGACCTGCATCCCAGTCTCTCTCCGCCCTTGCTCTTGATCCACATCTGCAAGTCCTGCGCCTCAATTGTACATTGAATTTATTTTACAAAACGGATATCATCCAATTGTCTATGGATAGACAATCCAGATTCAAGCTACCTTACATACACTCTTCCCACGCGTATACATAACACCAGATTATTGTCGTCCTCATGTTGATTGTGATTTATTCTTGAAGTGACCCGCACTACTTGATTGCCCCAAGTTAGGCATACCAAACTAATGTATATAAATCAACCAAACTGTGCATCTATAATTATATATCACTTGAACCGCATATTTATATACTTGTTTGATATATTTCGTCCACCATTTGGTAACTCCAAGTTCAGGAATACCAAACTATGCATATGCTAAAATTGTGCATCGATAGATAAAGTCGAATTGCCATTAACTACCAAAGAGACCTATCGAGAGCCACAAATATATTGTGGACTCCCCTAAAAACTAACACTCAAAATAAGTTGGCCTGTAGGTCCTGTCGCAGCACCCAAGAGTAGTACAAAACAATATATGACTTACTCTAAATTGGCATCCCAGTCTCTGTCCACGGTGCTCCAAGACCATGTCTCTCGGTCATGCACCTCAATGGTACAAATGGACTCCATGCACTAATAGGTAGCCCCAAGTTAGAAACAGCGAAACTATGTATAAGTGCTTTAAACTGCATATCAATAAATATGTATATAATATTCGATTCATCTCCTAGTAGCCGTAAGTCGGATATACCAAAAGTATAATTATACATATAGACAGGTATAATCACATGCTATTTGTAGTATATACATGCTCGTGTGTGTGTGTGTGTATAAAACAAGTCTAACTATATGGAACTAATAAACACATATCATGCATATCTACATACACAAAGGCAATGCACAACCAAAGTAACAAATCTACTATCTCAGCGTCAATAACAATTCACACATATAATCATATAAAAAATCCAACAAAAATGCATCTTACTTAAGTAACCAATGTATCAATTACAACTTGTTTTTATTATTTTATAGAAGTCTCAAACTTATTTTATAAAATAGTACTCTTACATATCAATCCCATTATAGCTTAATTTTCACTTAATTCTTCTTTTTAAATTAAGTTTAGCTATCAATATGGCCTCAAAGTATTATATGGATCATGTATACAATTTTAATATGTATGTGTGTATCTGGATATGTGTACATATACATACATACATACATATATCACTACCCATTTCTTATGGTCTAAAGTTAATAAATCTTGTTATAACCATATTCAGGATTTTATAACCTTAATCAAACTCTAGTAAATAAGACAATACTTCTTTTGTATTATCTAACTTTTTAAATCACCTTTATAAAAATTCTCTAGTTAGTTAATTATTGAATTACACCATAATAAACCAACACCAAGGCCAGATAAACCTCAAAACCATTTTAATATAATTTTAACTGGGCCAAATAATTATTTTAGCCTTATAGTTTATTTTATAGGTCATACTTTTAAATTGTTGATTAGTAATAAAATATATAATAATATTTTTATCACTAATATAACTGCAAATTAGGGCTTAATTAATTTATAACCATGTTATAAATTAATATCAACTCTATCTAACTTTATGCAGTATGAATAGAACACACCATTTATATATACGGGATCTTAATCCATTATCATGAATAGCCACTTGAACCAATCCAATCAAATGAGGAAAATAATTACTCATATATATTATTTCACCTCTACTATGAAATATTTTTCAATATATATAATTACAGGAATTTATACTGAAATATAAATTCAAAACTATAATTCAACTCAGCTTATTTAAAATTTCTCAAGCATTTGGATCCGGTCCAAATTCATACCATGTCATAGATAATCTCACTACAGTTTCAACGGGGAAGACCGCATCTCAGTTCGACCTCGTATGCAAGAAATACGAATTAAATAAGAAATAAGATTAATTAAATTCATTAATCACCTTAATTAACTTAATTATCTTCCAAATTATTTTCCCTAAACTTGCTTGTGCAACTTCATGCACGTGAAACCCATCAATGCTGCTTCCTTCTCCCTTTTGTTTCTCCTCATTTACTTGACAAGTCTCCACACTATCGGTTCCTACGCATTCCAAGTCATGCTTACTATGCAACTCACATACCAAAGACAGGCCCAACTTCCCTAAAAAATTGTCACCAAAACCCTACTAACAACTAAAGGAAATGCCGCAAATCACCAACTTGGACCAAAGTTCAAGCGGCTTGTGTTCAAAGGTGTTTTCAGTAAAGAGTTGAATGATGGTGCTTTCCATTTTCGTCAATGCCACCTTAAGCTCTTCCAACATGCAACCCTAGTTAATAGCTATGCAAGCCAACCTCAACCAGCCACCATCACAGCCATCAACGGCCATAAAGATTTGAAGTCTTCTTCATTCCAAGCCCAATGGATCCAACCTCGGCCTCTATTGGTACCTGAAGCTTTGTACTTAATTCAAAGAAGGGTAGCAACTATTTCATTTACTGATGTGTAGGAAGAGAGTGAAAAATGAAATGAATCAAATATCTAAGTTTGGGGAGGGATTTATATAATAAACATAAAAATTCTATCTGATTTCTCAAATAAACTGCCATATGTTTTGATTTTGTACGATCATACAACACATCAGATCGTCATGAAACTCATCGGTGCACATCACTTTAATTTTTTAATCCTAACGACAAAAGTTTCACCGCCATCCAAGATGGCACTCGAGAATGGTAATTTCCTGCATTTTGAGATCATTTTGTCCATTGAATCACCATATTTCAAAAATTCTTCAACCGTACATCTGATAATGAATTCCTCATAGTAGAATCGTAAGCCATCAGTCGAGATCATTCCAGGCTCGACTACACATGTATTTTATAAAATACGTATAACACTATGTAAATTGTAAAAATATGGTGACCTAAATACAACAATAATTATACTCATATTATCTCACAACATTGATGTAGACACAATGGAAGTAGTCTTGAGTCCTACTTCTTTCGTATGCAAAAAATCAGATTTCGGACTTTCAATTCATTAATGGTTCAATATTTAAATTAATTATTTAAATATCCGGTCATTAAAATGTGGGTTGTTACATTTAGCTTCTCGATCTCCTCCGCATGAGACCTCTCCAACGCATCTAACATTGCCTGATGGTCTTTATCCTTTTGATTTACCCACTTTCTTAACTCAAAATTCTTTAAATTTTTCTCAGGATTCTTCTTGTCCATTTCGTCACCGGCCTTGATTATTTTGGAGTGGAAGTCTGATAATGGCTTTATGTTGGCTAGCCTAGAAGTCCAATTATTCTTAAATAGAAAGACCAGGGGCATCAGCTAACAGGCAAATGATAGGGTCTCTTCGTTAGTAGGGTTGTTGGAACTCATCATAATTCAGATCGTTGGGGTTTGTTATGATGGCCACTTCTTCCTTTTCCTTCCTCTTATCGTTGCCCTTAGGAGTAGCCATGATTGCTCCTCACTTGTCTATCCTCTCCTACTATTTTGGAAATCTCTGAATTTAAGAGAAGAAAAGCCGAGTCCCAACGGGACCTAGAAGGACGAGCAGGGGTCTTGTGGGACATTGCTACCTTCGTCTCTAACTGGGTGATAGGATATGGTCTCCCATCTTTTAAGCTCCATAATTAGCTTTTCCACACTCTTGCTTGGGCCAAATGATGAAGGCCTTCTTGACAACCGTAGTGGGTGTGTCCGTCTTAAGCTGCTTAAACTTGGATAACAACTTTCCTTCTTTAGAACTCATGCTCTCTACAAAAGTGTGAGAAACAAAGGGTTAGAGGCAAGCTATCCAAGAGATAAGCCTAGAAGTGCATCACTATGGCATAGAAATGAAAGGTGCATGTATGTATAAAAAGTATATAACATTTTAACAATCTCTTTGGGTCCTCATGTGATTCCAATTGCCACTGAATAGGCAGAGTCTCCACAGTCGACACTAACTCGGGATCTTATAGATAGTTAGAAACTGTAATGTCTCCAAGTATAAAATCTTCTTGCTCCTCAGCCCCGAAGGTTCGATTTAGAGCTTCCTCAAAGTTCAAGTTAGACAAAGTCCCAAGGCTAATACATCCACTGTAATACCTCGAAAATTCAAGTAGCATTGTAATTAAATATTAGAAATATGATTATATGAAATTTTGTGAAATTAATAAATTAATTAAAAATAAGGAGGGGCAAATAGACATTTTAAAACTTTGGAATTTGACGACGAGACAAACGAGACAAATGCCATTGCAAGCATCTTATTTTTTTGGTTCGCATAATATATTTATTTATGTCAGTTAGAGTTCATATGAAGGAGATATGACTTAAAACGTCATGGAATTGAATGGGCGTTATGTGGGTTGAATTGGAATTATCGCAGGCATAAAGCTATTTCCCTCAATTGACTCAAAACTGAAGTACTCACTAGTCTTTCCCATTTTTCAGAAACAACTCCATAACAACTTCTTCTTCTAGTCTTTCCTATTTTTTAGAAATCGCTCCGTAAAAACTTCTTCTTCCTTCTTCATTCTCCAGAAACCCACTCCACTAAAACTAAGATAACTTACCCATTTCCAACTGATTTCAGTGAAACTAAAGGAGACTAAAAGCTAACAGGAAGAGGTATGATCCCGCAATGAGTTGGAGGAGGAAAATCGAAGAAAGGAGGTCCATCATCTTTGACCAACAAGGAATTGGACTAGATTCGACTATTAGTGAGTGATACGCAGCTTATTCCTTGTATAGCGCAATCTTAATGCTATAAACTAATATGTATACTATATTAGAGTATTATTTCATAATCACACACTTAAATTTCAAATTAAACATGGTTTGGGAGGGATTTGATTAATATAATGGATTAGAAACTAGGCTTAAGAAAATTTCTAGAAAATTGAAGTATAACATGTAAATTCATGAAATAATCGATATATTTAGACTGAAGAATCTAAAGTTGGGGTCTAGGAACATTTTTTGGCGGTTTGAGATGAAGAAGTGGTGGATGGAAGCAAAAACGATGTTGGAAGTCATCAGAACTCGAATGTTGGAATTCTGAAACAATCACATACACCAGTGGACCAGTGGCCTTGACCAGTGCAATGGTGCACATCTGTTTTTGGCAGATTGGACCTTGGTCAAATGGTCCAAATTAAATATATAATTTGATTCATGCTTTCTCCTATATTCTAGAAGGCAATCTAAAACATGATAATATTAGTAACCATGTCATGAAATGCAGGGATGCATGTAGCATGATTTTGATACAAAATGAATTTGATGTATGGAATGAGATGAAGTTATGAAATGAACGAATGTTAAATGTTTGGTTATTATGTAAATAAAATATAAATATACATACATACATATATATGTGTGTGTGTGTGTGTGTGTGTGTTATGAAATGATATTATGATGCTAGGATGAACGTAGAGGGGAACAAGTTTGGGATGCAGGATTGACACACTAGAACATGAGCGCTCCTATGACAATTAGTAGGTGGTCCAAGCTTGATGATTTTGTTACCCTTTAGTGCTTTCATTGACCAGTGGAAGGGAGTGGATGGTAAGTAACCATATATGCCAACGACGGTCCAGTGAATGAGTTCGACCAGGTAGCATGAGGACAACAGGCCACCTTTTTGGCTACGGGCATTCAAGGGTGTGAGTCATATATAATTTATTAAGAGATGAGGAACGAGAAACTTTGTAAGGCATGGGGCCTAGACTAGAGCGTGAGTCCGTATAGATGCGACATAGTTAGATATGTATGACATTGACGCATGGCATGATGACGGAATGTATGATAGTCAGACGATAGACTCAATTCATATTAGAGTATTAAATTTGCAGTATATGTAGATTAGAGTATAGTTCAATCACCAGACTTATTTTTGAACTGCTCCTATTTTTCTTATACATTTATCCAAGTTGATGGAGTTCAGTGATGAGGTGGTACCAAAGATGGAGATTTATTTATGTTTTGTATATATATGGTTGTTTAGTATTGTATTTGGAATTGATTTTGTACATATAGGTTTGGGTTGTACTTATATTTGTCAAACATGTTTATTCGACAGTTTTAGACAAGTTATGATGACGTGACTATCATATTGATTATGTGTTATATTTTTTCTTTCTCCTAATGACTCATCTTTTTAGTTCGCCAGTGTTGAAGTTGGTTTGGGTGCCAAACCCACGGTCGAAAAGGTGGTCTGTTGCATTTGGTATTAGAGTGTAGGTTAGGAACTAGGATAAGAATTAGCAACGTACCGAGAGAGTGTAATAATAGTTTTCTATTATATATATATATAGGAATAAATGAAAAAGCGTATATGCACACACCTATTTACTGTTCCAGTTTTAGCCACTTTCTATTAGGAAGTTGTTAATTAATCCCACTTTTATTTTCAGATAGTTGAATATGAGTAATTCAACTGGAACAGAGACCAACATAGCCTAGTGGAGGTAGAATCCAGAGCAAGGACTAGCAACCATGTAGATATACCAGATATTCCTTATATTAACATTCCATCGGACGCTATCTTCAGACAATGAACCAGGCTAGTAGCAACCCAACCGAACCTACATCCATCGATACATTGCTAATCAAGGTGTGATTCTATCCCCAGCACCATCAATTATTGACTTTGCAAAGCCATGTAAGGATTTCTTTAACCTTGGTGGGAAGCCATTTAATGGGATAGAACCATACTAAGTGACTCGAGCTTGGCTCAATGGTTGTGAAAAGATTTTCAACCTTTTGGGATTTAGTGATGCGAAGAAGAGGCGGTTAGCTACTTGGCATCTGAAAGGTGAAGCGGCTTGTTGGTTGGAAGTAGTAATGACCGAGGTGGATGAGAATGTTATTTCATGGAGGATGCTTAAATCTAGATTCGAGACAAAGTTTCTTTCTAGTGCCGAGATAGATTTGTTGCTAGACAAGTTTATTCATCTGAAATAATGAGAATTAACATTAGATGAATATTTCAGTCAGTTCAATGAATTAGCTCGATTTGGATTTGAATTAGTGAATACTCCAACAAAGAAGGTATTGAAGTTTATGAAAGGCTTAAATTCACCTTTGAGAGAATTAGCATTGAATCAAATACCGTATAGAGCGACATTTGAAGGATCAGTGATGCAACATCATTAAAATCTTTTCAATGGAAGCTTAGAAAAGGACAAAGTAATGAAATGGAAGGATAGCAGCACCAGCAAGGAAACCAAAAAGGAAATGGAACACAAAGAGGACATAACAAGAAGTAGGTGGTTATATGTTACAAGTGTCAAAGGGTAGGACATGAAGCAATTGTATGAAAAACCTTTTAAAGGGTAGGTGTTATAATTGTAATCAGGCGGGGAATATAACTATGATCAGATTGGGCGTATAAAGAGAGACTGACCAGCTTTAAGGAACGAGGAACAAATCATAAAGGCATATGCTATGGATGTCGTTCCTACTTCCAGTAAGGCACCGTCATGAGTGTAAGAGAAAGAAAACCAAGTTGTGATGGAAGGTGTGTTGATCTTGTCTGAAATTCCTATTCGTACTTTATTTAATATTGGTTCATCTCATTCATTCATAGCAAGTGCGTTAGCTGACTACTTATTTCTTAAACCTAACATCACACATGAATCCGTCATGCTGTCGAATCCTATTGGTGGATCGACCCATTTACTGATGCTGTGTCATAATCTAAAGTTGGTCATTTGTGGCATGGAGTACCTTTGTGATGCCTATGTACTAAGCTTTCCGGGGGTATGGACTGATTTTGGGAATGGACTAGATGTCTAGCTAGGGGGCGGTTTTGGATTGTGAAAGGAGGACATTCAATTGAGGAAATACGATTGGTTTGGTTTAACTTTATGTTGTGAGCCGGATGTTTCGGTTATGGGGACTTATCTATAATCGCCGAGCCTATCACATGAAGAGCTATCGTGGATACTGTAGTGATAGACTATCTCGATATATTCAAAGGAGTTTTCGATCTTCCTTCCCAAAGAGAAATCTAATTTTTTATTGACTTCGAGAAAGATACTAGACTAGTTGTAATGCCTCTTAGGCATATGGTTCGGAATGAATGACGATTGTTGGATAAGAGGTGTCTAAATTATTTTAAAAAAGTTTTACTCAAAGGGGTATTTTGAAATGGGAAGAGCCCATCATTTTCACTCCAAAGGCAGACGGTTTCCCAATGTTATGTGTCGATTATCAAGATTTAGACAAATCGACAATGAAAAACCACTATCCACTGCCTCATGTTGATGGCCTCTTCAATCAGTTAGTCAAGGAGAAGTTTTTTTTGTAGATTGATTTAGCAACTAGATTTCACCATTTGAGAGTTACAGAAGATTACATTCAAAAGAAAGGTTTTCGTACACCTAATCGGTTTTTTTAGTGGTTAGTGATGCCTTTTGAATTGATGGATGCTCCAAATTATTTCATAGATTCGATGAGTAGAGTATGCTGGAAATAATTGTCATGTTTGTAGTGGTTTTCATGGATGATATCGTCATTTATTCTAGAAGTAAAGAGGAACATGAAGTGCATTTGAGAGAAGAGGTGGATGTTTTAAGAAGGAATTAGTTAAAGGCCAAATTTTTGAAATTCCATTTATGGAGAGATGAAGTTTGTTTTCTTAGACATGTAGTATCGACAAATGGATTGACAATAGACCTAAGAAAGTAGTGGCAGTTAGGGATTGGAAAACATCAAAGAATGCTTTAGAGATCCATAGCTTCTTGGGTTGGCTAAATTTTACTGTAAGTGCAACAAAGATTTCAAAAAGATATCGACACCTTTGACTTGTTTAACAAAGAAGAATTTAGCGTATACTTCGAGTTTGGAATTTGAAGTGGTATTTGTAAGACTAAAAGAGTAATTGATTAGTGCTTCTATTTTAGTTGTCCTATATGGTACCAAACCATTTATCGTGTATGCTGATGCTTGTCGTACTGGCCTTGATGTTATACTTATGTAGAAAGGAAGTGTAGTAGCATATGCGAAAAGACAAAGAAGAACAACAAAAAGAATTATCTGATGCACGACTTGGAGTTGGCTGATATTGTATTTTGCAATGAAGTCATGGAGACATTATTGGTTAGGTGAGAGATTTTAACTATTTTTTAACCATAAATCTCTCAGGCACTTGTTTTCTTAAAAGGACCCGAACTTAAGATAAAGAAGGCAGATGGAATTCTTATCATCTTTTGATTTTGTATTTCTTGTACTCTCAGGAATGGAAATGTTGTTATAGACGCTTTGAGTAGGAAACATGTTGAGGTGAATGTTATGTTAGCGGAATGGAGAAGTTTGGAGTTAGATCGAAAATTGATTTCATGCTTAGATCGGAGTTTGCACATGGATTGTTAGTAGCAATGGAGGTCTGGCCAGCGCTTAATGGTCGTGTTGGTGGAAGTCAAGGGCAAGATACACGTGGGTCGATATTATGGAGCAGTTGAGATGGGATGAACGACCAAGTCACCTTGATTGTTAATCCATAGACCAAAAATGTTATTTGAGGGGAGGTAAGAGATTATGTGTGATGAAGATTAAGGAGTTGATAGAAGAGGTTTTAGGTGAATGTCATCGTTCTAGAATGACTACTCATCCAGGGGAGATAAGATGTATAGGAATGTGAAGAGAGTATTCTATTAGCCGGGAGTAAAAAGGTAGGTAGCTAAGTACATACCAAAGTGCATGATGTGCGAAAGAGTGAAGGAGTAACATAAAAGGCTAGGTTGACTATTACTTCCGAAGTGCCACAATGGAAGTGGAAGTGTATATCCGTGGACTTTGTAGATAGATTGCCCTGGAGTAGAAGAGGAAATGAAAGTATATGGGTGACAGTGACAGTAGATCCTCTCATGAAGAGTGCACATTATATTCCAATGAGGAGTATGAGATCCACATTGACTTTGGCAACTCAATATATTAAAGAAGTGATTAGACTACATGGAATACCAGCTAGTATTGTGAGCCAAGTTCCATATTTTACGAGCGAATTAGAAAGAGTCTATAGGAGGCTTTAGAGATGGAGTTGAATTAAGTGTTGCATACTACCCACATACTGATGGGCCGACGAAAATGGTAAATGGAGGATTTATTGAGGGTTTATGTATTGGATTTCTTAAGAACTTAGGAAGACCATTTACCTTTAGTGAGGGTTGCATACAATAATAGCTACCATGCTATTTTAGGCATCAGACCGTTTGAAGCTTTATACGAAATACCATATAAGTCACCTTTGTTTTTGTGGGAATATACGAAAAAGGCTATTTTGGGACTAGAAATGGTTAAAGATATAGCGAAGAAAGTTAAACTCATAAAGGAGAGGATGAAAGCTACACAAGACCGAAAAAAGTTGTATGTGGATAATTCGAGGAAGGATTTGGAGTTTGAACTAGGGAATTTAGTTTTCATCAAAGTTTTTCCGTTGAAAAGAGCAATAAGGTTTGGAAATTCATGGATGCTAGCACCTAGTTTGTCAGACTATTCCCAATTTTGGAGAGGATTGGAAGATTTGCTTATAGGGTTCAGCTAACATATAAGATGATAGAAGTCCATAACATATTTCACATGTCACATTTGAAGAAATGTATACACGACCCAACAACAATAATAGCACTAGCCAACTACAGGAAGTGGAGTTGAAGTCTAAGCCAAGTTCATCCTATAGTCCAACTCGTACTATGGACATGGTGTGAAACGACTTAGAAATAAGACGGTGAAAATCGGTTAGAGTGTAATAGGGAAATAATCCGGCAGAGAGCATGTTCGAGCTTGAAGAGAAGATGAGGGCTACACACCCATAGCTCTTTTCTAGTACATTTCTCGATATTTGTTTGATTTCTTTAGTTAGATCAATAAACGATTAGGATTTGGATGCTTTGTAAGATTTATTGTTGAATTTATATATATGTGATTGTTTTTCATTCATATGGAAATATATATATGTCTTCTATACTAGGATGTTATGCATCATGCCTTATATGCCATATTATCGCATTCACATAGGATGCATTAGCTGCATTTACGCATCACAGATCTCGAAATTGCAAGTTCATGGAATTCCAACCTACATAAACTAATATCATGATATAATGTTTGGTTGCTTTAATTTCGATGTTATAACCTAGTTGATATATGTTAACAAATAAGCTCTATATTATATTCCGCATTAGGAATTCTGGGGGTTAAATTCTTTTAAGGTGAGAAGAATGTAATACCTCGAAAATTCAAGTTATATTTTAGTAAAATAGTAAAAATACTATTATTTGAAAATTTATGGAATTAACAAATTAATTAAATAAATTAAAAATGGGGGACAAAATAGTCAATTTTTAAGCTTTAGATTTTGAGACGAAACTGATGACATTATCTCCGTCTCGTTTATCCAGTTCACGTAGTATATTTATTTATGTCGGTTGGAGTTTGTATAAAGGAGATATGACTTGAAACATCATTGAATCGAATGGGCACTATGTGGGTTGGATTTGAACTTGTGTTTTTTTGGGCATATAGGTATTTCCCTCCATTGACTCAAAACTAAAAGTACATACCTATCTATCCCATTTTTCAGAAATTACTCGGTAAAAACTTCTTCTTCCTTCTTCATTTTCCAAAACCCCACTCCATTAAAACTAAGATAACTTATTGTTTCTCAATCAAATTCAACAAAACCAAAAGCGATTCGAAGCTAACAAGCAGGGCTACGACCCGGCGATGAACTAGATGCGGAAAATCAAACATAGGAGGTGCAACAACTTTGGATAGTTTGAAATTGGAATGGATTTGGCTATTTAGTGAGTGATATGCACCTTAATCCTTTTCTAATGCAATCTTAATGATGTAAAATTGATTAGTACACTATACTAAAGTAGTATTTCATAATCACATGCTTATATTTTGAATTTAAGTTGGTTTGGGAGGGATTTGGTTAATATAAAGGATTAGAAACTAGGTTCAAGCAAATTTCTAGAAATCTAAAGTATAACACCTAAATCCATGAAATAATTAATATATTTGTACTTAGGAATCTAATCATAGGGTCTATGTAACGCCCCACCCCAAGACCCATATTAACAAAGAGAATCACATAGCAATTCTGTCTGCTAATATAGAGAGTAAAGCTGGTTAAGGGCAACCAACTATAACCTTGTTTTAACTATCTATTGAACATGCCAATAAATGCTATCATTTTTCTGCTCGGATGGATTGACATATTCAATAAATAATCGATACAAAGATATAGATGGCTATGGATCTATCAAAACAAAACACCATAGCAAAATGAATAGCTCATCACAGAACAGTAACAGATATACATATACAATGATACATCTCAATACAATACAAGTACTACAATGAAGTGGTATGACAACCACTTAATATACAAGAGGGAAAGAATAAACAACTGGAAGACATCTCGAAGAATACTAACAACCCTAAGGAGAAGACCCAATCTCATAAGAAAGCATCATGAACTGCTACATCCAAAAGAGAATCTAATATCTGAAACAAACTCGGATTGACACGAGTGAAAACCACACGGATCAGGCAGGCTAGAACTTATCATTAGTAAAGATGATGATAAGAAGAGATAAGGGGAAAACCATTCCATTGTTACCAACGGAACGAAATAAGTCATCAACTTATCTCTAGGGTGATACATCAATGGTTCATCATGATTGCATAGAGGAATACAATATGTATATTAGATAGAAATGGTTCATCTAATTATATATATAACCGAATGAAATGGGTGAGGATATGGACCATAAAGTAAATCTTCATAAGATAATTAAAACTTCAAGAATCCATCATAAATAAAACTCATCTAATAGAAACTTCTTAATTATTATACCTCATCTCATCGGTATAAATATAAATACATCTCAAATCCATTATTAAACTCATTATAAAGGAATCTCCATAATCATTTATACCTCATCTCATCGGTATAAATATAAATATATCTTAAATCTATTATCAAAGCTCGTCATAAAAAGATTACCATAATTTATACCTCATCTCATTGGTATAAATATATAATGTCTCAAATCCATCTTGGTAGAGCCCGGAAAGAATCCAAAACATCATATTCGAAATCACAAATAAAACCATGTATGTCAATAAGCCTATTTCTTACATAAGGCTATAATAGAGCATCATTATCAAAACAGCGAAATCGAAACACCTAAAACCTCATGGAAAACAGCACACGCATTTACTTCTTGACGAGTACTACCATTATTTGGTACCATTCATCGTGATGATTTGGGGTCACATAACATCATAACATCGTGATTATCTTGATTGACTATAGTCGAAAACATCTTGATGACACCCAGTCACAAAAAAACCCGAGTAATAACATCGTGATGATTGGAGTCGAGTAATAACATCATGAACATCGTGATGACTCCAATCGAATACTCGGTCTGTAGTACTAGTAACATCGTGAATGCGTCTCAACTTCTCGAATAGGAACCCAATAGGCGTCAAGGTACGTCCCATACCACACGTTCGCACCTATTGGTTTACTAATCGTTTGTCGGTGCCACATTAGAAAACCATCATAAAACAATATCAAATAAACACTGCCTCATCTCATCGGCAAGTGTAAGATACCTAACTCGTCTTATCTCTTGCTTGGATGAGTTTTAAGTGACATCGAGACTTGTCTCATTTCGTCGATAAGTAAAAATTCATCATAATTATCGAAATCATCATCAATCCATCATAACAACTTGCTTCATCTCCTTAGCAAGTAAAAGAACATCGTGATGGTTATTTCTACCCATAGTTGCAAGTTAAAACTTAACATCAATATTGCCTCATTTCATCGGCCATCACAAAATGCATCTAGATTGGTTCATCGTCGAATGTACTCAAAGAGTAATTCTCAAACCAATAATCTTCGCCAAAATTTGATAACTTCTAAATCAACTCAAAATAACACTTCAAATTGGTTTCGATCGTACAAGTCCGATATTAAGCGATAAAGCAAAAGTACTTGTCCTATACCATGTATTTTTTTACTAAATTGTTTAATTCTCATTCTTATACGTAAACATAGGCTAAAATATATTTAAAATATTTTTTTTGGAGAAAATAGAATTCTTGAACAGTCTAGAAACCATTTTAAAAGCTTTGTATAGAAAAATCCACTATTTTAAAGAGAACTTCTATTATAAAAACACTTTAAAATAATGAATAATTGATTAAAAAAATCTCTAAAAAATGCTAAAAAGTACTTATTTCATAAACAATGATTTATTTTTATTTAATAAATTTTCAAGAATTTATTTGAAATTAAAATCATTTAAAATCATCAAAATACTCACATGTCGGTATTAACCGTTATTTAAATTTAAATGGAATTTAAATAAAAATTAAATCTCAAACTTCTTCAAATCTGAGATAATATATTCATAGACATAATTTCCATCTAATAACATCAAGTTTTATAAAAAAAAGAATGCGACTGAAATCATCGAAATCGTCAGAACATCATCAAACATGGAAATTAAACACTACGTATATTTCGGTGCTGCTGTAAAGAATATATTTTCACGTATAAAAATTTAAAATATGAGAATAATTATAAAATAAAAGTTGTAGCCCAAATCCTCTGGTTCCATAACTTCAAAAATTTCTAAATTCTGATTCGTAACAAGAAAGTTATGATCAAATTACTAAAAACATCAAACTCGGCTTGAAATTATGCATTTGCAGGACAGCGACAAACAATTGCAATTTTAGCATAGATAACTTCAAAATCAGGCAAAATGAATAAAAAAAGTTTTAGCTTAGTTTCTAAGCTTTCAGGAATGACCAAGAACACCAAATTTCGATGACTGGTTCAAATATTAGGGCCGTTTTACTAACAATATTAATCTCAGCCTGTATTATTCTAAACACAGGACAGAGGTAAAAAAATACGATTTTTAGTATCAACTCATCTCAGAATGTAATAAAAATTTTCAGAGTCATACTACAACACATAGACTATAACATATCCAAATTTGGCAGCATTTCACTACAAATCGAGAAAGTTATGGTTTTCAAAGTTTGGATAATTTCAGACAACATATATGAACAAACAAAGACCAACATGCAACGAAATATTCAAAATCAAACCAAATTTTGGCAAAAATCATTTTAGCTTCCTGTAGCATGTAGCTTACCTTTGTTTTGGCAGCGATTTGGCAAAATTTTGCATGCACGGTGGAAGCTTTGGAGCTGGAATAGATGCTTGAGATCTGAAAAGAAGATTATACAAGCGTGCAAAGCCAAAAGTGTCAAAAAGACAACTACAATAAAGCAAAAATCAGAAATTATGTGGATTGAGGGATTAGAGAAAATGGAGATTACCTTCTCTTAGGTTTTTATCTTGAATATATTCTGAATTTCACCAAAATATGTTTATAATTGAATTACAAAAAAGAGGCAGCCATGGATTTATGTTTCAGATGTTTTGAGAAGAAGCGATATACTAATTAGAGAAAAAGAACATATTTTTTATCCAGATGTTTCTCGTTAGGACTAATGGGTATGGGTTTGGTAACTAGGCCCATTTATTTACTCAGTGAAATTTTAGATTTTTTTTTTACTAATTTTAACATAACTTTTGCATTTTAATTCCAATTTTAGTGAAACGAATTGCGTTTCACTCGTTTTGATGAATAGCATAATAAAATGTTTTAGCATTTTTAAAACATTAAAACATCCTTTCCAATCATTATTGTGCCCTAAAAATATTTATTCTAACTTATTTCTTTTTATTTTACAATATAAAGAGTATTATTGGATTGAAATTCCCATACCATAAATTTTTATCTCAAAAATTACTTAACATCATTTATTATCCAACCTAATCTTAATTTAAATTTTTTTCCTAAGCTTATTTCCATTCAACTTAAATTTATTTCAAGCCAACATTTGTTGAAATAAATCCTACACGAGATAATTTTAACTCACATCAAAATTAATTCCTCAAATATTGCTTATATAGAATAAACAATATAAATCATCTTTACACTTCTTACTTTATTCATTAAACTCAATATTAAATTATAATTTTCATCACAATTTAATATCGTCGGTAATCTCCAAAAATTTGGGTTGTTACAGACTTCCCCTCTTAATAAAATTGCGCCCTCGCAATTTCTAAAGAAAGACTGTATTCAACATGTTAATCTCATCAATCAAATGAAAGCAAGAAAAGCACGATACTGAAATTCCTTGTCTCTTGTATGAGACAAAGGTAAGAAGAAGGAAGTTGCTTGAAAATTTTGTAAATTTTCCCGAACATCTATATAGTGATAAGAAAATTCTAGAAATTTTCCAAGAGAGAACTCAAAATTTTGAAGGCACTTCACCTTCGAACAAGAATGCAACGGTAAAAATAACTTGCAAAATCAATTAAAGGAGAAAGACTCTCAAGACTTCTTGAATTAATTTGAGATGTAACTCAACTTAATCCTAAAATCAAGTTATCAAAGAAATCATCAACCCACTTTTCTGTATTTCATAACGGAAAACCCACATCGATGAGAGAACGAACATCAAAATGGATAAGAAAGTCCAAATCTTCATGAACCCACCAACCTCAATGACCGCAATTATGTGAATCATTAGAATATTGCACTAAGGCAATTGGAACACAGGGAATTACGATACCTTAAGAAGATGGATATAGATTCAAAAATTCTCATTGTTTCAAAATTTTATCACTTAGAAAACAATATCTGAATTCCTCTTTGCAAGAAAACTCTTAAACTTCTAAATAAAGCTTCTTAATACAGTGAATTTAAACTTATATTCTCTTAATTCATCAAAATAAATTTCTCAAACAATTCTTTTATTCCATCCCAAAATAAAGTTTGAAATATATTCTAATTTCTAAAGTTATTACAAAGTCGTTCAAATAAACCTTTGGGTTCATTTCTCTAAAATATAAAATTTTCCACTTCATTCTTATAAATTTTACTATCATGTCTAATGGTCTCGTTTTAGCGTCTAGAAAATTCCTATCAATAACGATGGTCAGTCGTATCGACCGGAATTTTTAAACACTCGATGGATGACCCAACTTGAAGAAAAAAAACATTTTCTATAAAAGTAATTCTTTTATATAGTTCTCAATTCATTTCATGTCTTAAAATAAATTTTCAATTCTCTTTAGATTGTTCTTTATTTGTTAGAGGATCATAAAACTCAATTTATGTTCATCCTAGAAACCAGAACCATGAAAGAAGTCATCGAGATATTCATTGAATACTCGATTCAAAGATTAATAGAACAAACTAAGATGTTCATCATTACTCCAAGTATAACGAACAATTAAAGAGGAATTCTTGAGTGAAAGATAAGGTAAAGACTATAATATCACCCAAGATTTGTAGTCTAAGAAATTAATCAAAAGGTCGAGCTAGAAAAATGGCCTAACGCCTCACACATATCAAAACCTATGAGTGATAAAGTATAAGTCATGTGTCGACTTCGAAAGAAAACAAAGGACCCAAAACAAGAATCATGGCTTCAAGAGAAGTATAACAACAAATATGTCCACAAATGGATATCCAAGCTAAGCATCTCAAAGAAGCATGGATGGCTCAAACGGATAAGGTCAAATGATTATCTCACTTCCCTATAGTGGACTTTCTCGTGGAAGAAAGACAGAAAGGCTTAAAAGACGGGAGTGAGAGCAAAATAACCTTTGATTTCCTATTAGGCGACAAACCCAAATGGACTTAACTAACAAGGTCATCAATATAAGAATTCGAGATATGTCATCACTATCTCAATATTTAAGAGTAAGCTCAAGAATCCTCGAAATCAAAATCAACATTCAAAAAAATAGAAGAACAAATCAAAGTAATTAGGATATCCAAACGTAGTATCCTACAAATCATCAAATGTTACTTGACAAAATAAAAGCCACTCAACACAAACATGGAGAATTCGAGAAAAATCTAGTTAGAAAATTTCCATGTTAATTTGCATGAAAGGATGGATCACAAGGGCTAAATCCCATGATTCTAAATTATTAAATCAAATATTGCGGATTCTCTTAATAGACTTCGCAATTCCCAAAAAATTTCTCGAGACGGAACATCAAAGATCATTCATAACTTCCTTGTTATGAATGAGTGAAAGAACTCAAATGGAATAATTCCAAAAAATTATTCTTAAGATAAGATATCATCTAATTAATTTGGAATACTACGGAATACATATATTGCTAGACATATCCCAAATTAACTACTCAACTAATCAAAGAAGGATAAAACCTTAAAGATAAAGGGTTAGTAGCACTCGTGCTATATTTGGATGTATCACTATACATGTTTCTGTTCTTTGTTTATTGTATTTTGTTCTGAAAGCCCGCTTTGATACCAAACTGTAACGCCCCACCCCGAGACCCATATTAACAAGGAGAATCACATAGTAATTCTGTCTGTAATACAGAGAATAAGGCTGGTTAAGGGCGACCAACTATAACCTTGTTTTAACTATCTATTGAACATGTCAATAAATGCTATCTTTTTTTTTCCGCTCGAATGGATCGACATATTCAATAAATAATCGATACAAAGCTATAGATGGCTATGGATATATTAGAACAAAACATCATAACTAAACAAATAGCTCATCACAGAACAGTAACAGATATACATATACAATGATACATCTCAATACGATACAAGTACTACAATGAAGTGGTATGATGACCACTTAATATACAAGAGGGAAAGAATAAACTGGAAGAGATCTCGTAAGAATACTAACAACCCTAAGGAGAAGACCCAATCTCATAAGAAAGCATCATGAACTGCAACATCCAAAAGAGAATCTAATACCTGTAACAAGTTCGGACTGACCCGAGTGAAAACCACACTGGTCAAGCAGGCTAGAACTTATCATTCGTAAAGGTGATGATAAGTAGAGATAAGGGGAAAACCATTCCATCGTTACCAATGGAATGATATAAGTCATCAAGTTATCTGTAGGATGATACATCATTGGTTCATGATGATTGCGTAGAGGAATACAATATGTATATTAGATATAAATGTTCATCTAATTATATATATAACCGAATGAAATGGGTGAGGATATGGACCATAAAGTAAATCTTCATAAGATAATTAAAACTTTAAGAATCCATCATAAATAAAACTCATCTAATAGAAACTTCTTAATTATTATACCTCATCTCATCGGTATAAATATAAATACATCTCAAATCCATCATTAAACTCATTATAAAGAATCTCCATAATCATTTATACCTCATCTCATCAGTATAAATATAAATATATCTTAAATCTATTATCAAAGCTCATCATAAAAGCATTACAATAATTTATACCTCATCTCATTGGTATAAATATATAATGTCTCACATCCATCTTTATAGAGCCCGGAAAGAATCAAAAACATCATATTCGAAATCACAAATAATACCATGTATGTCAATAAGCCTATTTCTTACGTAAGGCTATAATAAAGCATCATCATCAAAAAGTGAAATCGAAACACCTAAAACCTCATGTAAAACAACATGTGCATTTACATCTTGACTAGTACTACCATCATTTGTACCATTCACCGTGATGACTTGGGGTCACATAACATCATGATCATCTTAATTGACTATAGTCGGAAACATCTTGATGACACCCAGTCACCAAAAAACCCGAGTAATAACATCATGATGATTGGATTCGAGTAATAACATCACGAACGTCGTGATGACTCCAATCGAGTACTCGGTCTGTAGTACTAGTAACATCGTGAATGTGTCTCAACTTCTCAAGTGGGAACCCAATAGGCGTCAACGTACGTCCCATACCATACGTTCACACCTATTGGTTTACTAATCGTTAGTCGATGCCACATTAGAAAACCATCATAAAACATCATCAAATAAACATTGCCTCATCTCATCGGCGAGTGTAAGATACCTAACTCGTCTTATCTCTTACTTGGACAAGTTTTAAGTGACATCGAGACCTGTCTCATTTCATCGACAAGTAAAAGTTCATCAAAAATATCAAAATCATCATCAATCCATCATAACAACTTGCCTCATCTCCTTGGTAAGTAAAAGAACATCGTGATGCTTATTTCTAACCATAGTTGCAAATTAAAACTTAACATCAATATTGTCTCATTCCATCGGCCATCACAAAATGCATCTAGATTGGTTCGTCGTCGAATGTACTCCAAGAGTAATTCTCAAACCAATAATCTTCCCCAAAATTGGGTAACTTCTAAATCAACTCAAAATAACACTTCAAATTGGTTTCGATCGTACAAATTCGATATTATGCGATAAAGCAAAAATACATGTCCCGTACCACGTATTTTTTTTACTAAATTGTTTATTTCTCATTCTTATACGTCGAAACTCATAAACATAGGCTAAAATATATTTAAAATAATTTTTTATAGAAAATAGAATTCTTAAACAATCTAGAAACCATTTAAAAAACTTTGTACAGAAAAATCCACGATTTTAAAGAGAACTTCTATTATAAAAACACTTTAAAATAATTAATAATTGATTAAAAAAATCTCTTAAAAATGCTACAAAATAATTATTTCATAAACAATGATTTATTTTTATTTAAGAAATTTTCAAGAATTTATTTGAAATTAAAATCATTTTAAACCATCAAAATACTCACATGTCGGTATTAACCGTTATTTAAATTTAAATGGAATTTAAATAAAACTTAAATCTCAAACGTCTTCAAATATAAGATAATATACTCATGGAGATCATTTCCATCTAATAACATCAAGTTTTATAAAAAAAGAATGCGACTGAAATCATCGAAATCGTCAGAATATCATCAAACACGGAAATTAAACACTACGTATATTTCGGTCCTGCTGTAAAGAATATATATTTTCACATAGAAAACTACAAAATCTGAGAATAATTATAAAACAAAAGTTGTAGCCTAAATCCTTAGGTTTCTAGAATTTTAAAATTTTCTAAATTATGATTCATAACAAGAAAGTTATGATCAAATTACTAAAAACATCAAACTCAGCTTGAACTTATGCATTTGCAGGACAGCGACAAACAATTGCTATTTTAGCATAGATAACTTCGAAATCAGGCAAAATGAATAAAATGAAATTTGTAGCTTAGTATCTATGATTTCCGGAATGACCAAGCATCAAATTTCAATTATCGGTTCAAATATTATGGCCGTTTTACTAGCAATCTTAATCTCAGCCTGTATTATTCTAAACAAAGGACAGAGGTAAAAAAATACGATTTTTAATATCAAATCAACTCATAATTGAACAAAAATTTGCAAAATCATACTACAGCACATAGAATATAACATATCCAAATTTGGTAGCATTTTGCTACAAATCGAGCAAGTTATGGTTTTTCAAAAATTGGATAATTTCAGACAACATATAGGAGTAAACAAAGACCAACATGCAACGAAATATTCAAAATCAAACTAAATTTTGGCAAAAATTATTTTATCTTTCTATAGCATGTTGCTTACCTTTGTTTTGGCGGCAATTTAGCAAAATTTTGCATGCAGGGTGGAAGCTTTGGAGCTGGAATAGATGCTAGAGATCTGAAAAGAAGATTATACAAGCATGCAAAGCCAAAAGTGTCAAAAAGACAATTACAATAAAGCAAAAATCAAAAATTAGGTGGATAAAGGGATTAGAGAAAATGGAGTTTACCTTCTCTCAGGTTTTTATCTTGAATATATTCTGATTTCACCAAAAATATGTTTATAATTGAATTACAAAAAAGAGGCAGCCATGGATTTATGTTTCAGAAGTTTTGAGAAGAAGCTGTATACTAATTAGAGAAAAAGAACGTATCTTTTTCTCCAGATGTTTCTCGTTAGGACTAATGGGTATGGATTAGGTAATTAGGCTTATTTATTTACTTAGTGAAATTTTAGATTTTTGTTTTACTAATTTTAACATAACTTTTGCATTTTAATTCTAATTTGAGTGGAACGAATTGCATTTTACTCGTTTTGACGAATAACATAATAAAATATTTTAACATTTTTAAAACCATAAAAAATCATTTCCAATCATTATTATGCCCTAAAAATATTTATTCTAACTCATTTCTTTTATTTTACAATATAAAGAGTATTATTGGAATAAAATTCCCATACCATAAATTTTTATCTCAAAAATTACTTGACATCATTTATTATCCACCCAAGTCTTAATTAAATTTTTTCCTAAGCTTATTTCCATTCAACTTATATTTATTTCAAGCCAACATTTATTGAAATAAATCCTACACGAGATAATTTTAACTCACATTAAAATTAATTCCTCAAATATTGCTTATGTAGAATAAACAATATAAATCATCTTAACACTTCTTACTTTATTCATCAAACTCGATATTACATTATAATTTTCATCATAATTTAATATCATCGGTAATGTCTAAAAATTCAGGTTGTTACAGTATAGGATTGTTTTCTAACGACCAAGGCAAAGCAGTGGTGAACTGAAGTGAAAATGGCTTTAAAATAATCAAAACTCAAAATTTGGAATTCTGAAACAATTGCATACATCGATGGACTGGTGACCTTGATCGGTGCACTAGTGCACGTTTGTTTTTGCCACATAGAACCTTGGCCAAATATCCCAAATTAAATATATAATATATAACTCCTATATTCTTGAAGGTAATTTGAGACATAACGAGATGGGTAACGGTGTTATGAAATCATGGGATGTATGGAGCATGATTTTGATATGAAACCAATAGATGTATGTAATGAGATGATATTATGAAATGAATGGATATTAAATGGTTTTCTTGTTGTGTAAAGAAAATGTAAATATACATACATATGTGTTACGAAATGATGTTATGATGCTAGGATGAATGTGGATGGGAACGAGTCTGGGACACAGGATAGATGCCCCAAAATATGTGCGCGATGCAAATGCAATCAAATGACACTTAGTATGTGGTCTAGGCTTAACGATTTTGCATCCCTGCAGTGCTTCGATTGACTGGTCGAAGCGAGTGGAATGTAAGCAACCTTATAGGCAACGGGCAGTCTATGGCATGAGTTCAACTAGGTAGCATGAGGAAGACATGCAACCATGTAGGCTATGTGTGACCCAAGGCATGAGTCCTATATGATGTATTAAGAGATAGGCAATAGGAAACTCTTTAGGCATGGCGCCCACACCAGATCATGAGTACTTACAGATGCGATATGATTAGATATGTACGACATTTGGGTATGGCATGATGACAGAATGTATGGTGGCCGAATGATAGACTCATATAATGTTATTGTATTAATCTTGTAGTATATATAAAATAGAGTGTAGTTCACTCACCAAACTAATGTCTGACCCACTCCTACTTTATTTTTATACATGTATCCAGGTTGATGGAGTTTAGTGATGAGGTGGTATTAGAAAAGGAGATTTATCCATGCATTGTACGGACAGAGTAATTTAGTACTGTATTTGGAATTGATTATGTGTCTATGGGATTGGGTTGTTTCTTTATTTCTCAAACATTTTTATTTGACAGTTTTAGACATGTTATGGTGATGTGAATACGATATTGATTATGTATTATATTTCATTTATTTCTTATGAGGCTTTGAGAATAGGTTGTGTTAGTTAGAATTTATATTTAGTATTTGATATCCATCTATATATGTCTTAGTTGCTTATATTGAATCTTTCTCCCAACGACTCATCATTTTAGTTCCCAGGTGTTTATGTCGGTTTAGACATCATACCTACAATTAAAAAGATGAGTTGTTACACCCAGATGAGTAAGCTTCTCTATAGTCTAAATTAGTGGCATCACTATCATGAGAATGAGGGCTTGTTCACCCTGCCGTCTTGGTTCAAATACTATTATCATCCCGTGCCCTTATGGATGTAAGCCAACCACCCTTGCCAGTATCAATCCTGAAGGAATCCAGTTCCAAACCCATGACGTTTACACGAACTGCTAGATTGACTTCGAGAAAGTCTAAGGTCAAACCAACACAAAAATAGAAGATTAGGATAATGGTTCTTTGCTTGTCATAATAGCTATTGAAGATTTTCCTTTTCTTTACAAGCTTATGTGCAGAAGGAGCCCTACCTTTCCCAAACGAACACCTGGTAGCTTGCAGTCCGAGTTGTCATAAATTCTCATCCATTCCCAAATGGGGAAACTCTCTTAATTCTATAGGAATTTTCTGCAAGTTTCTCAACATTTCTGCAAAGTATTCTCCTAACGCATCTCTCACCAAACCTTAAGAGGAAACCAAATAAAAGGGTTAGTGTTCAATACAAAGTTTCCTAGAAAAGAATAAATAAAAACAAGTAGACAAGATAACTCACATCCCAAGTGACATTGATAGAAATTTTGGAAGGCATCTCCGATGAAGAAATACTCTTTCTTGAACATGTACTTTGAGTATGGATACTCTATCAGTTTGAATTTGATTCCCACTTCAGGATTGATGAAAATATGCTTTGCTTTTAACTGCATATAAGAATCTGATATGCCAATGGGTAGGAGGAACCTGAAACTCTTTCATGAAGATGGCGTGGAGGCTAGTTAGGATGTCATAACCATTATGGTGAAGCTAGAAATGAGCAGTTTTTAGGTACATAAGGAAACCCTTAATCCATAGAGATAGAGTAGTCGAGGCCCTAGCCAAGCAGTGGTACTTCGAATAGGCCATTTATCCTTCTAGTGGAGCATGAGCTCGTTGTTTGGAAGTAGGAAAGAGCATATTGTGCTGGGGAAGACCATATACATGTACTAGAGAGCGAGCAGAGATAGGCTAACAAGTACGATACCCAAACAATGTGGGATCCGGAGGAGCAAAAATAGGAGCTCAGTCTCCAAAAGCACTCGATAAGCGAGTTTTACGGCGACTCGACATACCTGTCTAATATGAAAGCCAATTTCATGCATTATTATGGTGTGTGTTTGTGTGTGCATGAGCAATGAGAATGTAGTAATTATTAAGTGTTGCTAACTTGAAATCCATATTCGATGGAATTTAGCTGTTGAATAGTGTAGTGTAGCCTATGACCTAACTAACTCACACAAATTCCCGGTTTGGCGTCCAAGGTCATATATAATAGTAAACCCTTACAAGCATCTAAACATCGCGCTCGGTATAATTAAGTGATAGCCATTCATTCACTAAATCAATCTTCTCCTAGATTCTAGTTAAGCAAAGGGTACCATACTAAATCCACGTATTCAGCCAAAAGCCAACTCATATTTCCCACCTAATCATCCCTATCTAGGTCCATTACATCCAATAATCGATAATGGTTAAATCATGCTCCGAACGGTTACAAATTAATGATACCCAATCTCAATCGATTCATAGGTGCATGGAATCCATGATTTGGCATTATCAGCTTAAATTCATTATGTTAATTTCTAGATTCTAGCAAGGACTGAAGACGTTTTAAAAGCCCTAACCCTTTAAAAATATGCCAAACTAAACAGAATCATTGCTAGTAGAATATATGAGTCCTAGAAGTAATTGTATTAAAATAAAGAAATTATCTTAGTAAATTACAAGTGTAGATGGTAGGCGCAATTGTTTGGAAGTACTTGAAAGCGAATCAGGGAAACAGTAGATTGGGGGAGCCAAAGAGACATGGTTTCTTTAGGCAGAAGAGAAAGTCAAGTAGGAGCATATGGTTTTGGGTTAGCTTGGCCTTTATATAGACCATCCCACTCTGCTCAGTATCGGACAGTGAAGACCTGAACAGGAGACAATGTTGACCCCTAATAATGAATGTCATACCGCTGAGACTACGAACAAAGGTTCATGCCGAGACGAGGGAGATGGTGAGCCGAAACATGCAAGGATCCATGAAATAGTGTTAAATAAAACCCCATCCATATACTATGAAGTGATCGTTAGGGGCAAGTGTTAGGGGCTATCATTCCCCAAAAGTAGTAAGGCAAAATTAAGCAAGCTAAAAGGTTGAGGGAAAAACATTAGCTTGGCCAGTTGGAAGAACATTTGCTCGGTTTGGTAGTGAAATTACCAAATAATGAATTCATTTTTGGTAGGCACATTATCGAATACAAGCCCTTGTTCGACATATGGAGCACTGATCAAGAATTCTTGCCCGATAGGGAAGCTACTGGACAAGAATTCATGTCCGTTCTAGAATAAAACAACCGAATAAGTGTTGAATATGTGAGTATATGATTTTTGTTTAATGCCAATAAAAATATATATATATATATATATATATATATATTCATTTAAATGTATTTGTTAATGTACTATTTTGTGTTTCACATAATTAAATTGCAGAATAAAATAAATAACACAGTATTTAAATTCAAACAGATATTTTATTCAAACAAATATTTATTACAATTTTGAATAGTACAAATTCAAGCTCTCACCATATATATACAGTTTCAATTACAATAAATTTTTTATTACATCACAATTTATCATTTACAAATGCACCTCACTACAACTCACTCATTCAATCGTATTTCATCTTCAACTTCACTCCAGATTGAATCTAGCATCTGAGAAATCTGCAAAAATGCACATTAACATGGTAAAATTGAAAATAAAATATTTTTGCAGTATAAAATAAAATGTGATTTTGGAAATTTTATTTGCCTCAGTCATTTGGGATTTTCGTCATCATTTAAATTTGAATTCATCATACACGAACAACTTGTGACATGCACAGTGTATCACAGTACATGCCACAAGGTCGTGCACACCAATATATACACTTGATAAAATTACAGGGACAGGTAAGTACAGGTCAAACCCAAATGAAAAGCTGGGTTCAACTCAAGTGCAACGCAAATAAAGTCACAACACGAGAACAAGGACAAACCCGAGCTGCAAGTTGGATTCAACACATGTGCAAATTCAAGAAAATGATCAAAACTATTAAAACAAGCATCGACCAAAAAGTTCAGTAATGTACACATGTCTGGACCAAATTCCACCAAGTGAATATGATAAAACTGTAGACAAATGTACAGAATGAAGACAACTACAGTGTTACAAGCACCAAACCAGACTCAATGAAACAACCCTGCAACACTGCAGACGCAAGCATATTCGAGTCATGGTGCATCTAATCAAACCAGTGTGCAGTGACAATATTCCTGAAATCAAGCTACAATGACGACTGGGCAGCAAACAGTGAATCAAGATACAAGACCGAGTCGGCATATATGCAACATGAACAAATGATCAGTGGACAATGCATGTAGGCTTGAACAAGACTCGAGTGCTGCCAGAACTCAAAACCAAGCAGTGAACATGCAAACAACATTAAGTACAAACCAAGTGCACAGCAGAGCAATTGAAGAAAATGCATATCAGACTGCAACTACCAGAGACCATCACACATGTATACATATATCCTGAGGCAATATGGAAGCAGTGCATATATGTACACAGTGACAACAGAACAGGTCGAAATCAATCCATGAACAAGACTCAAGGAAATGAACTGGTCAGAATAAAGACAGTGCAACAATGGTGAACAAAACATAAACGAGGCATGTACAAGCAACTTACCAAAATACAATACAATGAAACTGGACCAGTAAGCAGTGCCAAAAGAACAGGTACAACTTGCAGTGCAGACTCAAATATTATGTACCAGAATTAAAGCAACATGTACATAATACCCACAGCAAACAACATGTGTACAGCAAGTTTATATGGATATGAAAGTAGTGCAAGATCAAATGTCACTAAACAAACAAACCATAGAACTATAATCAGATGAACCGGAACAATACGTCAAAGACACAAATGACATGCAAATATCACAAAGGCACAAAGGCACAGACCAACAGGAAATATGCAACTCAATGCACCAGCAAATTTAACTTGTCCAACCAAACAAAATGAAACTGCAATAAACCCATTTTTTATGATAACTGGAAACAAAAGCTAACACATACATATATGATCACACATGTATGCAATGTACAGCAAAGACCAGCGAATCTCAAGACTCGATCAAGGCTACAATGTGCACAGATATGCAAACAAAGTATGCAGCGATAACACAAGAATAGATCCAACAATACATGCTTACACACATACAATTGTATATATGCACATATATGAATTCACACAGTGTATAAGGCCGAAGTCAAAAAGAAAGACAAGTAAATATCGAACAAGTTCAGTCTAACACAAATGATCAAAGCCGAGACTTGAAGCAATATAAAGGCAGTTCAGTAATCAAGTGAACACAAACACAGTCAATGGTGTACATAGAGTTCATCGATACAACTACTTATCATAGAACATCAGAAGACGATGCCAAAAAGAGGAAAGAACAGACATGCCAAAGTCCAGGAGTTATTTCAAATAAACAAAGTCAAACAAATCCATGTCAAAACTAGGTACAAGCTAAAGAAAGAAAGCTTGCATCAGGAATTTCAAGTTTAACAAGTTAATGCCGAAGTCACAGTGAAATTAACATCATCAAATCAAGTCAGTGTCGAAGTTGAACAAATCAGCAAATTCACAAAGCCATGACAAACAAGTAAATAAAATATACGAAGTGAACCAAGTCAGAATTCAACACCGTGGTGGCCATGAAAAGCCAGAAGTAATCAAATATACGAAGTGTCAAAATTGAAGAAGTGTCAAAATTGAAGAAGTCAGAGAAATAATCAACATTCAAGCAACATCGAGAGGCCGAGATGAATTCAAACAAAAATATTCAATGAATTCGTATAAAATATACGAACGAAATACAAGGGTTCAAATCCAATATAAACCCATTCATCATCAGCCGAGAAATTATTCGAGTTCCAGCAATATCATAGCGCATAAATCAATTAGGAACTCGAATCAAAGTCGAGGGTAATATAAATCTAAAAGGGGACAAACATACCAAATTCAAAGCATCATTCACCTCGATGGAATTGAAGCAGCCGAGTGCAACTCGAGGAGACGATCGATTGCCGAAGCAAATCAGAAGAACGACCATTGTAATCGATCAATAAAAGTCGACTTCTTCGATTCAGCAAAGCCTAGTTTTCGCACAGAAGAAAGAAAAGCAAGAAGCCATTTTCACAAACGAAGAAAGAACAGGCCGAACAAATAAAAGAGAAAAGTAGACTAATTTTAGTGTTTTGGGCCGACTCTATAATATTTAGGCTTTAATATTTAAAATTAGGGTTTTGTTTTAAATTGTTTTTAAATTTGTATTTTCTCCTTTAAACAATTGTAATTTCTAGTCGTGTGACTAGGAGACAAACTACGTGGCACAGTTTGAGAATTCGTAACTCAGTGGCTGAGTTGTGGCAGGGTTTTGAGCGTAGAGTTAAGGCTAGTCGATAGCGGGTGTCGCGAGTTTACGTGTGTAAGCGTCTGACGGCTTAATTTCTAGTTGAAACCTTGGGGGAAGCACGTAGGCAGGGTTTTGCCGAAGCTGGGTAAATTTTGTGTCGTTCTATTTCTGCATTTATTATTCTGCTATTATCTATGCTGCTATTCTGATATATCTGTGTTGAAATAATTTTGTATAAACTTCCGAAATAATTTTTTATAATTAATAGCATCACCCTATTTACCCCTCCTCCTCTAGGGTGAAATCGATCCTACAATAAGGAGGGGTGGCCCATGCCAAACAAAGGGGATGTATAAGGGATTTGGCTAAACAGACGTCTACATCCACCCGCTGAACCAACAGCCACTGAACATGACTATTTCGGCTGAACCAAATAAGGAATTTAACGATTTAAATTAGGATATACAAGGAAATATTGGTTTGTATCTGCTATATATGGAAATAATGGAGCCGAGCATGTTATATAGGGAAGTTATTTGATTTACCTAGAAGACCTCATTGCCTCCTCACTCCTATAAATATCCAAGCTTTTAGCTGCCATGAGGATGACTTCTTGGAACCACTAAACTTTGTCGAATAAAAATTGCTGAATAGAGCCCAAGAAATTAAACATTTGATAATAAACCACTGTATTTTGCATCTAAAACTTTGTAAAAGCTGAAATATGAGAATAGGAATAAAAATGAATATTGGATATAGGCCCGTTATGATTGAACCATAATAAATTATGCGTACTCTATATTTCTAGTACTTTCTATTCTCTTCACTACTTAAAATTCGGTAGGAGATGCCTGTCCACTTTTCAAGCAAGCAACACACACACACATGTGTGTATATGCGTAAATCTACGTGTATATACATATGTATATTTACGTATATATGAATATTGCAAGTAATGCTTAAAATTTAAAATAACTTACATATGTAAAGATTATAATTTATAATATATGCATAGATATGTTTGATTTTAAAGTCAACAATTTAAATCAAACTTTTAATTTAGAAAGAAAACAAAAGATGTAGAAATTTACCTAAAACTTTAAATTTAGAAAGAAAGCAAAAGGCTTTGGGTACTGCACAAAAGTCCATACATAACTTTTATTCTTCAGATAATGATACTCAATATAGTGTATCTGTAATAACCCGAAATTTTCGAAGCCGAAAATTTCGGATAGTTATGAAAAAGAAGAAAGAGATAGAAGAAGAAGAAGAAGAGAAACACCAAACATCTCACATTCGCAGTGGATAAAATATAATAAATAATAAATGTCTACAAAAGAATACTATATCTGTTGATTACATTTAATATACATCAGAGTTCCACACATATACAGTCACTGAATAAATACAAGTATCATGTCTCAGATTAACGAATATATAAATATAGCGGAAATACTCTACTCATTACTGCCATCCAGTTTGCCTCCTGAGCTCCAGAATGTCCCTACCTGAAAATCTATAATACTCGGTCTGACCCGAGCATTACACCAAAGTAACACCCGGGTCAGGCTGGAAACCAGCGTGAGTAAACCCAACTAACATGGAATGCAAAAGTTTACAACCCATATAAATCCAGGTAACTTATATCAATTTCCACTTCATAAGTTATTATAGACATCACTTATTCCGCACATCAATTCCTAAGTGCCAGAACTTAGATTTTATGGTCCAATTCACTTAAAATCATTCCAATATACCCTATTGATTCCACGTATCAATTTGTAAAGAATCGAAGTGATTTCGGGTATTAACTAATACCCGACTCCGATCTCTTCGAATTCAATGTTATTAATTTACCTTCCGTTTTCACAAAAATCACATCTATCCTTGATTAAGTTCTCAGATTCATTAACTTATAATCACTCACATTGATTAAAATCCTTGAATTAATCATGCTCATAATTTACTAACCCTCCATAAATTTTGTTAACTAATTAAACAAGTAATTAATCCTCAATTAAGTAATTACCAATAATTACCCCCTTTGATTTATGATATTAAATAATTTTTCTTCGATTGCTTTTATTAGTAAATTCTATTAACTACATTGATTAATTACCTTAATCAATCATTGATTATTCCAAATTATTAATTACTCTAGAATTAATTAACCTTTAATTGATTATATTATATTAATTGTTCACAATCATTAACTACTCATCTTAATTAACTTCTTAGTTTCCACTAACAAACTCACTAAATTATCTTGAAGTTAAATTATCATTAACTGTTAAAACAACACCTTTATTTAAAATATCGATTTAAGTGAAATAATAGAAAAAATTATTTATGTTATCTTTAACACCTGAAACATAAGCAATTATACCTGAGGAAAACCAAGCATTACTCAACAATAGCCGAGTGTCCTCAGCTCTTCTGACATTTTTTTTTAACTTTACATTTGTATGTACAATTTCAGCTTATGTTACAAGTATATCCAATGACATTTTTTTTTTAACTTTACATTTGTATGTACAATTTCAGCTTATGTTACAAGTATATCCAAATTACTTAATTCTTGCTTTTATTTATATTTGTATTTTATATTTTGACTATCAAGATTTGAATTATATTCAATATGGTGTACTTATATTTAATACCCATCTTTTCTGTGGTCTTATACCGCATCCTCGATTAATTCTTCTATGTGAAAATACTTCTTTAAAGTAATTTACTTAGTATATTCAACCAACATGAAAAGAAACCCATCAAATTGTTTATCAAATCGAAGATAAAAATCTAACAAGTAAGGTATTTTCTTAGAAACAAACATGTTCAGTTCGGGCAGAAATTTAACCCGAGCTTGCACCTCAAATTAATATATATAGATGGCCGAATTTTAAAAAGTGATACAAATGAAAGTTATAGGCCTTTCTGTTATCTTTCCAGAATGACCAAGAACATCGAATTTGGATCAACGATTCAAAAGTTATGACCATTTTACTAAGAACATTAAGCTTAGCATGAACTTATGCATTTGCACGATAGCGACCAACAATTGCAATTTTAGCATAGAAATCATTGAAATCAGGCAAAATGAATAAAGCAAAAGTTGTAGCTTAGTTTCTAAGTTTTCCGTAACATTAAAAATTACCAAATTCTGATAAGAATTGTAAAAGTTATGGATAAAATAATTCTGAGATTTGAATTTCACAACTTCTGTCATTTTGTCTCGGGACAGCGATAAACAATTATAATTTTGGCCAAGATAACATCGAAATATTGGAAAACTCAAAACTTAAAAGTTTTAGAACAAAGTTTAAGCTTATTGGAACATCTAAATTTATCGAAATCGGTTGAGGAACGAAGAAGTTATGGCCAATTTAGTTTCAGCCTTAAGCACAGAGCTAATATTGGTTTTGCTCTCGGGATTACAGTAGAAAAATTCAATTTTTACATAGCTAGCATCCAAATTACAGAAAATACAAAACATCAAAGTTGTATAACATGAAATATACTTTCCAGAAAATCCAGGAAATCGAAATTTCATTAAGAATTGAGAAAGTTATGGTCAAATTACTAAGCTGCGTTTTTGATAGAACCGAGCCACTTTTACTTACAACTATCATCTCTTCAAGAATAACATGAATACTATAAATTTAAATAGTTTTTCTCACCTTAAACTTGTGTATTTGACTTGACTCTTTTTCCTTATCTTTCTCCAAGCCTTTTCGCTTTATCTTACTTTTGTTTTTGCTTTGTGAAAAAAAAGAAAAATAAGTGAATATTTCCACCCTTTATATAGAAATTTTCAAGGCTAGTTTGGTAATTTTAGTTTTGGACACTTGTCTACTTCTCTTTGCACAAGTTTTAGAATGTTGACACATGTCTACTTAGGTGTCTTAAGATGTTTCTACATATGGACACCTAATGGGCTTATGTGTCACTATTTTATTTAATCTTGTGACACATGTCCTTCATTTTTTTATGCAAGCCTTATTTCATGACACATACCTTATTTAGTAATCATTTAAGGTGTTCTAGAAGTGTACACCAAAGTGACATATGTGTCATAATTCTATTTCATCTTAAGATAGATGTATGGTCCATATTATGCCACTTGTCTTCACCATGTCATGCCACTTATCCTATACTTATAAATGTATACATACGTATACCTTTTGTATTATTTAAAAGCATACATAAATATAAATAAAATAGGGATGGTGTAGATAATATATTTTTCAAACCGAACAAATCACCTTTAAATTAAATTTCAACCATTCTATTATCTTCAGTATCATCATTATAAGTTTTATAAACCTTCAAATTATTTTAAACAGGCTTAGAAATTTTAAATTCAACAATTTACCCAATTTCAATTATTAAATACTATATTTACACTATATAATTCAATGATTAAATTTTCAAGTAAATACTTAGATCTCAAATTCATGTTAAAATTAACTTTTAAATATTTAAAATCAATTCAATTATTCCATTCTACATTGTTAAAAATTCTGGGTTGTCACATTCCTCTCCCCTTAAAAGAATTTCGTCCCCGAAATTACTAGTTAGGAAGAATGGACTAATACCCGTTTACCTTTTCTCCAAAATTCCCAATTCAACACTCTACCAACTATCTTTTATTAAAATCCCACTATCACCTTAACTAATTTCCTAAAACCTTCTATAGTTTCAAACAACACCCCTTTGCTCAATCATCTAAATTTCAATTTTAAATCAAATTTTAAATTATCAAAATTTTCTCAAAATTTTTCTGACTCTCTAAATTTCCGACAATTTTTGCCAGCATCTCCTTTGCGCGGCTAGCTCGGTACAACTGCAAAAGGCCTCTACGGGCTTTCAAATTCCAAAAGAAAACAAAACGCCAAGTGGCTAGATCAAAAACCCAGTCCAATTTCATACAGAAATTTAAATACATACCTTTTTGTCGGGCAATTCACATTTATCTTCTGGAATCAAATCCAATTTCTTTTCCCTTTAATACCTGCATATCTTACTTAGCAACAATATTCAATCGCAACCTTTCAAATCATTTTATACAACTCTTTACAGAAGTTTTCACCTCTACTTCTATGCAAATTAGTTTTTTCCGTTTTCATACAAATTCAATTTATTTTCAATTTTGAATATTGGATTTTAACTTCCATTTATAACTGATTCATATTAGTTTCATCTACTAATTTATTTTAATTTCCAATTTGTGATCGTTTCGTCGCTAACAAAAAATTTTCAAAAATCTCCAAAAATTTTCTAACTCCCAAAATTTTCGGAAAATTTTGGCGGAGTCTCCTTTGTACGGAGGAGCTTTTGCAATTTGACAATAGATATAAATATGTATACATCGACCCACACGGTCGGAAAAAGCAAAAACAGTTCATATTTCCTATTTTTATTGCGTACGCGTACCTTTATTTAGCATTTTAAGCTAGCGGCTTATAAATTTTAGCAATTAGCGCAATCCAAACCAACCAAACAGTCTTCAAGTACCTGTACTATTTCAATTTAAATATGTAAGTGCCACATACAGAAATTCTATTAGCATTTCACTTACTTTTAAAGTCTAAACACAAGCATTTCAAAAGCAACAAACACCAAACGCTCACCATAAGCGATTTAAATAATTTAAAGTTAATCCAATTGCTTCCAACCTAATTTATATGCCATTACATTCAATTTTAATGGTTTACAATGCAATTATTTACATTCAATTCATTTGTAAGCAAAACAAACTCCTATTCATATCAATTGATTCAAAAAGCAATTATATTTGCCTCCACTAATTCATAGAATTTAATTAAATCTCGTTTACGTTAAACGACAACCATTTCTACGCGATTTGATAATATCCACGTGAATAAATAATTACTTAAGTTTTATAACCGATTAAAATTGATTCCAACTCAATTTTATTTAATTCAATTCCTTTTAAATTTATTCACAATCATTTTATTTAGCTCGACACATTCCATGCTTGTGTACTACTAACCATTCCCAAATTAATTTAACCGAGCTTTTATTTAATGGCTTTACCCTTATTCGAAGGCAAGCTTCCTTAAATTTAAACTTAAGTTACTTTACTTTAATTTATTCCAACATCAAACTTAAGTTTGCTTCTATTTGATTCTCATTTAATCAAATTCCATTAAACTTAGTTAGCCCACCATTTCATTTTAATTCACCTCCACAATTTATCAAAATAATATCCAAGCTATACTTAACTCATTTATACTTCAAATTAATAGGCCACCGAACTAAAGTTCAGTCTGATAATCCAATTTCAATCACAACCTTGATTTAGTTTTTTTTTTGTTTTTTTTATTCAATCAGACTTCGTCCATTTATTATTTAATTCCATTAACTCATTTTATATTTCACTTTCTTAATTCATTTGCGAATTTATTTTACTTATACAAAGCCATTCTCAATTTACTTCCAACATTCGTTAAATATTATTCATACCACGTTTGTATTTTATTTGTAATTCAAACCATCACTTTTCCAATCCAACTCTATTTTATTTCTACAACATCTCTTCTTATTTAATTCATTATCAAATCCAAGTCGAATTCTATTGACAAATTCGAATTCATTTCCAAACTCCATTATTAATTTACAATCCATTTGTTTAATCGAGTTAAATTTTATTAACATACTTTATCAAATAATTATTTATTAGCTTACTTCCAACTTTTATTACAAAGAAAATTACTTCATTAAATTTTCCTGAGTTCAAAGTTATTTTATAATTCCAGTTTGGAGTTTCCCTTTTATTTTCCCAAAATTTCAACACTTCTATTTTAAAAATTTAGAAATGCTTTTAAACCCACCTCATACTATTAAAATAGCTTTTATAAAAATATTTCTTATAACTTGATGTCTCATCCAGTCCATCCTTGTTCTCACAGAAATTCAGTCATACGTTGAGCAGGCGTAGGACTGAAAATCTATAAGTACTTGGTAAACTCGTTTGCAACATCCAGTGAAAATACTTGGAAAATAATTTTATTGAAAATATAGGAAACGGTTTTTTGAAAATAGAGGAAATATCTTTGGTGACAATGCTCTGAAAATCATCACCCCCATCCATGGTCACAGTTACATTCCTGGGTTACGTTGCCGTCACAGCAAAAGTCCATGCAACCGCTGGCTCTCCGCGGCCTCTCGATTACGCCATGGAACCCACACAACAGACCACAGTTACATCCAAGGTTACGTTGCCGTCATAGCAAAAGTCCATGTAACTGCAGGCTCTCAGCGGCCTCTGATTTTCGCTGTCGAAATGAAACCTCTCCACTCCTACATAGGTCGCAGTCTGCCAATATAAAATCAAACACAGACTGTTGGCTCTCAGCGGCACACACGACTTTCGCTATGTTATACCATAGGTCGCAGTTACATCCTGGGTTACGTTGCCATCGCAGCAAAAGTCCATGTAACTGTTGGCTCTCAGCGGCACAAACGACTTACACTATGGTATACTCAACTCATAATCCTCAGGAACTAGTTTTGTCCGGACTCCTCACAAGATCAACTTTAGAACCCCCCTTGGGGCTCAAGGCAGCACCACCCGGTGACACTCCTGAGAAGTTCATTCCAAGGGAGCGCCTTTTTCCCCAGAGCCATCATCAAAACACTTTATACTATACACATATAGTATCTTTTAAATCATACACCTAGTATGAATTTTATCAAAGCTCCTTTACACAAAATCGATTATCCCAAAATCGATAATTCTCAAAATAGGCTTTCCAAATTCCATATAATAATTTTACCCAAAAATCAAAAGCCTTTCCAAATCCAAAGGTTCCCAAAACCCTTTCCAAAATCCTCATAAGATCCTTTATATATATACAGATATATATAATTTTTAAAACTTTGGATCACTTTAAACTCGTATAAAATTCCTTTTATACTTCAAACACTTCCAAAATCTTTTTTCTTCCAACAATAGATTTAACAACGGGAGAATATATAACAAAGATATAACTTTGTTTACCCAAAATCAAATATTCAAATTTGATTACTCTTTCCAATATCAATTTCCTTTCTATTCACATTCACCTAATTTCATTCACTTATTCACATTTGCCTTAATCCCTATTTGGATTATTACCTCAATTCTTATCCCAGTTGGGTATTTAATCAATAACAGTTTGAACTCCGACCAGTTTATATTTAGAAAACAGCTTAAAAATTTTAAAAATAGAGAAGTAGTTGAAAAGTAATTATTATTTTACAAAATATCTACAAAATAGCTGGAAAATAGCTAAGTAGTTATTGAAATCTTAGATAATTGCAAAATAGTTGTAAAATAATAATTAATTCGTAACTTAGTTGGAAAAAAAGTAACTAGTTTAGAAAATAGTTAAAAAATGGTTAAATAGGTCCAAAAATAATTGTAAAACAAGTATAAAATAATCTGGCTTTAAGAAAGAAGGGTTATATACATATTTAATAACTTGGAAAAATAAGTTTGTATTAAAACAATTTATATTGAAAACAATCCAGAGTCAAAACTGTTCACTGCCCCAACATTTCAATTTAAATTTCCACTCCTATTTAAATTGACCCAATTCCGAATTGAATAATCTTCAATTTCCATTGAAATTGATTTAATCCCAATTCAAGTTGAACTGATTCTCAATTTCCTTCCAACTTCAAATCAAATTCCGTTTGATCTTTAAACTTGTACAACTTTAATTACAATTTCTATCATACAATTTCTATTTATTATCAATTACATTCACATTTTGCTTTTAACTCGGAATTGTACATTTTATTTAGCCAATATATTATTCCATAAACATTTAAATCAAGATTCTAGAGTTTAAACAAATTTTCAAGATTTCAATATTACCTTAGAATTCAACTATATCCAAAATTCTTTGGCAAATTCGATTATCCTTTTGAATTTCAAAACCAAACCCAGTTCACAAACAACTCCAATTTGAAACAATTTGGCAACAATTTCTCTTCTAGAAACTCGAAAATGAACATCGATGATGCTGCAGTCATCACCGACGTTATTTTCCAGTGACCGAAAGAGTTCAATGCTTTTATCTCTTTAAAACATTTCCAAATATTTTTAATTTCAAATCTCCTAGATTTCAAATCCAACACAAATTTGTTTTTTCTGAAATAATACTATTAGTTTTCCAAAACCTTTGGAAACCACTTACAAATCCAAAGGAATTTTAAATTTTCCCAAAAATTCCAAATTCCCAATCCATCCAATTCATATTTAAACATTGCTCTGGAATTTTCATCATACTTTATTTCCAAATATTCTCTGGAATTCTATTTCAAATTATAATCTCACTTATTATGAAGTTTATTTCAATTTATAAACTACATTCACAATCTATAATTCAAATTCCATTTTGTCATATAAGTTTATTCTTCAACTTTGGTTATAAGTTTCAATTTGGTCGTATTTTATATTACTTCTTAACTTAATTCCAATAACTTAACAACCAATCACCTAAATATTCATTAGAAGGGAATATTGCTTTATATATAAAATATATCCTTATGCAAATTCATTTAAAATCTTCATAAGAAAATAACAAGTACACCCTCATATATATACTCAACTCATTCTAGAGTACTACGGACTCTATTCAATGAGTAATCCCCACCAGAGCCAAGGTTCTCGCTTAACCTTGAGCTCTGATACCAAATGTAACGACCTGAAATTTTCGAAGCCGAAAATTCCAGATAGTTATGAAAAAAGAAGAAAGAGATAGAAGAAGAAGAAGAGAAATACCAAACATCTCACATTCGCAGCGGATAAAATATAATAAATAATAAATGTCTACAAAAGAATACTATATCTGTTGATTACATTTAATATATATCAGAGTTCCACACATATACAGTCACTGAATAAATACAAGTATCATGTCTCAGATTAACGAATACATAAATATAGCGGAAATACTCTACTCGTTACTGCCATCCAGTTTGCCTCCTGAGCTCCAGAACGTCCCTACCTGAAAATCTGTAATACTCGGTCTGACCCGAGCATTACACCAAAGTAACACCCGGGTCAGGCTGGAAACCAGCGTGAGTAAACCCAACTAACATGGAATGCAAAAGTTTACAACCCATATAAACCCAGGTAACTTATATCAATTTCCACTTCATAAGTTGTTATAGACGTCACTTATTCCGCACATCAATTGCTAAGTGTCAGAACTTAGATTTTATGGTCCAAATCACTTAAAATCATTCTAATATACCCTATTGATTCCACGTATCAATTTGTAAAGAATCGAAGTGATTTCGGGTATTAACTAATACCCGACTCCGGTCTTTTCGAATTCAATGTTATTAATTTACCTTCCCTTTTCACAAAAATCACATCTATCCTTGATTAAGTTCTCAGATTCATTAACTTATAATCACTCACATTGATTAAAATCCTTGAATTAATCATGCTCATAATTTACTAACCCTCCATAAATTTTGTTACACTAATTAAACAAGTAATTAATCCTCAATTAAGTAATTACCCCCTTTGATTTATGATATTAAATAATTTTTCTTCGATTGCTTTTATTAGTAAATTCTATTAACTACATTGATTAATTACCTTAATCAATCATTGATTATTCCAAATTATTAATTACTCTAGAATTAATTAACCTTTAATTGATTATATTATATTAATTGTTCACAATCATTAACTACTCATCTTAATTAACTTCTTAGTTTCCATTAACAAACTCACTAATTATCTTGAAGTTAAATTATCATTAACTGTTAAAACAACACCTTTATTTAAAATATCGATTTAAGTGAAATAATAGAAAAAATTATTTATGTCATCTTTAACACCTGAAACATAAGCAATAATACCTGAGGAAAACCAAGCATTACTCAACAATACCCGAGTGTCCTCAGCTCTTCTGACATTTTTTTAACTTTACATTTGTATGTACAATTTCAGCTAATGTTACAAGTATATCCAAATTACTTAATTCTTGCTTTTATTTACATTTTTATTTTATATTTTGACTATCAAGATTTGAATTATATTCAATATGGTGTACTTATATTTAATAACCATCTTTTCTATGGTCTTATACCGCATCCTCGATTAATTCTTCTGTGTGAAAATACTTCTTTAAAGTAATTTACTTAGTATATTCAACCACCATAAAAAGAAACCCATCAAATTGTTTATCAAATCGAAGATAAAAATCTAACAAGTAAGGCATTTTCTTAGAAACAAACATGCTCAGTTCGGGCAGAAATTTAACCCGAGCTTGCACCTCAAATTCATATACATAGATGGTCGAATTTTAAAAAGTGATACGAAACAAAATTATAGACCTTTCCGTTAGCTTTGCAGAATGATCAAGATCATCGAATTTGGATCAACGGTTCAAAAGTTATGACCATTTTACTAAAAACATTAAGCTTAGCACGAACTTATGCATTTGCAGAACAGCGACCAACAATTGCAATTTTAGCATAGAAAACATCGAAATCAGGCAAAATGAATGAAGTAAAAGTTGTAGCTTAGTTTCTAAGCTTTCCGTAACATTAAAAATTACCGAATTTCGATAAGAATTGTAAAAGTTATGGATAAAACAATTCTGAGATTTGAATTTCACAACTTCTGTCATTTTGTCTCGGGACAGCGATAAACAATTATAATTTTGGCCAAGATAACATCGAAATATTGGAAAACTCAAAACTTAAAAGTTTTAGAACAAAGTATAAGATTTCTGTAACATCTAAATTTATCGAAATCGGTTGAGGAACGAAGAAGTTATGGCCAATTTAGTTTCAGCCTTAAGCACAGAGCTAATATTAGTTTTGCTCTCAGGATTACAGTAGAAAAATACAATTTTTACATAGCTAACGTCCAAATTACAGAAAATACAAAACATCAAAGTTGTATTACATGAAATATGCTTTCCAGAACATCTAAGAAATCGAAATTTCATTGAGAATTGAGAAAGTTATGGTCAAATTACTAAGCTGCGTTTTTGATAGAACCGAGCCACTTTTACTTACAACTATCATCTCTTCAAGAATAACATGAATACTATAAATTTAAATAGTTTTTCTCACCTTAAACTTGTGTATTTGACTTGACTCTTTTTCCTTAGCTTTATCCAAGCTTTTTCACTTTATCTTACTTTTGTTTTTGCTTTGTGAAAAAAAAGAAAAATAAGTGAACATTTCCACCCTTTATATAGAAATTTTCAAGGCTAGTTTGGTAATTTTAGTTTTGGACACTTGTCTACTTCTCTTTGCACAAGCTTTAGAATGTTGACACATATCTATTTAGGTGTCTTAAGATGTTTCTACATATGGAAACCTAATGGGCTTATGTGTCACTATTTTATTTAATCTTGTGACACATGTCCTTCATTTTTTTATGCAAGCATTATTTCATGACACATACCTTATTTAGTAATCATGTAAGGCGTTCTATGAGTGTACACCAAAGTGATATATGTGTCATAATTCTATTTCATCTTAAGATAGGTGTATGGTCCATATTATGCCACTTGTCTTCACCATGTCATGCCACTTATCCTATACTTATAGATGTATACATACTTATACCTTTTGTATTATTTAAAAGCATACATAAATATAAATAAAATAGGGATGGTGTAGATAATATATTTTCAAAACCGAACAAATCACTTTTAAATTAAATTTCAACCATTCTATTATCTTCAGTATCATCATTATAAATTTTATAAACCTTCAAATTTATTTTAAACCGGCTTAGAAATTTCAAATTCAACAATTTACCCAATTTCAATTATTAAATACAATATTTACACTATATAATTCAATGTTTAAATTTTCAAGTAAATACTTAGATCACAAATTCACGTTAAAATTAACTTTTAAATGTTTAAAATCAATTCAATTATCCCATTCTACATTGTTAAAAATTCTGGGTCGTCACAATATTCAAAACATTAATCATATAACATTAGGAATTAATTTTCACGAAAAAATTAAATAACCAACATATCCAGTTTATTTACATTTATGAATACAAATATTATGAAATTATAAAATAATCTTTCAAACAAAATTTGTTTTTCCTTTTAATAAAAATTTCAAATAAAAGAAAAGAGAATTGGATTACTTGGACACATGTAAATTCATGCTAAGAACATTTAGATTTAAATAATACAAAGAATATTAATCATAGGAGAGAGAGAGGATCTAAGGTATATCAACCATGATGAACATGTAGTAAATGGAGATAAAGATTAAAAGTTGATATGAATCAAATCAACATAATAAATATACTTTTTATTTGAGATGGACAAAAGGGGATTAGGATTACATGTTGCAAGATAAGATAAATTGTACATAGAATCCAAGCATATGTACAAGAGAAACGCATAAATAAATTAAATTAGAGTAGTACCTTAAGATGTTTCCAAAAGTCACACCTTGAATGATGAATTAATGCACCTAAATTTAGTTGAATCGATATTTGGATCTTATAGGAATCAAGAGATAAGAACCACTTTTTGTTTTTTTAATTATTTTGATTTTTTTTTGAAAAATTCCAGTCTTTGGAAGCCATCGAATTCCACTCTTCCTCTCCCTCACTCTTGGCCAGCCCTAACATGAGGCGTGGGCCTCAAAAGTATCCAAATCCATTTTGTATTTATTCCATTTTAATCAAACTCAAATGATCTACCGATATGTCAATCAATACTTTTGTACGTAACTTTTTATATACATGCATTACATTAAGTGCTTTTGGTATTCAAATAGCAAACAAAATTTAATAATTAATATTTCACAAATATTAATTAATTTAACTAATTAAAAATGATTAAAAATTAAACAATCATGTGGTTTATTCGAGATATTCATCATTTTAGTTGTGCGACTCAAATGTGTAATTTCAGTTAGCGATTAATATTGAATAATTCGAATATTAACGTTCGCATGTTATCTTAGCCAGTGGTGGATATTTTGGCTGAATTTACCACTTGCACATCTTTTTTGGTAAAATCCAATATTACTAATTGTAAGTAGTACTCAGTAGTAATAATTATTTGCACAAACTCTCTTCTTCAACAATATCACATTAGGACTTCTAGAATTTGGTTTTATCAAAGTTCCAATGCCATCCACATTCAACGTGAATTGTCCAAATAAAAAATCCTTGGTTTAAAAATAACATGTAATATTAGTTGTATTGCACTTGCCATAGACTTTGATTTTGAATTGATTATTGTTAACCGTGATACTAACCCCATATATCTAAGGAGACGAATTCTCTATTGAATATTGTTTCACTTCCAATGGTTCAACATAGACCCAACTATAGTAGTTCAATGGATATCGTTTCATGATTAACTATAATCCAAGTGGAATATCCACATTGAAGTTCAATCGTATTCTCAACTCAAGAGAACTATGTAATATCATCAATTAGGGATCCTCTATTTAACCTTGTTATATTAACCAATAGAACAATCTCATGTGAGTCATTTCATAGTTATCCAATAAGCATTAGCACGTAATCTCTTAGTAACCCCAACAGCCAAGAGTAATGCATTGCCCAACATTTAGAGAGCATTATACACCCTAATCTTAATGGATGTATTGATATCTCATCTCAAAATATCTTGATTGAGAATATTTAGAATAATATGTCATTTTAGTGCGATAAATTTCTCAAGATTGCAACACATTGCAACTACTATCACATTACATATCATTTAAGGATTTTCTATTTAATTTACTTTAATTTCATTACTTTGAACTGGATTGGTTATCAAGTTAGATATATGTAAAAAAACTACATAATCGCTCTTAGGTTATACTCCTGACTTTATCAATATCCCACTTGCACTTGGAGTCAAATATGCAACCTTATGCAAACTTCTTCGATTGGTTTTCTCAAAAACTAATCCGGTCGGTCTCTTAGTGAACATGTATTTTAATTATCAACCCCATTAATTAACTCTCCCCGACATTGAAAAACTGCCTTTATCATGTGGAACTATTCGTTTCTCGGCTTCTAGTAAGCTTTAGGTTCTTTTACGAATTGTATCGCAACATTGTCATCATATAACACTGTCTTAGGATTCTCAACATTTAGAATCACCCCTAGCTCGGTTATAAATTTGTGAATTTATTTATACTTATTTTACGGCAATGCTTATTCAAGGCGATGTACTTAACCTCTGGTTGAACCAGCTTCTACTTATTATTTTGGAATATTTCCAACTTAAAATTCTTAACTTAAGATTGTATATGAACTCAGGATTGACAAATTGTACCCGATATCACTTATGAAGTTCGAGTCCACGCACTCCTCTGTAAGGAATTTGTTGTTTCTATAAACGATTCTCTAATATTTTATAATGCTTGAGTCTCAATTTTCATATAGTTGTCTTAAATTTGGATATGTTAGTTTCTCTATGTGTTAAATACATAAGTTAAGTGTTATACTACGGACAGTATATCTGTTGTTAATGCATAAGGAACCCATCTTATACGCTCTATATTATACAATTAAATATAATATCTATGTATATTGTGTTAGAACATTCCCAACATCCTTTTATACTAATTACAAAAGACTTCGTTTCAAATCCTATATCAAGAATTAAACAATCAAATTAAAATGATTTTAAGATGATTACATCATCAATAATCATAAGTTTATTATTTACCTTAAAAATATTTTGGTACCTTTTCCATTCTTTCTTATAGACACATGCTTCCTCTGCGTTTGGCTAAAATTCAAACTATTTGATTTCTTTATCAAAATACTTAACTCTGGTGGTTATCAAGTAATACTTATGTATCATTTCTCCTAACATATCCAATACTAGAAAATTCTGTCATCGCTCCTATTGACTTCAAGACATTTGGTTGTTATATGCAAATAGTCTATTTTAAATCATTGTTTAGAATTTCCATTTCAGTATGTATGTACCAAAACTCAAAGTCATACCTAGCGAGAAAGTTTTGTGAGTAAAACCTAAATTAACAAAAGCACGTTGAATAATGAAAATGTTACTTTAGTTTTCATGAATTGAAATTGATGAATGCTATTCTTATCAATGTGGCTTGTATTCAAATTGCATTGTTCTTCTTCTAAAGACATCTTTACGGCCAATGGATCATATCCTTTAGGGTACCACTACCAAAATCATACTTTGGTAATGTACTTAAAATCCATTTTGGATATTCACATTATGCCACATGGTAGAGTCAATACTCATAATGGCTTATTCAAAACCGGGGAAGTTCTTTTTTCGACATTAATATAATTCATAATTTCTCTTTAATGTACGAGATTTATCATTATACATTCCAAAGTGTTATGTCTATTTGATTCGGTCAATTTCATTCCATCCTATATTATTAGTTTTATCTTTGCATCATATCCAAATCCATTCTACTATCGATAATTTCTTAAAGAAATTCCTTCGTTATGTAGTTGGCGTTTCTTAAAACAACAATTTGATCTCAGTGCAATGGAATAGTGTTCATAAAATTTTTATGAATTGCCATGTATATATAGAAAACTTATTTGGTTTTTAGTTTATGAAAATTATGTTCACAGTATAAATTGGCCAATCAATATTGATCGGTTCCAAACCCCTTTCGGATGGCCCACTCAAGGATATATGGAGGTTTCTTATAAACTCTAATCTTATATGATTTTTTAAACTTTCTGCTAGACGAAATTAATTTTAACCATATGTTCTTGCTCATAGGTACATGACTTCAAAGAAAGATGTTAACCCAACTTCACTCATTATTAATTATACTTTTTCTAATAAGTCCAATTACTCCTTATCGATGCATCATTATGTGTCATGGGGAGGAGTGACTTTTGAGATCGATCATATTTGTTTTTAGGTACTTTTAGAACCTTTTCCAACAGACTAACCTACCGTATCAAATTAAATTATATTTGCTTGATATGCTTTCACTTCCATATTAAGTTCTATAAACCTATCATAGATATATCATTTGTGCATCAAAACACATGTTCATTTTTGTGATAACTCATCGGTGAATTTTAACAAGCTTTGTGCAACTATTTTGGTATTATTAGACATTAAATTGAATACATCTATATGTATCTACTCGAAGAGACCACCATCTCTTTTGCCGATCCAAATGAATGGGTGCTTCATCCTTAATCTTCTGAAATATAATTCATTAGTAGCACATGATTCACAATTATATGATTTAAAGAATTATTCCTCAAAACTGAGGCTTAGTCCATAAGTCTAAAACTATATTTATTTTTAAGTCAACACTGAAAATATTCATCATTTCATTAATAAATATTTGGTATTTTACGAGAACAATATTTTGTACCTTGATGCATCCATTGATAAGTATTATATCGCATGCTCCCGCTATTTCGGCCATTATTATAATAGCATGCGAAATGCGAAGCTTCATTTAGCTATTTAAAATGGGATGTTTATTTCTTTTACTATAACTAGTAAATAGTCAAGAATTTTTATCAATTATCTTAAAATCATAAAAATTACCTTTATTGAAAACAATTTTCTATATTATAACACAGTTGGGATAGAAATCGCATTTCTCATTCACTATTCAGTATCTTTTAGTAATTTATATAATTCTTGTTTTTGATATCCTTTATGAAGTAGAGGTGACCATTCAATTTTCTCACCCCAAATGTTCCTAAGTTACATCCACTCACATACATTTGCTTTCCTTTCCTAAATTGTCAAACAATTTAAAAAAGATCCCTACTATGATCGATCTATTGAATACATAATTTTGCATTATGGTTTATTTGCATATATCCAATGAAATATTTTCATTGAACTTTTATACATTACCAAACATGACCACTTACAATAAAACATTTATATGTGATTGAATATGGATCAAATATCCATTTTCTTGTGTTTTTATTAGAGTTCGGCACTCATAGAAAACAATACACAATCTTGTACAAATAAACAATTAAATGACCGAGGCATGAATGTTTTAATGGTTGTATAAATTGGCTCTTGCATGGTTCTTTAAGTGAAAACATATTAAAGGATTTAAGGTAAGTATATTTTATATTTCTATGCCAACTTTAATTTAGTCTAATGGTATATTTCAACTGATATACGTTTTATCAATTATATTAATTGCATAATTATCAACGTAGATTATTTCAACTTTATATAGCAAATGTTCTTATAATATTAGAAAAGATAAATCTTACCATTTTATTTTTCTAACAAGGCTTCCACTAGATTTTTATGTTTATCAATACCCAAAGAAAAACATAGAAATCTTTTGATTTATTTAGCGGGTGTTAGGACTCACTTGCCTTGAGATTCTGACATTGAGTTCAAGCAATAAATCATAGGCCTACAAACGATGGATAACACATTATCGGTTGTATCATATACAACTCCTAATTCGTGGTCTTTGTCCTAATCTCAATCTTTATCTTGATTTTTTTGAAAAATCAAAAGAGATTATTCACCGATACCCACCATTTCACGAAAGCATAAGTATACACGTATGTACCTTGAGTTTGCTCAACAAATAATACATGTACCTTACCACACCTATAAATATATTAATTCAAATAACATCTCTAGCTTGAGTTTTCTCAACAACTAGAGAATATGCAAGCAATTTATTAACATATAAATGGTAGATGTCAATTTTGTATTAAAGATTAATAATTTTTAATATATTTATTAGAGTAATATTAATTTTGGGTAAAATGTATTTCTTTTCAAAAAAACTAGTGATTGAAGTGTCAAACACATTTGAAATCAAGGTATACATATTGTACATATTTATTTATTTCTTGAATCCAATTTTGGGTTTCCTTCTAGTTCTACTTAATTTTATACATATATAGTTATATAAGTATTAACTTGTTTAAAACTTTTATAATTTAATTTACCCATGTAATATATACGTGTACCTTATTAATTAAATGCTATTCAATTAATTTGAATTATGATTAATTAAATATTATTTAATGATCATTTTATATAAAATTTATAAAAAAATTATATTACACATCTTAAAACACCTAAGATAGTTAATCAACTATAACATATATTGTTTGTTATATGTACATATCAATATATACATTTTAATTAATTTTGTTTAACAAATTTTATTTAATAAATTTTATTCAATTAAAACTTTTAATTAATTCATTATATTAATTTGAGATTTTTGTTAATTTGAAATTTTAATTTAATTTATTATAAACAATTTTACAATAATAATATTTATACACTTATATAAATATATATGATTTAATCATTTAACTTTTAATTAATTATTTTATTTAATCAATTTTCAAATTCCAAATTTTAATTATTTTATTCCATAAAACAATTTTGAAAATTCTAAGGGCTTTTTATAACATCTGGAAAATTTTCTATTTATATTTTAAACTGAACTTTTAAATTCAAAATATATTTTAAATTTTCAAACGGATCCTGAAAATTAGCCCAAGGCCCAAAATCGGTTCTGGTTTTTATATCAGGGTTAACCATTAAGCTTACTTCATCCTTCTAGCCAAGCCAATAGCCAAGTAGTGCAAAGTACTTGTTACTTAATCCTAACCTTCAACACTACATTTCTAGACACCCTATTAAATAGGTACGATTTACTCAGTTAACCTTGACATTGCTAATTTAGACTGCATAGCCCATTTGGGATCTTATACTACTATTGGTCCAGCTAAAACTCCTTTAGGGTGACCCAACTTGGTACCTTACGAGCTGATTTTATATGCAAACTTTTAATTAGCACTACTATCATAGGAAATATGGGGGTAAGAGGCAATGCTTGGTCACAAATCATAATATGAGAACCCCTATCATGGTAGTTGTAGGGATCAAACTTGGGATATCCAATATACAAAGTGAACGCCTCAATCAACCTCACCCTAATGCCATATTTGGAACTAGTCCATCGAAAGTAGGTAAATGGGTGGATTTCAAATATTTTTTATTTTGATCATAATTGAGTCAATGAAGCCTAAATGGATTTTACATCAAATCTAAAATAATTAAAATAATATCTTGATTGTATTTAATATGTTCAAAAGGTAGTTTTATGTTTTAGTTTACAAGTGCATCAAATATACCTTTTTATGTCAAGTGCATCTGCTACAAGTAAGAAATGTACAAAGTTAATGTGCCCACAGTGTAACGACCAGGATTTTCGACCTTCGAAAATCGGCATTAATACATCCTTGTTCTACAAATCCAAGTGCCGGAAAGCATAATTGTTAGGGTAAACAAAAATAAAGGTAGAACATAACAGAAAATAAATCTCACACCAACGGAATAACATATATTATTTCAATATATAATCTTCACAATGGAAAATTTTGAATACAATATCGGAGTATAACCTGTATTTACCCTAGACAGTTATAAACCCCTATCCTTACAATTGTGGACAACCAAACAAAATAAATGCAGTATATGCAGCAAGTAAAAGAATATGTCCATACGTAAATGAAGATCTCCAACTGTAACAACCCGCATATTTTACGATTGAATATTTACATATTTTATTTTAATATTTTATCGTTAGTCGGATTCTAGTCCGAAAAGTTACTTTTTGCATATGGTCGATTAGGACTCGGGACCACTCCCATTGAGTTCAAAACACCGTTTGCGATCTTTTAGAGTATAAACTTTGATATGTTTGGAGTTAGTGGAATTTTGCTACTTTTTCACTTTGGGCTTTGGGTTTGGTTTAGCCCATTAGCCTAAGCTATTAACTCTATCTCAACCTCCCTTCCCTTCATAACTTCACTTTCATTTCCTAACACTCAAGCTTCATAAAAGATGGAGGAAGGAATGAGAAATTAAAACTCCAAGCCCTAATTCATTTGCAAATCCAACATCTAACTCCAAATTCAAAGAGAAGCCATTGATTCTTCCTTTTCTTTCAAGCTTCTTCTTCATTGATTTTGTATAAAGGTGAGATTTTTATCTCACATCTTTGTCTATAACAATCTTTGATTGTTGGATATGAATTCCGAACACCTATTCATATGCATTTGCTCTTGGTTTGGATTGAATTGGTGAAAATCCCAATTTTTAGTGTTTTGGGTTCAAATCTTTAAAAATTTAATCTTTGATGTTTGAATACATTTTTGGTGATGCATCGAGGAGCCAATAGGACCGGCAAGCCGATAGGCGTAATCCCTTATAGTTCGTGCTCGATCGGTTGCAAATTGAGAGATTTTTTGGCATTTTTGTTGCTTAGGTCGTTCGGCCTGCACATAGGATTCTCGGCCTGCAGATTAGGTCGGCCTGCATTTAGGTCGCACCTCTATAGGTCGCGCCATGCTCAGGTCGTTTCTCGGCCATGTTATATCACGCAACTCCTTAGGTCGCGCCATGCTAGGTCATCCCCATTTAGGTCGCTCGGCCTTCTCATGCGCCTTAGGTCGTTAGGTCGCTTAGACAGTACGTCGCTCGGCCTACTTCACCCCTTAGGTCGCACCACTTATGTCGCTCGGCCTTCATTCCTCTTAGGTCGTTAAGTCGCTCGGCCTTCTTTCCTCTTAGGTTGTTAAGTCGCTCGGCCTACTTTCCTCTTAGGTCGTTAGGTCGCTCGGCCGTGTTATGTCGCACCTGCCAACTTAGGTCGCGACAAGATAGGCCACGCCATGGGATAGGTCATTCCACACTTACGTCGCTCGGCCTACTTCACCCCTTAGGTCGCTCGTTCCTTAGATCGCTTGGCTTATTATGCCGCTTGCAACACTTAGGTCGTAGGGCTAGGTGCGTCGCTTAGGTTGCACCTTTGGTCTCTTTAAGTCGCTCGGCCTGCTTGCTCTGCTAGGTCGCGCACTCGGCCATTAGGTCGTTCCACCCCATTGGTCGCTCAACCATGTTAAGTCGCACCTATTATCTCGCATCCATGTTAGGTCACTTGCTCTTTTAGGTCACGCCATGTTTAGTTGCTCTGTTAGGCCATATGCTATTTCCTTAGCCGTTGATTTCTTGTGTTGACTTATGTTAAGTCGTAAGTCGTGGCTGTTAAGTTGCAAGGGTATTTCCACTTTGATGGATTTGGAATCGAATTCTTTGTATTTTATTCACGTCTTCGAATGTGAATTTTTGTGATTTATTGTTTATACAATCATTTTTGTGATTTGTCACTTTATCTCACTCGTACGAGAAATATAATTAAACGGCTTAGTAAAACGAGTGGTATGAAACGCTTGCGTTTGCTTCGCCGGTTAATTCTTGCACTTGTTCAATTGAATCTCTTGTGACAATTTTCGAGTGGAGATCTACAATTTGTTCGTAAATATTTAAGTAAGTTAGTGGTTATGGGACATGAAGCTAAGCTTATATACTTACTAGCTTACTGTAATTGACACTTCTTGATGATCATTTTTGTGATTTAGACTAGCAAATGTGCGATGTCTCTTTGTCTATGAGAGAGACTAAACCCCGTTTCTGTGGAGCTTTGGCTCAATTTGGTGGGGTAGCGAGCCATGGTCTTCGGGCCATTTTGTGGAGCTTCGGCTCAAAATTAATGGTTAGCAACTATGGAATAGCGTTCCATTTTGTCATACACGTGTTGGTGAGTTTTCATGCTCCGGTTTTGTGATAGGCCTCCCCCTTTTTGGGATTTCTGGATTTCCATTGATGATTTCTAGAATTTGTGTTTCACCGATTTTCTTGATTTACATTGATATGTTTTATCAATATTTGTGCATTGGTGAATTTGTGTGTCATTAACTTTTGTGATTGACATTGACATAATTGTCAATACTTATGGTTTTAGTGATTAAAAATATAGAGTATGACATTCATTTTGATCTTTGAGAAGATTCTTGTGATATTGATTAATCCCTAGTTGATTTTCAATTACATACTTATCACAGTATGGCTTTATGGTTATCATATGTTTACGTCATATCTCTTATTCTATATCATTTTATCTGATATTTATAGCTTGACTGATCCATTTATTATTTTCTTATTAAATAATACTCGGGTCAGACCGAGATGTTACAGGTGCTTCTGCTTGACTTCACATCTGGGATTACCACCCTGACTTTTGGCTAACTACGTAGATTAGTAGTTTTTGTTGTATACATTTGAGTTATAGACTCATTGATGTATCCATATTCTTTTGTCTAGCACTTGTAGCTATTCTTTTGTGATATTGTGGATCTTGTTTGACCACTACTCTGTTATACACTTTCGCGTGTTATATATTCATATCTATTTCCGCCTTTGTGATATGGATGTCTATGACTGATTTATGTTATGCTTATTTCTATATTTGTTTCCCAAGAATATATATAGCCACTGTGTAGTAGCTTTGAGTTTGTATTGGTATGTCGGATTTCCTCCTGAAACCAAATGCATGTCGTACTATCTGACATATTAGTGCTCGCACAAAGCAATTACATGGATGGTCGCTCCTCAACAGCCTTATTCTCCATTCTAGTTGACAACATTACACTGTAGTGTTCTTGGCTATATGGGTATAGAGGTGGGGCGTCACAGCTTGGTATCAGAGCCAATCTTCGGAACAATGTAGAATAATCTAACAAGGATCATCGTCCTAAGTCCATCTTAGGAGTCGTGCTTTAGGATTTAATTCGAGTCTTCGTACCGATTCATCCTATTTTCTTTATGATTTCTTGTTTATCTATCAAGATTGCTTGATATTCATTTGGTGAATAACCTTATCCTTCTTCTTTCTTTCTTTCAAAAGGAAGAGAAATGGTTAGACCTGGCCGTCCCAGCGCCGGTCAATCTCGTGCTACTCCCCAAGATGGAGTATTTATGTCTTCCCAACAGCTTCTTGATCTAGTAAGGAATGCTCAAGCAGCCGGATCTAATCCGGAGTCTACTCACCCTAGGTCTGGTTTTGCACGTTTGTGCAATGATTATACCATTTTGGGTGGGAAGCCATTCAAAGGTTTTGAAACTATTATTGAAGTGCAGGCTTGGCTAAGAACGTGCGATCGAATCTTTTCTCGCATGAATCTTATTGATCTTCATCGTATTCAGATGGCCTCTAGTATGCTCTAAGAAAGAGCATTAGATTGGTATGAGCTTCTGATTTCTCAAATAAATGAAGCGGATCTTACTTGGGAGAAATTCCGGGAACGCTTCGAATTAAAATTTATGCCAGAAGCTGAGAAGGTGACTTTGGCTCGTCGTTTCATAGACCTTGTTCAAGGTGAATCTTCCGTGACAGACTATGTCACATCATTCGAGTCACTTTCTAAATATGGGGTCGAGTACATAAACACCCCATTGAAGAAAAACCAAAGATTTGTCTATGGCTTGAATAAGAATCTCAAGAAGCCATTACTTCTAAAGTTAGAAGTTTCTTTTGATCAACTCGTTGATATCGCTCTTCGACTTGAAGAGGCAGATAAAGAAAGTGATGTTGAAGTTATGGGTGCTAAACCGAACTGCAACAACAAGAAAAGGCCTAGTAAGTTCAAGGGTCCTTATCCCAATAAGAAAGGGAAGCAAAAAACTTCGGTGGCAAAGGCTTCTACCTGTGGTAATGGGAAATGCTACAATTGTGGTTCTAGAGACCATTATGCGAACAAGTGTTCAAAGCCTCGTGCTTGTCGCTATTGCAAAAGCCCGGATCATTATTTATCTTCTTATCCCAAACTTCAAGGCAAGAAGGAGGGAAAGCTTAATGTTGCTCGAGCCCTTGGCAACACATCTCATGGTAAAGGTATTTCTCATTCTATTCTTGATGGCATTATTTTATTTCGTGGTCATCCTATTCGAGTTCTTTTTGATACGGGTGCATCCCACTCTTTTATTTCAAAAGAACTTGTTAATACTTTTTCTTTGGATGTTTTGTGTTTAATGACTTCTTTGAGAATTGCGAATCCGGTTGGTGGATCCGCGACAATCAGTTTATTGTGTAAAGATGTCGAGATTATTTTGTGTGATTTTTCTTTCCGAGCCGATTTGCACGTTATGCGCTACTTAGGCTTTGGAATGATTTTGGGAATAGATTGGCTTGGCCGCTATGAAGCCCAAATCTTATGTCCAGAGCGGACTATTCATCTTCGACACCCCTAATCTATTAAGCAGATTTCTATTGATCTTAAAGATTCGGATTCCAACTTGGTTGCATCTTTATATTCTTTAAATCCTCACGATGACGATAATGATGATGAGGAAGATATTATTTCTCTTATTCACGTTGTTCGTGAATTTTCTGACATATTTGAGCCCATTTTAGGATTACCACCTAAGCGAGCAATTGAGTTCAAAATTAATCTCATCCCTGGAGCTCAACCTGTCACTCGTCCTCCTTATCGCATGTCCAATAAAGAAAATGAGGAGATGCGCAAACAATTATCCGAATTGGAGACGAAGCAATTTATTCGCTCTAGTTCCTCGCCTTGGGGAGCTTCCGCTATTTTTGCGAAGAAATCCGATGGTACACTTAGGCTTTGCGTTGACTACCACAAGCTTAATGATCTTACTATCAAGAATAAATATCCTTTACCTCGGATTGATGATCTATTCGATCAACTTAGTCGTGCTAGAGTCTTTTCACAATTAGACATAGCTACCGGTTTTCATCAGCTTCGTATTGCAGAGGATAGTATTCCTCTGACATCGTTGCGTACTCGTTAAGGATCTTATGAATGGCTTGTTATGCCATTTGGTTTAACGAATGCTCCGGCTTATTTCGTTGACCTTATGAATAGAGTTTTCAAAGACTTCCTCGATCGGTTTGTCCTCATCTTTATTGATGGTATTCTTGTGTATTCAAAAACCGAGGGGGAGCACGAAAAACATCTTCAGATTATGTTGGAAACTCTTAGGAGCAATCAATTAAAGGCGAAATTTTATAAATGCCACTTTTGGCAATCTC